>CM076403.1:24103941-24770074 GCA_038363315.1 Mugilogobius chulae | reverse complement strand
TTTTTATGTTGTTTTATTGTAGATTCTGCAATTTTCAATTTGATTTTAGGTTGTGTTTTATTTTAATATACTTATTTAATATAATTCGATTTGTTGCTGCTTTGGACTGATGGGAGCCGGAGTTCTGCTGGGACTTCGAATGGTTGGGAGGAAGTGCCTAGTGGTTTGTAATGAGGGGGGTGCGCGCATCTTGTTTGGGGAGATGCTTCAGCATTTTGGGGTACGTTTGATTATGTTTCTGTTTTGTTTTGTTGTACTGTTCTGTACTTTTAGGTCTTCAGGTGTTTATTTTGGTCAGTGTTTTGTTTTTGTTTTGTTTTTCACATAGTAAATGAGTACTACAAAGAATCAGCCAGCAGGTCGTTCTTATAAGTTTTGTAGTTGGAACTGTAAAGGTCTGAATCAGCCTATTAAAAGAAGCAAGGTTCTCCATCATTTACAACATTTGGGTGCCCAGATTGTATTTTTACAAGAAACGCACTTGAAAATCTCAGATCACTCTAGGCTTCGTAAAGGGTGGGTAGGGCAATTGTTTCATTCTACATTTATATCTAAGGCCCGTGGTGTTGCCATTTTAATTCACAAATCAGTGCCATTTGTTTCTTCTAGTGTTATTGCAGACCCCAATGGCAGATATATTATTGTTAGTGGAAGTATACTCGATACCAAATTCATATTTGCAAATGTCTATGCTCCCAACTGGGACGATCGAAATTTTTTAGCTCTTTTTTTTCAAAAATTCCAGATTTATCTTCCCATTTTCTTGTCCTTGGGGGAGACTTTAATTGTTGGCTTGGTCAGCTGGATCGATCTTCAAACAAGCCTGGAAGGCAATCAAATTCTTCTAAAATTATTAATACATTTCTTCAGGAATTTTCAGTTATTGATGCATGGCGTTTTCTCAATCCCTCACGTAGAGAGTATACTTTTTTTTCTCCAGTTCATCATACATACACACGTATTGATTATTTTCTATTAGACAGTCGACTTATATCACATATTCATTCTTGTTCTCATAATGCTATAGTCATATCAGACCACGCTCCAGTCACTTTAGATTTGGCGGTGGGTGAAAGTTTTTCCTTTGTCCCATGGCGTTTAAATACCCGTTTATTATCAGATGACAAGTTTACTGCCTTTGTGGCATCTAAGATAGATTTCTTTGTTGCCACAAACAACACACCAGGTATATCACCTTCCCTTCTGTGGGAGACTTTTAAAGCGTTTATTAGGGGACACATTATTTCCTATGCTGGTTTTGAGATTAAACAAAGGAAGGCTAAGCTGCTAGAGCTCACTACACGAATTTTGCAGCTTGATGAGTTGTATGCTGCTTGCTCATCACCTGAGGTCTATAATGACAGGCTGTCTGTGCAAGCTGAGTTTGATCACTTGTCAACTGTTCAAGCTGAAGAGTTGCTACTGAAATCTCAACATTCTCAGTACGAATGGGGATAAGGCTAGCAAACTACTTTCTCATCAGCTTCGAAGTGCTGCAACTGCACATCTTATTCCCCAGATTCAGACGCAGGGAGGGGTTTCTATGAATCCTCTTGAAATTAATAACCAATTTCAAAGCTTTTTCTCATCACTCTATGCTTCTGAATGTGCACCAAATCCCACGTCTTTAGATTCCTTCTTTAATAATCTTGAGGTCCCTGTAATTGATCCCACGCAGTCTTCAGCTTGAGGAACCTATAACAATTGAAGAAATTTTACGAGCCACTAACAAATTGCAATGCTCTAAATGTCCTGGGCAGGACGGGTTTCCTGTCGAATTTTACAAAAAATTTATGCCTAAATTGGCGCCTCTAATGGTTAACATGTTTAAACATTCACTTGAATTGGGTATTCTTCCGCAATCTCTTCGACAGGCATATATATCCTTAATCTTAAAAAAGGACAAGGATCCTTTATCTTGTGGCTCGTACCGTCCCATTTCTTTGTTAAATGTGGACTATAAAATTCTTGCTAAGCTTCTAGCCTTGCGTGTGGAGACAATTTTGCCATCTGTAATAAGTCCTGATCAAACAGGATTTATTAAAGGGAGATATGCCTTTCTAATCTTAGGCGTTTATTTAATGTTCTTTATAATTCATCAGATGCTACTGAGCCCGAGTTTGTGATTAGTTTAGATGCTGAGAAGGCTTTTGACAGAGTCGAGTGGGAGTATCTTTTTTATGTTTTAGAAAAATTTGGCTTTGGTAAAATGTTTATTTCCTGGGTTAGGCTTTTGTATACCTCCCCGCTTGCCTCTGTCAAAACAAATAACACTCACTCTGAGTTCTTTCCTCTTTATAGAGGCACTAGGCAGGGATGTCCTATGTCGCCATTGCTTTTTGCAATTGCCTTAGAACCCCTGGCCATCTCACTTAGATCTAACCCACAGATTACTGGAGTGATGAGAAATGGTTTGGAACAGAGGATTTCTTTATATGCGGACGACTTGCTTCTTTACATCTCAAAACCAGCTTCATCCTTTCCCACTGTGCTCTCAGTTTTACATAAGTTTAGCCTTATTTCAGGCTATAAGTTGAACCTTGGCAAAAGTGAACTTTTTCCTGTGAACGTTGCTGCTCAAAAATATCCCTCTGCTGTGCTTCCATTTCGAGTTGTATTAGATAGTTTCACATACTTGGGGTTAAGGTTACTAGACGATTTCAGAATCTTTTTAAATTTAATTTTGACCCGCTTATGGACAAACTTAAACAAGATTTGGACAGATGGTCATTGCTTCACTTGTCAGTAGCTGGGCGAATAAATACAATTAAAATGAACGTACTTCCAAAATTTTCTTTTCTTTTTCAATGTGTTCCGGTCTTTATTCCAATCTCCTTTTTTTGTAAGCTTGATCAGGTTCTCTGTGGATTTATTTGGAATAATAAAATTCCCAGAATTCGTAAAACATATCTCCAGAGACCAAAGTGTGTGGGTGGGATGGCCTTACCAAACTTCATGTTTTACTATTGGGCATGCAACTTTCGTGTTTTTAGATATTGGCTACAGGTGAATGACTTAAATAATGCCCCAGCTTGGTTGAGGATGGAGGCCTCTTGCTGTGTCTCGTCTTCTTTACCAGCTTTAATTTATGCCCAAAAGCAACTTCCGAGCACTGAATTTTGCAACAACACTATTGTAAAAGTCACATTGAAAATTTGGTTTCAATTTCGGCGTCACTTCAAACTGAATGTTTTTCCTTACAGTCTCCTATTTCGAAAAACCCTTATTTTCGGCCTTCTATAGTTGATGATGCCTTTTCCATTTGGGTCTCGCTGGGCATTAAGTCATTTAAGGACCTTACATTGAGGACACTTTTGCCTCTTTTGAACAGCTTTCATCCAAATTTGATCTTCAAAGAGTCATTTTTTCCGCTATTTACAAATCCGGAGTTTTGTTAGGGAAAAGACTTCTCAGTTTCCAACTAGACCACCTGACCAAGATTTTGATAATCTTTTGAAGCCTCCCCCATTATCAAAGGGAATGATATCTTGTTTATATGAAAGGATATGTTCATTAGGCAAAACTTCCACTTGGCTATTAAAATAGCATGGGAGCAAGACTTAGGTTTTGTGATCCAGGATGACTTATGGGATAAAATTCTGTACCGGGTACATGGTTCCTCACTGTGTGCTAAGCATGGATTAATTCAATGCAAGATTTTGCACCGAACACACTGGACTAAGTCTCGACTCTCTCAAATATACCCAAATGTTAGTCCTGAGTGTGATCGTTGTCATCAAACCCCTGCTTCCCTAATTCATATGTTTTGGTCATGTCCATCACTCAAACAATATTGGTCTAATATTTTTATGATCTTTTCAAAGATCTTAAATTGCCTTTCCAACCTGAACCATTAACAGCTTTGTTTGGGGTCCTTTCTAACTTAGTTTTGCCGAAGTTCAAATCTGACTTTGTAGCATTTCTTACATTACTGGCAAGACGTAGGATACTGCTCTGTTGGAAATCCCCATCTCCCCCATCGTGGGAAGTTTGGATTAAGGATGTTCTGCATTTTAGTAAACTTGAAAAGATTAAGTTTACTCTGCGTGGCTCAACAGACAATTTTTTAAAATCTGGCAACCCTTTTTAATCATATCAAGACTTTGCAGTCCCGAAATGTACCTAATTAGCCTGCTCTTATTTTATTTATTCACATTTGATTTCAATTTCGTGATTAGAATATATTATTTTCAGTATAGTTGTTTTATTTGTTTATTTATTTATATATTTATTCTGCTTTTTTACTTGCAATTATCACTGACCACTGTTTACTTATCTTTGCTATTTGAAGACAATTTTGTGTAGTTAGTATTTTATTTTATTTTTTGTTGTTGTTGTTTTTGTTTTTGTTTTGTTTTTTTTTTTGTTCTCCTGCTTTACATGTGTCTGGGACAGATATTATTCATGACCATCTTAAACATTGGTTGATTACTGCTTTTTTTATCTTTTTTTTTTTTTTGTACTTTACATGACCTGTATGATGGAACATGTAATGCTATTTTGTTTTATATGTTGTTTTGTCTAAAAAATTAAGCATATATTGTTTATATCTCTTTTGAAAATGTTGGTGTATAAAACCCAATAAAACAGTTTTGAAAAAAAAAAAAAAAAAAAAAAAAAAACATAGTCTCGCAGGTTTATATAGAGTGTTCATGAGTCCAACGGCAGAGGAAAGAAACTGTTCTTGTGGGTGAGGTTCTGGTCCGGATGGACCGTAGCCTCCTGCCCGAGGGAGTGGCTCAAAAAGTCCATGTCCAGGGTGAGAAGGGTCAGCTGCTATCCAACCTGCACGCCCCGAGTCCTGGAGACGTACCAGGTCTGGAGACGTACAGGTCCTGGAGACTCACAGGTCCTGGAGACGTACAGGTCCTGGAGACGTACAGGTCCTGGAGACTCACAGGTCCTGGAGACGTTACAGGTCCTGGAGAGATGGAAGGCTCAGCCAATCACCTTCTCAGCAGAGCGCACAATGCGCTGCAGTCTGTGTTTGTCCCTGACTGTGGCTCCAGCGACCACACGGTGATGGAGGAGGTGAGGATAGACTCAATGATGGCCGTGTAAAACTGCACCATCATCTGAGCTGGCAGCTTTGGCTTTCTTCAGCTGCCTCAAAGTACATCCTCTGCTGGGCCTTTTTGATCAGGGAGCTGATGGAAGGCTCCCACTTCAGGTCCTGTGTGATGGTGGTGCCGAGGAAACGGATGGAGTCCACAGTGGTGATGGGAGAGTCTGTCAGGACGAGGGGGGGTGAGGGGGCTGTGACTTTCCTGAAGTCCACGATCATCTCCACTGTCTTCTGAGTTTTGAGCTCCAGGTTGTTGCTGCTGCACCAGGACACCAGCCAGTCTACCTCCCTCCTGTAGACAGACTCATCACCGTCAGAGATGAGTCCGATGAGGGTGGTGTCGTCCGCAAACTTGATCAGTTTAACAGAGTCATGGCTGGAGGTGCAGCAGTTGGTGTACAGGGAGAAGGCAGGGGAGAAAGTACACAGCCCTGTGGAGATCCTGTGTTGATAGTCCGAGTGGTGGAGACATTCTTCCCCAGCCGCACGCACTGCCTCCGGTCCGTCAGGAAGTCAGTGATCCACCTGCAGGTGGAGTCGGGCACGTATTAATTGTGCCATAGAAATTCTCATATAACCACTGTTTAAGTGTCAAGTTGTTTTGATCTGGAAATTAAGTAACTTGAGTTACCTAGTAACCTGAATTACTTACATTCATAGAACGAATTCAAGTCCATGAAATTCAGTCCATGAAAATATGTCCTATTATTATCAAAATACAAAAAAGTTTTTTTTGTTTATTTCAATTTTGATTTGAAACATTTTCCTGTATCAAGGATGCTTCATGGAGCCCTGACCTCATAGAAGGCAGGTTCTATGTGGAGTTTTTATTCTCCTTGTGACTGCGTAGGTTTCCTCTACTGTGTCCAGTAGCTCCTCCCCTTCCCAGGACTACAGAAGGTAATTAGCTGTAAAAGCTAGAATCTGGTAAAAACGTCTCTGCCATTGTGCAAAACCCGATTTAAGGAACCGTATGTAAGATTCACAACTAGTGTTTTAAAATGTTGTACAATCCCAGATGAACTTGGGTTGCCAGATTGTGAAAAGGCCCATACACTAAAGAAGCTACTGACCAATCAGGAACAAGGTTTGCTATGACTAAAGAGTTGATTATATGATATTCTTTAGGCTAACATTGTCACAATTTTAATTCCAATAAGAAAGCAGAAATAATGCAAAATCTCTTGAAATCACATAAACTTTCATTCACTGCCACTCACACTTAAACCAGCCTGTTCCCGCGCAAGTCCTAAACCCAAACTCCATTCCGTATTCCGCCTTAGCCCACCATTACGCCCCATTATCTGGCGTTGTTACCGCGATTAGGCCCAATCTCTGGCCCCCGAGTCGCGGCGAGACGTTTACATGCACATCCAGACTCCGCTTCCATGTAACCTCCCTGACAGAATGATGAATCTGCTCATTTCATCTGAGGGAAAACAAATCCGGGGCCCTTTGTAATCAAGACAGCAATATCGCCGCGCGCTCTTCCACCTGACTCGCATCCGGTATTGTGGAAGCGCCGCGTGTGTTCATAACGGAGCCGACTGATGGGCCTTTTATAAAGCAGCGCCGGCCGACTGTCATTAGGAACTGCATTAGACAGAGAGAGAGAGAGAGGACTTGTAATGTAGGGACAGGAGAAAGAAGAAAGAAGAAGCATGGTTCATTCGTGCAAAGTGTTTTTGTGTTTGAGGTGAGAAATAAGGATTGTTTAAAGTATGAGCGCAACAAGAAAGTCACCTATATAGACCTGTTTTTAGTGTAGTTAACAAAAAAAACACAAAATATTAGATACTGGTCCCAACAAATTTAAGGTGTATTTATTTATATACTTACTTATTTTCCTGGTCTTATCTGAAGACATTTTTTCTTACTTTGAGCCCCTTCTAATTGGCTCTGAGCACAGAACAGCAGTTGGCTTGTTTAGGTTCAAAATAGCCAACTACTGTACATACAAGCGTTTCCTGTTAGCGTTAGCATTTGGATACAAACAAGTGTCCTATGGTGAATTGCGGTTCTGATTTGTGAAGTCTCTAACATTCAACTCACTGTTCGCTGTCTGATCTTCTGAGGATTTATTGTGGCAACCTCTTAGAAATGAACTGAACAGGAAATGCTTGCATGTGCAGAAGTTAGCCGTTTTGAACAAAAACAAGCCAACCGTGCACAAAGCCAATTCCATCCTTTTTTTTTTCATTTCTGATTCTATTTTGCTCCATATCTGATAAAAACAAACTATCAATCACCTGGAAATGTTAAAGATAAAAAAGAACATTATAGCCTATTTAGAGTCTCAAATCAGCCTCTGGGATGAATCTGACTCAGTTTCTACTTTAAACTTACAAATAAAAAAGTCTTATTAGGACTTTTGTGTGATCCATGATCCACGAGATGATCCATGTGGCCTTCCAACAGCCTGATTGGTTTAGAGTCCAACTCAGCAAGTTAACTGCCCAATCACATTTGTACTTTTATTTGAAAGAACGTAGGTGTGATTGACCCTTTTTTATCCCATGCAGACATTGGAAAGACCATTGGTTCCCAGCTGGTGGGTCGCGACCCATAAGTGGGTCGCGGACGTCTATCGAGTGGGTCGCAAAAGACTTTACAAAAATAAAATACAAATTTATAACAGTCTACATTTGTCTTATAACAGCGGAGTAGATGTGGCGCTTTTATTTTGAAGGACAACGTGACCGACCGTGGCCTGACGTTGCCATAGCAATATTTGATTGGCGGGTGACTGTGGAGACGGGGCAAACCAGAGGCATACGTTATGACAGCCTAAATGTGTGGGAACAGGTTAAATGGTAATAAATCCGTCCGTTGTGGTCGGTCTACTGTGATAAACTGCAGAAAACCGCGTATTATTAAGCCTGTGTAACTTGTCAGTGCGGGAGAGGGAAAGTGGACGCAGCCCCACAAGAGCAGCAATAGAAGATGCCGTGCGAGAGCCGAGGAGGGCGGCTGGCTGGCTTCTTTGTGAGAATGAAAGGTGTTTAGACTGAAAGACACAAACGCCAGAACAGATTCAACTGTTTTTGCTAAATCTTCAGAGCAAAGTGAACCACAAACAGCCAACTATAAGGAAAGCCAGAATTACGCAGGCTTTTAAATCTTTTGCACAATCTGTTCAGTGCATACACACGAAAACAAACGTAAGGGACCCGGTGTTTTCTCTCTTTGCGCGTTTTCCGTCCTGAATATTCCTTTTACATCGGAATATTCCGATTGGCGTCTACATGAGCAGATATTCGGGTTGGAAAAGGAATAAGCCAGGGCTCATATTCGGTTTATTAATAAACGGAATATGAGCATATTCGTTTTTTTGCAGGTGTTCACAAGGCCGTGCGCAATCGGGTTATTGCTAATATTCCGTTTATAAAAGGTTTATTAGCTGACAGTCTTCTGGTGCAAACACGCGATGCCCGAGTACTCCTCTCTTGCAACTTTGCCAGTCAAAGCCTTCCTCACATTCTCAACAACCTATCTCTGTGAAAGTGGCTTTTCCACATTGGTACAGGTCAAGTCAAAGCAAAGAAATAGACTGGATGTTGAACATGATTTGAGAATAGCTCTGTCCACCATCAGCCCAGATATAGATGCAATTGTAAATCCAAAGCAAGACCACAATAGTCACATTAGTTGTATGTGACACACTTTTATATTGTCTGTATTCAGTTGGTGTTGTTGTTTAGTGGTGCAGCTTTTGTTTGTATTTGCATTTAAGCTGCTGATTTAAATCACTTAAAAATGCACTTGGCACATTAAGTGCTTGTATGTTTTGTTGTTCCTGTTTGCATTCAAACACAGTGTTTGCTTGTGTTTTGGCTCATAGGCGGCTGATTTACCATTTGTACATGGACAGCAATCTAAAAATATGTGTTTTCAGAAATACATTTTGAGGTGGGTCGCGACTTGATGAGTGGTTTGTTTGGTGGGTCCCACAGTGGCACAAGTTGGGAACCACTGGGATAGACCACTATGATTCACTGCTGTGATTGGTTAGGCACAAATAAGTTCGACCATACACCCAATCAGCTTGATGTATTTCAATAAACATCCCATCTTTTCCCAGACACTTTCAGGGAGTAAAGTTCCAGATGGAAACTGTGGAAGATCTCAAGTCAGAGTTTAACACATATCCATCTGAGCCAAGTTACTTTTGTATAGTCTCTGCCTAAATTTTAGTTTAGCTCCATGAAACTTATTTTACCTGAATGACCTTCAGCTTTTGCAGATGAATTGTCAAAACCCAAAATATGACAAATCTAGTGTCATTCAGGTCTCAGCTGTTAACATCAGCTTTACCAATTCTGTTGTTTTTTTGTGTTGAGAAAGTTCATCACTATAGTCATTATTCAGGGCTACAAGTCATATTTTCATTTCTCTTCATCCATCTCGTCTATTACGTAACTTTAATCATGTTTGTTCAAACCTGATGGAACTGAGATTTTGTTTATTCATGATTTTCTATAGACTGATTTAAAATGGTCATGCTCATCATTCTTTTGTCCGTACGATCAGATGAATAATGGTGACATCCCTGCTCCGGTCGTCCCTCACACAGCCGTCACATGATGGACCACTGCCCTTTACTTGTGCCATGTCTGCTACGTTTAAGTGCTCTTCAAGAAGCTTGCCAAATGTAAGGCCAAGCTCACACCGTGGCCTTTCTCTGGTATTTGGACTATCGCCATGGCAACGCACTTATACATAACCCATTGACTGGTCTGTCAGGTCAATACTACAGTACGTGCTCTCTGCTCAGTGGGTTTGCTTCTCTAGCTCAGGGATGTCAAGGTTGGGGATGATATTTGTAGTTGATTTGATAGAGAAGGTTCAGTTGTAATTTGAACGTGCAATGGTCTGGTTTTTACTTCAGTGACCTACTTTTGTGCTCAAACATGTTTACAAATTGTATAATGATTGGTAAATCAAGCACATTTTCACCTGTTAAAAGCAACGCAAAAGCTAATCAGCGGACAAGAATACAGCAATATTGTGATGTATGTAGGCTTCTAGAAAGTTTGCATCCTTTACTTAAGAGTTTTTAATTGTCAATGACCAGGTCAATGACTTTTAAAGAAAAAGCCACACCCCTTCTCTGTCAGTATAAAGGGACTTTCCGCTCCACTGCCCATGCTCCATGCAGAAAGAGCCACTCTCCATCTGCTTAGCTGGGGAAACTTCTTTGAATAAAACGACAAAAATAGAGCAGCTGGTCTGACAGACGTCTGTATCTGAAGCTTGAGACAGTGTTTTCACCTAAATTTAACTTTTTAGGGTCGTAAAGTTGAATTTCATTCACAAACGCTGACTTAGCAGCAGAACTTTTGTTTTCTCACAGATAAACTCTTGTAGTTACTGATAACGGAGCTTTTTCCACTTGTTCCCAATGTTTGTGTCTATGACTGGCGGCTCTTCCTACAGACAAGGTGCACGGCACGCATCGTCTGTGTTGAGAAACAAAAATCTCTGAGGATGTGGTTTGGAGTAGACATTAGAGCTAGGCAATAACATTGGTGATACAAGCATGCACTGTAAACAAGATGATAACGAAAGTAGGATTCACGGGAGACTGGAGCCTATCCAGTGACTTTGGGCCTTAGGTGGGGAACACCCTGGACAGTGGCCAACTTGCCGCAGGGACCGGATTTGAACTTTCTGTTTCTACTGAATTATCTAGTCGACTTTTCAGTAAGACTTTATTAATAATGAACAGATACAAATCATTTATAAATGTGAGTACAATTATTACTCATTAATATTATTTTAATTGACTTTAATGATAGTTACTATCATTACTAAATGATAGTATGTATTTACTAATAGTAAATAGTCATTACTAATAATGAACAAACAGTAGCTAAGTATTCACTTATAGTCCTGTTTTGAAGTAATGACCATTTAGGGTTCAGAAACTATTGATTGGTTGAAATGTGATGTGTTTCTATTACATATTTTCACAGACAGATCTTCCAAAGTGCTTCACACAGTAACCCTCCCCACTCAGTGACAGCAGCAGCTCAGCACAAGTGATTTACCTCTAACCTTATATCAGAGAGCTCCATAGTGCCTTGTTTAATAAAAGTCCAATGACTTAAATAGACATCATTGGCAGGGAAAGAGTTAATAGTTAACTAACATTGCAAAGGATTTGTGTTTAGTTCCTGTATTTNGAGAAAACTGTTAACGCTGCTGCTGGTTGATTTAGATGATTTAGATTGGCTATAGGATAGTAAAACGGATTTATTTATTATTTCTTTTTTTTTGTGTAATTTAGTTTTAATTACTTTGTCTAGTAATTAGTTACTTTCATCACTGAGCAACGCAGTTACTAACTCAATTACTTTTTTGGAGAAATAACTAGTAACTGTAACTAATTACTTTTTTGAAGGAACTTGCCCAACACTGATCATAACACAATTTCTCCATTGTGGGACAAGTAAAGAATATGTTATCTTAGCCCAAAAGACGATCAAAACATAGAAATGTGTCTAGATGAGGTAAATATTCAAAATGCAGATGACTTCATAACCAGCAGAGGTACATGTTAGGCATGGGACGATATTATTGCTCTCACAATTATTGTGACCAAAATAATCGTGATTAACAATATTATCACGATAATTTACTAAAGTAAAAGTACACAGATTCAATATCACTGAAAGATTTTTTGCACACAAAATGTATGTTTGAACAACTACTTATTGTATTTTGGTCCAAGTACAATCAATAATTATTCTGTTGAGCAAAAATCTACTAACTTTGTCTCAGAGTCATTAATAACACATGAACCTTTTCTTTGTTTAACCATAACACAGCTTCTACTGGGTTCACAGCAGTCAGACTTTAGATGCTCTTATGAAGCCACCAGCGCACATCTGCTGCTATAATTGCGATTATCGTCACGTACGATTATCACGATTATAAAAAATGCCACTATTATTTAATTGCAACCCTTTTATGTCGCCATTAGCGATAATATCGTATATCGTCCCATCCCTAGTACATGTACCACAGTGTGACAACCAGTACTCTAAACTAGTATACATTTGAAACAATAGTTTGATTTTTCTACGTGAAAGGCACTTGTACTGTTTAGTTTCAAAAGTTCAAAGTCAAACCCAGATGTTGTTAGTATTGAAAACGACCTGAATGGCGTGCATAATGTCTCTCTCTCTGTTTCTTTGTCAGATTAAGAGCGGCGTCTGAAGCCCGAAATGTCATTTTCAACCACACTCAGCACTTTGAAACACTGTGATCCTTTTTAAAAAAAAAAAAACACTCTGGAAACTATCTGCCTTCACGAGTTCAAAGTCAAACATCCAGTGCAGTCTGGCGTCCCTCCTCGGTGTCTCTCTCTCGTATTTCTGATTAGTTTTTGCGCCGTTGACTGATGATCTCGTCTTTGTTTGTTTGCCTAATTGCGCCCTCGTCTGACACGGTTAATAGCCTTTTCCAATGACACCCGAGTGCTGCCGGCGAACCACTTCCAACACAAAAGCTCGGTCTGAATAGCACAAGCACCGATATTTAACTGCACCTTGAAGCCGTCATAACAAAGACACATTGTTCGCGACTCAAACCCATTTCTGAAAAAGTACATTATAATCCGTTTCTGATCATCGTCGACTCTCTTCACTTCAAAGCGCGTCACTGTCTGTTTCCAGTCATTATTCAGAGCGATTATTCCAGACTGACGCGTGGTGGAGAGGATGTTTTTCTTGCTGTCGGACAGATGTTCAAATGGAAACTTGAGGCACGGTGACAGTTGTTTTAATTTGAATCAAATCCGAACTCACTCCTCGTTTGGGTTTGGTGCTGTTTCAGCATGTTCGGCGGCGGAGTAATGACCGTTCTTTGAGTAGTTTGGAAATTTTATCGTGGATACTTGTCTTAGTTGTATTGACTTTGATGGATGGTGGTTTTAGTTTGGAATGTGTATGTTTGGGTTATCATGGAGTTTCACCAGTTATGCTAATGATTACCTAGGAATTAATGATGTCTGGAAAGAAATATACATCAAGCAGTCCTCCAACCTTTTCGATAGTTTTGCAAAACAAAAACTAGCGGTTAGTCAAATGGGGCACCGTTACATGCATATGAAGCCTTTTGGCCTATCCGTTTAGAATGGATTAATTAGGCATTTAAAGACACTATAGCATGTATTAAAGTATAATTTAAGTATAATTTGTGTAATAAAGTGTTATGTGTATGATCCAAAATCCTTTAGGGAGCACCTTGAGAGTGGTGGTGAGCTACTGTTAGCTCCAGAGCCATTGGTTGGAGATTCCTGATGTACATATTACATTTTTTAAGCTCACCCCCCAAACTCCACCACAAACACATTTCAAACACAGCAAACTCATTGAAAAGCATTGGGAAAAAGGAAAAGGAGGGGCTCAGAGAGGAGAGCAGCAGTGTGATTGGATTGACAGCAGGTGTCTGCAATTAGTGCTCGATTTGAATGGACAATACACGCTGAGATCACATAGAACCTGGAGCTGACATGAGAGACACAGCCAGTTGTGACTATTTGGACCTGAAACCTGCCTAAATTGCTATAATTAGACTAAAAACAGAACAGTAGACAATGCTATTTAAACACCACATACATAGTTAACAGCTAAAACAAATATTTTAGGGTTTACCTTCTCTTAAAGGCACTTAAAAAACTTTCTTGGTAAAGATCTCTGGTGGAAGTGTGTGGTAATTATGGCATATCCAAGGTTGTGGGACAGAACAAGTGTCACTCTTCTTTCAAAAGGAAATCTTCAGAATGAATAGCAGCAGAAATGCGTACATCCACAGAAGCTGCCATCTTTGTTTTGCTGGATTCAAGTGCTACTTGCTGTGTTTTTGCAAACACTCCCTGCTGCAATGTGATTGGGTCGTTCAACCAGCGGGTCAGACTCTAATCAGCCGGTGATGCTCAGACAGTTTCTCTCGAGTTTGTGAATTCAAAAATATCTTTCCAACTGGCTGGTCAGGTTAAAAATGGGATATTTACAATTTTATATGTATAGACTTTTTAGACAGCACAGTGGCAGAGTGGATAGCTTCTCATCTCACAGCAAGAAAGTTGCTAGTTTGACTTTCTGTGTGGAGTTTGAATGTGTTTTAGAGTAATAGCCTCCAGCTACAGTAGTTCTGACAGGCCTAGCCAGGAGAACTAGAGCTGCTTCTCTGAGCACTGCTGTGGCTCTGACTGTTCCTGAGGAGAGGCTAAAGAGGATGGGTCAAACAAAGAGGACTTTTTATCATCATAATCCTGCCTTTGCATGTCTAAAACACAGCCCAGTCTGTAGATATCCAACGAAACATACGATAAGCACATTTTCATGCCGTTTTTATGTCAACCACAAATTTTGTTTCAATGCAGTGTGGCGACATTATCTTAACTTAACGTAAATCTTAACTTAGCTCAAGCGTAAACGTACTCATTTTATTAACTTGACGCCTAAACTTACCCGTTAAACCCAAAGAAAATGTCGTCTCATGGCTTCAACCAAAATTTGTGGTTATTTACGTTTTGGCTTTTCATAACATATTGACATTAAAAAAGAGTGACAACATGCTTAGCGTACCTTTTTGACATTTTGCTGTAGATCTACGTTTTCTTTGGAGACTGTGTTGCTGATATCGACAGCAGCACACCTTCCAAGTAGCTCACTAAGGATTTTTAGATCATACAAAATGCAAATTATACTTTATTACTGTATTTACATTCATCACATGCCTATTTCTATTGTAAATACCTATTTGACTTCGAAATGAACACTGCTAAATGTTTCCTATAAGCATCTAACCTGATCCACTTACCTTTTTTGTACTTGCTAACAGTTGTAGTTCACTGTGTAGCTCTTCTGGAGGTGTAAAATGTATCTAAACCTCTTGATCGCTTGACTAGTCCATTCATTGAAAAAAAAACAATCGTCGCCTACTAAAATAATGGTTAGTGTGACAACCTCATACAGTACGTGTTCTTCCAGTGCAGCGGTTGTAGAGTGTAATTAGCAGCCTCTTCCTTCCATCGGAGCCGTGTCGTGCAAAGGTGATCAATGGCCCAGGGAGCATGTGCGTGTGCGTGTGTGTGTGTGTGTGTTCAGCAGAGGACGGGCTGCTGCAGGGCCTCTGGCTAATTGAGTGTGTGCAGGATTATGACGGCCCTTGAAGTGGATGTGAAATAATGTGGCCTGTCTGTCTCCTCTCGGCTCGGCTCAGGTGCATGTGGAGCTGTGTGGGGACATGAGTGGTGTAGGAGAGGGGATGTGTTGTATCACATTTTAGAGTTATGGTTATTACAAGACAAAATATCATCATTTAAAGCTTGTTTACTGTTACGGTTATCAGGTAGGAATGTCATGATCAGTGGTTACACTAGATTTAATTCCAATTCGTCATCATGACTTACAAGGTCCCAAAAAATCTTAGCTGTCATAATTTTGTTCAGTAGGTTTATTGCTGCCTATGTTTTTGTTTTCTGACATGGAGACTAACCGGTTTTTCAATAATCGTGAATATTTTCCCCCACGGTAGGTTATTCGTGGAATTTTTACAACTCACGGTAAACCGCAAACACGTCTTACGTCTTCTGTGACGTGAGTGCCGTGCCGTGCTCGGGCAGCGTGAGGCGGAGAACAGCGGATGTGTCGTCAACTCACCGCTAGTTGAAAGGCTGCTGAAGTTAGCGCTTCAGGAGTTGTATCCATCCAAAGTATCAAGTCGAGGGTTGTTTTTAAGATGACCAGGGCTTTGTGCGGGCTGAAGAGTGTCCAAGATACAAGACGTGCCTTTGAAAAGTAGCCGCTAAAAGTGCTAACACATCCAACATGATCCAGCATCTTCGATACGATCGTCCCTCGCTGTTCGTCCAAGTAAAGGTAACGAACAGCGTAAATCCTTTAAACGAAGCGTTCCAGAAACTGTCACGCAGCTCACGGCAAGAGTATTTATGCTTCATTTGACATAAATCTGAAAGTAAAACTAAAGCAGAGACGCTGCAGGCGTCACGTGACGACGCTGGGAAAACAAAACGTGTGGATGACGTCACCTTCATGAGTCACGTGACAGATATCACACATAATATATTATTAGTAATCAATCTCTCCTTGTAAGTATAATGAGAATATTAAAGCAATTAAAGGGACAATAATGTTTTTTTTATGCTTGAATGATAATTTGTTTAAAACATAAATAAATAATAAATTATTTTTTTTCAAAGGATAATTATTTAAAATAATTGCATTTATTGTTTTTAATCAAACCTACATATTTATGTAATACAATCAGTGTATTGTCACTGTCAGCAAATCAAATGCCAATAATTTAGATTTAAAAAATACATATATGTATATAATGTATTTATTTTTTCTTTATGCCGATAATCGTGAATAATTGCAAAATCTTGATTTTTCCTTTTGCTATAATTGTGATTCTAAAATTTTATATCGTGACATGATCCATTATAAAAATAACTGAACTCTGCATAAATAGTTTCTTAAGATCCATTAAAGCATCAGCAGAAATCACTGTGTCTGTTTCACATTCAACAATTTCATTGTGACTAATGTGACAGGCTCTGAAGCACAAAGTTCCTCTTCTCACTTTTTGCAAATCCACACTGTATTTTTCCCAAACTCTTCGTGTAATTTGCATTTCACCTGCATAAAAGTCACTGAAGCGAGCCAGGTGCATCTGACAATCACCAAACCAGGGAATTGTAGGTGCGACTTTTCACTAAGTTTATGAATCTGAAAAAAACATCAATGTCCTGGTCAAAAGTACAAATTCTCTTGAAATCAGACCACACAACACAGTCTGTCACGTTATTTTTATCGAATGAAGCCTCTGTAGATAAAGTGTGTTATGTGAAACTGCAGCCTCCTGTTTACACATTCATACATGACGGAACAGCCACGAGCATGAATGGGATTGAAAGCAGCATTTGTCTTTCATTGCAAGTCTAATTTTGCGAGTCCGATGAGGATGTAGGTCACTAAATTAGACAAAATGTAACCTCTGGTCACACAATATAACATTTTATTACAAGACAAATTATCGCAATTTAGCCATTATTTACAATTATGATTGTCTTTTATTCTCATTGTCATCACTTTTTCCTTAAATTTGTGAAAAAAAAAGATGATAAAACATTTAAAATACAGACTGTAATAAAAATACAAAATCTTGTATATTTTGCATCCAGAAAGTATTCACAGCACTTCACTTTCTCCACATTTTGTCATGTTACAACCTCATTCCAAAGTGTATTATATGAATCTCTTTCCTCAGAATTTTACACACAATACCTCATTATGACAAAAATAGAAAACTAAGAAATCCCATTTACATAAGTATCCACAGCCTTGAAGCTCCAATGAGCTCAGGTGCATCTATTTTCCAGTGTAATTTACTGGGCTATTGTGTGTAGAATTTTGAGGTAATTGATTAAGTGAATACAATTTGGAAAGAGGCTGTAACATGACAAAATACTTTCTGAATGCACTGTAAATGTCCTCTGTTCTTTAACCTCTGGCTGTGGCAATCAGATATTTGACATTTTAAATCCATAAGGCTCACCAAATCACACATTTACTTTTCATTTTATAAAGGAGACCTCTTGTATGTTTTCTATACTTAGGAATAAACAAAAAAACTTTGCTTTTGTAAAACACAAAATCTGTGTACACAGCTTAAAAATAGATAGAGGAATAATGATAAGCCCCGCCTCTTCATTGTATTTTAAATTTTAAATTTTTATTGTTTAAAAGTGACTATGTGACTATTGTGAGCCATACATGCTTTACTATGAATTTTAATGTTTTGAATAATCACAAATAGATACAGACAAGTGGCGGGCATAGGTGATAGATGAGGACAGGGCTTTTCTGAGCTGCAGGACAACACAAGATTACTCAAACATGCAAGAATCATTCTAAATAAAACTTTGAGTAAATGACTAATCAGAGGACGCATTTAGAACAAGGTTTAAAACTTAGATTTTACACAATAGGTCTCCTTTAAAAGACATGTAATTGTTACCTGTAAAGTTGATAATCCAGGCATTCTGGATTATCAGCTTTGCCTGTTTGTTTAAGACCACATATCTCAGAAGTTAAGCAGGTTGGGCTTGGGCGGTGCCTGGATGGGAGACCACTGGAGAAAGCTCAGGAGCCACCGTGGGCGACTGGAGAAGAAATGAATGTTTTGTTCTTACACTTCCCCTACATTGTCTAGTCTGGATCTGGTGTGTGCGTGTTTGACTGGTTCGAGAGGCCGATTGCAGCATCGCTTGTGTCAGTCATGGCTACTACAGTAGTTTACCACCACTGAATGTGGAGAGAATGAATAATGCATGGACGTGAAAAGCACTGTGTGAATCCAACGCATTATTATTGTATTTATAGGATTTTTTTGTTTTTACAACAAACTTTAGCTGCTTGATCCTGCCCATATAATGTTGTGAATCCAATCTCTTTCCAGACAATAGTGTATATAAATATCACACTATCGACATTACTATCACACTATTGAAATTTCCCAGCATACATTTTGCATTTGAAGTTTTTAGTTTTTGTCTCTTTTCGTAGCTTTTTCTTTACAAAGGGCATAGTTATTTTTTGCATATATTGAAATCAACATACACAACATTTTATAAAATGTGATATATTGTCCTTCCCTGCTCGCTCTGGTACATGTTATTTGTGCAGGACCATGTAAAGGTGACGTGAGGCTTGTGGTTAATTGAGTGTGTGCAGGATTATGACGACCCTCGAAGTGGATGTGAAATAACGCGTCCTGTCTGTCTGTCTCTCTCCTCTCTGCTCTGCTCAGGTGCATGTGGAGCTGCGCGGGGCCATGAGCGGAATACTGAAGAGGAAATTCGAGGAGGTGGAGGCGGGGCTGGAGTCTCCGTGCTCGTCCGTGCGTGAGTCCGATGATGAGGTGTCCTGCAGCGAGAGCGGGGACAGCAGCGACAGCGTCAACCCGGCAGCCTGCAGCCCGTTCACACGTCAGTACTTTTACCCTCCGCGCCCGCCCACCGTTAGCCCGCCCGCGCTAATTATAGTCACTTATGTCGTTAAGACCTCTCACTGCACTGCCGATACGCTACGTGGAGTTCGCTTGATTTAATTGGGATTGGCTTAATTATAAACCGATAACAGTTTGAGTGCTATTCACAACAGTTTTTTCTAAATCTTACTTTTAATCTTGTGTTATTTTATGGCTTATAGATTTTTAGCTGATAGTGTTTTATGTAGTGTAAATGACAGTTTCTTTTATTCTTTATCATTTTTTGACGCTTTTAGTGCAAACTGAACAAATGAGCAGGTTATGAATGAAAACAAAGCTCCTGTGTGTCACTGCAAAGACCAGTGTCCTGACTAGGGCTGGCCACTCAAAAATGGTTTCTATTTGGAATCGACAGAAAACATTCGAGAAAGATTAGAACTGAAAACATGATGCACTTTCAGTCCCTTGCCGTTAAATCTCCAATCACATTTGCGCTCTACAAGGAGCAAAAACACCATGTAGTCTTTGTGCCAAATGCACATTCAGCAATCAAATCAGAGAGATCAGACTAGGCAAAAAAAAACTGAAACCAATAATTTTATTACAATATATAATACTACTAGGAGTGTATGGTAACAGAGTGGTTAGAGCTCTTTCTTCCCATTAGGCGGTCGTGGGTTCGAGTCTTGGGTCGGACCATATCAGCATTTCATGATCTCTCTGGTGGAGTTTGCATGTTCTTCCTGTGTCACTGTGGGTTTCCTCCAGGTACTCCAGTTTCCTCCCACCTCCAAAAACATGTATGTTTAGGTTCATTGGCATCACTGTAAATTGTGAGTGAATGACAAAATGTCTGTCTAACCCTGTGATGAGTTGGCCACTGTCCAGGGTGTTCCCTCGCCTAAGGCCCAAAGTTACTGGGATAGGCTCCAGTCACTCATGACCTCTAACGAGAACAAACGATAGAAAATGAATGAATGAATATAATACTAGTTACATACAATTTTTTTATTACAACATTAGTCTTTAAATGTGACAAAGCTAGACTACTTTGAGGTTTTTCTTGGCTAATCACATATTTGTGTTATGCAACAACATCACAATGTACAAACATCACAAAACTCTCTTTTCCTCATAATATTGTATTAATTGTGCCATAGAAATTCTCATATAACCACTGTTTAAGTGTCAAAGTTGTTTTGATCCGGAAGTTAAGTAACTTGAGTTACCTAGTAACCTGACTTACTTACATTCATAGAACGAATTCAAGTCCATGAAATTCAGTCCATGAAAATATGTCCTATTATTATCAAAATACAAAAAAGTTTTTTTTGTTTATTTCAATTTTGATTTGAAACATTTTCCTGTATCAGGGATGCTTCATGGAGCCCTGACCCCATAGAAGGCAGGTTTCTATGTGGAGTTTTTATTCTCCTTGTGACTGCGTAGGTTTCCTCTACTGTGTCCAGTAGCTCCTCCCTTCCCAGGACTACAGAAGGTAATTAGCTGTAAAAGCAAGAATCTGTAAAAACGTTTCTGCCATTGTGCAAAACCCGATTTAAGGAACCGTATGTAAGATTCACAACTAGTGTTTTAAAAATGTTGTACAATCCCAGATGAACTTGGGTTGCCAGATTGTGAAAAGGCCCATACACTAAAGAAGCTACTGACCAATCAGGAACAAGGTTTGCTATGACTAAAGAGTTGATTATATGATATTCTTTAGGCTAACATTGTCACGATTTTAATTCCAATAAGAACGCAGAAATAATGCAAAATCTCTTGAAATCACATAAACTTTGATTCACTGCCACTCACAGTTAAACCCAGCCTGTTCCCGCGCAAGTCCTAAACCTAAACTCCATTCCTTATTCCGCCTTAGCCCACCATTACGCCCCATTATCTGGCGTGTTACCGCGATTAGGCCCAATCTCTGGCCCCCGAGTCGCGGCGAGACGTTTACATGCACATCCAGACTCCGCTTCCATGTAACCTCCCTGACAGAATGATGAATCTGCTCATTTCATCTGAGGGAAAACAAATCCGGGGCCCTTTGTAATCAAGACAGCAATATCGCCGCGCGCTCTTCCACCTGACTCGCATCCGGTATTGTGGAAGCGCCGCGTGTGTTCATAACGGAGACGACTGATGGGCCTTTTATAAAGCAGCGCCGGCCGACTGTCATTAGGAACTGCATTAGACAGAGAGAGAGAGAGAGGGCTTGTAATGTAGGAACAGGAGAAAGAAGAAAGAAGAAGCATGGTTCATTCGTGCAAAGTGTTTTTGTGTTTGAGGTGAGAAATAAGGATTGTTTAAAGTATGAGCGCAACAAGAAAGTCACCTATATAGACCTGTTTTTAGTGTAGTTAACAAAAAAAAAACACATAATATTAGATACTGGTCCCAACAAATTTAAGGTGTATTTATTTATATACTTACTTATTTTCCTGGTCTTATCTGAAGACATTTTTTCTTACTTTGAGCCAAAAGAAATCTCTTATTTTAGCCGCTTCTAATTGGCTCTGTGCACGGAACAGCAGTTGGCTTGTTTAGGTTCAAAATAGCCAACTACTGTACATACAAGCGTTTCCTGTTAGCGTTAGCATTTGGATACAAACAAGTGTCCTAAGGTGAATTGCGGTTCTGATTTGTGAAGTCTCTAACATTCAACTCACTGTTCGCTGTCTGATCTTCTGAGGATTTATCGTTTTAAGCTGGCGTCGTGACAACCTCTTAGAAATGAACTGAACGGGAAATGCTTGTATGTGCAGAAGTTAGCCGTTTGAACAAAAACAAGCCTATTTTTTTTTTTCATTTCTTGATTTTATTTTGCTCCATATCTGATAAAAACAAACTATCAATCACCTGGAAATGTTAAAGATAAAAAAGAACATTCTATATCCTCTTATTTAGAGTTAAATCAGCCTCTGGGATGAGTCTGACTCAGTTTCTACTCTAAACTTACAAATACAAAAAGTATTTGTATAAACTTGGCCAGGTAGATGGATTATCTTGTGATATTTGTGAGTTCACAAACTCGAGATGATCCATCTGGCCTTCCAACAGCCTGAGTTAACTGCCCATTCACATCTCAGTAGTGATAGGCAACGCGAAGCCCCATGAAGCAGCAAATTGTTTTAACCAAATGTTTTGAAGTTCCGAAACATGATTCGAAACCCTCCCAGCAGTGACCTCTAGTGGTGAAGTGTCATTATAAGATTCACTTCTGCGTGTGTGACATGGATGACTTTCTGTTTGTAAAATAAAAAGTTTAATAAAAGCTATAGAATATTATTTGTTGACAACTCAATAATGTTTAATTAATTCCAAATAAAATAAGTTCACATAAGCTGTTTAGCTATAATTTGGTGCAGACATTCTTGGTTTTATAAACATGTTTCTCTGTATTTGCCCTTCAAATCAAAACTAAATGAACTGTTTCTGTGAACATGTTACTGATGCATTGATTTAAAAACATGAGCCTTTCATAAGTGTATGTCTGCTAATATCTGCAACACTAATGCAGAATATGGTTGAATTATTCCTATTGATGGATGCTTTTCTAATTATTTTTTCTAACCCTACCTAGCAATATAGCCTATCGTGTTATGCTGCCAACTATGTGTTATATGTATGTCTATATAACTAAATTGTAACTATAAACTCCTAACAAACTAACTGTCTGGCTAACTACTATCAAATATCACTGTCAAAATCACTCTCAAAATCGCTAATACTCTGGCCTCTCACAAACCCACAAGGATAGACGCTCTAAACTTTTCATTTAAACCTTTTGGAGTGGATTGGCACAGCTTGTCCTGCTCCGTGGTTCGTTCAAAACACTGTCAATCAAACTCCTGTTCGAATCACAAGCCCCCTAGTGAAACATTCGCCAAACTGCTGCGGTTCATGAAACACTTAGGTCACGTGACTGAGTTTTTGAATCATGTTTCGGAGCACTGTTTCGAAACGCATGCGCTTCGAAGCTTCGGAACTGTTTTGAAACGCCCGTTTCATTTGGCCCATCACTACATCTCAGATTGCACTTTTATTTGAAAGAACGTAGATGTGAGTGAGCCTTTTTTATCCCATGCAGACATGATACACCATTATGATTCACTGCTCTGATTGGTTTGGCACAAATAAGGTCGACCACACACCCAATCAGCTTGATGTATTTCAATAAACATCCCACTTGTTCCCGCGTACTTTCAGTGAGTAAAGTTCCAGATAGAAACTGTTTAAAGAACTCAAGTCAGAGTTCAACGCATATCCATCTGAGCCAGGTTACTTTTGTATACTCTCTGCCAACATTTTTTGAGTCATTTTAGCTCCCTGAAACTTATTTTACCTGAATGACCTTCAGCTTTTGCAGATGAATTGTCAAAACCCAAAATATGAGACATCTAGTGTCATTCAGGTCTCAGCTGTTAACACCAGCTTTACCAATTCTGTTGTTCTTTTGTGTTGAGAAAGTTCATCACTATATAGTCATTATTCAGGGCTACAAGTCATATTTTCATTTCTCTTTATTCATCTCGTCTATTACGTAACTTTAATCATGTTTGTTCAAACCTGATGGAACTGAGATTTTGTTTATTCATGGTTTTCTATAGACTGATTTAAAATGGTCATGCTTATCATTCTTTTGTCCGTACGATCAGATGAATAATGGTGACATCCCTGCACCGGTCGTCCCCTCACACAGCCGTCACATGATGGACCACTGCCCTTTACTTGTGCCATGTCTGCTACGTTTAAGTGCTCTTCAAGAAGCTTGCCAAATGTAAGGCCAAGCTCACACCGTGGCCTTTCTCTGGTATTTGGACTATCGCCATGGCAACGCACTTATACATAACTCATTGACTGGCCTCTCAGGTCAATACTACAGTACGTGCTCTCTGCTCAGTGGGTTTGCTTCTCTAGCCGGGGATGTCAAGGTTGGGGATGATGTTTGTACTTGATTTGATAGAGAAGGTTCAATTGTAATTTGAATGTGCAATGGTCTGGTTTTTACTTCAGTGACCTACTTTTGTGCTCAAACATGTTTACAAATTGTATAATGATTGGTAAATCAAGCACATTTTCACTTCTTAAAAGCAACGTAAAAGCTAATCAGCAGACAAGAATACAGCCATATTGTGATACATGTAGGCTTCTAGAAAGTTTTCATCCTTTACTTAAGAGTTTTAATTGTTAATGACCAGGTTTGGACTTTTAAAGACTTTCCGCTCTACTGCACATGTGGTATTCAGAAAGAGCCACTCTCCATGTGCTTAGCTGGGGAAACTCCTTTGAATAAAACAACAAAATTGAACAAGAGCAGCTGTTTGGATCATGTCTGAACCGGTCTGACAGACGTCTGGCAGTGGCTCCTGAAGCTTGAGACAGTGTATTTATCACAGTTTTTTCACCTGAATTTAACTTTTTAGGGTTCATAAAGTTGAATTTCATTCACAAACGTTGACTTAGCATCAGAACTTTTGTTTTCTCACAGATAAACTCTTGTAGTTACTGACAACGGAGCTTTTTCCACTTGTTTCCACTGTTGTGTCTCTTCCTAGAGACAGGGTGCACGCACATCGCCCGTGTTGAGAAACTAAAAATCCCTCAATGAGGATGTGGTTTGGAGTAGAAATTAGAGCAAGGCAATAACATTGGTGATACAAGCATGCACTGTAAACAAGATGATAACGAAAGTATGAATTTAACGTTCTTTTTCTACTGAATGATCTAGTCGACTTTTCAGTAAGACGTTATAATAATGAACAGATACAAATCATTTATAAATGTGAGTACAATTATTACTCATGAATATTATTTTAATTGACTTTAATGATAGTTACCATCATTACTAAATGATAGTAAATAGTATTTACTAATAGTAAATAGTATTTACTATTAATAATGAACAAACAGTAGCTAAGTATTCACTTATAGTCCTGTTTTGAAGTAATGACCATTTAGGGTTCAGAAACAATTGATTGGTTGAAATGTGATGTGTTTATTTCTATAGCACATTTTCACAGACAGATCTTCCAAAGTGCTTCACACAGTAACCCTCCCCACTCAGTGACAGCAGCAGCTCAGCACAAGTGATTTACCTCTAACCTTATATCAGAGAGCTCCATAGTGCCTTGTTTAATAAAAGTCCAATGACTTAAATAGACGTCATTGGCAGGGAAAGAGTTAATAGTTAACTAACATTGCAAAGGATTTGTGTCTAGTCCTTATTATGAAGCAGTAGTGACTTTTCATGTCCAGAAATCTACACAGTGCACTTTTAAAGAGCTAACATACAAACAAATTTTAATGATACATTAAAAAAAGTGCATATAAATCTAATCTCGTGTGCTTGTTTTGGGAACCATAGACTTACAAACTTCATTTCATTGATTTCTCTAATGCTGTTTGTTTGGAGCTGCAGCCTGGAGCATTAGCGTAGCCTTAAGTGGACGGTGCAGCTCGAGTGCCTTTCGTCCACAGATCCTAAAGCGTCAGATCCAGCCTGAGTCACTCTGTATCTGCGCGTGTCGACGATGCTCTAATATTAGCTGTAATGGGCTTGTTATGTGTCAGCGTGAGTGACGCGACAACGCAGGGGGGCTGGGGTCAGGGGTCAGGGGGCGGAGCTGTGGTGACTGAAGACGATGAGGTCTGCAGGGAATGTTTAATGTGGTAACGAGAAGGTCTGACAGTCGTAATCAGAGGTGTCATTTGTTAGATTGGAAGATGATTATTTTACGCTTTTAAACACCTAAATCTGAAAAATGGCAGTGGTGGCAAGTAATTAAGTATTTTTATTCAAGTACTGTACTTAGGTAGTTTTCTAGAGTATCTGAATATACTTGAGTGTTACAAAATCTGGTAACTTTTTACTTTTACTTCTTACATTTTTCAAGAAGTTTCTGTACTTTCTACTCCCTACTTTTTAAAAACAGGTGAGTTACTTTATAATGAACTGGTATGATGGAAGTCTAGCTCTTGAAGCTTGAGACTGTTTTACTGTTTTTCCCCTCACGTCAATGTAACGTGTATGAGCAGCAGGGGGTGTCGGACTGTGGGGGGGTAAATGGTGCTAGTTTCCCCGGGGTCCAGGGCAGGAAAGGGGCCCCAAAAGGTGATATCAGCAAAAGATAACTGACTTTGGAGAAAAACAAAGAGGAATTTTAAATGGGGAAATTATGAACAAATATAAGCCATAGTTTGCAGATTTTAGTGAACAAACAGCCAGGGTTTGACACAAAAGGATCCGTTCAATAAACATGCAAAAGTTTTTTTTAATACTGTCAATATGTCACAACTTCTCATTCCAGCAACATTAGAATGTGTCAGAAATGCCACAAGGATTTTCTAAATATATTTTAAATTAATTTAGACAGGTTTATAGCTTAAAACAACTTAGCTAAGTGTTAGCGTATGTTTAAAACACATTCCATTTTATTCTTGTCTTTATGTTGAATGACACAAAAAACAGCCAGTAAATGTCTTGTTTTATAGTGAGTTGAAAAAACACATGAGTGAACTAAATCAAAACACATGATTATGTATTAGGGGCCCATCAACAAAGTTTGTACCCGGGGCCCAGAATTATGTGCTACGCCCCTGATGAGCAGGCTCGAATTTCAGTAACAAATTCACAAATGTAACTCTTGTAGTTTGGAGTGCTGGCGAGTGTTGTTGCTACAGTTTTTGTCAATCAGCCGCAGCTCTTTTGCGCTTGTTGATAACCAGATAATTCCTCTGTAGATATGCTCAAAATAGAGTTGTGGTCTGCAGATTCCAAAGCAGCAGACGATATACGTAGTGCTGCCAATGATGTCACAAATCTGGGAAATGTGAAACTTTGGGTTTTTACGAAGCTCAGAGAGAGAGGATTAATAGAACAAAAGGTAGAGTAAGGAACTTGAATGAAGCTCATTAAAAGGTACGATATTGATAAATGAAAACTGTTCTCACAAAAATGTAAATTAGACATAATGTGGTGAAGGTGAAGAATTTAGGAGGCTGGCGTTTTGCTGCTGCAGTGGAGATGCCAATGAACAACAGATTTGAGAGTCACATTAACAAACCAACTTTATGCACTGCAAAAAAATGTATTTCTAGATTTGTTAAAATGTCTTAAAACTTTCATTTGAATCTTTCTTTTTGTTTTTTTCTAGATTAACTTGATGGACCTAAACATACCTATCTAGTTTCAATACATTTGTTCTTTTTTCAAGCCGATATATTTGCTAATGAAGACAATTTTACTAGGCATGCATCGATCCAGCTTTTTTTTGTTCCGATATCGATCCCGATATTTGGCTTTAACTATCTGCCGATACCCGATATCAACCGATACTAGTGAAAGGACTGAAATTGCTTCTTTTTCTAATAAAAACGTAATACATTTGGTCACATTGTGTTATGTAACTGTTGTTTATAGTAAAGTCACAACTTAACAACTTAATCTGAATAAAATGCCCAATATTATGAAATGTTCTGGATCAACACCAGCCTGTAAAATAGTCTCATTATGTCCAATTGAAGACACAACCATGATATCAGCTGAACCGATATCATGGGGTCGATACCCGATCCAGCAAAATGTCCTGGATCGGCACCGATATCTGATCCAGGTATCGGATCGGTGCATCCCTAATTTTTACTCACTTCATTTATTTATTTATTTAGGTTTATTTGATAGGGACAAGTATGTTTCAGGAGCTCGTGTTACACACTACAACATTTTAGCCCAGGCTAATTCTCAAAGTCCGTCCCTATAATATAAAATACAATACACATAGTCAATTCAAAACAAGTCAGTGGTTCCAAATCTGACCTGTAATTAAAAAATCTTAAAGTTTTCATTTAAAAAGAACCCAGTTTGTCTCTCCTTTCAATTCTACAGGTAGTGTGTTCCATTTTTAATGGCTTGTACAATGAAAGAAGAGTGTCCAAAGGTTGTTTTGTGCCTTGGTACTCTACAGTTTCCACTCTGAGCCCCCCTGGTAACTGACCCCCCAGCTCTGAGAGGAACTATTAAGTCACCAAGAACCTGCGGAGCCTGCTGATGCAAGCATTTGTACACAAGCTTCAACTGTACAAACTGGATGTCATTTTCAAAACTGAGCGTATTTAAATTGTTCAGACTAACACAGGGATGTGACCTAACTGGTTTCTTTTCCAAAATGTTGATATCTCTATTATAAATCATTTGCAGAGATTTGATGGAGGTGGCAGAGACCTGGGACCACGAGGTGCAGCAGTAACTTAAGTGTGACAAAATCATAGAGTGCATGAAGCTATGAGCAGCGTGAAATGGCAGGTAAACCTTTGTAAATTAGGTATTCATCGGCAAATTAAAGTCAGAACTCTTGAAAACAGCCAGAAATGTCTTGAAACTAGTAAAATAAGCTGACAAATTTGTAATATTAGTAGTTTTAACCGAGACTAGACAATAACTTGGGCAGTGTGATTGATTTTGACTGGTGTACTTTTATACATTTACCCAAGTAAAGCAGTGTCAGCAGGACTAACTGTACTTTTACTTGAGTATCTTGCCGTCTTTGAAAATAGACAGAGCTAAGTTCAAATGTTAGTATTTGTTTTTGGATTTGTACGTCTCTGTATTTATGTATTTTAAGACATTTGAACCTCCTATGTCTCCGGCAGAAACTACGGCAACCGCAACCTTCCTCACCCGTCTGCTTCCCAACACATTCCCGACCCGGGAATGTGTTGGGAATTAATTAATTTCTCTCCTGATAAACCCTGGCTGTTTGATTTTTTTATTTAGCTGTGCAAAATGTGTTTAGATGTGTTTTTGCTGCCTTATTTCAATCATTAAGTTACGTAAAAAAGAGAGAATAAATAAATAATGTTGAGTTTCCATTCAGCTACTATAGATTGCAATAAATACAAGACAAATGGACAAGATAGATAGATGTATTCAATTGACCTCTCATTGTAGTGACTGTTGTGCTATTGGTCATTTGAGGGTCACTTTTCTTCACATAATGGGATTAAGAAGACATTTTTAGACACTGTGTTGATTAGTTTTGCCATAGATCTACTTTTTAATTTAGCCAAGCAGAATAAATGCATTCTCTAGTGGAAAATAGTCTGTTTTTTATTGTCTTAAAGTCTCATAATGCTGAAACCCAAGCAGCAGAAGCAGTAATTGTGTCTAAGGAAGGAGCACAAGCCTGGTGTGTGTCAGTCTGAACTGTGCATGTGTGGAGGATTATTCATGCCCACTGTCTCCCTCCCACCTCACTCTTCTCTCTCCTTAAAAAGACACTCTGAAACACAGAATGATGAAACAGTTCCCGGGAAAGCTGCAGAGGATGTGGAGTCGCAGCGTGGAAGAATCCAGAGAAAGAATGTGCAATATGTGAGGCATTTCAGGACAGCTCTTCCTCATTCCAACTGAGGGGTTTTAAGCTGTCAAAGCCAAGTGGAATTCTGTACAAGGCTGGGAAATGGTTATTTTACTAATCGATATTCAACAATGTACGAAATGATTTTGGTCTCAAAGTAAGAATATGTGTAGGGCTTCATTCATTGGGCATTTGGTTACGTGCAAAATAGGTTAAAGAGCTTTTAACGATTTTAAAATTTTAGCTTACCTTGATGGATTTATACTTGTTGCAAATATAGTTTTGCACTGGGACGGTTTGCAGTCATGTGTGAAATGGCTGGGATGAAGATCAGCTCCTCTAAATCCGAGGCCATGGTTCTCGACCTGAGAAAGGTGCCTTGCCCTCTCCAGGTGGGTGGAGTAGTGGAGGAGTTCAAGTATCTCGGGGTCTTGTTCACGAGTGAGGGAAGGATGGAGTGAGATTAACAGGCGGATCGCCGCAGCGTCTGCAGTGATGCAGTCACTGTATCGAACCGTTGTGGTGAAGAAGGAGCTGAGTCGAAAGGCAAAGCTCTCGATTTACCGGTCAATCTACTGTGTGTTCCAACCCTCACCTATGGTCATGAGCTTTGGGTAATGACCGAAAGGACAAGATCGTGGATACAAGTGGTCGAAATGAGTTTCCTCTGCAGGGTGGCTGGGCGCTCCCTTAGAAATAGGCTGAGGAGCTCAGTCACACGGGAGGAGCTCACTCCACACCGGGCATGTCCCACCGAGATGGAGACCTCGAGGAAGACCCAGGACATGATGGAGGGACTATGTCTCTTGACTGGGCTGTCAACGCCTTGAGATTCCACCAGAAAAGCTGAAGTGTGTGTGACAGGGAAGTCTGGGCCTCCTGCTCAGACTGCTGCCTCTGCAACCCGACTGGATAAAGGGAAGAAAATGGGTTTTACATGAATCAAGAACAAGAAATGTTAAAAGATATTATCATTTGTCAAAGTCTGTATATTTGTATTTTTGCCTTTTTTTTTTTTTTTTTTTTACAATCTGGTTGCTAGGTAACACTGCTCTGTCATATACACTTTACAATCTAAAACATTTTCTGTAAAACTCAGTGAGTGAACATTATTATTTTTAAGATAACATTATGCTTTACATAATTTGATGAGGTTTATAATTGTCTTTTGTCCAGTAAATATGACATGTAGAGGTCATTCCACAACTGTTACCAAGCAACCATGTTGTAAAAATGGGCCAAAATCCACACACATTTATAAAATGTCTAAAAGAATGACAGACACATGAGTATTTATTTATTTATTATTATTATTATTATTATTATTATTATTATTATTATTATTATTATTATTTTAATTTTGACTTAATTTGGAGTGATAGTCTTTGTGGTAAAATGTTTTACAGCAGTTAAGTTGCAAAAAAGTTGAAAATGACAAGAAGTAATTTGAGTAGTAAAACAGAATCACTCCACATATGTTGTCAGAAAGTACCAAAATGCAAAGATTTGCACACTACTGAAGTTTAAACACTCATTTAACACATTTAAAATGTTAAAAAATATTATCATTTGCCAAAATGGAAGATTTATGTATTTTATTTTGCCTACATCTGTTATATTTGGTGAACACAAGACAATTAGAAACCATAGACATAAAAATTCTCCTAACGCCAGTAAGATTTGAAGATTTACAGATCAATCCCCTGTTTATTAAAAAAAAAAAAAAAAAAAAAAAAAAAAGCAGCACAATCCAGAGAGTGTCCGCTGGTACAAACGTATCAAACACATTTAGCAAAGGTTAGAGCCTCATTATCAGTCATTGTTTTATTGTGGATAAACATTAGCATGTAAAACTGCTAACGGCTGGCGGACTTCAAGTAGATCCTTCTCATCTTGTGCATCATTTAAGACTACATGCCCCTATGTAGTCTTGCCCAAATAGCGCAGGTCTTGGCTGTATAAATGCTTTGCCGTAACTTGATGGGCAACTTAGGCTACAAAATGACACAGACGTAGAGCAAAGAAAATGCAGTGATTTGAACTGGATTTTAGGAGATTTTTTGTGCAGGTACGGGGAGAGAAAAGGGGGTGAGTTGTCTTCTGTTATGACTTTAATCTTTCTGTATCTGCGTGTAGGTTCGTGCGCCCAGATGCAAGCTCAAAGAAAGCAACAGAGTGTCTCAATGCGCATCGGCTTTAATTCATTTAATTAAGAAGATATTTCTTTTATAATCAGACCATTCACTTTTCAGCAACTCATAAGTGCAATGTAAAACAAATACAGTATGTTCAATCACAAAGTCAGCTGTACCATCATCCTTCTCCGTCACTCTGTCCCGAAAAAACTGCGTTATAATCTCCTGCCTGCTTTGTCTAATCATTTAATGTCTGTTATAAACCTCATGAAAATAGCCAAATTGTATGAAAACAAGCAACATTTTTGGTGGAATCTTTCTCTGTGAAATGAGAAAAATGCTCTAATCCGTCGTATTCGTCCTAACTTCTCATGTGTTTGTCTCCACAGCTGGTTCCATCCTGAAGCGTGAGAAGCGCGTGAGGAACAGGCGGGTTCAGTTTGAGAATGTGACGGTGTACTACTTCAGCCGGCGTCAGGGCTTCACCAGCGTACCCAGCCAAGGAGGCAGCACCCTGGGCATGTCCAGCCGCCACAGCTGGATCCGGCAGTACTCTCTGGGGGAGTTCGCTCTGGAGCAGGAGAGGATCCACCGAGACATGCTCCGGGACCATCTCAAAGAGGAGAAGCTCAACTCCATCAAACTCAAGGTGTTTTCCTGTTATTGAATAGACATGATTAATTATGTTACTTTAAATGCAAAATGTGTTATTTTGAGTTTTGAGCTTCAGAGAAAACAAGGTTGGTCGTTGCATTTTTCAAATATAATATTTCATATTATGTAAAATAGATGTTTTTAATCATGTTCTTAGAGGTTCAACTAACAATTATTTTGGTAATCGATTAGTAGGGATGGCACGAGATCTCGCGAGATCAAACTGTCACAATACTGTGCGCACACGTACTGAACGTCCCGTGAGATTTTTCCATGGTCATGAAAGTAAGTTTTGTATATTTGAGCGGCTGTAGTAAATATTCTCCTCCACACACAGACTTGTAGCAGACTTATTCTGACAGAAAACTGTCTAAACTCTGTCTCAGTTTTATTTGGTAAAGATAGGACCAATATTGACAGAGATAATTAGTCCTAAACATTGTAAAAGTTACGCGAAAAATATATAATCGTCAATATACACGCGGACATCGCGGAACAGCGCAGTGTTTTCACACTTAAACATAGTTTAAAACAGATCCACAAGAGATATTTTGGCCTATATCATCAAAACTGTAAAAAGAACGAAAGTCTCCTCATCTGTGTGTGTCTGGTCCCTGTCAGCAGCAGCAGAGCTGTGAAGCAGGAGAAAGGGGGCGGAGTCTGAGCTACACACGATCAATTTCAGTCAAAACTCATATCGTTGAAATAATAAAATCCAAGTGATCACATAATGAAAGGTAAAGCTAAACTAAAAGAATATAAACTAACAATAATAAATAATACAAATCATGTTTTTTTATTTGCCTTGTTTAAATTCTAAATTGAAACAATTAATGCAATTTTGTTTGGTCTCGATCTCATGGACCCAATCTAGAGGCTCGTCTTGTCTCGTGAAAATTCTGTCTCATCCCATCCCTATCGATTAGTTGTTTTGAACGTACAAGTAACTTGAATGCTGCTGAGCTACAATGGAAAAATGTACCATCTTAATGAGGTAACAAGTTCATGAGTGCTTGAATGTATTCTTGTTAAAGTTTGTTCAGTTTCAAATGGGGGAAGTACAAGACTTGAAAGTGTAAAGTGATTATTTTCAATCTTAATGTAAATACAATTTACAGCAATACATTCTCTCAGTACATTATTCTATCATCAGACCATATTGTACGTTATGGTGGTGACAAGGAGCTGCATAATTCTGCATATTTGAACGTTTCACAGCATCAGTGTCAATAGAGGCATTTGTGTCAATGTCATATGTTGGAATGAGAATAGATTAAATAAAATGTATTGACAAACAGAGATGAGCAGAATGCTGCAAAATTGAATGACGTCAAACCTTGTACAAAAACACTGATAATAAAAATGTGCTATCAATAGTTTATTTATTTTGTATTTATTTTAATATCAATGTAAGTAGTTTTCTAATTCATATATTGTTACTGCATATAAATGTTTTGTTCAAACATGACAGATTAATATTTAGTCAAATAGGTATAAAAATCCTGTGTTTAATAAAGTGAAAGTCAATCAAAGAAAATTTTGGTCGACTAAAGACCAAGAAGTAGTTGACTAAAAAAAAGAAATGGATTAAAATGTCTTAAAGTTGGGACACTTGTATTATAATGTTATTAATGTGGCTTCAACCTTTGGTTTAGAACAGCTTTTCACAGACGACAAAGTGAAACTGAGGTGGACCACGCAAGAACAGCCAATCAGAACGCTGCTTTCAGCTGTCTATGAGGAATAAAGTAGTTTTTATTAGATTCAGACAGCACACAGCAGTCTGATTTGTGTCACACAGTGCTACTTTTACAGTATACTCTTACAAAGCTTAGGTATTTACACACAAAAAGTTTTAGGCCTCCGGTACACTGACTGCGAGTCGAGTTCATGTGCAAGTTTCTTGGGAAGTGCCTTGTACACCAGCTTCAGTCTACTGTGGTCTGTATTTGTCCAAAGCCGAGCAGATTCGTGGATTCTTGCGAGAATGCTTGTATTATGAGCTGAAAGTTAGGGTTAGATCTGTGACTCTCTACAGATTCTTTCCGCACACTCGCGTGACTCTCTGACGTGTGCTTGTGCTGCTCCAAAGTCTGTGTCCAAGGGCACATTGGTTTTAAACACTTTGTAAGTCTTGCGGACTCTCGCACCGATGTGCACTCAGTGTACGGCAGGGGATAAGCTAAAAAATATAATTTTGATTTGATCCAAACTGTGCTGAAAAAAAAAAATCAAGTACATAGAGTCATAAACTTAGCTCTGCCACATGGATTCTCACAATATAAGTCATTTTCACAAATTACTTAATTGGCCTCTTTTAGCAAAATGAGACTATTTTTGAATAATTTGCACACGGAGACAATTTGCCATTTATGGACGGGAAATATGTTTGTGCTTTTCTTTGAACTAGTTTTACCAAAAAACTTCACTTGTCAGCAACTTCTGCATTGTAATGCTTCAACCAATCAGCTTCAAGCATTCACTATGACATTCTGTTTTTATTCTGACTGATAATGTGTAGAACTCAACTGTGAGAGATCCACATATCAGTCTGGTGTGAGCCAGGTGATGGAGTCTATGCACCATCATTTAGACCAAAATGAAGAAAAAATAGGTTCCAGATCTTCAACAAAATCACTTCTTTTGTTGTCAAGATTCACAACTAAAGAACATGTATTTAGTCTTGCTTATAATGAAATGGATCAAAATTTAAATCTGGCTATAATTTTTTTAACTGCATAAGATTTAATAGTTTATGTAATGTTTGATATGTCACTGATTTCAAGGCAGGGTCCTGACAAACCTGGAAAATCTGGAAAATGATTAGCTCAATTTCCAGTCATGGAAAACACATGGAAAATGAGAAAAACAGCCAAATGTCATGGAAAATATAATGTTTTTCTGGAAAATTATTTGGCTCAATAATAAAATGTATAAACTGTTTTTGTACTAATGTAAAACTGCTAAAAAGTATAGGATTTGCAAAGCCAGATTGCAAAAACTTACATCCAACTTAACTTACATCTAATTTATCATTTTTTCACTTGGCTGTTTATCCAAATGTTTTAATTGGAGGCATACATTTTTACAAAATAAGTTCAACAGTAGTTTGATTTTAGTTCAACAGCCTGAGGTAAAAAGTGTCAAAAACCATGATTTTTTTCTCATGTTCTTCAGCCACTGGAAATCTGCAAAATGCATCAGGTTGCACCAAAATTGACTTAATTTTTCAAAAACCTCAGGGGGAGAACCCCCAGACCCCCACTCATGTTTTTCTCCCTGCACCACTGCAAAAAGCGATGCTCATGAAACACCTAAAAAAAGACTCAAAGCAAACTACAGCTTTGCAAATTGCCCCGTCTGACAAAATCAAATTTTGACTGAGAACTGGCCACACGACGGTTTTATATACCTTGATTGTCATAAATGTGGACTACTGGGCTGTCACAAACTTGGCAAAACAGGCAAAATTTTGGTGATGTAGATGTCATGATTACATAAAATCCTTGTTGCGAATGTCCTGGAAATGTCCTGGAAAATGTTCTTGGGATATGAGTGGGAACCCTGCAAGGCATTTCAGACTGATTTTGACCTAAAATAGGAAAAAACAAATTGCCAATGTCGTAAAGAACTTGTAATCTTAGTCCGAAACAAGAAAGATAGTCTTGGTCTCTAAATAAACTTCCCAAAATCCTAGAATCAAGCAATTTTATCTTGCCTTCTACACAGTTCAGTATTAGTGTTTATCTTTTCTTCTTTCACCCTCCTTCAAACCTCTAAGCCGCTCCGTTCCCTTTCAGCTGACGAAGAACGGCACGGTGGAGTCGGAGGAGGCCAACTCTCTGACGACCGAGGACATTTCCGACGACGACATCGACCTGGACAACACGGAGGTGGACGAGTACTTCTTCCTCCAGCCCCTGACCACCAAGAAGCGTCGCGCCCTGCTGCGTCTGTCCGGGGTCAAGAAGATCGACGTGGAGGAGAAGCACGAGCTCAGGGCCATCCGAGTGTCCCGAGAAGACTGCGGCTGCGACTGCCGGCTCTTCTGCGACCCGGAGACGTGCGCGTGCAGCATCGCCGGGATCAAGTGCCAGGTATGTTGTGTAGATAGATGAGGAATGTGCTATGACATGGGGAATGTTTTTTAAAGTATGAAGCATATCACAATGTCACAAGAATCCATCTGGCTGGCCTGGATACGTATATAGTAAAATAGTATAATTTAAAGGTGCACTGTGTAACTTCTTCAACTACACTTTCACAAAATCATACTAATCTACTAATGGATAACAGTCTGTTTGTGATCATGCAATATTGGTCAAAGTAAAGACAGGTTTTTATTATTTCTTTAGTGCACAGTGGACCTTTAAAGCACACAGTTTCACAGTTTGCCAAATAGACTTTCTTGAGCTACAGTTTTTAGCTTTTTTCATAAAATAGTGAACTTATCATATTTAAAGTGAAGCTGTTAAATTGTCTATATGGTGCTTAAATGTCATGGGAGGAGTTTATATATCTGACTGGGCGGCTTGGCAGCAGCGTAAACTCGATGTGACGTCAGTGTGAACTGAAAATGCACTGACAGTGTTGGACCATCGCAGCAGCATTTAGTTTCTCTTTCAAGTACTGACTAAACATTTTAGCTTGTTTTCACCCAATTTATTGGTTTTGATGAAGTTTATAATTGTCCTGTTTGGTAAATATAACATATGTGGAGGTATTTCCACAACTGTCATTTAAACATTGTAAAAATAAATGGGACCCAAAAACTCATATAATGATGAGCTGTTGAGTTATGTACCAGTGACTGCTGGTACAAGTACCCTCTAAAGTACCACTCTAGGTACCAAGCATTGTTAAGTACCAGAGTAACAAATACTAAGTGTCTCTGTTAAATACTAGTAAGTGACACAGTAATTAACCGGTAGGGTAACATGGTGGTATTTTAAAGTGCTACCAAATATATATATATACATTCTTTCGATAAATCGTTACATTTGTGTTACTTTTGTGCTTTGTTTTTATGCCGTGGGGAAAATTGCCAAAAAATTGCTATTGCAGTAATTCTTGGGAAAAAAATCGCAAATCGCCCAGCCCGAGTCAAAAATAACTAAATTATGTGCACTTGAACTAACCGTATGAAATATAGAACAGAACTCTACCACTTGTGCTAACTTGTAGCTGTGAATGAAAAAGCAGTTATTAAAAAACAAGTGGTGAAAGTAAGAAACGGCCTTGATTAAGAACCGAAGCCAGAGATTTTCAATAATTCATTCAGAACGTTAGTTGGCTCCGATTTAAATTCAGCGATCTCTACGTCTGTTGATGAAATAGACTGAGCAAAAATGCAAATGTCTCAAGGTTTAAGCTTTATGACCAATATTGATGCGACAGATGGAGGTTCACTTCAAATGAAAAGTTAAACATCGTGGTTTTGAATCGCTTTTCATAGGTTTTCACTCAATCCAGACGAAGGTGTAGCAACACAGCATAGTGGATGATAATGTTGGCTTAAAAGTGCTCTATGGAACTTTATTATTTGTGTATCATAAAGGGATTGTTGATGCCTTGTCCGTTCAATTTTCTTTCATTTATTGGCAAAGCATGTTTTGGACTTTTCATACTTACATATTGGACTTAAAGGTACAAAACTGTAACTTTTTGGAGGTGAAAAGTCAAAGACACAATTCATTAGAAATAGAACGTTCAAATCGAACTTGTGACATTCTGAATGAGTGTAAATATGGTTTATGCCTGTGTAAATGTGTCACTTTTCTATGGAAACATACAGGAAGTGGCGCTCCTCAAAGTCAAACAATAGTTCATTTTGTGGTTATAGAAGCCCGCTCAAATTGAAGCTGCCATGTTGTTTACTTGGTGTAAAAAAGATATGTAAATGATAAAAACATGCTTATTCAAGTCTATTTGTGACCAACACATTGCAGCTTTAAATGATCTGTTAGTGATTAACTAAACTAGCGATTGCTGAAATATATATTTATATAAGTAATACGTCCTGTGTACCTGATCTTGGCAAAAAAGTGTTAAAGTGTTAGTGTTAAACAAGCCAACTGATGTTCTGTAGACATAACCTATAGGTTCCATTTACTATCTAGAATTCAAGGCAGTTATAAGCCCAGATGGTGGAAAAGAGCCGTTTCTTGGTAATAACCTTGTACCTTGCTTTTAAAATATCAAAATAAGGATTTAAAATTTGGTGATTCTGATGAGATTACACCCCTTTACTTTTGTAGTAGAAACGTATGTTGCATTTAAACAGTATTTGTTTTCGCTGGGTCAAGTAATTAAAGTGTTTTGCGCTTGTTGAATTCACTTGTTTTTATAAAAAAAAATTGAAAAAAGCTAACTTTTGTACTTCTTCGTACATCCTTTTAGCTGTAACATTTGGACACAAATACACCTCTTTATGAACACACTATAGATACAGTCGGCAACTGTTGGGGGCGTGGCCTGCTGAGGGGGAAAACATCTCCTGCCTCACCATAATAAAGAATGGGAAGCTAAACTGTTTACCTCTTTTAATGTTTTCTGGTGAATTAAGTGTATTTTTTGCACAACTAATTCAAGTCGAGTTACAACCAGGTTCAAATGGAGGTTACTGAGATGTTGTTATGTCAGAAAAGTAAACAATAAGTTAAAAAAGATGCTAAAAGACGCCAGGCAGCGCTAGCATCACGTTAGCATTTAGCTCGCAGCTACCGTTAGCATTGCTAGATATATTTACATACTTGGAAGGTTGAATCACTTTATTTATCCCCATGTCTTCGTGTCTGTATTTGACACAATATATCTCCTAAAGTCCACGTTTGCTGTTGTAGTTTTTGAGCAGTGAGTGGTAAACAGTGTTCTGATTCACTCCCCATGTTAACTTTCCTCCTCGAAGGTCCGTTAGTGGGCGTGGCTTTGATGCCGACTGTATCTATTGTCTTTTGTTGAGGGTTTCTTCTGTTACGTAGCAAAAAACAGTAAGAGACAGAACGACTTTTGCTGCTGTGGCGGCCATCTTGTGAGTGGAGAGACAGTAAGTTTTAACTGAAAGTAATCTAAAAACAAGATCACATAATTCTTACATTAGTTTAACATTATATTTGACTTCTGAATTATGAATACAAATGATCAGCCTAAAAAAAACCCAACTATATTTTATTACACTATACATACACATTCATCAATCATTGATGTGTTTACTTTGCAGCTATGTTTTTTTCACCCCAATAAAAGAGAAGCATTAATAAATGTACAAATACACAAAGGTTTAGTTGTATATGTATTAAGGGAAAAATTGTAGTTCAAAAGTTCAACTTAGCAGTTTCTATGAGTTTAATAAAGATTTCTTTGGTAAAAAAAACCCTGTACAAGAAATTGAGTAGTACGTAAGCTAGCCAATTCAAATAGCTTACAGTTAAAAGAAACCACTAACCAAAGTATTTCTGTTGTGTGTCCAGGTGGATCGCATGTCCTTCCCCTGCGGCTGCACCAAAGAGGGCTGCAGCAACTCCACCGGCCGCGTGGATTCAACCCCATCCGCGTGCGCACTCACTTCCTGCACACCATCATGAAGCTGGAGCTGGAGAAGAGCCGCGAGCAACAGCAGCAGCAGCTAGCCACGCCCACAAACGGTTTCCACGCCGACCCCGGCCACGACAATGCTCTTCTCCAATCGCAGCACAGGTTAGAGTACGCTTTATCCGACACGGTCCCGCCCCCCGCCGCATTCACCTCCAAACCGACGACATGGACGAAGCAATCGACGAAGACGACGAGGAAGATGACGATGACGAAGAAGATGATGACGATGACGAAGAAGAAGAAGAAAACGATGAAGACGAAAGCAGCAGCGTTTGTAGCGGGCTTTCCGATTCGAGTACGCAAAGCTTGGCTAACAGCGACTCCGAGGAGGAAGACGACGAAGACGAACAAAAGACTGAAAACTTTGACGAAACCTTGACCAATCAAGCTAACGTCGTACCGCTAGCTTCCGTTCTTTGTTACAACGACGAAAACCACATCAACGGGAATTCGTTTTGCGTGAACTCTCCTTCGAATCAGTACTATCAGCTGTCGAACGCCATTACCAATGGTCAAAGCAGCGGTAGTAACCAAGTTAGCGAAAATTACGCAGAAGCCTTCACGGATCAAGCTAGCAACCCGACGCAATTCACCGCCGAGCAATACACGGACTTTGCGAATCAAACGGAAGAACGGTATTCGACCAATCAGTGTTACGGCCTTACGAACGGGACTCACGCGACGGAGCTAACGACTTACGTGCCAGATCAGGACAAAGAATTAAAGAATGGATTTGCAGAGCAGACGGATAACGCCAGTCATTTCTACCTTAACAATAATAGTCCGAGTTCTTACGGCGCGACGCAGAAAGAGTGTAGCGTAAACGGTCACTCGGATCTCACGCTGCTCACAAACAGTTCTCCGAGTTTACCTTTACCAGAGCAGTGTCCTGAAGTCACAGCCATCTAGGAGAATGTTCAGAGCGACTGTATGTTCAGTGGTATTTATAAAACAGATTTTATCATGGCCTTGTCACATCGTCACACACACAAGTATGAAGGTTTGTTTGTTAACTTACCCCAAGCAGATTTTTGACAATGGATTCACATAACGAACAGATTTTATTTTAAAGAAAGGACACATATTAGGGCTGTCCCACATATTACGCTAAATTGACTTCCAACCATGTTTTAACATTGTAGTTTAGTCTTCTTTTCTCTGAGCCTCAAAAATAACTTTGTTCTAAAACTCAGGTTCGTTGACCCAAACTACCAAAACAAAAGCAATACAAATAATACATAATAATGGTATCTGTCCTTTAAATTTCTGCGTCGATATCTTAAAACTGGATAAGTAGAAAGTAATTTTACATTTTGCTCATTGTAAAAAACTAAAATGTATTTAAATCAGCATAGAATTATTAAAAAAAGTCCAGCAGCGTCCTGTTCAAAACTATTAACTCCTGCCTCTTTACGCTGACAAGGCCCGCCTCTTTACGCTGACAAGCCCCGCCTCTTTACGCTGACAAGGCCCGCCTCTTGACTCTGACAAGGCCCGCCTCTTTACTCTGACAAGGCCCGCCTCTTTACGCTGACAAGGCTCGCCTCTTTACGCTGACAAGGCTCGCCTCTTTACGCTGACAGAGAACGCCTCTTTACGCTGACAGAGCCCGCCTCTTGACTCTGACAAGGCCCGCCTCTTTAAGCTGACAAGGCCAGCCTTTTTACGCTGACAAAGCCCGCCTTTTACGCTAACAAGACCCGCCTCTTTATACTAACAAGGCCCGCCTTTTTAGGCAGCGAAAAGACCTACCTCTTTTGTTTTAAATTTGACTGTAACAACAAGCGGATTTTTAACTTTTAACTGTTGGAAGTGGCTATGTGACAACTTTGAACCCTTGTGTTTATGACTTTTGAATTAATCACAAGTAAATGTATACAAGTAGTTGAACTTTCTAAATACCGAGCACGAGCTGCAGGATATTACAAGATTACTCAAACATGCAGGAATCAATCTAAACACAACTGTGAGTAAACTAATGATGAGACACACTGTTAGAACATGGTTACAAACTCAGAAAAGTAGATTTCACACAATACATCGACAGATTGTAGCTTTGTAATTCGAAGACACCATAAAAAAGGACATAACTCACGACTGACCTTGACAGTTATCCCACTAACTAGAAGGTAACTAGTTCAAATTAACCTCCTAAAGCACTGCATGTCACTGTATGTCTTTGAACAGGACACTGACTCTGTGTGTCTGCTTTTATGAAAAGCGGAGCATTGAAAGAATAATTCATCCTAAAATTGGTAACACTTTAGAATAACTACAAATAATTAGGCTTAATAAATCATTAATAAACCTTAATAAAGACTTAATTCAATGTGAACAAATGATTAATTAATAGATGAAAAAGCTATTAATGCTTAGTAACTACTTAATTACTCCGAATCCTGCCCCTAACCTTAATCCTAACCTTAGCTCCTCAATTAAGTAGTTACTAAGCATTAATAAACTTTTCATTCATTAATTCACCATTAGTTCATGAATAATTAAGGTTATATTTATGCTTTATTCATGGTTTACTACATTCTGTTGCCAGGTGACCATCGCAGGGCCTAAGATAGCATGTGCAGCTACTGTATGTCGTCTTTCACACCACGCGTCAAAACTTAATGTTCTTACTCTGACAGTGCAACCATCTTCTTAATACTCTCAAGACTGAATGTATTTTTAAATGTTTACATACTATTATTTATTTATTTATTTATATCTAAGCGCTGTGCTGATTCCAAGTTCTCAAATGCAAATTCAACTCTAATATCAACATTGTCAAAAATATGCTTAGGGTAAAAACACACACCTCTTATGAAAGCAATGGAAGAGTTCATTTGCAAAACAGATAATCTCCATTATTCAACACATCAACATTATCAATGATAACAATCAAAATGTTTAGATTATTTAATGAATTAGTTTAGTCAAATCACAACAAAAAACAAAATAATTGTGACTATTACAGATGGAAAATAAAAGATTATTAGTTAGTTCCATAGAAACTAGAGATGGGCATTAAATAAAGTTAATGGATACATTTTTTAATTTTTTTTTTTTTTATGAAAAGCATATTTGTGATTTTGTGATCCAAATATCAGTATCATCAAAAATCAGTAGGTCAAAGTTTGATCATATAAAACAAGTAACAAACTTGAGAAAAAGTGACTTGCTAAAGAATGGGAATGAAAGGTTTCACTGTTGTTTGGTTGTAATCATGAATAATCGCTAAATCATGATATTTAGCTTTAATATATGAAATATGTTAAATACATAATTTCTATATAAGTTTGAACAACTTTGGACCCAACACAGAGCCCTGGGGGACCCCACGAGCTAGGCTAAGTATTTAGAAAAATGCTTTACTATTTGGACGTACTAGGCACTTTGTCAAATAGTTGTCACTCCTCTGAGGCCATATTTTTCAAGTTTATTTAATAAGAGATTGTTACATCTCTAATGCAGAGTGGACTTTAAGTCACTGTTTACCTTTTTAAGAAAGCAACAATGAGATACAAAGATTTTAATCTTCATGTTTTGCTCACTTGCGCACAGTGTTGGGTGTAACTCATTAAAAAAGTAACTAGTGACTGTAATTTCCACTTTTCAGTAACAAAGTAGTGATGGTGAATCCAATAGACAGAGGAAAATGTAATCAAGTGTAAATGTCACAGGATTAGTGTTGTACAATGTCTTAACAAATGTGTGATTAGCTCAAAGTAACTCACAGTAGTGTTTTGAGACAGTAATATTGTAATACAAATGTATTACATTTTTCCCCCTGTAACTAATAATGTATTACAATTTTACAGTAACTTATCCAACACTAAAGAATTCACCGCGATGTGTTAAGCTTTTCTCACAGGAGCTAAGTATGCTAATGGCAGTTAGCCACAATGGTAAAAAAAAAAAAAAAACCTTAGTGGAGTTTAGTGAACAAATGAGACATTTTTAGACATAGTAAGACACTGGGGACTCATTTAAACCTGAATAGATACATTAACAAGAGATCTGTGCTGGGGAAATGGATTTTAAGTTATTTTATTGTATAAAATGTATTATTAAGTAGAGTGGAAATAATCATTTATTTGTAATGAACTACATATGCCTGCTATAAAAAGAATAAACTACAATCCACCAGCGCCTTTATAAAATGATGTTTTTGCAAATGAACTCTCGGTCCCACACTGCTCATGTGTACAAAGCCATAAGATTCCAAACCAATAACTGAACACCACATCACGCCGTGCAATGTAACTTGTAATTTACAATGTTCTAGTTTGAAGCAGATATTGTACTGTAAACGGGACTTTTCTATGTACTGTAAGTGTCAAATGTGCAAAAAACAAAACAAAAAAATACTAACGTGGCTTTATTTATTGTTAGGGACATATGTGGATACTTCTATATTGTAAATGTTTTGATATGAGCATGCCATCGGGGAAACCTCACAGACATTCGGGGGGATCGTTATTGTTTTTTATGATAATGTGTTGTAACTACTTCTTTGCTTTTCGGTTTTTGGAAAAGCATGGCCTGGAATATCTTTGGATCACCGTATCAAAGCTTTGGATTCTTTTTTTGGTTCGCTCGAGGAGAATTTAGTGCCACTACAAACAAAGACTTGGACTGGATTATTACTAAAACAGCACTTTGCCATATCTCCAAAAAACATCAGAAGAAACAAGACGTCATGTTTGATAAGAATTTAAACCGCACAGACCTGAAAGAATTGTTAATATTGTATTTGGAGCTGATTTTTACGACCGTCTGTGTACATGGATCTGTGAAGTGCAATAGAATGTGTATTATTAGATTTGAAGTGGTCAGAATAAAGTTTAAGCAGCGTTATGTCTTAAACTCTGCAGAGGAATGAGGGTAACACAGGCTTAATGTTGACAATCAAGTGTTATGGTTGAACATGATCATTGACAATAAGGAATTTTTATTCAACGGTGGCCCTGAGGGACAGATGCCAAAAAATATATTCAGGTAAAATATCGAAAAGTAAATTGGGAGATACAGGGAAGATGAACATTTTAAACATACTATAATGTGCAAAATGGAAGTGTAGACAGCCTGAAAAGTAGGAGTCAAAGTCAAAGTCCATTCTACCTTGTGATGTCATTAGGTGGAGTTTTCACCATTGGTGAAAAATCCACACAGCTTCTATGGGATTTGCCATAGAAGCTGCAGGGCGCTTTTCTTTATCACCGTCACTGCTCTCTTGTACCAGAGACAAATAGTTCGTTGTGACATTTTTGCTAAACTTTCACCAGGCTTTACCATTTATGAACATTTCACATATTCTGAGTTTCAATGCATACACAAAACATTTCAGGCCGTCTAGCGCTAAAAATGCAGCTCCACAAAGCAAATGACAAAGTAGAGCTCGTGTTGGTTAAATAGAAGGCTAATTTGACGTTACCTGATGGAGCAGATGCTGAATGCACGAGCACGTAGCCTGCCTGATTATTCCGTGTAAAAACTTTGTACAAATATTCCGCTCTTCACGTTTGTGAACAATCCAATACATTATTTTCCATAAAAGTGCTTGAATGCTGCTGCGGAGGTTTTTGTTGCTGATGCCTGGCTCTGATCCAACTCGCTCGTTCTTTGCGCGCTTTGGTTGTTGAAGTTAAAGTTTTGCAGTTTATTTCCAGCATTCTGAGTTACTCACTAGATCCCGTAACATAAGACACATGGTATAATCCTTGTGCGCTTCGGGTCTTTGGTGGTCCACCTGTCCAAACCATAGGCCCACGCTCCTCCTCGCTCTCGAGTCTTGTGCCTCCTCCGACCTGCAGCTGTCACTCACGTACCCCCTCGCGTATCACTGCGAGCTCAGAGCGTGTCTGACACAGCACCGAGGTTATTTATTTAGCCTATTTCACGCACTGAACATTTTATCAAACAAAGACGAATTATCAAGATCTATTGATATATAGCTTGCAAAAAATTAAGACTCCCACTTGGAATTAAGATTTTTATACTTTTTAAGGGCCTTAATTTGGCAAATTTCATTTATCAACTTTTAATACTTTTTAAGACCCGCGGACACCCTGACCATGTTATAATGTTGCTTCGTAATAAAAAAATACAGCTGGAAATGTATACATGACACAAAACACAAATGTTATATATTATATAGGCTGGATTCTACTGTCAAACTGAAAATATGCTGCACCACCTTGTGATGTCATTAAGTAATGATACAAGAAGTTCTCTACTGTTAATAAACTCCAACATCGCTAGAACCAGTTAAACTGTTTGAATTTAGCTACACCTAATGTTTTACCTTAGTTTAAGCTGTTTTATTGCTGAGTGCAATAGAAAATATGGAGACTTTGTAGTAGTTTTAACTGAACAAAGAATGGATTACATTTGTATTAGATTATTTGTGGTCTAGAATGAACTGTAGCAGAGTGGTTAAAACTGTGACTTCCAAGTCAAACCATATCAACACCTCACAATCTCTGGTGCCGTTTGTTTGTTCTCCCTGTGTCACCATGGTTTTCTCCGGTTTCCTCCACCTCCGAAAACATGTATGTTTTGGTTCATTGAACATCACTGCAAATTCCCCTTGTGACTGAATGAGAGAGTGAATGTTTGTCGTCTAAGCGGGGGAACACCGTGGACAGTGGCCAACTCATCGCTGAGTTAAAGCCCAAAGCCACAGAGTTAGGCTCCAGTCACCTGCGACCCGAGAACAAGCAGTAGCACATAGTCATTTCTATCTGTAGTAGTGCTGCTGTCAGAGTTTATCTCTTTGCGGAAACTAAAATGATGCTGCTAAATCAACATTTGTGAATGAAAAAAGGCTGAGAAAAGCACTGTTACTGTAGGTCACATTTGTTCACACCTGATTGAAAAAGCCTCACGTTTTGTAGTTTTTATCAAAGAAGTTTCCCCAGTCAACTAGGCAGACGACATGTGTAGAGTAGAGTAGAGTGACGTTGACCGATAAGCCTTCTAAAAACGATTCAACTAAGGCTAGTTTGTCTGGGAAAACTACCACATTATGACATCACATGGTGAAATGAAGCATTGAGCTTTGCAGATGGAGAGAGCAAGATTAATTTGTCAATGAAGGAAAACTGTTTACTAAGCCAGCTGAATTGATTTCATCGTACATTCTGATTTGACTACATAAAACATTTGTTCAAATATTAGAAAATTACTGCAACTCATCACTTTGAACTTGTAGAGATGTTTAGCTCCAAACAGTTTTATTTGGTAAACTGAATCAACTATTTCAACTTTTTAAATCATAAATGACGTGTTCTGTAGTTCCTGCGCCTTGTCCCTCCAGGGCCACCGTACGTTCATCCTAAAAGCCATTATCGATGTCAGAAAGGGGAACATTTTATTACCAAATAGATGTAAATAACGCTGTCACATTACAATCACTTAATTGGGCAATAACGTTGGCTTTTACAGTTAGTTTTCTACCTGAACAGGTCTGATCACTGGGACACTTGAGCTTGAATAAGAACACAGCTCGCTCAGGCTTTGGCAGCAGGTGACCGGCTCAACAGGACCGTACGCAGGAGTACATTTGACCAGTCTGTTCAAAATGCAGACTTTTCTTGGGTATTCTATAGGCCAGTGTTCTCAAACAGTGGTACTTTAACTGCCTCTGGTGGTACTTGAAACCATCTGCAGTTTGAATATTTGTTCATGTTTTGGTCCCTTTTTGGCTAAGCATCTTTTTAAACTGCCTTAATTATGATTAACCATTGTGTAAAGCAGAATTTAGCCTAATTTCAAACGACTGTGAGTTTAAGTATGAATCTGGTGATACTTGGAGAACCAAATGTTAAAGGTGAGGTGACACCTTCCTCTCATAAATTCTTCAACACATGACTAATATTGACATGTATTCACTTTGGTAGCAATTATGGCTTCTAAATGTCTTTTTACAAACAACAAAGTGAAACTGGAGAGGACCACCCAAGCTCAGCCAATCAGGGAGCTGCATTTAGCTCCAAATAAAAGAATTATTCAATTCAGACAGTAATCAGTGGTCTCATTTTTTTCTAACAATTTTAACAACCACTGCCACACTGAAAGTCCCTGATGCAGTCTCAAACTCTCAGCTCTCAGATGATGTTATGAGTCGTCTGGACTGATCTGATTAGTATTACAGTGTCCCACCAATAAAAGGCACATGACAGTTTGAACCAAACATGGTTCATGGTGCACAGTTACATCCATAGACTGTATAATCTGATATATACAGTCTACGGTTACATCTCTAAAATGCAGTGGGTGCAAATGACATAGAATTAGTTGAAAATGTTCCTGGGAGGACAGTCGGACCCACTTTTATGTACTTTATAAAAGTACACTATATCATATCAAACAATGAATGTGGACATAGGCTTTACAGAACCTAATGACTTTTTTATATAAAATAGAACATCGTTAAGCCTGACTTAGACATTTTGGCCGAGGCCTGGGCATTCTGATTAAACTGATTTATGAGCTCGTCTTCTTGGTGAGTCTGCCTTTGGATAAAATATTCATTTTGTGATTTAAACTTCCCTCTTTAATGCATCTGTCTGTTCAAATACAGACTTTTCTCCACCTCCTTTAAACCTCAGAGCTGCAGAGTCCACTTCTTTACTTCGACTTTGCTCTTTTTTTCAACCTCAGTCTTGACCTCTGAAGGTTGTGTTTTTTGGGCTGCACTTTCAAGTCATGAAAGACTGAAGACTTCACTGAAGAAGTGAATTTTAGCACGCTTTTTTAAGATTAGATTTACAAAAATATATCCATTTATGACTGAAACATGGATTTTTAGCATATTTTAATGTCAGAAATTGTTAAAAAGTAGTTTTGTGGAGACACTGTGTTCTAATTGATCGTTTAAATAACTTTTGCTGAAAGGTTGAGGTCATTTCCCCCAGTCTTATTTTGGCTCGTGCTCCACTTGAGTTTGTGTCTTGACTTGTAAAAAGTCGGCTTGGTCGTCTTCTCCAAGGCAATATGGAATGAAAAACCTGGAATTTCACATGTAGTGGAGCTTTTTCTGATCATTTCCCTGCGTACGGTCTTGCTCGGTGCCTAAGGTTGTGCCAAAGTCTACATCTCTAAAAGTCCAAACCCTTCCCAGAACCCTCCAGTTCCGTCGTCCAGGACTGATCTAACGCCCCGTGTATTCGTCGTGGTTTTCTAAAGGTCTGTGCGCTTCTTCTGCTGGTCGTGACTTGTAAAGCTTCATGTGCCTCGTTTGTGTATTTCTATTTAAACTTCTGTGAAATCGAAAACATTTTGCACAATTGTATAGTTTATTTTTTTCTTTTATTTAAGTGTTTGGTTTCGAGTCCATTGTTTCGTTTTTACCATGTTTTTGAAAATAAATTGGATGAAAAGTTTGCAGAGTTTGGTCTTCATTCATGAGCTTCATCAGAGCAGCTCAGATCATGTCTTTGTGTAGAGCTGGTCGGTTTGTTAGGATTGTAACGCCCTCTGGTGGACACAAGACGACACTGCAGAACAACTTTCAACCTGCTTTCTTGCATGCCAAATGTTGTAGACCAGGCCTATTCATCTTGCGGCTCTGATGCAAAATCGACCCTCAATTTACTTTCAAAATATTACAAAAAATATTCTCTTGTTTTTAGATTTATATATGTTACAGGCAAAGTTGATAATCCAGGCATTCTATAGAATACCTAGGCATTCTATAGAATGCCTGGTGTTTTCAGGCAAAGTAGGAAATAGATGTGTTATTATCTACTTTGCCTAGGCATTCTATACAATGCCTAGGTATTTATTTTAATACATTTTTCATTTTGTTTTATTGTTTCAAATATCAAGTCCATTCCCCTGAAAACCTCATTAAAAATGATTTGATTATAAATCTCAGTGCAAACAAACTTTATGTATTTAAGTTAAAAAATGTATTCTGCCCTTGACATGTTACTATGTATTTTTTTGTACATCTGAGGAAATGTTTTGGCACCTCTGTAAAGCTTTGAGGTTTGCCTTGTGGTTGATTTGGTTGCTTACGCAAGAAAAAAATGCAAGTAACTAGATTTTGATTTGTTAAAAAAAGTTCAATTTCTAATACAAATTTTGTTAAGACACCAATGAGTGAGTGCAAAAATTAAATGGATGAAAATTTCATTTTTCCAGCGTATTGAGATATATTTTTTCATCTGTAATTCTAATCAAATTATTTCAAAGCAGTTTTTACTATGATATACTCAATATCCAGTTTTGCATATCTCCAAAAACAGCATTCAGAGTTTTATATTTTGCCTAGCTCTAATTGCGGGAGTGGTTGTGATTGATTGAGGTTGGTTGGTGGTTGATTGTGATTGGTGGTTGGTTGTGTTTGGTGGTTGTGGTTGGTGGATGATTGTAGTTTGTGGTTATGGTTGGTGGTTGTGTTTGTTGTGGTAGCTAATGTCCATTTCAGTTGTTTTCTATAAAAAAAATGTCTAAATGTTTTAGCAACTTAATATAAATTGTAAATTATCTGTTTATATAGTGCTTTTATAGCTTTCAAGGAACTCAAAGTGCTATACAATCTATTATCCATTCACCCAGTGTACGCAGACACTGAGACAATGTGGATTAACTGTCTTGCCCAAGGACACAACAACAATCCACTTCTGTTGTCCCACTGTGGCACCTGGTGTTCCAGTGGTCTCCCATCCAAGTACTAACCAGGCCCTAACTTCCTTAGCTTCTGAGATCTGATGGGATCAGGCTTTGACAAACAGGTATAGCCTTTATATAAAGGTTTGCAAATTTAAAAATTAAAAATAGAACCACAATTATGTCTGCAGCTGACCCCAACAACAAACACAACAACCATCACGACTACAGCAACCACCCTTTCCTTTGATGGACAAAATTAATATTATATAACAAGAGCAAAACATGCTTTTTTGGCTCAATTAAAACAAATTCATAATAAAATTTTATTTTATTAGTCTTTTAGGAGAATAGACTTGATATGGCCTTCTTTGTAAGAAACATAAAGTGTGATCAAATAGATATTCAAACATCAGCACTCCCTTACAGGGTAAATTAGTCCTACTGGAAGGCCAAATTTGGCAGTTGGGCCTAGTTTTGATGGTATTTAAATAAAATTGTATGTGTATTTTTCCAATAAATTATGCTTTGTCAGAGATGATCTACTTTGCCTAAAAGTTGTCAGGCATTCTATACTTTGCCTAGCATTCTATAGAATGCCTAGGCAAAGTAGATAATCACACATCTATTTCCTACTTTGCCTGAAAACACCAGGCATTCTATAGAATGCCTGGTGAAAACCTGGCTTATTTTGATTTTATATTTTTACTGTCTGAAAATGAGATTTGCTTATGATTGTAGTGTATTTATTTATTTTTTTTCTGAAATCTTAATTGGAGCATTATTCTCATTATTCAATCTAAGAATAATAAGTCACTTTTTACAGTGTGTAGTTGTCCTTTTTTTCCAGATGCTTGGTCACTTGTTTTTCTCAAATCTGGCAACACTAGTTAGCCTTTGACAGCTGGATTGAGTCTGCAACCCTTCACAGCAAGAGAGCCATGTTTGCCCTATTCAAACCAAATCAGAGTCTGTATTTCGTCCCCCTCTACATCCCCAAAAGCAGTTAATTAACAAAAATGATTTTAAAGCACGACTACCATAATTTCTGGACTGTGAGCTGCTACTTTTTTCAGAAGCTTTAAACTCTGCAGCTTAAACAACAACGCATTATTATTTTGGATTCTCATAGACTTACTATTAACAAGTGCGACCTTTGTATGTACCTTATCATTTTTCTCATTTAAATCTAGTGGGTGCGGCTTATATTCAGGTGCGCTCTGTAGTGCAGAAGTTACAGTAATCAGTATGTTTCAATTAACACTTTTTATGTACTGGTGATGCAGTTTTTAGAGGACTCCAATTATGGCTTTTTGATTTTTTAAATAAATAACCACTATAGAGAGAATTGATGTCACTTTCTGCCGTACTGCGCATGCGTTGTGCAAAATCGCCTTTCTCCATCTGTTTACATGAGGAAACTTCAAATAAAACAACTAAACGGGACGAAGCTAGCTGTTTTATTCAGGTCTGAACCAGTCTGACAGACGTCTGCCTCCTGAAGCTGGAGACAGTTTGTCTCGCCATTGTTTCACTCACCTGAATGTAACTTAAGGGTTGTAGGATCGATTTTCATTCACAAATGTTGATTTAGCAGCTAAACTTTTGTTTTCTCACATTGATAAACTTTTGTAGTTGAATGACAATGGAGCTTTTTCCACTTGTTTCTACGTTTGTGTCGATGAACGGTGACTCTTTCTGCAGCGGGGTGTGCATCGCCCATGTTGAGAAACAAAAAATCCTCTATACATACACTACACCAGCACAACATTCGCAGTTGAACATTTTTGAAAATCGCAACACAAGATTGTGAATAGGAGATATGAGTACATGGCTTGAATTTTTTTGTCAATAGTTCTTTTGTGAACGATTTTAGCTGATGAAGTAAAAGTACTCAGGGACTGAAAACCAGATCTAACCATGAATGGCCAGTCTGGCTATTAATTATGATGGTCAGTCTTATTTCAAAGCATTATGTTGCTGTATCCACATTGTTCACTGTAAATCAGACACAGATTGTTTCCTGGCTTCTTTACAATGTGGCCCAGTCCACGGCCATTTACCAAGGTGGCCACATCATACTGCTTCGCTATTTGAATGCCTACACAACTGCTAATTTAAAATGAACATTTGAATAGAATATATGGAATTTCAAAGTTTTTGTAGTCTAGTTCTTCAATCTCAATCAAATCTCTTAGAGCCGCACTGATGTCTTTAAAGAGTCGCAGGTTACAGATCCCTGATTTAACCATTGACAATAAAGAAGGAACTTTCTGAAAAAAGCAAATAATTGGATTTACCTCAAAGTCATAGGAAAATGGACAATAGTATAGTGATATAGTGATCAAAACACAGAAATACACTGCTGTAAATACAGTATATACTACAACTGTGAAGAAACCGTCTGGGACCGACATTTACGACTTATGGAATATATGAGCGCTTATGAACACACTTACGGTTAATAATCACGATTGCACAGTGTTTGCAATCGATTCATTTAAATTTGATTAATAGCACAGCCCTAATCGTTCGGGACAGATTTTTTGATCCCAGTGTTGAATCTGTGCATCACTACAATTTATAACAAAAATCTGTACTTTGAGAACCAGGCCTTTCTCCCACTGTGACTGGTAAAGATATTTCAAATGAAACCGTATTGCAGGTACCAATAAATAGTAGATAGACAACAACAAAAAAAAAACACACCCAAGTTCAAGACTAACCAGCTGCTTTAATGTAAACAGAGCTCCATTCTCCCAGGTCCACAGTAACACCAGCGCCTGCACCAGAATCAGCTCCTCTGCATTGCAACACGGCCCTCTCAGTAGACTCTCACCTCACACGGCACAGCTGGTGGACAGAATGATCCCACTTCACTACAAAACATTTCTTTCAGTGTCCTTATTAAAAAAAAACATATTAGAAAATGATTTAAAAAACATTATCATTAAAAAAAGGGGAATTTTTTTGTGCATAATTGTCTTTCTTTGGCGATTGTTAATGTGGAAATCTGAAGTTCGATTTGTAATACTTCCGGCTGGTTTTGACACTTTTAAAACCTCTTCTAGCCTCCGTCGGGTCCTTTTTGTTTCCTCCAGGCACCAGTAGTTTTGCTCTAAAAATAAGTTAAAGAGTGGTGTTTGATTTGACCGATAAAAAGCTCTAAAACGGTCCGACGGTGGCGGCTCAGAGGAACGTCCAGAGCTGGAAGCGGTCGGCCGGGTTACAGGGGGCTAAGGCCGGGTGCTCGTGTCGGGCGCTGAGGCACAGGTTCAGCCCGGGCAGGAAGAACAGCTGGTTCTGTGGGAGACAAACACACAGGGAAGGTTAGTTTACGGGACAGACGCAGTGCTTTGTTAAACGTCTTTGTAAAGTATTATTTCATTCTTTACAGTTTAAACTAAGTGCTTATTCAGCCTGTCACCGCCAACAAAAATAAAAAAAAAATGTTTTTGTAAAGTTGATCAAAATGCCATAAAACATCCTTGTCCAATAAGAGGAGCTTGTTTTAGTGTGATTCTAGTTCACTTTCTAATCACACCCACTGCTTCCGTTACATCTACGGCTGCAACAATTGATTATTTTGGTAATTGATTAGGTGGCTGGTTATTTGTTCGATTAGTTTATAATACAAAAAAAAAAAAAAAGATTTAGGCAAACTATCAGCGAGAGAACGTCACTAAAGGAGGTAAGTGCAGGTTTACAGACAAACTAAAATTACACTATTTTCTCAACTGTTTTGAAACCTATTGACCCTATTTTGTCCCGCCTACTTTTCTAGGATGTGCACTTCCTGTTTAGCTGCGTTTAGCCTGTAGATTTCAGTCGATGGGTTTATTTTAACTGTCATTATATTTAATTAAAATTGCCCCACAAGAGAGACAAACAAACAAACACGTTAGCTATATATACCTTAACAGAGCTAAACAGGAAGTGCATTTCCAAGCCAAGTGGGCGGGACTAAAATAGGGTCATTAGTCGTGTTCAAGATGGTCAAGGCGGTGCAGTCGGCTCGAGGCGTTAAGGGGGGTCGGGTCAGATGACAGCGCAAGAGATCAATCAGCGCTACGGACAGTGCTGTCGTCAGACCCGACCCCCCTTAACGCCTCGAGCCGACTGCACCGCCTTGACCATCTTGAACACGACTAATATAAAATAGTATTGTATCAAACATCTCAGACTTATCAATACTAAAGCTAGTATCAGATCTAGATTCTATAAAGTCCATTGTTTGCACTTAAAGTTACTTTAAGAAAATATAGTTTGGCCTTTGCTGAACAGTTTTAAGATAATCAACTAAAAACTATAACATGATGTTAGATTGCTTGGAATTGAAATTGTGTTTCATTTGGATGATATAATAATTGCGACAACACTTGTATAAAGACCAGTTAATTATTCTATTACTAAATTCGTTGACAATTTCAATAATAGATTAGTTGTGATTAATTGATGAACTTGTTGTATTCCTAATTCAATCTAATGCAAGAGTGTTTTTTCAGCTGTACAAGGCAAACTACTGGGACCTGTCACGTACATCTGCATAACGACACAAGGCACGTTCATGTGTCACTCAAACAAGCTCTTTAATAGACCAAGTTTAAACAAAAGCTTGGAGAATGTATAATTGTGTATTTTTGCCGAGTTAAGACTCAGAGTTTATTTATTTTCAACCATGTTCATGTTTACTGTGGCTCTCAGGCTGGTTTTATTGTCTTAAATATTAACTAATGAGTTATATTACAAATATGAAGCCTGCTTATGCATTTTACTGGTCTGGATCTTGATTTGATCGTTTTATTAAGAGCAGTTGGTCATTTGATTGCACATTAAAGCCACCTAGTGGTGTAGAATGATATTTATGGATTAGATATTCTGATATATTTGTGGTCATTGGTGCTTTGAGAACTGGTCATGTACAGCACCCTAAAGAAATGAGTAGAGTCACCCCTGCAGTAGAACAGTAGTACATGATCATCATCTGTTTACTGTTATGACCATAGGTTGTGTTCACGTGAAATCACAACATTCTACAGACTCATGTGATTCAAATAGATAGAAGGCCGCTGAAAATAGTGTTGTTAACTCTTGTGTCCTGTTGGGACGTTTAACTCATTTTTAAATTGTCCACCATTTCTACATTTTGAGATAGAGTTTTTTCTACAAACCTTAGTTTGAGCCATATTTTCATAAAAAACAACTGAGCCCAGAGTCATGTCATTTATGTAATTTTTTTAAATTAAATCTGTTAATTCATTTGGCTAAAAATACCAAATGTGAAATAAATCCACAAGACTGTATTTGTACAGACTCAGACGAGGTGAAAATGTGAATCTAAACTGGATTTGTTTGAACGTACAGTCATGTTACAAATCAGTCCCAACTTTGTTCCTTTTCAGAAGAGCTGAACTCTACAAAAGTCAAACACAAATGTTTGGGAAATCTCACTTTTATAAAGTCTTTTCAGAGCAAGAACAAAAGGTGTTTCTAATGGAAGTCAATGGGACCAAACAGCTCCAACAGAACAAGAGAAAAAAGTACAAAATCATCCAAGTCCAAGACACAAATCCAGTTTAGATTCACGTGTTCACTTCCTCTGAGAATCTGCTTTTTTAAGTCTGTACAAAGAATACAACCTTCACATTTCTAGTCAGAACAGATAAAGATTAAGAGAGCAAAAGAAGTTTGAAAAATACGTACTACACTTTTACAGTCGGAAAAAACCCAACATGACGTATGGACGGCACATTTGTCACTGACATGACTGGACTTACTGAAACTGAGTTATTTTTTTTAAATTAATGGCTCAAACTAAGGTCCAAACTGTAGCAACAGTAGCCAGGTTAAAAAGAGAAGAATTCCAAACCTCCAACCAGGACACAGGGGTTAATGGGTCTGGTCAGCTCAATAATCAGCAGATGTCATGGTTGCAAAAGTAGTCCACACAGCCGGGGTTCTGAACCTTTCTGACCTCAGGGCCTGAATATTCATGTGCAAAGTAATCTTCTATTAAATGTATTGTATTTCACTGATTGGGCCAGTAATCCTATGGTTAAGAATCACTCAATTATAGTATTATGAACTAGAAATAATGACACACTAGTTATCTAATCATCCTAATATTAACACCTGGTAAAAGGAAGCTTACTTTTACCCGCAGCTGTTGTGTTTGAGTAAAGTAACGGTGGTTCTGTTTGAATAAAGTAGCGTGTGGACCTGTCTGAGCTCCCACTTCTGCTGCGCTCCCACGGCCGTGTCCCGGCCCTTGTACTGACACATCTCCAGCTTCACCGTCCCGTCCTCCCCGTGCAGACACAGCTCCTTCTGGATGTTGTGCCGGATCTCGTGATGGGTGGAGTACTCGAAATACTGCAGACACACACAAGCACACTTTCACATTCTATTCTTCTCATTTAGTTAAATCAGCAGGCTATAGAGGTGATGAGCAACACTGGATTTACATTTGATTAGTCCTGTAATAAGTCTCCTTTTTATCCAAAGCAATTTTGTCTTATTTCTATTTACTTAAGTGAAAAAGTCATTTGAGAATTCAGTGGACCTAAAACATAGCCCTTAAAAAAACACCACTGAAAAGGCTTGTATATATAGTATTTGTGTATCCATGTTTGATCAAGCTGGTGGTTGTAAATGACACTACAGTATTAATGCAGTCACTGAATCATAACTCCAGATAAGAGCAGAAATAATGTGACACGTGCTGTTATCTGACAACACTCAGGTCAGGTCTCTGCTGCTCCAAATGCCACACAAGAAACGGCAAAAGTATTGTGAACCAGCTGAGCAGAAACCTCGTCTGAGCAGCAGCAGAAGCACACTCTGCTGGAGGAAGATGTGAAACAGAATATTTCCTGTGGTCTAGACGAGCTCAGAGTTTACATTATCTGAGTGTGGAGGAACAAATGGTGAGAACTGCCTGTTAAAGCCAATCAGTCCATTTTAAACCAGCCAAAGTCAGTCCTATTAGTGCTGCTGGTTAAGCATTTCAACTCAAATGATTAGAAGATCATAATAAGACTAATTTAAAAGAGAAAACACGTCCAAATCTAAATGGTCGTGCCAGACCAGATAAAATAAAGAAGTCTGCGCAGCTCCAACATGTTTTAATGGAACACCAAAACATTCTGTTTCCAGCACCAGCCCTTCATCAGACGTCTGATGAAGGGCTGATGCTGATTCATAATAAGACTAAGGCAGAGGTTAAAGCACAAAAAATGATTTGACAGAAAATTTTTGCAGTCAAGATTTTAATTGTATTTTAATCGTAATAATACAGTGACATCTATGTTTTAATACTAGGTCTGATCTAAGTGATATTACATTTACAGCTTATGATAATTGAGATCAATGTAATAATGAGTAACTTGTGATGAGATGATTTTGAGTTGAGATGTGAAATGTATATAGGCTAAAAAGGGGGTCCTCCCCAAGTACGGTAATTTCCTGCATTTTGGTGGATTTTAGAGGAATTTCTTCTGCTTTTTTACAGGTGCAGTTCTTGGCCATGGTATATGACATGTTACTATTATTACTTTGTCAGATTTGGACAAAGAATCCACTTTTTATTGTGAATAAATCGACAGAACACCCGACAGGCCATGTTAGATACAGTAGCCACTTATTAGATGAACGTTTAAGAAAACATCACTAACAGAAATGTTCCTATATATTTTTTAATTGACTGAAATCCGTCACAGTGACTGAGAACTTTAAGCCCTGGACTAAGGACATGGTGTCTGGACAAAGGTTTTGGAATGAAGACGTTTCGACCCTCACGAATAATATTAGTAACCTACTGTAAAAACTCTAATCTAAATCCTGCTTCATATGGTGCATTATTCATTCTCTCCACACTTTTGTAGCCACAGCTGCCCTGGGTCAGACTGACTGAAGCAGAGATGACATTTTGTACCATCAGCCCGTCCGACCACCTCCAACCATTCACGCTCACACCAGATCCAGACTGTCTTGCCTAAAAACACAAGGATAGTTTCTTGTTCAGCCGTCCCACTGCGGCTCCTGAGGTCTCCCATCCAAGTACTGCCCAGGCTAAACCTGCTTAGCTTCTGACATCTGACAAAAGCAGGCATTGACAAATTGATATTGCCAACTAACTGGTTCAGACCCTTCTGCATTTGAACAGAACGTAGGAGGAGCTGGTCAGAGTCAATCACTGTCGTCCAATATTAGAATGATCCGATCTCAAACAGCCGTCTACCCAACACAGAAAAACTTGAGTATGACAGGCTTCTAAAAACTTCCCTTTTTAATTGAATTTAGTAGATTAACACTAGTTGTAAATATGAATGATAGTTTTACATGAATCAAGAACAAGTTTGTGAAGAAAAGTTCGAAAATACGTGTTGTCGTGTAATTTTTATGTCTCAAAAAGTGAAAACCTGTTACATTAGAAGAGTTTTGGCCAAAATTTTTTAGATGGTCAGCAAGCATGTTTGAACAGGAAGTACATTTGTAAACTGAAAAAAGAGCTACACTGAAATGAACTTTGCAAGAATGTTCAGTGAAATCTTAAATCTAATCATCGTAGCTTTGTTTTAGTGAAATTAGAAGTTCAACCTGTCAGAGGAGCTTTAAAATGCAGCCTTCAACCAACTCTGACTCTGATCAGTTTGGCCCCGGCTCCATTTGAGTTTGATACTAGTGACTGTACAACAAACTGCTTTAAATGGCTTCAGTTCCAGGTGAAAACATTCTCACACTAGGCATTAATAAGGTCATGACATCCGGTTTAGTAGATTTCTGGTTTCTGTGATTGGTTGACTCCACGCTCACAAAGCCCACCCTTGAAATGAAAACCCAGGGGTCTAATTCCAGACCCTCATGTCTTTGTAAAGTCGTCTGTAAAAGCGTAAAGGGACAGTCTGGCCAACGAACACAAGCTAGATGTTCAGGGAGTACATATATTTCTGGCGATAAGTTCTAGTACCTATCAGTGGCGGACCGTCAGGGCCTGCAAAGCCTTCTCTGCTGGCCTAAAAATATCTAAATAATAAACTGATATAAATCATATTTAGTGAATGCATGTTTAATCATTATTCAATAATTATTCATCAGCTTCTTCGTAGCATTTCCCATCGTTTCGCAGCTTTCAGGAATGTGTTTCATAATATATTGTTTTAACCAATCATATTTCAGCATCAGTTGTTGTCAGGGTCAGTGAAATCTGCCCGAGGCCTTCACAGTCAGTAAATGTGTATCAACCAATCCGATTTTACGTCTACGACGCCAAGGCCTTCTAGCAGGCGACCATCAACGTTAGGATCACTACGGCATTTGATTGGCTGTCTGTGCTTATTGCTGTTTTGATAGCAGTTTTGTCACAGTGGCTAAAGGGAGAGAAATTTGGTTATAGACCCGTTCAGAGCCTACGTCATTTTGGGGGCGGAGCCACACGGGTGCCCTCCGCAGAGTTTCCCCATAAGTTTCTATACAAAACAAGTAAGCTGTACTAACGATATTAAACTGTTAGAAAACTTAACAATGACTTCAAACGAAGCTCTGACCATTCCTAATGTGTTCCTTGGGTTTGCACCAGTGACACATTTTATATCTCGTAATTTTTTTGGGCTAACTAGCTTACCGCTAAAATCTATAGAAAAAATGAGGGATCACTATCAAAACAAACACATCGCCTCAGAGTCATGTACTTGTAAGTACAAGCCCAGAGTCTTTTATACAATACATTTCTGTAGAAATCAGCACAAAATAAAGCCACACAGGTGCGTTTACTGTGAGTCTAATTCGCCACTGATAATTGATAAATAATGAACACAACTTGCACAAAAATCTTAAGCAATGTCACGTTAACTCACCTCCTGTACTTTCCCGCAAATTACGTCGTCAAACTCATCAAGGGATTTGTATGCTTAAAGCTTTTCTCTTGTGCACATGAGTTTTCCCATCAAATATAAGTAAATATCAGGTCGCTGAATGTCGGGACACTTACTAACGTCATGCTAACATTAAGGAGATAACTGTAGATGGACCTGGAGTCGCTTGCTGTTCGTTAAATTGAGTTTTTAAAGAGAGTTTTGCGATTTTTTAATGAAAATGCACCTGCGTAGCTTGGAAAGCCTGAGACTGGGCATCACTCAGGGCTCCAGTTCGCGCGCGCAGCCATCTTTGTTTACTAACAGTAAATGGGTCTATTGATAGAGCCTTTTTCAAGACGGACTTTTCAGGAAAAGCTGGACATTGTTCAGAAAGACCGGGCAACTCCGAACCTAGCATCTCTCCGAGCTCCTGTCACAAGCGAGAAAGGGATTTGTTCTGCGGGAAACTTACAAGGGGCTTTCCAAAACTTTTGGCAAACCCAGAGTGGATTTACAGCTAAACGAGCAAGTGCGGAGGGAAACAGCTGCGCGAGCGAGGAGACGATGTGAGCAAACCTACGAGGTCACTGGAAGTGTCGCCGGTGCCCGGGGGAGAGACAGGGTCCAGCGCAAGAACTGTGCGCACACTACCACCAACTCCACGGTAGATTCTGGACAAAATCATTTGCGTTTTTGGTGTACAAGTAATTCAGACTATTGGTGAGTAAATATTTTTGGATGTGTGTGTAAATGTTTATTCTGACTATAGAAGTAATGATGCTTTGCTCTTTATCACGTGCCTGGTAATAGAATAGTTTAATAGCCATCAGCTGGTTATTAACAGGTGAATTTATTTATAAGGTGCGCCACTGAAGGCCCCTGGTACCTATGTATTGTGAACACATGTTTTCAGGTGAAAATTAAGCTGTTGTAGAGCATTTAATTCTCTGTAAAGCAGGAAGTGTGCTGTTAGCGTTCATTATTCACTGTATCCTTCGTCCTGACCTGATTCCCTCCCAGTCCGTGGCAGGGGTACATGATCAGCTGCTTGCCACCCTCGTTGTTCTCTCCGGCGTCCAGACACGAGTCTTTGCCCACATTTTTCACCTACACACACACAGACGAGAGGAAAGCCCAGAGTTAAAGAAAAACATCCGCCGCCAGCTGTCCAAACACACGTGGAGCTGTGGAGGAGCTGTGGAGGAGCTGTGGAGGAGCGTGGAACGTACCGAGCCGAAGCGTACGGGGTTCAGGTCGGGCATGAACACCTCGGGGAAGACGTTCTGGAGATACCACGAGAAGTTCTTACACTGCAGCCGCTGTCGGAGCTCCTGCCGTTTGGAGATGTCACCGAAAGAGCCCTGAGGGAGAAACGATGGGATCAGAAGAAAAGCTGCGAGTGAAGTAGAGCTGTCGTCTCATCCACTGATTAAGTGACTGTAGCTCTAAGCTCTTGGAAAGACTAAATACATTGAAAACCATGTACGTGTATACAAAAAGCAATATAGTTGTGTATGGTTCTAAAATCATCTAATCGAATACAGCAAATACAAAGTTTGATCAACTAAATGACTAAATATTTACAGCTTTAGTGATAAGAAAAACAAATGAATATTAACCATTAGACATGTTTATAATTCTGAAATGAAAAGATGAATATGAAATGTTAGGTTGAATTATGAACAAGAGCAGTAGATTTTTATTTTCAAGCTAAACTAAACTAAATGTTATTTGTTGACATATGAGATATGTCTGATCATTATAAATGTCGACAATTTGCTTGAAAAAAACTAAGCTAAACTAAACATTGTCTATCAATTTGAAACTCTCCTATATTTGTCCTAAAAATGGGAAAATTCCAGTGTTGCAACACACATTTTAAGAACAGCAGGGAAAATAGAAACAAACAAGATCATTTTAAAACAATGGTGACACATTCTTATGTTTCTGGTACTGTATAACTTTGTTCATGTAAAGTTAAAGGTGCACTGTGTAACTTTCGAAGGGTGAAAGGTCAACTACACAGTTAATATTTAAGCCATACTTTGAACATAGTCAGTGATGATAGTTGTGTGTTATATCATCATAAAAAAATTTGTGCTCTCAAGTGATTAAAAGATTGAAGAGATTAATTAATTATGCTCTGTAATCAATTAATCTATTTTTAATCTCACCCATAATAGCTGAGAAAAACACTCAACTTTGTTTTTATCTAATTTATTGAAATTCCATTATCGTTGCAGATGGAAATATTAATAATCTAAATTATCTATGTATTCTGACAACTTTGCTTTGACAGTCTGTTGTTCTAAACATGGGTAATATCTAGATAGTTCCCTTAATCATCTCTGCACTATTGTAATGTATTGTTAATTAGGTCAGCGTGTCATGTGACTGCAGCACATGACCGCTGTGTCTATTTAAAACACCTGCGTGATTTTCATGTTGCCTTGTTTGCCCTGACGAAGACCCGTACGGGTCGAAACGCGTCGGTATGTCCCTGCTTTATTAAAGGATTTTTATACTTTTGTACATCGGAGAGCCTCGGTTCCTCTGCTGGTCCTATTTCCATGGATCCTCGATGAGCACCTGATTCTACTATATCCTCGGACCCCGTTAGCACTCACTTCCTGGTTACTTCATTAATATATTGCAACCCTCCACTTTGACACTCTCATATGGAAAAAAACTTGATTAATATGTCTGTAATTAATTCATCTCAATTAATGCACTCATTTGACACCCCTACTAAAATATATCTACACCTAAAGGAACACATTTTCCAAGTACTTTTCAAATGATAGTGTTTTTTTTAGTACACATAGGGCCAGATTTATCAAGCATTTGCTCATGTGCAAAACAGGTTCGGGGGAGCAAAAACTTGAGAGATGACATTTTTCTCTCACATACACACTAAAGATGCAGAACTTGAGGTGGTTCAGATCTGTTTGTATGTGCATCTTCCAGTATTAAACTTTGTGTAAAATGCTCATGAATAACACGTGTTTTTTTTGTTTCAATTTTGCATCCACAATGTATCACCTGGTTTGACAAATCAGATCCTTTGTGTTCTTTTATGCTTGTTGTGTGTGGACTCTCTTCAGGGCAGTGCTTTTAAGGCCCCAGAGGGATCCGGAAGAATGAAACAGTGAGTTGCACAACATGCCTTTAAACTCTCACAATGTTGTTTTTCTAGATCCTTGTGAGTATTTGTAATGGGAATGTGCACTTCTGGAACCATAAAGGCTCACTATACCTTATAAACAACAAAGTGTAAGCTGTAATAAACACACAGACATGTCCTGGAGCCTGCGCAGTCGTAAAGGTTTTTTGTGTCCAGTGTGAGGCCTGATGAGGAGAGCTGAGACTGGAGGCTACTTTAGCTCAGGATCTGTGAGGGAGGACACTTATGACCCTCCTGGGACACGTGTAGAGCATTAGACCGTTTAACCGCCACCAGGAATAATAATACTGAGAAGGTATGGAGCTGAGACCAGGGCCTGCTTACTTAAAATAAAACAAAACCAAACTTTATAACCATACTGCAAAACTGGATTTAAAGATAAACGTGTTAGATTATAAGATTTAAACCCTAATTAGAAACATATTGACATCTTGATTTGAAATATTTTAAGCCAAATTATTGTCACTGGAATAAGAAAATGGTATTTAAACAACTGGCAAATGTGTGTTCTTACTTAAGGCACAACTGGCTTTATTCTAACCACCGTTAGAATCTAAACAGGAGATGAATGCAGCGCTCTGATTGGCTGAGCTTGGTGGTCCTCTTCAGTTTCACTTTGCTGTTTGTTAAAGAAGTTTATGAGCTGTAATTGCAACCAAAAAGAATACATTTTGGGAGAGGAAGTTGTCAGATTTCAAACAGTGTGATAATCTTATACTCATCCGTTTTGAACTGAATATGATCAAAGGGCCAATACAACAAAAGCTAGTTCTGCCCATCGCTGAAAGCACACACAGAACTGTACTGGACACAACTTGACAGTAAAATAGTCATAGAATTAAAGCTTAAAGGCATTATATTACACACACTTTTCATATTAGGGACAATTAGTGTTTTGTTTCATTCAAACAAGCTTATCACAAAATCCTGCATTCTTAATCCGTGTTCTGCTCCTGAACTGAAAACTCTCGACATGTCAGTGAGTGGTAAAACTGAAAGTGTTCTGCTATGTTTTTATGATCAACACAAATTCACAACAACCATTCCGAGATTTCCAGTCTTGTGTTTGCCTGACTTTGAATCTACAGCGACTGTTTTAGGCCTAGTTTATATGCCAGCGTCGCAACATTAAACTGTGCTCACAGTTTATATTGTGTCGAGGCGAGCATATCTTCCTTTACATGGAAACACAGACTGAAAATTTAGTTATTCTTCTGCCGCGTCAGGAGGTGGTGTAGTTGTGCCCGGGCGCTGGACCCAAGCCGTTGCTAGACCACTAGGTGGCACTGTTAAAGTCACTCCAGAGCGGACCGAGGACTAGTGCGCGGGAAAAAGAAGATCACCTACAATTGGACACAAACATGAGGACAGCTCGCTTTTACCGAGCGCAGACACTTGGACAAATAATAATGCATTGGATTTACAGTGCCTTGCAAAAGTATTCAACCCCTTGAACTTTTCTACATTTTCTCTTATTATGACCACAAAAATCAAACATATTTCACTGAAACTTTGTGTGAAAGACCAACACTAAGGGCCCAGACACACAGCAAGTGACAAAAATGACGTGCGTGAACAAGCGAAACGACAGCCGTGTGTCCACGCATGGGTGGCCACACCGCCAGATGCAGCAGAATACGTGTGCTTGCCCCGTGCGCGCCTGTGGTGCGTCATCACGAACCACTGACCCTGTGTTTTTCAATGGGAAAGCTGTTCGAGTTTGTCTGTCTGTGTTTCTGCTCTTGTATCTAGTCTGTAGTGAAAAAAACACATGATTAGGTTCATATTTCCCCTCTGGACCGGCTGACCACGGCAACGGTTTTCAATAGTAAATATGAAAACTCAAGCAGGCAGTTCTGTTGAAGCAGGGCTCCGTCACACAGTCCAGGTCTGTCCCAGGTCTGTCCCAGGTCTGTCCCAGGTCAGTCCCAGGTCAGTCCCAGGTCCAGGACGTGTGGTGCTGATGGCAAGTACACACATACAACAGTAGAAGCCTGATTTCTCTGTATTCTCTGTATTCTACGCTTCTACGCAGCTACGCCAGCATCAAGCCACAAAAAAAATAGGTTGGATTCTTTTGCTCCCGATTCTCGCGCGCCCAACGCTCGCACTGCATCACGCTGGTGGTGTGGCTGGTTTCATTGACTTTGCATGTTTTCTAAACGATACGCGTGCATCGCGTGGCTATTTTTAACGTGCGTAGGGCTGGGGCTTGCAGTGTGTCCCAGGGGTAAGAAACACTGAACATTGTTGGTGAGACTTTGTCAGACTGTGTGAGAATGAAAGGTGCTTTGGTTTAAAGAGACATTTTTGGTGACTGGACAGTCTTCTTCTACGATCTTAAAGTAGCGGCTCCTGCGCGCGCTTATCAGTGACGTAACCGTCTTCATTGACAACTGTTTTTTCATTCACTGAACCAGCCCCTGAAACTCCCTCTTGAATCGTATCCAGAGGAACACCGACTCAATGAACACCCAGCTCGTTGTCGTGTAAAAGAGAAACTTGTCAAATAAAATGCCCCTAAAGCTACTGCTTTAGTCTAATTTAAGCTGTTTTTCTTCTCAGCGCATACCACTGAATGACTTCACAAGGTGGAACAGAGCATTTACACCTTTGGAAATGAAGACCGTCTAAAAAGCAGGATATTTTAAAAGTATGTGAATGAAAGAAAACACAACTTTGGGGTTGTTTTTGGTAAAGGAACAGCATTAGAACATCACATAAAAGTTAATTCTGCATAACATAGGACCTTTAAAAACTGTTTCTGGAAAAGTGTTTGGTCAGGTTCAAACAGGCTTCCTAAAATGAAGCACAGATAAAGTCTAAAGGGACTCACGTCTTTGGCCATCTGAGCCGCCTGCTGGTTGCGTCGGTAGAAGATCTCCTTGTATCCGTCCATCCACACCTCGGCCAGGCGCACTTGGTTTCGGGCGATGACCTGTGTGCCTTTGGGGAAGGTGTGAGGGCTTTTGGTCCGAAACACGTGTCCCACCACAGAGCAGGGGATGATCTCCAGCTGACCCCCGCACTGCCACACCTGAGGAGGACAGACGGGACACACTTTAGACATCTGAGAGAAAGTGTCCCACCACAGAGCAGGGGATGATCTCCAGCTGACCCCCGCACTGCCACACCTGCGGAGGACAGACGGGACAACACTTTAAACATCTGAGATTTGTTGTTTATTATTGGTAGTTTAATCTTGACTTTGTTTATCTTTACCTTTCATTATGTCTGTCACCTTGTATTCTTATTAGTGCTGTCAAGCGATTAAAACAATTATGAGATTCATTAATTATGATCTGTAATTAATGAATCTATTTTTAATCTACCTAAAAATTGATGAGAAAAACACTCAATATAAGTGTTTTTGTTTTGTTTTAATCCAATTTAATGAATTACATTATTGTTGCAGAAGGAAATATTTCTATTGCAAAAAGACTTTAGGAAGTCTTTTGTTGCTCAGTTGTCAAGTCGAACAACCTTTATGTCCACTTTGCAACTCACAGATGGAAACAATAAAGTTAAAGTTAATGCGATTAAAAAATTAACTCGATTAATATGTCTGTAATTTTTTAATCGCAATTAATGCACTAATTTGACACCCTTAATTCTTCTTATTTAAATGATATAATTTGACTGACATTGATCTGCTCCTCAGGCCCCACCCTTTTTCTCCTGCCTCTGCTCAGACTCCGCCCCCTTTCTCCTGCCTCTGCTCAGGCACCGCCCCCTTTCTCCTGCCTCTGCTCAGACACCGCCCCCTTTCTCCTGCCTCCGCTCAGACTCCGCCCCCTTTCTCCTGCCTCCGCTCAGACTCCGCCCCTTTCTCCTGCCTCTGCTCAGACACCGCCCCCTTTCTCCTGCCTCCGCTCAGACTCCGCCCCCTTTCTCCTGCCTCTGCTCAGACACCGCTCCCTTTCTCCTCCCTCTGCTCAGACTCCGCCCCCTTTCTCCTGCCTCTGCAGCTGCTGACAGGGACCAGACACAGAAGGAGACACACATTTGGACTTTTTACAACTTATTGATGACATAGGTCAAAATATCTCTGTGTGGATCTAGTTTGTGGATTATTTACTATTTAAGGAGTGAAAAAACACTTATATATTTTTGATGCTAACTTTTACAAAGTTTAGGACTAATTATCTCTGTCAATTTTGGTCTTATCACTACGAAATAAAACCTGGGACAGAGTTTAGACTGTTTTCTGTCAGAATAAGTCCGCTACAAGTCTGTGTGTGGAGGAGACTTTTTACTACAGCTGCTCAAACATACAAAACATGACCATTCATAAAAGCCTGTGTATAAGGAAAAGTCTTGTCGTGCCGTACAGTATCGTGACAGGTTGATCTCCTCCCATCCCTAATAATTACTTTAGTTAGTAGGTTTAGTTTTAATTGGGATTTTAATGCACTTGGATGAAAGAAATGCTGCTCCTTTTGCTTTAAAATTCAAAAGTATGATACCCAAAACCCAATATACCCAAGCTATTGTTTGAACGTTCAATTTCAATACATGCATTTGATTTTCACCACACTGTCACTTTAACTGACTTTTCATGCTTACAAACTGGTTTGGAGTCTGAACAACTGGTTTAACAACACAAACACACTGCAGCAGGGGTGGGGGAGAAGGCTGTTACAGGGCTTTTCCATTAGTACCTGCTTGGCCCTACTCTACTCGACTCGACTCTACGCGCCTCTACCCGGCTTAGCCCCGCTCAGAGGGAGAGCATTTCCATTACAAGAGAGGCCGAGTGGGGCTGTTGTGAAGCTGGGCGGTACGTTGCCAACACTGTCACTCCCCAAATGGGGACATGATGCAAGCTCATAGAAAACAACGAGCGTTCAATGCGCATCAGCTTTAATTAAAATAATCAGACCGTTCGTTCTCCAGCGTTTCATAAGCGCAATATAAAACAAATATCCACCGCCGCATTGGCCAGTAGAGTGAAGCTTTTCATGTCAACACGTTCCGACTCACCTCTTCTTCACGTCCGCCCGACACATCTGTCCGCTCTGGTCCAGATGTACAATCACAAGTCAGCTGTCCCATCTTCCTCCTCCGTCTCTCTGTCCTGATGAAGCTGCATTATAATCTCCTGCTTCAAAACGTGTGCATCGAATGTCCATCAGTGTTTACTGTGAGAAGCAGAACCACGCAGCAGCACAGGTAACCTGCATGTGCCTACGTACAAGCCCGTATGGTCTACGCACACACTCATCGAACTACTGTCTTATGTATTTAGCGGATAGGGACAAGGGACTCGTTTTTTTATGTCACTGAGCTGTTTTTTGCTACAGAGAGTACGAAATGTAGAAGCATTACGGTGCTATCGGCAGCTAGCTAGCGGCGACTCACGTTAGCGTACAGTAACAACAACAAATCAGCGGCACTTGTGTGACGCAACAGGCGACGTGCGTCTGACGTCAGGTTTAGTATCTGCTCGGTCGACTTGGCCCTGGGGTAGAGCAGGTACTAAAAAGTACCTGGTCGGCGCGATCAGCCCCAATGGAAAAGCTCCGCACCAGGCTAAGTCGCGCCGAGTAGAGTAGAGTAGGCCAAGCGTTACTAATGGCAAAGCCCTATTAGAGAGGACAACAGAAGTAGCGCCTGAATGAAGCAAAACAAAGCTGGCAGCTTTTGTGGATGCATATTGGTTTTTGGAAGAGGAGGAGTGACAGTTGACTTCTCCCACGCTCACATTGGATCTGTCATTACGATCCGTTGTTGTGATTGGCTAAGCACAAGCTAAGACGGGACCGCTCATCCAATCAGCTCAAAGTATTTCATTAACCCTCAGGTAAACTCGGGACCATTTATGGTCCTTTTGAACATTTTTTTTTTTCAAACTTTTAGATCTCAGACAGTTTTATGTCAACCTGTGAAATTGTCCCACAGATTCATGAATCGAGTCAAATTTTAAAATGCCACCAACATTTTTTTTCTGACACTTTCAGTTAAAGAGCTTGAACAAAGGGTATACGTTCGTCACAGGTGACGAACTTTTTGGCTAAAACCTCTCCATTCAAAACACAAAAATGCACCAAAATTTTTTCACCATAATTATTCACATATACTAGGCTCTAATAAAAATAGCTCAAGTTTTCCACTTCACTATTTTAATTTGGAAATATGCATTTTTTTAATTTTTTATAGGTCACTTGGAGTGCACTTTGTGACAAAAAAGCCTTGTAAAATAAAAATATACATCGCACATATAAAAGTTACACATGTATGAGCAGAGGAGAAGTAGATGAAGAGATCTGAGTTTTGAAAGTACGAAAAAATAGAATCTATGTGGATTTTATGGCGTTTAAAAATGGGGACCAATTATGGTCCCCGAGGTGACGAACATAACCTTTTTTTGCAGGTTACCAGAGGGTTAAACGTCCCACCTTTTCCCAACATATATCAACGGGATGGATAGTGTGGAAGACTTAAACTAGAGTTTAACATAGATGCATCTGGTGTGAGCAAACTGAACTTTATAATCAAGTACATGAATGCACCTTACCCTGAAGGACATCTTCGATATTCTCTCCTCCCAGATTTCCATTTGCTCGTCGTAGCTCCCGATGTGGTAGAAGTAGTCTTTGGAGATAGAGAAGAGCCCTCCAGCAAGTCGGAGTCCTGACAAACACAGCAGATCCACCATTTAAAATAGATTATGTGTTTAATTCATGGAGCTTCAACTTGATCTAGATATTGTGTGATTCCTAAAACCTCTTCTCTTTGTCGGGCTTTGTGTCAACCTTGTGTATAGTAGGTTTAGATCGGCCCAAAAATGCAGCCGACCCAGCCCGACCCGCGCACGTCGTGTCCGAACCCGACCGGACCCGAGTCAGTCTCTGTGTGTCTGAGCCCGAGCCGAAGTGAGCCCGCCCCGCCCACTCACTGAACTGTGCATTTAATGACAGAAAAAGCTCCTTGGTGTCCCATACGTTACAAAAGCGCTTCCTCCACCGCACATTTCTCCCTCTCTCTTCCCTCTCTCTCTCTCTCTCTCTCTCTCTCTCTCTCACTCTCATCCTTCCTTCTTTCTACGCGTACATATGCGTGCTTTCTCTCTTCCTCCCTTTTCATGGTCCGCGTGAATGAAAGTGCCTTCCCTGTCTCTCTTCCTCTTTACCTGCTCCGCGCTTACACAAGCCTTCTGTCTCTCTCCTCGCTCCGGGCGGTGCATCAAACTTCTCACACCGTATAGGTTGGCCATTTAAACACTCGCTTATGTCCCCGCAGTGGTTTTGCGCTGTGTTCTGACGAGCTGTCAATCATCCCGCGGAGCGCACGTGTTCAGGCGGCTCTGCGTCTTGGCCCGAACCCGACCAGGCCCGACAACTATGTGAGAAATGTGCCGGGCCCGGCCCGAAAGTCGGCCGGCTCCGGGCTGGGCTTGGCTCGGGCCCAGAATCTAAACTCTAGTGTATAGAACTCTGTGTATAGTAAGTTAACAATTCTCCATTCTAAATGAACTGAATTGAATATTGATTATTGCACTAGAAAATGCTACCCGGGCTGGTGCACCTAGTGCCTCCACTCACTGTCACTTCACTCCAGCTCTAGGTCAGGTGTCACAGGACTGCAGATGGTTCCCGGAAAGCAGGAAGTACGGTGGTCCTATCAGCGACAGGAGCCGAGTGGTGCTTAGGGACTGTATATGTTCTCTTCCTTTGACCCCGTTTCAAATATTAAAGGAACCGTATGTAAGATTTAGATGTCAGATTTCATAAACATAAATTATATGTGTCCAAAGATACAAGATCAACAAGTCCAAATATGCAATTATTTTTACTGAAGGTCAATGCAATTCTGAGTTATTCTTAATTAAAAAAGCAATGGACATGATGTCCCTTGTTGATGTTTACATTTATTATCCAATCAGAAAGCAGAATGAGACTCTCTCATTTAGGTTGCCAGTTTGGTTTCTTATGAAGTTAATTTTGAACCATGAGTCAGGAACATGTTTGAGTTTGAATTGACACAACTGTCTGTGATAGGCTCTTGTTTCCACACAGTTCTCATTAGGCTCCTCCCACATTGTGTAAAAAGCAATATTTGGGAACAAACCATGAAAAGAGTCAGGTGTCTGGGAAAGTGACTTTCTGGCTATTACCCATGATTCATAGTAAATCTTGTTCCTGATTGGTCAGCAGCTTCCTATCTTCAATGTGTGGGCCATTTTACAATCTGGCAACCCATGTGTGTTTGTGATTGTAATACCTTTATAAAACACTAGTTGTGCATCTTACATACAGTTCCTTTAACTTTGAATATGATATTGTACTTTTTATTTTGCAAGTTTACCTCAAAGAAACAGCAACAAACACTGACACATGTCTATGCTCTTCGTCCTGGATGACAAAATGATTAAAAATCAATGATTGGTTGAATAAAAAAAAGTCTATGCCTCCTGTGAAGCGAACGAGACAAAGTGAAATGAAACAGACTCCAGGATAACTACCAGGATAACAAAATGCAAAAATGTCTTAAAATCTAGATTTGAATCTTTATTTTTGGTATTTTTCTCTGGATAAGAAGGTTTTACTTGATGGACCATGATTAACTACTTGTCTCAGTAGTTTATTTTAATCTGGCTGAAACAACTAGGTCTGACACTCTCTCACCTCACTCTCTCACCTGGTCTCTCTCTCTCTCTCTCCTGATTGGACACTCTCTCTCACCTGATTGGACACTCCTCTCTCACCTGATTGGACACTCCTCTCTCTCCTGATTGGACACTCCTCACTCTCTCTCCTGATTGGACACTCTCTCTCTCCTGATTGGACACTCCTCTCTCTCTCTCTCACCTGATTGGACGCTCCTCTCTCTCCTGATTGGACACTCCTCTCTCTCTCTCTCACCTGATTGGACACTCCTCTCTCACCTGATTGGACACTCCTCTCTCTCCTGATTGGACACTCCTCACTCTCTCTCCTGATTGGACACTCCTCACTCTCTCTCCTGATTGGACACTCCTCTCTCTCTCTTGCCTCATAGGACACTCCTCACACTCTCACCTGATTGAACACTCCTCCTCTCTCTCTCTCACCTGATTGGACGCTCCTCTCTCACGCTCTCTCTCTCACCTGATTGGATAGGTCTCGTCCTTCCTCCTCTTCTTCTCGTGCTCGGGCAGACTCTCCCAGCCGAAGGACAGGCTCCAGTCGAAGTTGCCTCGGTTGTGGTTCTGTCCGTACGGCGACGGCTTCATGAACTCAAACGTGTTCAGGTCGATGGTGGTGATGTCCGGAGACACGACGGCGGTGGAGTTCTGGGCGATCCGGGCCAGCAGAGGCTCCAGCCAGCCGTGGAAGCACTCGCCTGCACAAACACACACACGGACAGAAGGCTTTTCACTTTATCCATCGGGAAATTCTACTGAGATCAACAATTGAATTTCAGAAGGAGTCCTGGCAATAACACTCCAAAAAGTGGACCAAAGTTATATTAAAGCTCATATGACAGATCACTACATTTTTTAAAGTCTGATTTCGTTTGTTGTGAATGTCCTTGTGATAAATGTTTCTCATCATTCTACAGCAACAAAGATACAATTAATGAAGAAATTGACCAAAAAAAAAGTTGACCTCTACATATGTCATTATTACTGGACAAAAGACAATTATAAACATCAACAAAACAGCCAAACTGGATTGCTGGATTATTATTGGAATTCATAATATAACTTCTCAGAAACCGAGAAGTTGAGTCTAGTCTGGAGACGAAGAGCCTGGTCTGACTTGGTGCAGATCTGCTGCTTTGGCACTTAAAGGGTTAAAGAGTACAGCCACTTGTACTGGCTTTACAAATGGCGAAGGTTAACTTGTGTGTACATTGTAATTACTGTATTAGTTCTGAAGACTTCTGTGTCACAATTTTGTTTTCTCAAATTTCGTTAGTAATGGAACAATGAGTCACTTTCTCAGACTAGACTAGATGTTTCAATACTAAAGAGGAATTATTTGTTTCTCAACATGGGGGATGCGAGCGTAACTGGTATGCAGAAAGAGCTGCCGCTGACTGACACAAACTGTAGCAGCAAGGTAAGGTAATGTTTATTAAGGAAAATGTACAATTACATTGAGCACAAAGGCAGAGATGCTTGTACCAGATTGTAGCTTATAGCTAATTTCCATCTGTAGTCTTGGGGAGGCACATTGGACATGTTTTTAGTTGTAGGAGGAAACCGGAGTACCCAGAGGAACCTACGCAGACACGGGGAGAACATGCAAACTCCACATAGAAAGACCCCGGGCGGCCCGGGAGTCGAATCCAGGACCTTCTTGCTATGCGGCCAGAGCGCTAACCGCTGTGCCACCGTGACGCCAGCACTGCTTTCAGCTAAATACAAGAGTTTATCACTGTGTGAAAACTAAAGTTCTGCTGCTAAATCAACATTTGTGAAAGAAATGTGTCTTTACGACTCAAACACGTTACATTAGAGACAGTGAAACAGTGTCTCAAGCTTCAGGAGACAGACGTCTGTCAGACCGGTTCAGACCTGATCCAAACAGCTGCTTTCGTCCTGTTTGTTGTTTTATGAGAGAAGTTTCTCCAGCCAACTAGACGGACAGTGTCTCTTTCTGCACAGTAGAACGGGAAGTGACGTTGACCGGTTGTTGTTCCTTCAAACACATTTTTGTCAGGTTTAGATCTAACTTTGCTTGATATTTCGGGGGAACGCTGGATGCAGTGACAACTGTTTTATATTTAATCCATTTAGAAACACTTATCTTAAAAAAGTAAACTATTTTAGCGGTCATAACACTGGCAGATTATTTAGATTCTTGGAGCAAACTGTTCCCAGATTAAGGTTGTGACACAAAGGAATCTGATTTAAAACCTCCCATATCAGCTTCCAGCTGGTTCAGCAGGGCATCCATGAAGAAACCACAGATCCAGACCAAGAAACAAGAACAATAGAGAGTGTTTTAGAGTATTAAGTGTGCAGGACATTTAAGAACAAACCCTCAGCTGTTAGCTTGTGTGCACAACTGGGCTTGTCTGAATTAACATTAGTCAGCTTCTATAACAGACATAAAGCTCCTGCAAACAAAGATTAAATATGTTGAGACAGACATTAAGCTTAGGAAGGAGCAGCAGTAACTAATGACAACAGGCCTGTAACTCTGCTTGAACTGAGCTAAATCCCACTCTAAATCTGACATTTCTGGACTTTTTATTGAATTTCCACATTCTCAGTCTATCAGAAAAAAGTCTCCTTGTAAACTCTGATAAAGTTTGACAGTTCAAATCAGTGGGTCTGGTGCATTCTGTGAGAACAAATACAGTAGCTCTATAGACTTACAGTGAGCGTCCAGAAAGGTGAGCGTGTCTCCCGTGGCAACAGAAGCCCCCAGCAGCCTGGCCGTGATCAGACCCTTCCTCTCCTTCTGACGCACCACTCGCACCATGTCCAGACGTTTGAGGTAGTCGTCCAGCTGCTGCTTCAACACGTCTGCAAACACAAACGTCACGAGAGAAAAAGTGTGTATGAGAAACAAGAGAACCAGATATGTATTCTTCTAAAGCTCTAATATGCTCCACCACTCTGGACACAAAACACCAGAAAAAGTGTAGTAAAGCAAACATAACTCTTGTGTTTCCCACATTAGGAATTGAGGAGCTCCGTCTACCGGCTACAACGGAAAAGACACAGGACAAACACTCACATTGTTCTTGACTGATTAGGCCGAAATGCTAAAAATAAGGGTTACATCTCAGAAAAATTCAGAAAGTGTTTTCTGAGGCTCAGAGGGGGAAATATCTCACAGACAAAACTCCAGCAGTTTTTTATTTAATATTTCTGTTAAAACAGGAAGCAAAAAAAAAAAATAAATAAATAAATGATATGTTTTGAATAATGAATAAAACTAAACACCCCACAAACACAACCTGTATACAAGTTCGTATTTTTGGAGCAAAGGCTAAATTGGAATGATACATTTTTGTGTCAAAATTGTTTATTGGTAATTGATAGGTTGTGTTCATTTTAAAGAATGCAAGAATGTCATAGAGGTGAGCTCTGATCTTGGAGGTCCTGAGTCCTGTGGGGGTTAGAACACAGAGGCTGCGGCAGAACTATTAATTTGTTTTTATTACCATAACTGATGACTTTTTTGTTTCTAAAGTTAGGGTTATATTTTATTTACAATAATTTGTAAAAAAAAAAAAAAAAAAAAAAAATAGCTACAATCATGTAGGAACAATTATGTAAAATTTTTTGACTGAATTATATAAGTCACAAACAGCAGATTTTTATTTTTATAAATGCACCTGAGTGTTCTTAGGATTTGTTCTTACAGACAAACATTGTCAGTAAAGTTAATTTTGTAAATGCCAGTAAGAAGCCCTTAAGAATAAATTTGTTTGTAAGAACGTGTCATGACTGAGGCCCAAGGTACTTTGCCATAATTTCATTTATTTTCAATCTAGATATTTGATTAGACCAATTCACTTTTTGTATTAGAACAAACAAACTGCATTTAACATGATTGACCTTTGCTGCCAAACATCTGTATTAAATATGAATGACCTGTAAATGTTGAAATGCCACATGAAAACCACATATCAAGCAAACCATCTCATTGTGAATCTGATTTTGATACTTTGGACATGTACATGAGGTTCTTCTAAAGAGGAGATGAGAAACTGGATTTTGACCAGATTAAATCCAGTCAAACCAATTTAGCACAAAAGTAAAAGACTCTTCTAATATGAAACATTGCTTCCTCATTAAAAACACATCTGGAGTTGTGTCTGTGAGATACTATTCTTTCCCCTCTGAGCCTCAGAAAACACTTCTGTATTTCCAAAAATTGAGAAATTCTCTGGAGTCTTAATATTATGAACATTTTACTAAAAATAGCAGATTTGTCACATTGATGAGCTCACAATTAGATTTTTATCACAATATTGCCCAACCCTATTTTGACTGACAGGTTAACAGCCCAATAGAAAAAAAGGTACCTCCTTTTCTATTGGCCAACATTTTACTGGCCTTATCATGTCCACACTTTATATATTCTTATTTTCTGTTCATCATAAGTCCAAGTCTGTTACGAATCACAACTGTTTTTGACCATGACTGACCACAAAACCCTCCACACAAGCTTTAAGTCTAGTTTGTATTTTGTAACATTACATTAGTGACTTAACATAAGCCTCTGAAGCTTTTGGTTGAATCTGCTGAGAAAGAGATTACCAAACAGAAACTACTGGTCTGCTTTTAATCAGGAAACGACAACAACTAAACTGAAAAAGTCAGTTTTCCTCATTCTTTCTCAAACCTGCCATTGTGCCTGAAATAAACAAAAGCTGTTGCAGTGTGGGACAATTGTCTGCAGCTTGTGGGACAATGGGAAAGTTGTCCGTGTTTCAGCTGAAGTGGGATCCGTGTGTGTGAGCGCAGTTGGAACCACACCTGTTTACTACAAAAATGGATATCGCAATCATTTTTTTGGCACATCTCGATTACGATATTCAGACGATGTCATCTCAAACCAACTGGAAAATGTTCAAACAGATTAATGATCAGAAAAATGAGGCTGTAGTTGACTAAAGATATTTTTGGTCGACTTAAAGACTTGCTATCAATCAGTTAGTTGAGTAAAAGTAAATGCAGCTTTATGTAAAAAATTCTGAATACATTTTTCCAATTGTTTTCTTAATCGATTAGTTGGGCGATTATTCTTTCGATTATCGATGAGTTGTTTAAAATGCAAAGTGACTTTAATAAGATTTTGGGGAATTTTGAGCTGAGGTAACACCACTTTAGGACAGGCCTAAATTCTCATTTGAACAAGCTTTGACACTGAAATGAACATTAACTGGACAAAGTTTGACATTTTCAGAGGAGTTTTAGAAAGAGTTTTAGTTTAAAACAAAAATGTTTTAAAAAGAAAATATTTGTATTTTGTGCTGAAAATACCAGTCTATTGTAGGGGAAAGTGGGGTGATTTGTGCCAGTGGGGAAGTTGTGCCACCCCCTGTTTCTACAGAACCATAGAAGAAATTGGTCATGTGACCACACATTATTGAAGGTTTAGCCATTTCACTCATCCTGTAAAGATGGGAGGCTGGTTGCATTAAAAATAAGAGCATTTAAGTAGAAAAAACTAGTTTTTCCCTTCAAAGTAAAATTATGATCAAGTTTTTTGATTGTTGCGTCTGAACAGTTATTGGCAAGTTTGTAATTTATCACACATGTGTTAGTGCTTTGGTAAGACACATTTTGAATCTATAAAGCTGGCATGATGTTAGCTCAAATCTGACAGATGATGCATTTTTTCCAAAATGGTGGGCCTGGGCTGATTTGTGCCAAAGAGCCTGGGTTCAGTTGTGCCACTGACACCACTTTAATGAATAATTGAAAAAATATGATTTTTTGGTAATTGTGTCATTTTATCACTAAAGCAATCTAATTCTTCATTTTACACCAAACAGAGATAGAAACATTAGGAAATAAGACCAAAATTCAAAGAAATTGGACTTATCAATCAATCAAGTTTGGGTTTAATTCTGAGCAGACATGTGCATGTTGTGTTCAGCCTTTTTTCTCTTTAATGTTAAATAACTTTATGTTTAATCTAAAATTTAAGTGGAAAATGAGTTTAACCTGCTGAAGTTATCTGTTTCTGAAATGAAAAATATACTATTTTACTGTAATAATAAATGGCACAATTGACCCCAGTGTAATCTGTCCAAAGGCACAACTTCCCCCAAAGCACCAGGGCCAAGTTGTGCCACAAGACAACTTTTTTTCAGAAAGCCGTATTTCTTAAATCCTGTACTTCAGATCAAAAATGATTGTTTCCAAAGATGCGCCACATCCTGAAATATGTGTTCATGTTGTAGTTTGAAGAATTACTCTCATGGTCTCACTTTAATGTCATGTGAAGTAAAAACTGGCACAACTTACCCCACTTTCCCCTATAGAAAGTTGATGTGAAAAAAAAGCATTTTAAATTATTGTGGCTCCATATTTAGTATCAAGAATCAAGTCTATTCTTTTAATTTGAAGTTTGTATCATAACAATGTATGTAGGCAAACAAGTTTTTACATCAAAACACTCACTCCTGTTCAATCTGAGGCTATTGGGACAATAGGAAACTTGTATAAGTGAATGATTATTCAATTACTAAACTAGTTGACGAGTATTTCAATAATCGATTAGTTGTGATTAATCGATTAACTTGTTGCTGCCCTAATAAATTTGCGATGTGCTTTCTAACTAACAAAGAAGACACAAATGAGTGACAAATAACTCAAATATCACTTTTTTCATCAGTTACAATGCTAGTATTCCACTCTCTTCCCTCGCCCACAGCTGAAACTGGACACACTTAAAGGCTAAGTGGCCACAGAAGCTCCGGTCCAGGTCACATGCTTTCTCACATGTCTTTCCCGTCGGTCTGAGATGATGTGATGTGGAATTATGCATTGTTCATCATTAGTAAATCCTGAGTCAATATTTGTCTTCGACTGTAATTATCTGGGTGTGGGAGCCGGCCGTTGGCAGTGATGAGCTTTGGCTAAACGGACACTACAGTGAGTGGAGATGCTTTTGGACATGGATTCTCAACATGTGTAATGAATATAATGCTTGAGTGAAGAGGCATTTACAATGTTATGATGCAAAAAAAGCACTTCATTCTACACATAAGGCTTTATATTTATACCATTTAAAAACTGCAGCATGGTTTTAATGAAGTTCTAGAGAACCTTAAAAGATCATTGAATGCTAATAACAATATGACTAAATGGAAAAATGTCCAAACATATGCCAAGTTGGACACATTGGTGCTTTTGAATCATTTTCATAAGTCCAGCAGCAGTCGCAGTGTGAAGTGGAGGTTTGCCAAACAAACAAAAGCAATTTAAAAATGTGATAATTTGTAAATGTATGATAGTTGCATGGTTAAACTACAAGAGTTTAGGATCTTTTATGATTTTTTGACGTGCCAAAGAAAGATAGGCCACAGACATAAGGACATTTAAATGATTATTTGTCTCACAGTCGCATCATGTCGCAGGAAGAACAGAGACGACACAGATTTCAGGAGCGGAGTGAGCGAGAACAGTGTGTGTCACGTCATCAAAACAAATCACTTATGAGTCACGGTTATTCATCTCAATTACACAATATTTGTGAATGATTACAGCAATGCTCATAATTGAAACTGGAATTAGATCAATTGCACTGCCCTAATGTGGAGACATGGCTCTGGCCAGAAGCTGCAGCTTGACTCTTCTCATCGTTTGGATTATTTATTTATGTTAGTTGTTGGCCCTTGTTAGGCAAACACGACTTTAAACCTCATCAAAACAACCAAATAATCAATAAGCAAAAATATCAGTGAACTACTCTACTGATCATATGCTCGTTAATTTGGACTGGTAGCTCCTCCTGCTACAGTCTCCATGGAAATATCAAAGTTTAAAGTCATCTCTAAGATTTAATAGGCAAACGGCATGGAGAAAATGTGACTTACACACACAGTATCTTTTGAATTGTTTTACAACATGTACATTTGATTGTGTAGAACTCATTTTGACAAAGGGCCACTTTGGCATCGGGGTTGTCCTTGAAGGGCCAGTTGTAACCAAAATTAGCCAACTGATCTTTGACATACTACAAATGATATGTGTATTTTTGTCATTGTTGTACACTTGTATTGAAGTGACTGAATTAGTGAATATACATCTGCATTAGTCTGAAAAAATTCCGTACTCTTAGGACAACCAGATTACTTCTGGTATTAATACAAAATGTAAGTAAACCTTATAAGCCTTGAGGGTCTTTAAGTATTTTATCTGTTGATTTTTGTCTGAGGTTGGAGCAAGTCAATGTTTAGCAAGTCTAAGTCCCACGTCAAAGAGAGACAAGTCTAAGTCTCAAGTCTGTGGTCTGAAATTCTTGCCTGGGATCCAGAATGACATTTCTCTGGATTTTTACACAGAGAAAATGTCAGTCTGGTCGCCCTCCCCTCCAAGGGCGTTTCCTTCGAAATCCAGATCGTACCGTGCAATGAAAATCGTTTATTTCAGTCACGTGGTTTTTGCTAACAACGTCCTGCTGTGCGCAGCGCGCATTGATCTAGGCAGCGCGGCGGAAAGATAAACAACATGGCGCACCGGAAAACCGAGTTTGTTCCATTCACCGGTAAATGCCGTTTTAAATTACCAAAAAGACATCGCGTCAATAGTCGTGTTCAAGATGGTCAAGGCAGTGCAGTCGACTCGAGCCGGTAAGGGACCCCCCCCTTACCGGCAGATGACAGCGCGAGAGAAATCCCAACAGCTTACGGAAGTAGAAGCCTTTATGCTCTTCTCTGATTGGTTCCCTCCGCTGTCTGTTAGGTGAGCTTTGCTCCGCCCTAGAAATCAAGTTGACTCGGGGGGCGACCAGACTCATCCGCTGGTGCAGCGGTGAGGCTGGATTCTCCAGGCAACTGAAATTCAAGACTGAAGTCAAAGAGAGACAAGTCCAAGTCAAGTCCAAGTCAAAGAGAGAGAAGTCCAAGTCAAGACCAAGTCAAAGAGAGACAAGTCCAAATCAAGTGTAAAGTCAAAGAGAGACATGTCCAAGTCAAGACCCAAGTCTTCAGTGTAATGACTATGACAGTTTCAATGCAAAATTACAAACTGGTCATCATAATTCCAGTTCTTCTCTCACAATAATCTCTTTTTTCAACTCAACGATCAACCACTTTCCCAGCTCACACACAACACAAAACTCATTCTTTCCATCTTGACCAAAGCAATTATTCAGAGCACGATTAGTATTCTTTTGGCTTCCTGTCCAAACCCACTTCACAGCCGCTCCTCTTGCCTTCCCGCCCAAAAGCTCCCACTGAAACCGGAGTCGCTGGCCCTGGTCTTACCGTCCACGCTGGCGTCATCCACCAGAATGATCTCTTTGAGCAGGATGGCCGGGGACGTGTGCAGGACGCTGTACACCGTCCTCAGCAGGGTGCTCCAGGCCTCGTTGTGGAACACGATAATCACGCTGGTGGTGGGCAGAGGGGGGCAGCGCTTGAAAGTCCGCTCGATGCATCTGAAACGGGAGAGGAGGACAAGGAAGTGATTGTTTGGCGTTGGGTCGTTACATTCACCCGCTTTCCCGTGTGGGGTGTCCGGTTCGCCAGCGTTTGTAAGAAAAGGAGCTAGTTTAGGCTAATGGGTTGCATTTGTAATGTTCTAAATGTCCCCGCTGTAATCTGAAGTAATTATTAAAGCGGATATACCTGATATTAAGAATGCATTCGGTTTAGTTGCATGCTGGGATAGCGTGACGTCAGCTGCAGTCAGGATTAGTAGCATGTTAGCAGAATTGTATTTGAATCTCTAAATAAATAACATTATAATCGTGGCAGTCACATGAAGGAGTGGTGCAGCTAAACAAACAGGTGTTTAAACTACATTGTAATGTTTTGTCATCGTCCATGCAGAGTAGATAAATGTAGGGCTGTACAAATAAGCCTATAACTGTGACTAGTCGAGCTTAAAGGACTGTACTCGATTTTTTTTGCAACAAAATAACTTAAAAACAATTTCCCCCTAGCATTAATGTCTTGTTCAAGTATCTATTCAGGTGGAAATTAGTCCGCAACGTCCTGTCTATTTCTAATAAAATTCCATTTGTGTCCAACTTTTTCTGTTGTTGTTTTTAGCATTGTGGCTAATTGTTGTTAGCATGGTGAGTCACCGCCGCTAACAGCTGTGAAAAAACATCGTGATTAACAATTCTGAAGCTCAAAATGCATTAGATACGTGAGGAAATCATGTAGACTGAAGTAGGAAGCTTAAAATTAAATATTCTGTGTGTTTACATTTTAAGGATGCAAAAATCAGGTACAGTCCCTTTAAAAAGAATATTTGATGATTGTAATATTTAATTGGACTACAAAATACATTTTTCTTTCTTTATTATTGTTATTACTTCTGTCTGCTCTGGTGTGGTTTTCATTAGAATAAAGTGCTATTTATGTAAATATACAATTTATTTGAGTTACTCAGACTGTAATTTAGAGATTGACCAGTATTTTTCTTTGGCCGATGCCGATATTTCAATATTTTGTCAACTGATGCTGATATCAATGGGAAATTTCAAGGCGGATTTCAGAGGCCGATTTTTTAATTTTAGTTTTAAAACTCCTTTACATTCTGGCATCCCTTTGAAGGGCCCTCCTACTTTTTCTTCAAAAATGTTATTTTGTTCAGTGTCTTAAAAAAGCATACTATAAAGAACCTGCAAAGGTTAAATATAAAAATCCCATTGTATCTCTTTTATTTAGAGCAAAATCAGCCTCTGGGACGAACAGACTCAGATTTCTACTGTAAACCTCCAAATAAAAAAAGGACTTTTGCATTGACTCCGCCTAGATTTTTTTGAGTAATTTTGGGTCCCTAAAACTCATTTTTACCTCAGTTGCCTTCAGCTTTTACAAAGGAAGTGTCAAAACCCAAAATATGCCAAATCTAGTGTCATTATGCCTCAGCTGTAACACAGCTTACCAATCCTTATATCTTACAAAACAAATGTAGGCGGATTTTAGATTGTGTTTTTCTTTTGTTTGGAGAAAGTTCTTACTTCTGATGAGAGGCTGTTGGACATCAGGAACAAAAACTACAGAGACACAGCTTTAAAAAGACCCCAGCCATTTACCTGAGCTCCAAAGGATCAGGAACAGTTTTAGTTTGAATTTTTACCGATTTTAGTCAGACGTGTGAGGAAAAAAGGCTGGAATGAGAAGGGTTTAAAAACATTATTGGGTAGCAACCTTTTCTTCACCCTGGTACATGTGTCTCTTTTACACAATGTAATGATGCTCGATTGTATTTTGGCTAAAAAACAAACAAACTATAATTTCATAGCGTCATGAAAGATACAAACAAACAGACACTTATAAAAGCTTGTGCTGCACCAAAGTCATAGAACAAGAATCAAATTTAAAGACTCAGTAATAATTAAATTAAAACTGCAAACTTAGGAATGAGGAAGAGAGTTTAAAGAAGTCTTACTGTTTCTGTCTAAACCAACTCCGACTCAGCTGATCAATCTGAGTGTGGACAAAGTTGAGGCAGAAAAAATCTAAATATTGGCCCCAAAATATCAGCTGCCAATATATGGGTCCATCTCTACTGTAAATAGTAATATATTGAATGAATGTTACTCAAAATACTGGCCACTAGAAAGGCCGACAGTATGAAACCTAAAAGTGCAGTCCAGCCTTTGCACAGGAAAAGCAGTGACTCACCCATTCTCACTGAAAAAAACTGTTCCCCCAATTTATTTTTATGGTGATGTAAGAATGTGTTATTATTCATAGTCCTATAATAATGCTAAAGGAACCGTATGTAAGATTTAGATTTGATAAACATGAGCTATATGTGTGACAGATACAAGGTCAACATGTTCAAATGAAACCAGTCATTGTAAATCCGATTTGTTGTTCGTTAATGTTTGTTTGATGGCTCTTAAATACAACTCTGAGAGATTGAATGTTTCTCCAATAAGATAGTGTTCTAAGATAGTGCTCTGCTTTTGCAATACTCTAATGAACTCGTCCTGACAGCTGGAAGAATCATACAGCAGGCCTATTCAACCAACTCAACTCCCCAAACATTAGATCTGGCCTTCAACCCATTTTCCCATTTAACAAAAAGATACTTTCTCTTGCTTGCCGGTTTAAAACTGGGCTACTACATCTTAGACTTGACTGGGTCGGTCCTATTTTAGTTCTGCTTTAATCCTGCTTTAGACCTTGTTTGGTCCTAGTTTAGTCCTGCTTTAATCCTGCTTTAGACCTTGTTTGGTCCTAGTTTAGTCCTGCTTTAATCCTGCTTTAGACCTTGTTTGGTCCTGGTTTAGACCTGCTTTAATCCTGCTTTAGATGGTCCTAGTTTAGTCCTGGTTTAGACCTGGTTTAATGCTGCTTTAGACCTTGTTTGGTCCTAGTTTAGGCCTGGTTAGACCTGGTTTAATGCTGCTTTAGACCTTGTTTGGTCCTAGTTTAGGCCTGGTTTAGACCTGGTTTAATGCCGCTTTAGACCTTGTTTGGTCCTAGTTTAGTCCTGGTTTAGACCTGGTTTAATGCCGCTTCAGACCTTGTTTGGTCCTAGTTTAGTCCTGGTTTAGACATGGTTTAATCCTGCTTTAGACCTTGTTTGGTCCTAGTTTAGCCTGGTTTAGACCTGGTTTAATGCTGCTTTAGACCTTGTTTGGTCCTAGTTTAGTCCTGGTTTAGACCTGGTTTAATCCTGCTTTAGACCTTGTTTGGTCCTAGTTTAGTCCTGGTTTAGACCTTGTTTAATGCTGCTTCAGATCTTGTTTTGGTCCTAGTTTAGTCCTGTTTAGACCTGGTTTAATGCTGCTTTAGACCTTGTTTGGTCCTAGTTTAGTCCTGGTTTAGACCTGGTTTAATGCTGCTTTAGACCTTGTTTGGTCCTAGTTTAGTCCTGGTTTAGACCTGGTTTAATGCTGCTTTAGACCTTGTTTAGCCCTAGTTTAGTCCTGGTTTAGACCTGGTTCATGCTGCTTTAGACCTTGTTTGGTCCTAGTTTAGTCTGGTTTAGACCTGGTTTAATGCTGCTTTAGACCTTGTTTGGTCCCATTTTAGTCCTGGTTTAGACCTGGTTTAATGCTGCTTTAGACCTTGTTTGGTCCAGTTTAGTCCTGGTTTAGACCTGGTTTAATCCTGCTTTAGACCTTGTTTGGTCCTAGTTTAGTCCTGGTTTTTGCTGCTTTAGACCTTGTTTGGTCCTAGTTTAGTCCTGGTTTAGACCTGGTTTAATGCTGCTTTAGACCTTGTTTGGTCCTAGTTTAGGCCTGGTTTAGACCTGGTTTAATGCTGCTTTAGACCTTGTTTGGTCCTAGTTTAGTCCTGGTTTAGACCTGGTTTAATCCTGCTTTAGACCTTGTTTGGTACTAGTTTAGTCCTGGTTTAGACCTGGTTTAATGCTGCTTTAGACCTTGTTTAGCCCTAGTTTAGTCCTGGTTTAGACCTGGTTTAATGCTGCTTTAGACCTTGTTTGGTCCTAGTTTAGTCCTGGTTTAGACCTGGTTTAATGCTGCTTTAGACCTTGTTTGGTCCTAGTTTAGTCCTGGTATATAGACCTGGTTTAATGCTGCTTTAGACCTTGTTTGGTCCTAGTTTAGTCCTGGTTTAGACCTGGTTTAATGCTGCTTCAGATCTTGTTTGGTCCTAGTTTAGTCCTGGTTTAGACCTGGTTTAATGCTGCTTTAGACCTTGTTTGGTCCTAGTTTAGTCCTGGTTTAGACCTGGTTTAATGCTGCTTTAGACCTTGTTTGATCCTAGTTTAGGCCTGGTTTAGACCTGGTTTAATGCTGCTTTAGACCTTGTTTGGTCCTAGTTTAGGCCTGGTTTAGACCTGGTTTAATGCTGCTTTAGACCTTGTTTGGTCCTAGTTTAGTCCTGGTTTAGACCTGGTTTAATCCTGCTTTAGACCTTGTTTGGTCCTAGTTTAGTCCTGGTTTAGACCTGGTTTAATGCTGCTTTAGACCTTGTTTGGTCCTAGTTTAGGCCTGGTTTAGACCTGGTTTAATGCTGCTTTTGACCTTGTTTGGTCCTAGTTTAGTCCTGGTTTAGACCTGGTTTAATCCTGCTTTAGACCTTGTTTGGTCCTAGTTTAGTCCTGGTTTAGACCAGGTTTAATGCTGCTTTAGACCTTGTTTGGTCCTAGTTTAGTCCTGGTTTAGACCTGGTTTAATGCTGCTTTAGACCTTGTTTGGCCCTAGTTTAGTCCTGGTTTAGACCTGGTTTAATGCAGAGATTATCCAACTCCTGCTCTGGTCTTTGTTTATTGTGGTCCGGCACAGTTTTAGGAGTTTTATAGAACAATCAAATTCAAATAAAGCAGTGTGATCTTCCTTACTGAAACACATATAGTGCTGTGAATATTTGGCATAACCCTAATTTTTGTCCAAAGTTTAGTGCAACTGTTCAGCCTAGAGGCCATGGTCTTTGGAAAGACCTAGCCCTTGAGGAAAAACTAGTTGAACAGCCCTGTCGTACACCTACAGAAGTCACACTGATCTGAAAGCCTGAGAAGGTGCACATACTCTGGAGGTCTGGTGTCTGCTCCCAGGTTCCTGCTCAGAGAAATCCTGTCGCTGGCGAACAGGTTAAAACAGTGCTTCTCCTCTCCCTTCTCCTTCTCCTTCTGCTCCTCGGGGCTGAGTGAGTCTGTGTGGAAGGCTTTCCCCGCGGCTCCAGGGGCCAGAGGGTTCTGCAGGGGGCGCTCTAGAGCCGGCCTGAGCTCTGACGCGGTGTAGTGGCCGGGCAGACACGAGCCGCTGTCGCCCGCCTCCTGCTGCTGTCGAACCTGCATATGGAAACATGGCATTAGAGAGACAAGAGTACTAGTTTTTGCAGTTACACTAACCATTACAGTTCAGCTGTCCAACACTTGCCATGGAAAAATAGGTCCACACCTCTGGTCTGGCATGTCACTTTTCAGTTTGTGACTATAAATCAAACGATGTGAGTGAATTCATCTTAATGCGATTAAACATTTAAACACACTGTGAAAAAAAAAACTACTTAAAGTTGGAGTAGCTAACTTTTTAATTGAAATTATTAACTTGTGTTTCCCACTAAAAAGTCTATGGTAAATGCAGCACTTTGACTTTGAAAAAATTAGCCCACTGAGGACTATCGGAATTGAATAATAACGACATTTTGTTCTTATCAGAAGTCCAATGCAGCCCTTTGATTGACTGAGCTTGAGTGGTCTTCTCCAGTTTTACTGCTGACAAACAGTGGAAACGACTGTCAGCTAACTAGAGTTTATCACTGTGAAAACTAAAGTTATGCAGCTAAGTCAACGTTTGTGAATGAATTTCGCTCCTACAACCCTTAAAAGTTATATTTCGGTTGAGTGAAAAAATGTCTAGAAAAGCACTGTCTCAAGCTTCAGGAGAGAGACGTCTGTCAGACCAGTTCAGACCTGATCCAAACAGCTAGCTGTCGTCCCGTTTCATTATTTTATTCAAAGAAGTTTCCACATGTAACCAGACAGAGATGAGCTTTTTCTGTACAACGTATGCACAGTAGGGCGGAAAGTGACGTCGAATGAAATCCCTCTGTATTTGCGTTCATTTATTTGTTAGCATTTAGCATTACGCCAAACTTACGCACTTATAAACACACAGTCTTTCTCTGGGGAAGTATTTCCCTCGTATGTGAAGCTCTGAACTCGCTGCCAGAGATTATCTAGTTGTAATTCTCTCTCTTTAGTCCTGGTTTAGACCTGGTTTAATGCTGCTTTAGACCTTGTTTGGTCCTAGTTTAGTCCTGGTTTAGACCTGGTTTAATGCTGCTTTAGACCTTGTTTGGTCCTAGTTTAGTCCTGGTTTAGACCTGGTTTAATGCTGCTTTAGACCTTGTTTGGTCCTAGTTTAGTCCTGGTTTAGACCTGGTTTAATGCTGCTTTAGACCTTGTTTGGTCCTAGTTTAGTCCTGGTTTAGACCTGGTTTAATGCTGCTTTAGACCTTGTTTGGTCCTAGTTTAGTCCTGGTTTAGACCTGGTTTAATGCTGCTTTAGACCTTGTTTGGTCCTAGTTTAGTCCTGGTTTAGACCTGGTTTAATGCTGCTTTAGACCTTGTTTTTTTTTTTTAGACTTTTTTTTTGCCTTGTTTGTCCTAGTTTAGTCTGGTTTAGACCTGGTTTAATGCTGTTAGCCTTTTTCCTATTTTTTTAGCTGTTAATTTTTTTATTTTTTTTTTTTTTTTTTTTTTTAACTGGTTCAATCGTAAATTGAGTAGAGAGTATTCATTCATTTTAGCACATCTCAGCAAATTCTCCATAAGGAATGAACGGAAAGAAAAAAAGGTATGGGCAACCGAGCAGGGTGAAAGGGCCTATTGGCACATTTCATTTGTAGCATTGTCAGAATCACTCAACTTGAGTCACATTTACTCAAACCAAGATGAAACTGTGTTACTAGTAACACAAGATTTTTTTTTCTAGTAAAAGCAGCAATTTACAAATTTTCGATGTCAATGCTGCTTAATTGGAATCAAAACATATTTTTTTCAGTTCTTGCATTTTTGGGAACCCATAAAGACCAGTTAATTAATGTTTGATTACTACATTAGATGATGATTAATTCAATAGTCGATGAGTGAATTTAATCTCGTGTGTGCAGGAGCTGTGTTCTTACCGGAGCCTTGATCTGCATCTTGGGCATAGCGTCCCTGAAGTTATTGACGGCGCCCATCATCATCCCCAGCATGGAGTCTCTCTTCTGCGCCATGTCCCGCAGCCAGGGGTCCTCCTGACCGCCCGGGCTGCCCACCTCCCACTGGATAAAGAACACCAGAGAGACGAAGAGCAGCGCCACCAGGGCCAGTTTGAGCGGGTGCAGGCGCCGGCGCAGCATTCGACGCAGAGAAGACATGATGTGAGAGAGAAGGGCCTGGACGGGACTGTGGAGTCAGCTGGAGGACAACAACATTAGATGAGGAGAAACATTAAGACTGGGATATGGTGTAAACAGAAATAAAACATGGGATTGTTTAAGGACAAAGTCTGAGTCAAGTCACAAGACAAAGAGAGACAAGTCCAAGTCAAAGAGAGACAAGTCCAAGGCAAGTCCAATTTTTTTTGGGTTAATTAATAATCGTGATTATTCAAGTCATAATATCAATGTAAGAACAAAAAAATAATAATCGTGGCATTTTTAGAAGTGAAATTCAATTCTTAAAGTTTACTCTATAGAAACTAGGGATGGACAAAATATCAGATACAGTTTCAACAACAGCTATGTTTATAGAAAAACACCAATATTTGGCAAATGTATAGTAATGTTAGAACAATATACCATGTATGTTATATTTTGTTTTTATTTGTACTGAAAAGTAAATTTGTGATTTAAAAATTCAAATGTTGGTTTCAACAAAGAGAAGAAGGTAAAATAAAACATTTTAACATGTAAGAGGCAGGTAATATTAAGTTTTTATTCAATCTGAATTAAAACTAAAGTTCAGTTTCATTAGGAAAGTTTGATCACAGACAGGTGCTGCTCCTGTCACATGATCACAGACAGGTGCAGCTCCTGTCACATGATCACAGACAGGTGCTGCTCCTGTCACATGATCACAGACAGGTGCTGCTCCTGTCACATGATCACAGACAGGTGCAGCTCCTGTCACATGATCACAGACAGGTCCTGCACCTGTCACATGATCACAGACAGGTCCTATACACCTGTCACATGATCACAGACAGGTCCTATACACCTGTCACATGATCACAGACAGGTGCTGCTCCTGTCACATGATCACAGACAGGTGCAGCTCCTGTCACATGATCACAGACAGGTCCTGCACCTGTCACATGATCACTGACAGGTGCTGCTGCTCCTGTCACATGATCACAGACAGGTGCAGCTCCTGTCACATGATCACTGACAGGTCCTGCTCCTGTCACATGATCACAGACAGGTGCTGCTCCTGTCACATGATCACAGACAGGTGCAGCTCCTGTCACATGATCACTGACAGGTGCTGCTCCTGTCACATGATCACAGACAGGTCCTGCACCTGTCACATGATCACTGACAGGTGCCGCTCCTGTCACATGATCACAGACAGGTGCTGCTCCTGTCACATGATCACAGACAGGTGCTGCTCCTGTCACATGATCACTGACAGGTGCTGCTCCTGTCACATGATCACAGACAGGTGCGGCTCCTGTCTCTCCTTCAGTACTCTCATCTGCAGTGGCCAGCTTTATGTGACTGACCAGACGTCCTGAAATTCATGCATGTGTCCCGGAGATACTGTGCTGCCGTCATTACCCCAGGCTACACACATCCACATTACACACACGCGTAAATGTGGATGGATGGATGGAACACAGCGACTAACAACTTGAAGCTAACGCAGAAATAAGTGAAAAGTTTTTGTAGGGGCGGCCATTTAAAAGCTGATATTTTCACCACATGTACACCAACTATCACACAACTTACTGTATGTAAACAAAGATAATTTACGGAATGCACCACGCGGCTCATTACGCAGCATCTGCAGCGCTAGTGATGGTAAAGTCAGACATTTTCAGCCCGAATTAAAGTGCTGTGAGCTTATCTTAAAACTCACTCGCTCAGTGAAACGTGCTTTTCCTTTGGCCAAGTTGAACAGTTCTTATTTAGTCCCAAAGTTGTGAGGTGAGTCGTGCTAAGCTAACAGTGAGCTCATGTGCTCTGCTCCACACACCTCTGTTCTGCGCTGTCGCTCCATCTGACCCTCATTTACACGACAGCAAATGCAACTTCTCTGACACAAACACGCACAGTCTTCATTTAACTTTGATCAATCTGCTCCAAATACAAGGTCTTAAAAAGCCACTTCAAATTTAAGACCTAAACACCTCATTTTGACAAATGTAAGACTTTTTAAGACCTTAAATTTCTCATTTCAAATGTAAGACTTTTTGTATGTATGTAGTATGTGACACAACAAAGCCATGCACAGGTCAGATCTTTGGAGCGTAGGGCTGTGCCATTAATCACATTTCAAGTAGGAATATTGCTGTGATCATTTACAAAGAGTAATTGTGATGATTAACTTTGACTCATGCATGTGTTTGTAAGCCTCAGATATTCCTTTGAGTTGTAAAAGTCCCAGACTGTTTCTTTACTGTTGTAGAAACATTTACAAAGGTCTACTAATGCTCTGAACTCTTTCTAAGAAAATAGTCGTTTGAACAATCGTGATTTCAACAGTTCTTGGATTATTTTCATCATAACTGAGCAGCCCTAATGGAGAGGCTGCCTAGCTCACAAGAAAACAGCATTTTTCGCATGCAAGTTATTCAAAATAAAATAACATATAAACAGATACATGATATAATAATGTCTTATTGTAGAACTCTCCTGTCAATGTAATTAGATCTTAATAACATTTTATTGGAAAAGTTACACAGCACATCTTTAGATTATTCTTTAAATGTGTAAGATTGGCTTTGCTTTTGTTCACAGTTGTTCCAAACACTCCCAAATGACAAATCCTTTCATTAAATCGAACTAATCTTACTTCATTGAATAAATGTTGAAAAACTGACATTTTTCAAGTCACACTTGGCCGTATCTCAAAGCACACAGTGTTCCCCGGCTCAAAACAAATTAAACATTAAAAACGTATTCAATTAAAGTGTTAATTTGTTGTCAAACATAAATTCCCCAAAAATATAGTTAGATATTTTTCAATACTTTAATGTATTTAAAAATTATAACAAATTGTATGTGTTTTTGATCGACCTTAACTGCTACAGTATTAACGACACTGAGGTTTAGCCACACTGAATAAATGAATCATATTAAGGCTTAAAACAAATCAATCATTTTATTATTCATTCATTTTCTACCGCTTAATCCCGTTAGGGGTCGCGGGTGACTGGAGCCTATCCCAGTGACTTTGGGCCTTAGGCGGGGAACACCCTGGACAGTGGCCAACTCGTCGCAGAGTTAGACAGACAAACATTCACTCTCTCATTCATTCACTAAGGGAAATTTACAGTGATGCCCAATTAACCTAAACATGCATGTTTTTGGAGGTGGGAGGAAACCGGAGAAAACCCACGGTGACACGGGGAGAACATGCAAACTCCACCCAGAGAGATCGTGAGATGTTGATATGGTCTGACCCGGGAGTCGAACCCACGACCTCCTTATTGGGAAGCCAGAGCTCTAACCACTCTGCTACCGTGCACCCCATCATTTAATTATAATGATATATATTTTCAAAGCACTATTTGATTGCAAAAAAAAAAAAAAAAAAAAAAATCATTTAATTATATTTTTGCAATCGAATAGTGCTTTGAAAAATGACTTTATTTTGCTCTTATGAATTAGTTTATAGAAATGTCACTTCTTCGTTAGTCGCAGCTTTAATCCCATCAGATCAGTATTATTATTGTACATTTAATTACAAACTACATTTTGGTTTAGCTAAATTTAATGTAAGTTTTGGATTTGTTTGGATTGTTGTCAACACTGAATTCACTTATGTTATTTCTTGCCAAACCGGTTTGATTTCAATATTGTCAAAACAGGTTTTGCCAAACAATAAACTAAATGACAATGTTAAGAATGAATAAATCCATAACAAAATCCACTTCTACTGCTAGACAAGTTATATACGAGCAAAAGCATTAGTTAGTAACAAGTATATAAGTGTAGAAGTCAAACTATTATATAATCTTAACTATAACGAGTGAAGAGTAAGAGATTTTTGACTTAAAACAACAATATAATCTTTGCTATTATTAATATAAAGACAACAACGACATTCATCTAAGAATCAGACTTGAAATAAACTAAACTATTAAAGCTACGTCAGTGCAAAGTGCCACAAACCATCCTCTGTCCTGTCCAGGCTCTTGACTTTTACGCACGGTCCACGTTTCACCCAATCCACTCCAAAGCCAGAGAAAACACAGCTTTTACTTTACGTACCATGAGTCGATCAACAACTACTGCTCTTCTAAACGGATAAACACGTCGTCGTTATAAATCCACGCGAGGCCATTCTCTCTCCGGGACCGTGGCTCTTCCTGTCCTGTCCCCGTGAATCCTGATCCTGACCGGGCTTGTTCTTTCTGCAGAGGGCGGAGGAAAAAAAAAAAAAAAGATTTGTTCGGAGCAGAAGCAGAGGCGACTCTTCTTCCGTCTCGTCGTGTCCAGGTGCGCGCTCTGTGCTGTCTCAGGTAGGCATAGGGAGGAGACGGGCTGCTGCGCATGCGCCGGGGAGGATCCGCGTGGCCACATCCACTCCTGAAACGTGAAAGTAAGGTGGTTGAATCAGTATGGAGCCAGAACGACCTGAACATAAATCAGGTCGTGTCATTCCGCTGTCGCATCCGAAAAGACATCGAATTATAAAAAAAAATAAAATAACTGATAATCGATTTTAAATAAATAATTAAATAAATAATTTAGAGTAAAAAGAAAAAGCATTATTTAAAAGTATATATTTTGGAGTGAGATGTGATGGTTTTGATAAAGAATTAATTATTAGTCTTTTTTTAACTAGTCAATCATTTTTTTTTTTTTTTTTTTTTTTAGAAAGTCTCAAGTGTCAAGTAAGCTACAACTCTGAAATATAGGAAAAGTTAAAAAAAAAATAATAATAATAAAATAAATAAGTCAAATCAATTCATCAACTGCAAATATTACTTAAAGCTGGGGTACCTAACGTTTTGAAAAGTAAAGTACTAAACTAAACTTTGTGTTGTGATTTTTTAGAAAGTATATTAGAAATGTAACACTTTGGGGTAAAAGTGAGACCACTGAATAGGTGGGAGTAAGTCAGGTATGTGCAAGTCACAAAGACAAGTCAGCAGGTCATCAGGGTCAAGCAAGTCGAGTCAAGTCATAGCTTTTTGTAAAGTCAAGTCGTTGAATTGGCATCAAACCGTGGCACTGTGGCATCGTAATATGACATAGCCTACATGTTAGCACCCTGTCCTATTTTCAGCAATGTGTTTTGCAAAAATATAATGTTATAGTAAATGAAAAAATCTACATTTTTCTTTCTATCTGGTTTGTCATTGCAATGTTTTGAAGCCTTAGGGTGGGTTCCAGGGAACTGGGCAGTGTTGGATAAGTTACTGTAAAACTGTAATTATACAGGGAGAACAATGTAATACATTTGTGATACAATATTACTGTCTCAAAAATGTAACTGAGTTACACTGGGAGTTTCTTTGAACTAATCACACATTTGTTAAAACATTGTACAAAACTAATCCTGTTACATTTACACTTGATACTGATTAATTAACAGAAATATGATGCCACAACACATTTTCTAATTTTGATTCACTTTTTTTTTTTACAACTATAGTTACATTATTAGTTACTGAAGTTACAGTAACTAGTACTTTACTTTTGTAATGAGTTACTCCCAACACTGGAACTGGGATATTTCCCTCTTCAAAAATGCCACTCAAACTGGTAAATACCACTTGTAAACTGACCTAATACATCAGTATTCATCACAAAAAGTGAATCTGTGGTTCAACTGCCACAGAAACAATGTAAACACTGGTTACAGGTTTTTAACATTACTTCTGTTTAGCCTAAAGCTTAGCATTAGCCATAATGTTTGTACAGTTGATTCTTTTGGAACACACTGAAGTGTGAACTGGTACTTTTCAACTGGAAATATCCCAGTTCACAGTTGCCTGAAACGCAGCATTACTCCATCTCTAATTAAGATTTAAAAAAAAAAAGGGGGTTAGGGTTATGGACTAGTTGTTTTCACTTTTAAAATGTTAATGTCTTCTGTTAATTTAATTTACATTATAACGAAGTATATTAGAAATATACTTTTTCTTCATCACCTTGAACAAAGTACATTTTCATACCTTGAACAAAGTCATACCGAAATCAAATCAAGTCATTAAATTCTTTTGAGATAAACCAATTAAGTCACAAGTCTTGAAAAGTGTGACTCGAGCCCAGTCAAGTCAGTCTCTCCTAACCCTCTGCTGAGTACTGGACTTGAATAATAAAGAGTAAGATAGCAAAGCTGTGCGCTGATTGGCTGTGCTTGGGTGGTCTCTCAGTTTCACTTTGCTGTTTTAAGTACTTTAATTTTCTAGAAATATTTACATACGCGAACATAATCTACAAACCTCACGCTGTTCTGAGTTTGCGTAAAAGTGTCGCTACAATTGTATATTTTACACTGACATTTCCACTTTAAATCTTTATCTCTTCCTTGGCAACACAAACGAACACGATTATTTTATCTTCCAACTTATTTCTTTTACATCTTGACTACCTGTTTTGTTTTCTAACTCTCATTCTTCGGTTCATCCCGTGGTTACGAACTTTTACGCACGGCTACGTCTCTCTGGATAAGCAGGGGGGGGGGACTAGTTTCTCCGCGGAGGCGCTTAAAAGTCCCACAAAAGGGTGTCATTAATCGCATTGGTTCAACTAGTCACTCACCGGGGGCAGTTGCTGGGGAAACAAATCTGCGAAAGAACGCGCGTGGATGGACTGAAAAACCAACACTTTGCGCACATCTCACGCGTCAAAACGTCAACTTTAAAGACGCCAAAACTTACCCGAATGAAAAAGAAGCGGGTTCATTTCGCGTCCATCGGGTGTCCGGGTGCGTAAAGCGTCCGGTGCGTTCAGGGCCAGCTCGCTCCGGTGGTGGTGGTGCCGCGTTTGGAGCCATGTGAGGCGGCGGACTGTGTGTTTCCCCCAAACTAACCTCCGCAGGCAGGGCAGGAGGCAGGCAGGCACCCCACTTTTTTATTGTGGCCATTAAAATGTTGAGTGCGTCCTGCTCTGCTTTCCCCGCCCGGTATGTTAATGTTTGTCTATGTGGCAAAGGATTCGCGAAGAAAAAGGGGGAATAATAATGGCGTGCGTTAAATATTAGCCACGCAAAAAAAAAGGTAATCAATAGTATTATTAGTCAGGGATTGAAAAGGTAAGGTTAAGTTAGTAAAAACATGTTAGTATACGTGGGCTATTATATAAAAAGATTACTTAAAGACTACTAAGTAACTAAGTATTTTTCTCAGATACTGTAGTTTTCGGAGATCTGTACTATTAAAAGTATTACAAAATCTGGTGACTTTTTACTTCTTACATTTTTTTTTCTAGAAGTAACTGTACTTTCTACATCAGGGCTATTCACCCACACTGTAAAAAATAAAATGCACTTTAACTTAAAATGTAAGTTCAGTTCTGCCTTAAAGTTTTATGTTGATTAAACTCATGTTTGTGAGTCGTCTGACATTCTCTCTTTCTTAATTTTCCTCTCTCTCTCACTCTATTTTCTTGTCTTCTCTCCCTTTCTTCTCTCTCTCTTCTGTCTCTCTTTCTCTCTATCTTCTCTTTCTCTATTTCTTCTCCCTCTCTTTTCTCTCTCTCTTTTTCTTTTCTATCTCTCTTTCTTCCCTCTCTTCTCTGTCTTCTTTCTCTGTCTTCTCTCTTCTCTCTCTCTTTCTTTCTCTCTTCTTTCTTCTCTTTCTTCTCTCTCTCTTCTCTTTCTTTCCTCTCTCTCTGTCTTTCTCTCTCTTTCTTCTCTCTTTCTTCTCTCTCTTCTTTTCTGTTTCTCTCTTTCTTTCTTCTCTCTTTCTTTTCTCTTTCTCTCTCTCTTTCTCTATTTCTTCTCTCTTTCTTTCTCTTTTTTTCTTTCTTCTCTCTTCTCTCTCTTTCTTCTCTCTCTCTTCTCTTCTTCTCTCTCTCTCTCTCATTCTCTATTTCTTCTCTCTCTTTCTTTTCTCTTCTTTCTTCTCTCTTCTCTCTCTTTCTTCTCTCTCTTCTCTTCTCTTTCTTCTCTCTCTCTTCTCTTTCTTTCCTCTCTCTCTGTCTTTCTCTTTCTTCTCTCTTTCTTCTCTCTCTCTCTTTCTCTATTCTTCTCTCTTTCTTTTCTGTTTCTCTCTTCTTTCTTCTCTCTTCCTTTTCTCTTCTCTCTCTCATCTCTCTTTCTCTATTTCTTCTCTCTCTTTCTTTTCTCTTTTTCTTTCTTCCTCTCTCTCTTCTCTTTCTTCTCTCTCTCTTCTCTCTTTCTCTATTTCTTCTCTCTCTTTCTTGTCTGTTTCTCTCTTTCTTTCTTCTCTTTCTTCTCTCTCTCTGTAACTTAAAAGTTTAAGTTGTAAATCTTTGACTTACATTGTCAAGCTATATCAACATACATATTGAAGTCAGTTTAACATTTGGGCCTTAGGATTCTTAACAGTGTACTTTTCCAGAGGGGCAGATTTGACAAAGGACCATGGCTTCTGTTCTGGGCCGGGGAGTTGCACAATACGTCGCCGTTTTTGACACGAGGTTGTAAGGTTCCAATATTCACAAGACTAGATTTAGTTCTATAGTGAAACCAACTGATGCTGTAGTTTATTTTTATTGGTCTACAAAATGTTAAGTCAGCTTGAAACCACATAATCAGATCTGAACTGGCATTAAACCAAATCTAAACCAGGACTAAACCTGGTCTAAAGCGAAATTTAAAAAGACGGAAATATACACTGTAAAAAATTACAATCTTAAACTGGATAATGAGAAAATAAATGCTTAACATGAGTCATATTGATCTTTGTTTAAGCATATTTTAACTTCAAATAAGATTTGTCAATAGAACAAGAGTGGATTGTTTGGCTAAAATGTGAAAAATACAGCATTTTCTCACTGGAATTTAGTAACAAAATGCAACTGGAAAACACTACTGTACATTCAAATACACTTAATGACACATTAAGAAACTTAAGTTGGTCACTATTATAGAAATCATCGAATAATAACCATACATCTATAAAATATGTTTATATTGAGCTGTGCATATATATAATTTTAGATAATATCGAGAATAGAAAACGCTACCAAAAATAGCTAAGTAAAAATGCAAATTGAAAATGATGCTGTAACTTCAACTAAGAGCATAAAAGTCATATTCTGCAGTTTTGTGATTGATTTCACTTTTGTATGCAAAAGGTTGTGGTCATATGAAAACACATTATAAACTGTGGGCGGGGTGCCAAAGTTGTGCCAGTTTTTACAATCTTTTTTTTTTTAATCTGAAATAAATAGCAGAGACCAGGGCCAATTGTAACACGAGGCAAATGTAACAGAAGCTAACATTTGTAGCAGAAGCTTCAGCTCTGCACAGAACCTGCTCATCTCATCTCTTCATCTGCTGTTTGAGTGAAAAAATGGGTAAAAAAGGGTTTTGTGGTCTGTATGTGGTAAGTTTTACAACAACAAATACTAAGGCTAACATCTAAAAAATCCCTCCAAACATGGCCGCCCTCATCTGGGGGAAACGTCACGTGTTACAACTGCCCTCGGCCATTTTATGGATTCATTTGAATGGATTTATTTATGTTTTTTGTCTATCATTTGTTTCATTGATTTTGATTAGAGCTTCTTTTTTTTTCAGAATCATAATACTTTAGTTGAAAAAAGAAAGTTAGAGCAGAGTGTAAAGTTTTTTTTCCACAGCAGTTTTGTGTTTTGTTATAAAAAAATTACAGAGTTAAGGTTTTTAAATGCTAACAACCTTCCAGTCTGTCAATGTAGTACCTTTGATAAAGAAAAAATGCACATTATTGTTGTGATTTCATGTGTTACAGTTGCCCTTTGGTGTGTTACATTTGACTGATGTTGTGGGGCAGTTGTAACACTTGAATCCAAACCTGTTCATATGTCGACCCAAGATCTACCGGTAATCAAACCAGGACTGGATACAGCGTAACAAACATGGAAAACAGCTCTCCTGGTAGACTTTCTAAATAAACTGCTTTTAAAGCTGCAGTGGTCAGGCCCCTGCTGAAGAAGAGCAATCTGGATTTTAATGATTTTAACAATTACAGACCGGTATCTAACTTACCATTTTTAAGCAAAATTTTAGAAAAACTTGTTTTTACTCAGCTAAATTATTTTTTAAACTCCCAGAACATTCTTGAAGAATGTCAGTCTGGTTTTAGGGTAAACCACAGTACCGAGACAGCCTTGACAAAGATTTTAAATGATTTTACACTAAATTATGATTCTAAACAGGTGACAGTGTTGGTTCTACTGGATCTAAGCGCTGCCTTCGATACAGTAGACCACACTATTCTTTTACACAGACTCAAACACCTGGTTGGCCTCTCTGGTACTGTGCACAAATGGTTTACATCCTACCTCACAGACAGATCTTTTATGGTAAGTTTAGATACATGCTCCTCTCAGGTTCATGAAATCACATGTGGTGTGCCCCAGGGTTCCATTTTAGGTCCTGTACTTTTTAACCTGTACATGCTCCCTCTGGTGGTGTCATCAGGAGACATGGAATCAACTTTCACAGTTATGCAGATGATACACAGCTTTACATCTCCATGTCTCCTGATGACACCAGGCCAATGGATGCTCTTTTAACTGCATTTTAGACATCAAATCCTGGATGGCAGAAAACTTTCTCCAGCTTAACCAGGACAAAACTGAGGTTTTAGTCATCGGTCCTGAGGCCCAGAGAGAGAAACTTTTATCCAAATTACAAACACAGTCTTTTAATCCATCATCACAAGTAAGAAACCTGGGCGTTATTTTTGACTCTGAGCTGACTTTTATCCCACATATTAAAAACATCACAAAAATAGGTTTTTACCATCTTAAAAACATCGCCAGAGTCCGTCCCATTCTCTCTCGGGCCAACACAGAGACGATGATGCATGCTTTTATCACCAGTCGTATAGACTACTGTAATGCCCTGCTCTCTGGTCTTCCCAAAAAGACCATTTCAGGTTTACAATTATTACAAAATTCAGCAGCTCGTGTCCTGACTAAGACCAGGGGCGGGACCACATTACACCGGTTTTAAAATCGCTGCATTGGCTCCCTGTGTGTTTTAGGATCGATTTTAAAGTTCTTTTACTGGTTTTTAAATGTCTTAATGGTCTTGGGCCTTCTTATCTTTCAGAACTGCTTTTATATTATGAACCCTCGCGGACCCTGCGCTCCTCCGGCAGCAGGCTCCTAGTCATTCCCAAAGTCAGGACACACACTCACGGCGAGGCATCTTTCCAGTTTTACGGCCCCCGTCTATGGAACAGTCTGCCGGAGGACCTCAGGGCCGCAGAGAGCATTCAGGTTTTTAAGAGCAGGCTCAAGACCCATCTTTTTAGCTTAGCCTTTGATTAGTATTTATTACTTTAGTTTGACCTTGCATTTATTTATTTATTTTTTATTTAGGCTTAGGCTGGCTATTGATCATACGTTTTTAGTTATGTATTTATTTACCTATTTATCTTTGACCTATTTTATCACTTTTAGCAAATTTAGGTTCTCCAGTGTTTCCTCTGAGGAGCCTCTGCACAGGAGCTGTGGTCGACTGTGGCTGTTGGACTCTGGCTCATGGGCCCTGGAGGTTTGGTCTTGACCTCATCTCCTCTTTGGGCCTGGGCCACTGTCCTGTGGCTGCAGGCGGCTCTGCTTCTGGTGCAGACAGCTCCTCTGATGATGCTGCCTTTGGTCCATCTGTACCCAGCCAATGTACGTATGTAAATGTAGCAAAAAGTATTTTAGTGTTTGTGTAAATGAGTGTGGGTTCGTGTGTGTGGATGGGAGGTCAGGGGGGGGGGGGATCTATTGTAGGGTGTCTGGGGGATTGGGGGTGGGAGGCATGTGGGATTGTTTTTAATGCACTGTAAAGCACTTTGTGTTACATGTATGTATGAAAAGCACTTTATAAATAAAGTTTGATTTGATTTGATTTGAATGTTTTTGGGATGTGTGGGAAAAGCCGTGCAGTGTGTGATGAACTAAGTTGATATTTAAAATTTTGAAAAAAGTGTTACAATTGTCTCCGGTCTCCCCTACTTAAAGGTGCAGTCTGGAACTTTCTGGGTTAGAATTCAGAATTAGAAAGTTAATGGTGTATGAAGTGAATGGAGATAAATACATTTTTTCACATAAGATGGAAAAAAAAAAACAGCTAAAGGAACCGCTGCAGAGACAGACATGTTCAGGCTCCTCCAAGCCAAATAATAGACTATTTTGTTGCCACCCAAAGTAAAAATTTGTATGAATTATTTAGTGCAGGGGTGTCCAAACTTTTTTCACTGTGGGCCGCATTTTGAAGCTTCTATGGAGTGGAGGGCCATATAATACACTGTGAAGAGAATCATTAAAAAATTTCTATTTAACCTAGTTTTAATGAACGATCACACTTTTAATAAGGCTTTAGACATTCATTTTAGGTTTCAAAGGCATCAAAATGTTTGGTTTTTTACTATGATAGAAAAGTTGCTCATATTTGACATTAAAACTATAATTTTTGTAATTTGGGCCAAAACAAATTGGTCCAAGGGTCGCATTTGGCCCCCGAGCCGCAGTTTGGACATGCCTGATTTAGTGTAACAAAGGCATCTAGATTACAAAAATATGCATTTATTCAAGTTTTATTTTAAAGATGCACTCTGTACATTTATGGAGGTGAAAAGTTGAATTCAGCAGAAATAGAAATCTAAAACTATTAGTGGAACATTGTCAATAGGGATGATTATGTGAAAGTGGAGTGAGTTGTGCCAGTTTTTATGGACTTTAAAGTAAAACCATGATAGTAATTCTTCTAACTCCAGCACTACACGTTTCAGGATGTGGCGTGTCTCTGGAAACAATCATTTTTGATCTGAAATGTTTTTTAAGAAAAACAGCTTTCTGAACAGAACTTATGTGGCACAACTCGCCCCAGTGCAGAGGAGGTTGTGCCTTTGGAGAGATTGCACTGGGGTCAATTTAGTAAAACAGTACTTTATTTAATCACAGAAACATTTGAAACTTTTTTTTTTTAAAGTCATTTTAGATCAAACAAGATTGAGTGTAACTTTTTCATTATATACACTATTGTAATTACACAGAAATGTCTATGTTGCTGTTTGTTCTACATACCTGGCATCCGGTTGGTGTGCTTTTGTTGTTTCTTCTTGGTGTGTCCCTGCAGTGTGGATAATGTCAGAACTTCTTCTCTTTTGTAAACCCCGTGCTAGGAAAGTTTGGGCCAACCGTTAGCAGCACATGTATGTTGACTCTGTTCACTTTTGTTGTAATCCAGATTAAATGGAGACAGCCTCCAAGCATTCGGCTGTGTCCTGCAGTTCACTCCTGCACAAACAATCGTAAACCAGCACACACACACACACAACGCAGACAGAAACACACCGGTCACAGTAAATTCTAAACATGATTGATTGGCAAGTCCAGTTGTATCTTGGTCTTATTTCTTAATTTTTCCGTCTGTGTTTGGTGTAAAATTAGGAATTAGATTTTGTGATAATATAACACAAATACCATTAAATAATATACAGTATTTTCACAATTATCATTCATCAACAACACAACTTAACCCAGGGTCTTTGGCACAAATCACCCCAATCCCACCATTTTGGAAAAAAAGCATAATTTGTCAGTTTTAAGCTAACATCACGCTATACAGATTCAAAGCACTAACATGTGTGATACTATATAGATACTATTGATCCTATTTTGTCCCACACACTTTTCTAGGATTTGCACTTCCTGTTTAGCTCTGTTACGGTAGTTTACATGTTCGTCTGTCTGTATTGTGAGGCAATTTCAAACATATGTAATGACAGTTAAAATAAAACCATCATCTGAAGTCTACAGGCTAAATGCAGCTAAACAGGAAGTACACTTCCTAGAAAAGTGGGCGGGACAAAATAGGGTCAATAGATACAGTCGGCAACGCGTCACAGTTGGGGGCGTGGCCTGCTGAGGGGAAAAACATCTATCTATATCTATAGATACAGTCGGCATCAAAGGCCACGCCCACTAACGGACCTCCGAGGGGGAAAGTTAACATGGGGAGTGAATCAGAACAACAGTTTTACCACTCACTGCTCAAAAACTACAACAGCAAATGTGGACTTTAGGAGATATATTGTGTCAAATACAGACACAAAGACATGAGGATAAATAAAGTGATTCAACCTTTCAAATATGTCAATATATCTAGCAATGCTAATGCTAGCTGCGAGCTAAATGCTAATGTGATGCTAGCTCCGCCTGGCGTCTTTTAGCAACTTTTTTAACTTTTTGTTTACTTTTCTGACACAACAACATCTCAGTAACCTCCATTTAAATTCGGTTGTAACTCGACTTGAATTAGTTGTGCTAAAATACATTTAATTCGCCAGAAAACGTCTTAAAAGAGGTAAACAGTTTAGCTTCCCATACTTTATTATGGTGAGGCAGGAGATGTTTTCCCCCTCAGCACCCAACAGTTGCTGAGGGGGAAAACAACAGTGATGCGTTGCCGACTGTACCTATTGGCTAAAATGAAGAGCCTACTGTAGGAATGGCAAACTGGCGGCCCGGGTTCCAAATGCAGCCCCAGAATGATTTCATGTGGCCTTTGGATGTTTTCTGCTTATTATTGCTAGTGGCCCTTGATAAAAGCATGCAACATTCTGAACTACATGTCCAGAATGCACTCTTTATGTCATCTATAAATGCTAAAACGTGACCTACAGACATAATTCTGATTGTAAAATAATCAATTTGCAAATATCAAGAGGCACTTTTTTATTCATTAAATAGTTTTTTTGTACACCTGTTTTTTGCTATGAATATTCCAAAGGTTTATTCACAAAAGATGAACTATTGTGACAAAACATAACAAAACAGGTAAATAAGTAAAATAGAACATCTTCTGTTGAGTTCATTTGCTCACACTGTTAAGGCCTGAGAGCAGCTCGGGCTTTGTCCAGGATGTCCTTCCTTATTTTGGGGTAATTCGGATGAGCAGCCAGAACCTGCAGAAAAGCACAAGGATTATAGAGCCACTGTATAAGCACATCTTTTATTCTAGTCCAGGTATTTGAGACGTTTTTTTTAAGGTCAGTTTAGCTCAGGTCAATTCAAAAAGATGAAACAGACTTTAGAGATTTAAGACAAGATATTTTAAAAACGCTTGTTAGCCTATTTTCTTAATCTACAAAACAGCATTATACTATGAAATTATATTATGAAATTAAAACTATTCACTTTGATTTTTAAAACTAAACTAGTATTAAAACTGGTCTAAACTGAGACTAGAACAGGACTAAAACCAGACTAAACTACGACAAGACCAGGACTTAAACTGCACTAAAACAGGACTACAACTGGACTAAAACTGGTCTAAACTGAGACTAGACCAGGACTAAACCCAGGACTAAAACTGGACTAAACCAGGAATAAAACTGGACTAAACCAGGACTAAAACTGGACTAAACCAGGACTAAAACTGAACTAAACTAAGACAAGACCAAGACTTAAACTGAACTAAACCAGGACTACACCTGGACTAAAACTGGTTCAAACCAAGACTAGACCAGGACTAAAACTGGACTAAAACTGGACTAAACCAGGACTAAAACTGGACTAAACCAGGACTTAAACTGCACTAAAACAGGACTACAACTGGACTAAAACTGGTCTAAACCAAGACTAGACCAGGACTAAACCAGGACTAAAACTGGACTAAACCAGGAATAAAACTGGACTAAAACCGGACTAAACTAGGAATAAAACTGGACTAAACCAGGACTAAAACTGGACGAAACTAGGACTAAAACTGGACTAAACTAGGACATAAACTGGACTAAACCAGGACTACACCTGGACTAAAACTGGTTCAAACCAAGACTAGACCAGGACTAAAACTGGACTAAACCAGGACTAAAACTGGACTAAACCAGGACTAAAACTTTACTAAACTAAGACAAGACCAAGACTTAAATTGGACTAAACAGGACTACACCTGGACTAAAACTGGTCTAAATCAAAACTAGACAAAACCAGGTCTAGACCAGGTCTGAATCTGGACTATCAAGACATAACATGAGCAGTGTCACTAAAACACTGGATATTCACTGAAAATGAGACTTTTTAACTCATTTCAATTCAAGTCAAAAAGAACCTTTCTTTAAGAACCTTAAATAAAACAATATGTGCTTGGTCCATTTCAAGATTCTGTATTTGTTACTTGCAGGGATTGTCCTATACAAGTGAGTCATTTGGTAACAGGAATGACAGTAACAGGAGTGACATTTTTAACAACTTTGTTCATGGCTGGTTTATGTTAGCTAATGCAAAGCCATCTGCTGTGAGATTAAAATACTTGTCTAACTTCATTACAGAAAGATGAAGAACAAATATGCATTCAACACTGGCAACATGATGTGACGTTACAAAGATTTTAAAACCTGTAAAAGGTGGACTATTAAAGGGAAGAGAAGGGGGAATTACAAAATATTAACAAATTCTGATTAATATGTGTTTTATAGAAAGCAAAAAGGCTAATTACAGTATCATTGTAGAGGCCATTTACAGTATGTTTTTACTTGAGTGGGTTTCAGTTGGTTATATTTTTGGAAAATTCTAATTTATAATTGTTTATTTATTCAACTTATATTATTACAGGCTAAATTTATGTTTCTAATTTGATCAGGTGGCTTAACTTGGGTGGAACTTCTGTTTTTTGGGGTGGGGAGCTGTGGAAGGAACCGTGACTGGCTTTGGTTTTGTGAAAAAATATAAAAATATAATTATAAAATAATCAATATCTACATGTAGTCTCATTTTTTTTAATTAATAACTATAGAATATATCAATTTGTACTCAATATGGTTTATCTATGTATTTTTTTTTTTTCTTAAAATAAACTTAAACTACAATTTGACAATGTATTTTTATTTTTTTTTGTTTGTTTTTGTTTGTGGCATACTCTCAAAGAATCGCATTCCACATTGTTACAAAAAAAAGTATTAAATGTGAGAATTTGTTCCAGTACCGATAAAAACTATTGTGACATTTTGAGCCCTTACCTTATGACACACGTCTATTGCATCCACGTGTCTCTTTGCTTTCAGGTAGTTGAAAGCCAGTTTGTAACCTAAATGTAAAAAACACACATTGAATCAGTATGCTCGGGCACAGGCGTACATATCTTTTACATTCAGATGTGGTCTGCATACCGATAGTTGGATTAGTGCAATTTCCAAATTTCCAGGCATGTTCGTAGTTGAGAGCCGCATCACAGAACGACTGCTCCTTCTCCATGATGTAGCCCAGATATTCATACGCCTTACAGCAGGACTGGAGACAAGACACACATCAACAGTATAGAGTGAAGCACCGTGAACAATTGGACAAACTGAAACAATGAAACAGCATCATATGAATTTTGGTTTGTTGGTGCTCAAATCAGAAGATGCAGGTCAAATGGGGGAATACCATCTCTAGCTCTTTTGGGCTGCTGACTGTAAAACAGGCTGGGTACTAGGCAGCACTGATAACTGCTTGGAGTATATGGACTTAAATATGTCATCCTTTATAATAGGAATGCGCCGATCCAGGTTTTTCAGTTCGGATACAGATTCTGATACTTAGTCACTATAGGAGTCTATCAGTGACGTGTGATGAGGTTTAAAGCTGTGAGGCACCACACAGGTCTAGTTACTGACCTGTGTGGTGCTTACTGACCTGTATTTACTTTGCAGACATACAGTACATGCGAAACGTTTGCATTGCATAAGAATGAGTTTTTTGAGTTTATATGCAAAAATAGAGATGATGAAAAAACAATTCTACTGACGCAAGTTTTGATCCCCAGACCTTTTTCACTGCATCACCTGCTTATCCATCTGAGCCAAATGAGTCATGACGACTCTGCAGTGCAGGAGAATGAATGATCATAACAGATCATGATGACTTTTGGGCCTCTTGCTGTTAAATGATTGCTTGTGATGATTTATATAGTTGTTTAAGGCTCTGTCAAACCCCACAGTGAACACACAGACACATTTAAACGTATCATAGTTTGGCTGTAGAGAGTCAGATTTCCTCGAGCTCTGACAGGTAGAACTCTGAGGCAAACCTCGACTTTCAAACTCTGTTTATGGACAAATTAACTAAAAGCGCTCACGTTTGCATAGAATTATTTTTCTTGATGAAGATGACAAGCACTCAAAAAAGTACATCTATGAACACATTTGTTCACTTTTTGTGTAGAAACAGTGAGTGCACGCGCTTGTGTCTGTGTCTGTACAGGTCTGAGTGAGACAGCCTCAACGTCTTAGACCTGTGTTACATCAGCAAGTCCTGGGAGTTTTGACATTTTAAACCACAAAATGCATTGAAAATCATGAGAAATCAACTACAAATGACAAGTATGAATTAGTCACTAGTGTAGACACTGAAGCTTTTTTTTTCCTTCTCAAAACATAAGATAATAGTCGTATAATGTTATGAACTGTTATTTATTGTACAAGTGACATCTTAACACCTCTATGTAATAAAATTGATCTAATTGTGTCTGTTAAGTGATTTTGGGTGAGTTGTCTGATTGTTGGTGGGACTGTTTTTAATGCACTGTAAAGCACTTGTGTTACATTTCATGTATGAAAAGCACTTTGTAAATAAAGTCTAATTTTTTATGAAATCTGACCAAAAAGTTTAAATTTTAGGCTTAGTTACAATAAACAAGTTAAAATCCTCCTGTTTGATTTGTTAGAGTTAATGTATTGTTGACATTACAGTAGTAAATGTAGTTATTTTTAACTGAACATATCGTAAATACCTAAAAATAAAACGCACAATTTGGCATTTTTTTAAACTGTTCAGATGTAAAAAAAAATTGTCAGCATCAAAAATGGTATTGAGTATCGAGCGCATTCCTTAGTAAGGAAGGAATGTTTATTAAGGACAATGTACAATGCAGAGATGCTTGTACCAGATTGTAGCTTACAGCTCATTTCATCTGTAGTCTGGGGAGGGAGGCCATTGACATGTTTAGTTGTAGGAGGAAACTGGAGTACCGAGAAACTACACAACCGGGAGAACATGCAAACTCCACATAGAAAGCCCCGGGCGGCTCGGGAGTCAATCCAGGACCTTCTTGCTATGAGGCCAGAGTACTAACCGCTGTGCCACCGTGTAGTATCAATATCAAGTTTGAAATGTTTGTATTGTGACAACACTAATAAATTCTAGAGCCAATTTGAACTAATTACCTTTTTGATCCCAAAACTTCTTGAATCTATTATTTTGACTGTTTATTATGATAAATATTAGGGCAATAAGCAATGACATACAGTATGCTCCAAGGTTTAAGCAATAAAACACACACACAAAGAGTAGCACTTATTCTCAAACATGCTTTAGAGTCTGTGTGTAGTAAATGATTGAACATTGATTAGTGTCAATGACTCCATTAACCTGTAGTTGACCTACTATGACAGGCCAGTGTTTTCCTAAAGTGGGGGTTACATTTTAAGATATAATTTTACAAATATAACTTGGTAAGTCATTTGTTTTTAATTAACGCAATGAACTCCTCTTATAAACGCACTTTAACTCGGCTTTTCACCATTTGCTGAAAGGTTCACGAGCTGGTTGCATGATTATTTGGAGAATCCTGCTCTGAAGCGTTTGGGAACTCTGTGTAAGGTGCTCTAGTGGACAGAAAAAAAATCCCCTTTTGACACACATACATTCTACAGCCGCCATTACACAAACTTAACACAATATTTTCACTTCAATTAGGCGGAACTCTTAAAATAGTGAAATGACAGTATTCAATCAGCCCGTGACCAACTATTGAGTCATGACCACCGCAATCTGTTTAACTTACACGCTATATTTAGCTCTTGTATCAACATTATCTTAAACATACATTTAAAGATGGTAGGCTGGACGTTACTAAAATACACGTCTATAAATATATTTTAATAACCGCGTACAGGTTTAGTTTGTAAGTGTTGGAGGTTGTAACTAAATAAAACTATACAATACAAGCATTTTCTTTTCAACTTTAATTGAAGAGTTAACCCTCATGTTTTGGTAAATCTTCCACGATCTGATATTATTATTGTGTCTTGTCTAAGCATTCACATGCAGCTGTTGAATGTCAAACGCAAAGCCCTGACGTCGTTTTATGCAGCCCGTGAGGTCTTTTAAGGTTTATTTGAATCTTATATTAGCACAAGGGGTAATGTGGTAAAGATATCATTTGTCTGAAATAGAGCTGAGCAATGTGGTGATAAAATCCAATCTGGAGCTCAACAGTAGAAGATCGCCCTGGTTCTGGAAGAATTACACCTTGTGCAGGAAGTGCCATAGGGTTTTCGAAAAATTCAATTTGTTACTAAGGACCACACCAAACAGATTTACAGTACACACCAAAAGTTTGGACACACTTTTTCATTCAAAGAATCTCTTTTATTTTGTAGATTTACACTGAAGAAATAAACACCATGAATGACCAGAGGAGAGTGATGACCTGACCTCCACAGTCACCAGACCTGAAACCAATCCAGATGGTTTGGGCTGAACTGGACCACAGTGTGAAGGCAAAAGGGCCAATAAGTGCTGAGCATCTCTGGGAACTCCTTCTAGACTGTTGGAAGAGTATTTCAGGTGACGACCTCTTGAAGCTCATCAAGAGAATGTTAAGAGTGTAAAGCAGGAATCAAAGCAAAAGAACCTAGAATATGACATATTTCAGTTGTTTCACACTTTTTGGCTGTGTACTATACTTCCACATGTGTTCATTCATAGTTTGGATGCCTTGAGTGTAAAGGTAAGGCAATGTTTATTAAGGACAATGTACAATTGAGCACAATGGCAGAGATGCTTGTACCAGATTGGAGCTTACAGCTAATTTCCATCTGTAGTCCTGGGGAGGCACATTGGACATGTTTTTAGTTGTAGGAGGAAACCGGAGTACCCGGAGGAAAGAAAGGCCCCGGGTGGCCTTTCTGTGTGGAGGACCTTCTTGCTATGAGGCCAGAGTGCTAACCCTGCGCCACCGTGACGCCCTCGTGTGAATCTACAATGTTCATAGTCATGAAAATAAAAAAGTCTTTGAATGAAAGGTGTGTCCAAACTTTGGTCTGTACTGTAGTTATACATTGTTTACTGAATAGATATTGATGTTGAAGTTCTGTGGAATCAGATGAAGAAGGAATGTTGTGAAAAAGTGGAGGGCAGGTGGGTCGAGAGCTCAGGGTTGAACTGGGATATTCTGGTGTCGTAGGGGTGTGGTTGGAGAGCGATGGGGCGTGGTCTCACTCACAAACTCTATAACCAAGTTAATATCGAATATGAAGAGTTTACAGACATATCTTGGGCTAGCCAGCTACGTGCTAACTCAGATCCACAGGGCGGTAGTTTTCAGAAGAGATATGGGTTTTTCTTTGGCCGATGCTGATACCAATACAGTATTTCAAATTTTGTTAGTCAATTTTCTTAGTTTAGTTTTTTAAAGGCACAGCTGGGATGAAATGGTATGACCAAAAGTTATACTAAAGATAGAAAAACACATCCAAAACTTTCTAATACCATCTCTATTTCGTAAAATGTCTTCTTGTAGTGTATAAAGCTGAGAAATGATTGAAGCAAAATAAAGACTACCGAAGAGTTGATTCACTCCAGACTTTTTTTTTTTTTTTTTTCTAAATCCCTATGGAGATATAACCTGGAGTTTGTGCTTGTTGAACCAGAAGTGGGCAGTGACTGTTGAGCTCCATGCACATCACCATTATTCATATCAAGTCCATTATTTAACAGCTACACTGATCCTATGCACGTGTTGTCATGCTCTCTTCTTAAAAAAAAAATCAACAAACGTAGCAGGAGGAAGAGGGTCCAAACACGTTGCTTTGTGCTTTGCCTAAAGATGTCCTACTTAGGGTGACCAGACCTGGAACCGTCCCTATTTTTGAGCCCTGTGCCCCGAGTCCCAAAAAATGTGTCCAAAACCATTGATTTGTCCCAGTCGTCCTAATTTTTGACCATTTTGACACTTCCCAACAGTGAAGGAAGGAATATATGGCTTTTCTTTACTCCAAGTAGACAAAAATCATGAGCCTCGGATGGACTAAATGCATAAGAACATACTTATTTATCATACTTAACTTTATTACTTTAAAAAAAATGATGTGTCCCAGTTATTAATTTTGAAATTCTGGTCCCCTAGTCCTACTTCCACAGACAACTGTACTGAACAGAAGTAGCTGTTGCTTTCTTTACAAAAAATCTGTGAGAATCTGTCAGTTTTGCACTTCACTCACTTCCACACTCTGTCATGATTCAGCCTTTGTGATCATGTGAGTAGGTGCAAAGGGTCAATACTTCAATATTATTACACTTAAACAGTTGATTCTGTCATTTGTAAAAGGTCTACTTTTCTAAACATCATAAGAACTTGCTGCGATCTTAACCCCTGGGACACACTGCAAGCGTATTTCGAGCTACGCAAGCCCTACGCGCGTTAAAAATAACCCAATGATGCACGCGTATTGTTTAGAAAACATGCAAAGTCAGTGAAACCGGCCACACCACCAGCGCTTGACGCGCGTAGCGAGGTGACGTCGTGCGACGTTCGGCGAAATCGGGAGCGAAAGAATCCAACCTATTTTTTGTGGCTTGACGCTGGCGTAGCTGCGTAGAAGCGTAGAATACAGAGAATACAGAGAAATCAGGCTTCTACTGTTGTATGTGAGTACTTGCCATCAGCACCACACGTCCTGGGACAACCTGGGACAAACCTGGGACTGACCTGGGACAGACCTGGAAGACCTGGACAGACCTGGACTGTGTGACGGAGCCCTGCTTCAATAGGACTGCCTGCTTGAGTTTTCATATTTACTATTGAAAACCTGCATTTGCCGTGATCAGACTGGATACAAGAGCAGAAACACAGGCAGACAAACTTGAACAGCTTTCCCATAGAGAAACACAGGGTCAGTGGCTCGCGATGACGCACCACAGGCGCGCACGGGGCAAGCACACGTATTCTGCTGCATCTGGGACGCACGGCTGTAGTTTCGCTTGTTCACGGACGTCATTTTTGTCGCCTGCTGTGTGTCTGGGCCCTTAGTAACATAAGTTAACTTACAATAACTACCGTGGACTAGCACTGTCCAGTTTAAGTTTTGATACTAACTACCGGTAGTTGTCTAATCCAGTGTTGCCCAACCTTTTTTGAGTCATGGCACAAAAATTTTTCCCCGCCACACCATCTATTAAAATATGGCCAATCAAGGTATTTTTGAACACAAAATTGTCTAAATATATTATTATGTAACTTTTCTAGTGGAGTTGTTGTTAATTTTTTGTACTGCTATGCTTGGAATGTTCCATTAAACATATTGTTTATCTGTTAAGAGAAGCATGTGACACAAGAAAGAGCAAGTGGTACAGGTCAGATCTAGAACAAAATGGCATTTTTTGCATGCAAGCTATAAGAAAGAACCAGAAATAACAGCCTACAAATACAAGTTGAATGTGTTGAATGTTTTATCTTGGAACATTCCAGTCAAGTTACACAGAACGTCTTTAAATTATTCTGTAAATTTGTAAATGCTGATTGGTTTCACTTTCATTCTTGTGGTAAAAAGTTGTTCTAAACACTCCCAAATGCTAAACCCTTTCATTAAATCTAATGGCGCTTATTTCTTAGTCTAAATGTGAAAGATGATTTTTCAAGGCACACCTGGCAGTAGCTCTAGGCACACTGGTTGAAAAACACTGGTCTAATCGTAAATATAACCCACTCAACTACAGCATGAGCATCTGAAAGTGACTTTTCTAACCTTGTTGTGGTGCAGGCTTCTCTTGAGCAGCTCCGTGGCCATGTCGTATTTCCCTGAGTGGATGTAGATGTCGGCCAGCAGGAGCCAGCTCTTCTCAAACTCGTCGGCGTCTTCTACGGCCCAGTTCATTTTGGCGATGCGTTTGAGCTGCGTCCTGGCTTGAGGAGTCTGTTTGAGCATCATGTAGGCTGTGGCCATGGCGAGCAGGGCCGGTACGTGGTCTCTCTGAAGGACACGTTAAAGGGTGGTTAGCACTATACGAGAGCTGTGAAAGGCATGAGAACAAAATGCTTACAATATTAGGTTATGGTACACTTTATCTTTATCCTCTGCATTTGACCCACCCTCCAGTGCCACTGGGGCATCTCCTCAGGAGCAAGAACATTGGAGATCTCCAATGTTCTTGCTAGGCTTGATCAGGTCAGGATTTTACCCTAACATGCATGTTTTGGTTGGTGGGGAGACTGGAGAGGAGTCCAAAACCTGCAGGACCTGCTTCTTGCTGTTAGGCAAGAGTGTTATCCACTGCCACTATGAGGCCATATAAATATGTATTTTATTGGACAGGTCTCGGAAAGTCTGTGGTCTTGTCTACACTACGATATATTATAAGACATAGACAGGACACTATGAACTACTCTTCACTTTGACAAAATACTGTTCTGTGCTGAGGGAAAACTTTTTTGAAGTTTGTTTAGGAAATAAATTAATTGCTTCCCTGCCAAGGATGGAAATATCCATCATAGACCTTTAATTCTCTGTGGCGATATCGGACTCTCTGATGCACCTTTGTCTACAGTCAAATACATGATGCAGCCTCAGACAGCCAGAGGAAAAGGATACAAAAACGAAACTTTCTCTCCCGTGAGCGAGCTAAAGTGGTAAATCAAACTACTGTATTTCTTCATGTTAGGAGGGTTAAATATTATTTATGCACCATAAAAAAGGCTGAATCTCAAAAAAACAGGAGACAAAATGGTCCAGATTACAGAGAATGACCCATGACTACGCTCATATAAAGATATTGATTTCAGCTACCTTCTGTATGATCAGATAAGATTAATCCATACAATGTTGTGGTTTGGGTTTGAAACGTTATCCATCTTTATCCACAGTAAATCGAAATCCACATTGTAAATTGAGAGTAACAGGGCGTGCTTGTCATTAGAGCTCTAAAACGCTGCTAATACCTATACTATTGTTCATACAGTATTTACACAAAGAGAAGTGGACCCACCTCGTTGCTTGCGATCTCTGTGAACGCATTGAGAGCCTTCTCCACGTTAGCCTTTTGTTTCGTGGCTAACAGACAGTAGTTCTCCAGTATCCGGACCTGCAGCTGTCCTCCTGCGGTCTCTGGCTTCAGCTCCTTCAGCAGCTTCTCCGCCGTCCTCACCGCCATCTGCTCCGACTCCTGCTTCTCTGTGGAGTTACTAAAAAAGAATGTACGTGATGGTCATGGCATTGAGGTCTCTGAACTCTGGACCTATGTAGTTTATTATTATTATGTTTGGAAAAGCAGAGTACAAAATATGACAAAAACAAATGATTAAAACCAAACAATATTGAAGTAGCTGCAAAATATACTGAAGGTTATAAATACTGAGCACATTAGTAGTCCATGTATAAATAGGAAATAAAGTGTTTCGATTACATAAAATGACTGAATGACTTTTATTTAAAATGTGAAAAATAGCTCTTCCTGCTTTCGTCAGTCACATCAGGAAGTTTGCAGGGTATTGCTCATTTTGTGGTCCCCATCCAGAGACGGTGCGATTTTTTTTTTAAAACTGTTTATATATTATCATAGAAAAAGAAACTTAATTTTTTGCAACTCATCTCTGTTAAGGCAGGGCTATTCAATAATATTTTCAAGCGGACACATTTTTCAGAAGGCTAAGGTCTGAGGGCCAGACAGACTACAAAACTGAACTACAAATGTCTTTTACATTCATTATTCCAGTCAGCTGAAATCGTACTATTCACTAGTGATCTTTTGTTCACTGGGACCACTTGAGTTAGGATCACTCACATACCTTCTGTTCTTCAATACAATGTTTTTGAATTTGTTTGTTGAGAAAATTATTTGTTGAGCAACAGTTGAAATGTCTTAAATCTCCAACTGCTGTTAGCATAAACAACAACAGCAATAGCAACAACATGGTATTTAAAAACTGGGCAAAAACACATTTTGTTGCCAATGTTTGGTTAAGATTGTTTTAACAAGCTGGGCCAAAACATAATGTCATCATGGGACGCATTTGGCCCCCGTATGTAAGGTCTATAAACTGTTCTAAGTTTATAGTCCTTATCGTTGCAGATGAGCTGATGAGTATAAATGATGATCAACTTTGTATTTTTTGGGGCAAAATATTCTATTGACCCTTTGCACTCCACCTTCCACATGATCACGTGGGTGCACCATGATGGAGGCAGAAGTGTGTGGACGCAGCATTACAGGGAGCGCAACACTGACAAATTCTGACATTTTCTTATTTTTTGATAAAGAAAGTAATGGATGTTTCTAGTGCATGTTCAGTACATTTGTCGTGGAAGTAGGACATATTTTAGACGCACAAAGCAAGGTATTTGGAAAAGCTAATGAATGCAGCTGATCCAGACCCTCTTCCTCTTGCTGCGTTTGCAGATTTAAAGCGAGGCTAAACGCGCTTTCAGACTAACTCGCAATACTGAACCTCAAACAGACTCGCAAAAGTGGGAGATGCCTGGAGGCCTTTTAAGAGACGCCCAGTGGGTGTGAACAGACATTGATTGACAGCACCAAATATGAACAGTGAGCTTGGTGAATGATGTGAGTTTTGTGTTGGAGCAGTAATGGTCCTGACGTGAGATTTGCAGCGGAGTCTTTGCTTACTTGCACGTCAAGATTTCTTTTTATATGTACTTTACAAAACATACTGTATGTATTAAACATTTGCTTTAGTCAACATAAGCACATGAGTTTATGATAAACTCGCCACTGGTACAAGTTTCGAACCAGCGCATCGTTGTACAAGCACATCGCATCACTCGCTGATCATGCTGAGCCAAATGACGCTGATGTCATTACACAGCGGGTGATCACTTTCCAACTCTCCACAGCAGCGATGAGTTTAGATAAACCATCTGGGCGGCTCGTCTGCCGCGTCAACTCACTGTGACGTCAGTGTGAACTGAAAATGCACTGACAGTTTGCCGCACAGCCGTGTTTTTTACACACATAACTCCAAAATTAATGAGTTTGCACAAAAATGTCCAAAAAAGGCCTGGAAACAGTAGATAACAAAATTTTGACCCCATATACACAGTCTGACAGTGAAAAAAAGTTGATTCTGAGTTTAGTTTCTGTACAAGTTTGCCTGACTTTACTCCTCATGATTTGTCCCATTCTGTGGTAAACAGGGTTTTCTCTCACACTGGAGCAGATTTAAAAGGTTTCCAGACACTTGGCTGTACATCATATGAGGCTGGTGTTAGACACATATGATGCAGGCTGTTTCAGAGATTCATTAGCATTGACTTACCTTGTTTAAAATGTTCTCTGCAAATCTGTAACAACTTAGAGGGATTCCAGTTCTTTGGATTTATTGCTGCTATCCACTAGCGTCTTCTATCTCATCAAAACGTAACGAAAAAAGCTCCAGACTTAAGCTTACAACCTCCTGCCTGTTAGTGCAGCGTGTTCCACAAGATACAGACATTTTACAATTGAAATCAATAAAAGTCACTTAGAAACAAGTTTCGGCAAAGTTTCCATAGTTGTAATGCACAGACAGAGCTTTGCCTCCATCATGGAGAAGTGGGCGTTCCCTCGAAGAGCCTGACCGCACGTGCAAAGGGTCAATACATTAAAATTTTGTGATAAAATACCTATTTTTCAGTGCATTTTACAAATAGATTGACATTTGTTTTTAAGAGCATTGACTAATCCAAAGGCTATAAAATCATTTGAACTCACATTTTGTATTGTATTTATTATTTTTTTTTTTTTGCAGTATTTTTTGAGTAAATGTGTAATGCAAAAAAAAAAAAAAATCAAATAAAAGTTGTCTATTTTGACTATATTGCAGCACCTACCCCATTTCTCCATCCAGATTCTCGAACACCTCTCCTCCTATGGTGTCGTTGTCGGGGTTGAGGCAGATCTCGATCATGTTGTAAGCTGCGTCCCGGCCCCAGTCGCTGTCGTTTCGAGCCTTGTTAAAGTGCTTCAGAGCGTCATTAGACTCGCCCGTGTACCTTAAACACCAAACGCCGTTAAAAGAGAAGCAGATGTGCCTGAAAAACAGCAGACTTCAGCAGGTTCCAGCAGGCCTACCACAGATACAGGCCCTTGCAGTAGTTAAAGCCAGGGTCCAGCCTTGTCCTAGGGGAATGTTTTTCAGCCAGTTCCAGAAAGCGGGGAATCTCCTCCAGCTTCCCAGCCCGCCTCAACAGGTCAACCAGATGGAACAGAGCCAAATAGTTGTCTGAAAAAGAACAAAGAGAGAAAGGTGAAAGGTTAATGGCTGCTATGAAAGAACAAGTCATTTTGGTGTTGTGTCATGAAAGAGAAGTATATTAAAACACAACATTTGAAGAAATTGATAAAGAAAAGTTGAAAGTGACAGGAAGTAATTTGAGTTCTAAAACAGAATCACTGAATTTGGACATATCGAGAATATCTAGATAGTGTCATCCTGGGTAAAAGATTTCATAAAACTGATGAAAAGCTGTTACAGTTACAAAGAAAAGTGACAACATTAGAAGATCAATTACATCTTCTATTTGTTGTTAGGGATGGGACGAGTAGCAGACTTCTTCTGACATAAACAGTCACAGTTTGCAATAAGCACAATGCACAAGGAGAACATGTTGACACAGATAATTGTGTAAATGACAAAGACGATTGATCTTGACTTGGTCTCTGTGGATCACGGTCTTGGTCTCAACCTATAAAAGTCTCAGTCTTGTCTCGATTGCGACTCTAAATTGTCTTGGTCTTGTCTCGGTCTTGGAACTCTGTGGTCTCGGAAAGGTCTTGGTCTTGATTAGTGTGGTCTTGACCACTACACTAGCAAAATTTCTAGAACAGCAAAAAAAAAGGAAAACCGAGGCACTCTGATGTACAAAAGTATAAAAATCCTTTAATATAGCAGGGACACACCGACGCGTTTCAACCCCTTATGGGTCTTCATCAGGGCAAACAAAGTGCCTTGGTTTTACTTTTTTTGCTGTTTGCATTTTTTCCATGGATCCTTGATGATGATTGATGATTTTACCATCATCAGAACTCGTGGAACCCGTTAGCACTCACTTCCTGGTTGTTCATTCACAAGATTCATTTCTACTTTATAATCAGCAGTCTATAGGCTAAGAAAACATTTTTAAAATGTAATTTCAAAGATATTGAGATATATACCGTATATGGCAAAATGAAAAAAATATTATGAAAAAAATATAATGACAAATACATTTTTGTCCTCATCGCCAAGCCCTCATTACTGTTAATTTAACCCACTTCATCCATAGAGTTCTATGGAACATTGTAATGTCAAAGGCTGTTTTTTTCAAAATGCAATTTTCCTTCACAAGGTCGTCAATATATAAGTCTCTTGGACTCAACAAGATTTTGAAAGTTTTTATAGAAGCATTAGTTAATAAGCTTGATTTATTAAAGTTTAAAGCAGGCGTGTCTAAACTGCAGCCTGGGCCCAAATGTAGCGCTTGGACCACATTTTTGGTCCTCAGACTTTCTGCCAGATTGTCCCAAATTACAAATAGTATCGTTTTTAATGTCTTCTATTATAGTCGAAGTAAAGGTTTTGATGTTATATAAGCCTAAAATAATAGTTCATTGCCTTATTAAAAGTAGGGCTGGGCGATCTGGAAAATCACGATTTTTTTTTCTCATATTGACTAATCTCGATTTTTGATTCAATTTTTCTTAAACTTTTCAAAACCAAATGAGAAATGTTATTCATGAACATAAACAAAAAATGTTGATTTGTAACATTTTTTTAAAAACTCTATATCAATATTCTACCTCAAAGTTTGACAAAACCCACCACCAAATAATTGACGATTCGGTTCCACTTGATCTCTCGATTTTACGATTAATGGCCCAATCCTAACTATAAGTGTGGTGGTTCATTAAAATGAGGTCAACATTTTTAATGATTCACTTGCACTTGCTACTGCTATACATTGTGTAGCACTCTGCTCCATATAAGCTTCAAAATGCGGCTCACTGTGAAAAAAGTTTGGACACCCGTGGTTTAAAGTAAAAAATAAATACTGTAAATAAATGTCAAAAATTTTCAGTCAGATCAAGTTTATCTATTTTGGGTTCCTTTTTTAAAATCCTGTATGTAATGTATTTGTCCATTTTTCTGTTTTTGCTGACGCTGTGTTATGTGTATTTTTGTCTGTTTTTACCAAGAAAATGCAAACATTCTATCCAGTAAAAGCTTTTGGATTGAAAGTTTTCTCTTTTTGACCTTCTCAGACTTGAAGATTTTTAACTACATATACCTGCTTTTCGCTCCAGAAGCTGCCTGTAGTGAAACACAGCCTTCTCATAATCCTGCTTCCTGGACATGAGTTTGGCCATCATCTGTGGAGAAAGTCACAGCAAAAAAATGACTCAGTCTAGGAGAGAGAAAGAAAGAAACAGAAAGAGACAGAGAGATGAGAGAGGAAGAGAGACAGAGCAAGACAGAGAGGGAAAAAGACTGAGGTAGAGAGAAATAGATAGCCAGAGGGAGAGACACAGAGAGAGAGAGAGAGATGGGATGGAATTGAGGGAGGGAGAGAAAGAAACAAAGTGGAGAGGGGGAAAACAGAGACACGGTGAGAGAAACAGTGAGGTGAAGAGGAGAGGAGACAGAGAGAGAGAGAGAAAGCAAAGAATGCAGAGAGGGAGAAACGGTAAAGAGAGGGAATGAGGGGGAAAAGAGAGGAGAGAGCGCCAGAAAGGGAGAGAGAGAGAGAGAAAGAGAGAGAGAGGTAGAAAAATAGAGGGAGTTTGACAGAGTGAGACAGAGAAACAGAGAGAAGAGAGACAGATAGACAAAAGAGAGAGGAAGAGCGAAAGAAAGAAAGGAAGGAAGAGAAAGAGAGATAAGAGAAGGAGAAAGATAGAGAGCGCAAGACACACAGAGAGAGAAACAGAGAGAGACAGAGAAAGAGAGGGAGAAAGACAGAAGGAGAGAGAAACAAAAAGACAGAGAGAGAGAGAGACAAAGAGAGAGCTAGGATGGAATAGAAGGAGAGAGAGAAAGAAAGACAGAGAAAGAAACAAAGTGGAGAGGGAGAAACAGCAACACAGTGAGTAAAAGAAGGGAGAAGGAGAAGAGACAGAGAGAAAGAGAGAAAGAGAGAGACAAAGATGAAAAGAAACATAAAGAGAAGGGAGAGGAAGAAAGAGAGAGAGAGAGAGAGAGAGAGAGAGAGGAAAGAAAGTGAAGAGGGAGAAACAGAGGCACACATCACAGATCGTATGGACGTGAGGTACCAGCGTCGCGTCTTCGTTGAACTGGTCGTTCATCAGAATAATACTGCATTGGTCCCGGCAGGACTCCACGTCGTCCAGGGTCAGGTACAAGCGAGCGAGCTCCAGCATCACCTGCAACAGACAGCACGTTCACGGAGAGTCGAGTACAAGGGCGTGGTTTTAGGTAAGGAAGGGGAGAATTATTAATTAAACACTTTGAACAGACGAGAAAAGTATCGGCAGAAAGTTACATTAAAACTGTGAAAGAATGAGGTATGTTTTCATGTCATGGAATATTAAAAACATTAAAGTGGAAATGAGTTACAGTTTTGCAAGTTTTTGGCCTCAAGTCCAAGTCAAGATCAAAGTAAAAGAAAGACAAGTTTAAATCAAAGAGAGACAGGTCCAAGTCAAGTCCAAGTCAAAGAGAGACAAGTCCAAGTCAAGTCCAAAGTCAAAGAGAGACAAGTCCAAGTCAAGTCCCAAGTCAAAGAGAGACAAGTCCAAGTCAAGTCCCAAGTCAAAGAGAGACAAGTCCAAGTCAAGTCCCAAGTCAAAGAGAGACAAGTCCAAGTCAAGTCCCAAGTCAAAGAGAGACAAGTCCAAGTCAAGACCCAAGTCAAAGAGAGACAAGTCCAAGTCAAGTCCCAAGTCAAAGAGAGACAAGTCCAAGTCAAGTCCCAAGTCAAAGAGAGACAAGTCCAAGTCAAGTCCCAAGTCAAGAGAGACAAGTCCAAGTCAAGTCCCAAGTCAATGAGAGACAAGTCCAAGTCAAGTCCCAAGTCAATGAGAGACAAGTCCAAGTCAAGTCCCAAGTCAAAGAGAGACAAGTCCAAGCCAAGTCCCAAGTCAAAGAGAGACAAGTCCCAAGTTTTAGACCATTTTATCAGGTCAAGTCTCAAGTCATTAAAACAGTGACTCAAGTCTCAGCTGTGAAGTCCACACCTCTGTGTGGATGCTGCCAAAAGATATTATAGATTTGAATAAGCTTGAATGGGGAAAATACAATACACCATCACAACATGACCCCAAGAAATTTTAAATATTATAGGATGAAAATCAGTTTGAAAAGTACTGTACTGTAATAATGAGATAACACACTTAAAATAACAACTATAGCATCTATTAGTGAGTAGTCCTGGAAAACTTCTAGTACATTTAAGACCTTGTTATAGACTTTAATTATATCTGACACAAACACGCATTTTCTTATGTTAAATTAGATAAATATGCTCAATGAAAAAGGTCTTAAAAGCTGCTTTAAATTTAAAACATAAAGAGCTATTTAAGACCTTGACTCCACTGGAACCCTGGCTGATATAATTGTAGATAAGATGCAATTTGGATTAGTCTGACTTTCCTCACAGTTGTGAGGGATGCAACACAGATTGCGGTGAACTACTACATGTCTAGTCAATCCAGAGCCTCCACAGTCGATACAGAAGCTAAACATCTGAGAAGCTAAACACACCTACTATAATGAATGAAATAGGATGAGAGAGGCAGAACTTAAATAACTTGAACATATTATAGAAGCAGTATTATAAAAAGCAACCATTACACAGCCTTAGGTGCTGTATATTAAAGTCATTAATATTATTATTGCAGATTTTCCTCTCATTCATGGAGCTAATAAACCGCCCTGCCCTGTTTGGGAGTATTCAGATGTGTGACAATATTTGGGGAAACCTTTTGATTAGTGATTCTCTGCCTCTCCTCCAGGCCAAGGCAGTGTACTATAAAGACAGGACTTAATGTTGCGGTGCAGCTGCGAGGAGGACAGAGAGCGGACTCATTCACTGACCTTGCAATCCGTCTCACAATACACAAGTGCCTCTTTGTAGAACTTGGCTGCGTTCTGGTAGCCGCGCAGGCTGCTGTAGTACTTGGCGATTTCGGAGCAGATCTCTGCGGCGAGCTGCTTCTGGGCCGGGATGGAGTCGGGCTGCTCGAGGGGAACGCGCTTCAGGACTTTGGCCTGGACGTCTCGGGCCTGGGCAGAAGGAAGAGGAGAGTTTGGGGGGTTTTTGGTGCATGGGAAATGAGGCAATGAAGTGACTAAGGGCTGTTATTATTAATGATAGTTTTGAACTTTTTTGTTAAGTGACCATTACTAATGAACATTTATTTATTCAGGAAAGTCCCGATGAAAAGACACAGTTCAGAGCGATGTGGGTCAGCCCTGTGCTGTGCTGTGCAATGTAATCTGTACAGCCACGGAGAGTTCTGCTTTCAGAACAGGCCCTCCCACGGCTCACTTCAGTCCCCCTTTTGAAGGAGACCAAATGTGTTTTTTTCAAGTATTTAGGAATAGATGAATCAATTCAAATACATTTTGGAGAAAACTAATCTTGAGAAAATGTAGTTATATTGTACAAAAAAAAAAAAAAAAGGTTTGATTATTGCACAGTAGGGCTGTGTGGTTAATCAAATTTCAATTTTCAAATTTCATTTGCAATTATAGCTATAATTGTTTACAAAGATGGTGTAATCGAGTAATCATGATTATTGAGCGTAACTTAAAAGCCTGTTCACAAGTGCTCTTTATTTCTTTGATATGGAAAGTAGGACTGTAGAATAGATTTGTATTTATTTCTGTGAGATCTGTCATGTAGTTCATTTGATCTCTTCACTGGATTTAAGGGACACTAACACTCTGGAATCTCTCTAAGCAAATAAACATTTGAATAATCATGATTATTACAGTATTCATAATCATAATCAAGCAGCCCTGAAACAAAGGTTGATGATGAAAACCTGACAGAAAAGAGCAGATAAAAACATGAAATTGAGGCAAAACACTCAAAAAAGGACAAATATTTTTATGAATCACTAAGATCAATCCGAGGAAGAAATGGTATAATTCAGGTAGGATTTAGATTGCATTCATTAATTTTTTTTTAGTATCAATTAGCATCGGGGTATTGTTGTTGTTTTTTTGATAACCTTAGTTTATTGCAACCACAAAGTGACTGACCTTCTGCAAGGAAACCAAGGCGTCCTCACTCTTGCCCATTTTATTTTGAATCTTGGCTAAAAGGAGGAGGTAGCGGCAATCGTCTGAAAGTCCAGCCAGTTCCTTCACTAGAGCAGAAACAAAAAACAGAAAATGTGATAAGACTGAACAAAACTCACCCTCTGAACTAGTTTCCTTGTTTGGTTTGCTTACACTTACAAGAAAAAAAGTAAAAGAATAGCTTAGTTTTGTTTAAAAATGGTTACTTGTACTGGGCAATATTGAAGAATTATTTCACAATTTTCTTTTTTATTTATTTATTTTTTTGCCTTTGAGGTAAAAACATGTATCTGAGTTTTCAAAAAGTTCCTACTTCACTGTCAATGACTACTGTAAATCCAGTTGTCAAAGGCTGTCTTGTTGCCAGATTTTCAGAGAAAAACAAGTGACCAAGCCTATGAAAATAAATCCCAAAACAAGCAACTTCAGCCCTTCAGTAAAAGTTTTAAAAATGTTGTAACTAAACCACTACTAATGATTTTGGCATAACATTAAGAACAACCTTTAAGCATGAAAATAAGCTAAGAATCCATGTTTCAGTCATAATAGATATAGTATATTGTTGTAAATCAAACTTGAAAAGCGGTTAAAATTCACCACTTTTAAGACTTGAATGTGCCGCCCAAAAAAATACAATCTTCGAGATTTATTAAAGACTTTGAAAAAAGGGGGTGCACGGTAGCAGAGTGGTTAGAGCTCTGGCTTCCCAATAAAGAGGTCCTGGTTCGACTCTGGGTCGGATCATATCGACATCTCACGATCTCTCTGGGTGGAGTTTGCATGTTCTCCCTGTGTCAATGTGGGTTTTCTTCAAATACTCAAATACTTCATTGAGCATCACTTTGAATGTGTCTGTCTAACTATGCTAAGGCCCAAAGTCACTGGGATAGCCTCTAGTCACCTGCTACCCCTAACAGGATTAAGCGGTAGAAAATGAATGAAAACCTTGAAAAAAAGATTGTGGAAAATCACAATATGATAATTTCATGAAAAAAGCAGATTGTCCCAGAGATGAGCTCACGATTCGGTTTTAATCACGATATTGCTCAGCCCTAGTCTAGAGCAGTGGTTCCCAAACTTTTCAGACCAGGACCCACAAAATACTGATGTAACCAACTCGTGACCCCCACAGCAGAATCAAATGGATGTCTTTAAACAGTTGGAAAACCATTCAAATTGGGCTAAAAAGCATTTTATTTTGAAGAATTATTGCTTTATGTGACCAATTTTCAGTCAAACCTGATGCTAAAGTTATAAAAACAGATTATTTTTTCAGACCGAGATGGAAGGTGACCACCACTCAAGCACAGCCAATCAGAGCACTGCATATGGCTCTTGAAGACAAATATAATGATTTAGACAGGGGTCTGTTTTTGGTACAAATTGCTGCATTTGCTATAAACTTTTTGGTGGAAAAGACAACACATGACTTTATCACACTATTACATTATTACACTTTTATTGATTCTGAGTAGAGGTGCTCAAGAGCAGATTTAAAGGACGATCAAAACACAAATAAAGAATGATATTGGTCCTTTACAAAACTGTATTATCCAGCACTAAATACTCTAATCATCTAAGTGCAGCCTACATAGAAACCAGTTTACTTTTAGTCACAAACATCCGTGTCCGCTCCTCTTTAATCACTAGTTTTGTGTCAGAACTCCACCTGCTTTTCAAACACCACTTAACTGTCCTTCATTAGGATTTGGGCTTTTAGAATTTGATGATGTCATAGGGTCAGATGATGGGAGAGCAGGTTTTCCTATTAAAGCAGAACTACACAACTTCAGCGGTAGTGCTCCCCCTACAGCTCTTTTGTGTCATTAAACTAGCCAAAAGAATTGAAACTTAACATTATTTACTTTTTCAGTTTTGCGCAAATTGAAAAAAAAGCAGCAAAAACACATCTAAACACATTTTGAAAAAGTCAAAGCGCCAGGGTTTCTCAGGACAGAAATTTCGGGTGGGGAATGTGTGCTGGGAGAGGAAGGTTGCAGTTGCCGTAGTTTATGCCAGAGACAGCGGAGAGAGCCCATGCTTCAAATGCTTCAAAATATGTATGTGACCTTCATCACGGAGACTTACAAAGACATTTAACGAAGTCGAAATGTTACTTGGTTTTGCTTTAATAACAGTGGGCCTCATTCATGACACGTTCTTATGGACAAATTTGTTTTTAAGGGCTCCTTACGAATATTTTTGGCATTTACAAACAAATCCTACGAACACTGAGGAGCACTCGTAAGAACAAATCAGCTGTTTCAGAATTGTATTTCTTATAAATCAGTCAAAAATTGTACTTCCTACATGATTGTAGCTTACATATTTTTTAGAAATATTGTATGTAAAATAATGTTAGAAACAAAAAAGTCATCACTTGTGCTAAAAAAAAAGACTGCTTTAATAGACCTGCAGCAGCCACTGTGTTCTAACCCCCACAGGACTCAGGACCCTCTGTCACCCCCAGGACCAGAGCGCACTGTGCACCCCCGACAGTCACCGCCCACCTCCCCCCACGCGCTTGTTGTACCACGACATGAAGTGTGATATAAACAGCAAAATCCCAGCATTGTTTCAATACATGTGTGACTTGAACATGTTTCCTCTGAGTGTGTTCATTTGAGTTTGGACTTTTTTTAAAGATGCTGAAGTTTTAATCATTTCCTCTTCACTATGTGAGAGAAGTCCTTTAGGACGAAGCACTGCGGCCGGTCCATATTTGCCATATAAGGATGTAGCTTCCTTAATACATTATTCATTTTTATGTTAATAACCGTTCATAGCTGGAGTTTGGTGAATTTGGTGTAAAGGCTGTTCAGAAGAAATTTGGCTGCTTATAAACTCGTCGTGACTCTGACGTAGAGTTTTCTCAGCAGCTTTTTAAGGTGGAAGCTACGCACAATTTTTAAGAACACTTTCATGAATGAGCCCCAATGTACAGCAATTTTTCCATAAAAATCTACACGATAATTTCACAAATTTAGCATCTGGTGATTTATGGCCAAACCAGCTTGTCAAAGCCTGATCCTGTCAGACCTAAGCTGGTTGGGCCAGGGCAGTACTGGGATGGGAGTGCCACAGTGGGTCAGCACAAGGAGAAACAGGCAGACTTGTACTATTCAAAAGGAGGTAACCATGCCACCCTAACGTGAACAAGCGCTAGAAATCAAGGAATGAAAAAACTCTTTTTTTGCATATCTTCAAAACAATATTGACGAGACGATCTAAATTTCGATATAATACCCAGCTCTTAACACAGGATATAAAAGTAGTGGTAAAGTTTAAATGTCCAAACTACATGACCATTTAGTTCTGAGTACCTGGTTCATGTTGGAGAGCCTCCTGCACCACCTTCTCACAGCGTTCATACTGCTTCATCTTCATCAGCAGCTCAGCCAGGTCGTAGCGGAGGAAGTTCTGCTGGCCGCTCTTTAAGGCCGCCTCGTAGTAGTTTATAGCCTGTGTGGGGAAAGTTCCAGGTCAACACAGGCGGACGGTGTGAACAGGTAAACAGCGTCAAACAAACCTTGTTGTAGTTGTGGGTTTTGACCAAAGCTTTGCCGATCTTGCTGGCCAGAGCACCGTCTTTGGGGTTTTTCTTCAGAGCCTGTTCGTAGATCTCGATGGCTTTTTCTGGCTGGAGATAAAAGCAGGTTATAATTAGAGTTTTTTTGTATAAAAGTCTTTCAATTCAATGACAGGTTAAAGTACATTTTTCAGTAGAGCATAGTGAACAGCATTATATTTAAGATTTCACTAAACATTTTGATTGTGTTCACCCAGTTTGTCTGTTTTGATGTATGGATTTATGATTTGGTTTGATATGATGACAGGTAGAGGTCATTCCACTCCGGCTTTCTTCTCAAACAGATCACAGACAAAACATGTTGGAATAAAAACACAGTTGAGTAAGTTTAGAGCAAATATTTGATCTTTAAAGTGAAGAAAAGCCGATCCTACTGGACTAGGACTCTGAGGAGAACGACACATGCAGCGACTCTTCTGTGAGCGAGTGAAAAGTGTCAGAGGAAGTCAAACTACTGGATTTATTCAGTCTAATCTCTGCTCCATGAAAGAGGCTGAATCTAGAGAATCTGCATCAGAAACACAGCGTCTGATGGTTTAAAGATGAGAAAGACACTCGTCCTCATTGTTTTAATCATGCAAACCTTGTATTTTTTATCCTAAAGACATTATTTTATTGTAGTAGTAGTATGTATAATGTAGTATTCTTTCACCATTAGATAGATAGATATAGATAGATATAAAATGTATTAATCTCGAAGGAAATTCCAAGTGATCAGCTGCCCACACACACAGACAACAGTCAATTCATCCTTACCATTATGGTGAAAGAATACTATTACCAAGAAGTAGAACAAAGGAAAATAACACTGACGTAAAGTTTATATTAGAAAAAGGATATTTTTCTGAAAGGTTTGTCCTCAAACGCTGAGGACAGATTAACGTAGAATAACAATTCTTTTTTTAAACAAAAGTAGACACTTGTAGGTCTCATTTGATATACAACATGTCATGGTTCCAGTTGCACATACTTTTTTGTGGAGCTGTGAATATTGTTTAAATATAGCAAAAAGGCCTGGCATTGAAGGGTTACAAAGTGAAAACAGGGCTGGCACTGAAAGAGTTAACATAATAAAGTGTTACAAGGTATTTTTTACAAATTGTAACATCTATGTCATTTTTGTGAATAGCAACAACGTTTCCATTGTGGTTGCTAGATAACAGTAGTGGAATTACCTCTACCTGTCGCACTGGCTGAAAAAATTAAAAACCTCGTCAAAATAAACTGTGAAAATAATCAATGCATTTGTGAAATTTTAGACACAGTCATACTATGTTATACTGAAGATGTGGTCTGACCCTGTCTTATGCAGTTCATTTTCCACTTACTTGTAGGATGTTCATGTAGGCGTCGCCCAACAGGAGGTAAGTGTGAGGGCTGGGCAGCTTCTCCACGATCTCCCTACAAAAACATCATTACAGTTAAAGAAGGAGATGTTCTCTTGTTTCCAACATAATATTAATACTAAATTAACTGGGACTGCAATTCAGCCAAGTTTATATGTGACAAAACTGTTAAAGGTTGGGTGAGAATGCATACTTTGTGTTTATTTTATTTTATTTTTTTTAGCTAAATGGCTCTATCTATGTGAGCAAACTAAGGCACAATTTTACACTGATAGCTATAATAAATGGATATTTTTTTTCAATTCACCTGCAGTGTTGCGCCTTAAAAAAGAACTTTAAAGAGTTTCAGCAGCAATGATGCAGAGAAACATTAAACCCAACACTGACCTGTAGCAGCTAGCGTAGAGCCCCTTGTCTCTCCTGTGGTTCAGATAAATGTCGGCCATCTTCTCTTTGGCCTGGATGTAGTAGGGCTGTTCTGGGGTGATGTTCCGGAGCATGCTCAGGGCCAGCTCCGTGTCTCCTCTCATCAGGGCCAGGTCTGCGTTCGCTATAGTAACACGCAGCTCTTCTGGAGTCCCCGCGAACGAAATGATAGCATCCTGCATCACTTTAGCGGCTTCATGCTGAACGGAACACTGCAGGTTAGTCAAAAGATGATTCATTATATCTCTGTTCAGCACAGAAACGTTTTTTTTACTAAGAAATGCTTAGTCTTCACAAACTGAACTATTTATTTTTACAAATTTGTTCTTTATTCACCATTTTGATAACATTAAAAATGTTTCTTGGAAAACCATTTATATGCAAAAGGCACAACATGTTTGAGATAAAGGCTTCAAAGTTCCTTCAATCTGAGACGAATCAACTTTCATCCAACAGTAATTTTCAATTGATGTAAGTGACCTGAAAACATGTCTGTTTTTGTCCTGCCTCTGAGGAGAAGCTCCACCCTAAGCCTGGGACAAAACACTGAAGCTGATTTGAGAACTGCAAAACATCAAGAAGTTAGAAAATAACAGAAACAATTAGGTTTTAATCTTAGCGTGGGCAGAGCAGCATCATACAGATCTTACAGTTAAACCACCAGTGAAAAGACATAGAAGAAAAGATCTGGCAGAGAAATCTGTCCACTGTGCTGAATAAAGAATCAGAGAAAACAACTCCAGTATCCAAAAACAGAGTGCAAGGAATGCCTATCAGTATGTCCCCCAAAAAATCTATACTAGAGTAAAGGACTTCATACAAACAGGCTTAGGGTGTAAGGACAAAAACTCAGATCAGTAAAAATACAGTGAGGTTTTAAGTCATTTTCAGATTGAAAATAAGACGGTGTAGTCCCTCATTTGTCCAGGAGTGATCCATAGTAGAAAGGCTCCAAATTAGTCATCTGGACAGTGTTTCCGAAGATCAAGACGTTTCGACTCTCATCTGAAAGTCATTTTCAACTGATGGAAGTGAACTGAGACTGGTGCATTTATATTGAGTTAAGCCCATCCCTGAGGAGGAGCTAAACCCTAAAACCTGTTCCTACAACTGTTCCTAAAACTGGTTTGGTGGCCCCTAGCTTCCTTTCCATTGTTCTCCGTTTCCTCTCTCATTGTTCTGACTGGGCCTAGACTGTTTCAAGCTCCCCTCACTAATTCACTGGTAAAATTGCCCTGGCTAACTGTGAACAAGACAAAGTTGTATACTGAGTGATCTTGTTGCAGTAATAAGTCTGGAGACTGTGCTCTATCTAGATTTCTTTCCCTTTAGACCAAGAGGTAAGAATGCTACTATACACACCAGGTAGGTTGTATCTTAAGCCTCCATTCCTGTTTAGTGATGGGTTTTATTTTTCAAACCATCCCTTCTCCCTGCTTAGAATTTTAACCTCACTGTCCTCAAATGTATGCTTGGTGGCTTTAAGATGCAGATGTACGGCTGACTGGGGACCACTTGTGGCTTCTCTTCTGTGTTGGTAAAGTCTTCTGTGAAGTGGCTGTTCAGTTTCACCAATATAGTGTTCTTTCCAGCTCTCTGCACTGCAACGAATAGAATACACTACATTGCTCTGTTTCTTTGTAGGCATCTTGTGTTAGGATGAACCAGTTTTTGTCTTGTCAGATTGAAAATGACTTCGGATGAGCGTTGAAACACCTCAATCTTCAAAAACACTGTCCAGATGACTAGTTTTGATCACTCCTGGATGAATGAGGAATTACACTGCAAAAAAAAATCTATATCTCAAATTTAACTATAGATTTGAGTAATTTAACAGATTTAATTCTGTAATGTAGATGATTTTACATACTGGTTTTAAGACATTTAACTGGTTATAAGAGAATTGAAAAATTGCCAATGGGTAACAATTTCTTAAACCATTGGCAAATCATTTGGCTTGAAATCAGTTTGAAACACTTTGAAACTAAGAAAATAAATTGAGGTTAAATTAGTCAAAATGCTTGAAATTGGGTTTAAATCACAGCAAAAAAAATCTATCTAGACTTACATAAAATGACTTGAATTCAGAATTTAAATCTGGATTTGAGTAATTTTAACAGATTTAATTTCTTCTGTAATGTAGAATATTTTACTGGTTTCAATAGGAAATACATTTACCAATGAGGTAAATGTAAAATGTTCTCAATTGATTAGGAAATAAAATTGCTCAAAGGAAGAAGCAATGTCTTCAAAAAAGACCAAAACACTTTAAAACAAGGAAAATATTCTAGGTGTATAAATAACTAGACATTTCTGAAAATAAAGTCAAAATCCTAGAATCACGACATTTTCTCTTGTGTTAAATTTCATTTTTTTCCAGTGTACAAAACATATCTCTACATATTTGCACTGTGGACTGTTTTTAACTTACATTTTATTACCCAACGTGGTAACACTTTCTTTTGATGATTACTAGTACCTGTTCTCCGTTTAGCCACAGTGCCTCGGCTAACTCCAGGAACACGGAGACACAGTCGGCCGGGCTCAGGTCACTTCTCTTGCTCTTCGATTTGGAAGAGGAGCCCACTCTCCGCACTCCTGGAAGACTCATGGCCATCTGTAACGTCTGGATGGCTTCTGCTAGCTCGCCCGTCTTCTTCTGCGCTTGAGCTTTGATCAAGTGGAACACAGGGTTTTCTCGGATCTGCGATGAACAAGACATGGGATCAATCAAACAAGCATACAGCACTACCCTTACTAAATATATTGGTTATATATTAGTTGATCAACAATTTTCAATAATATCCAGGTTCTCCAGTTTCTGTGTGCACATGTATCACTCACAATTTTTTTCTCAAAGCAGACTAAAGCAAGGGTGAGCAATTACTTTTGTTCAAGTGCCATATTTAAAATCTAGGTAAGTGGCGAAAGGCCCGATCGCGATTATCAACAAATCATTATTATTGCAAGCATCAAAAAAAAAAAAACCCTGCTATTTTAAGCAGAACTAAGTAACATTTAAATGTTTTTAAAGTGATGGTCACATACAACATGCACATTCAGGGCATTTGAAGCATGCGTCCCAGTGGAAAACTTGCTTGTTTTTGCTGCCTTATTTCAATATTAAATACATGTTTTAAGTAGACCTGGGCATTAAGTGAAAAATCAAGAATCAATCTCAGTAAAGATGTGTGGTTTGGAGCAAAAAACAATTATTGATTATCTTCATAAAAGCCATTTTCTTGTGTTTTTGAAAAGGTTAAACAAAATCGAATTGAAAATCGAGATCAATCAATATGAGAAAATAAAATCGTGATTATATTTTTTCCCAGATCACCTAGCCCTAGTTTTAAGTACACATCACAGCTGTCATTTCGATCATTTGATATGATAGTTATTAAGAACGCAAGTGCAGACACAGCTCCATAGATGTAATGTGGCTCTGATCTTTGACCTCTGCTAAATGTGGTTGATAAGTTTGTACCAGCTGAAACACATATAGTTAAGTAAAAACCCACATTGGCTCATGTTGAACAAAAGGTATCAAAAAAACTAAAATACATTAGTGATAAAAGAACTACAAAATGTAAAAATAAAATGTGCAACTTACTTCGAAGTTGTGACTTAAGCAGAGTTCCAGTGACTGTGAACACAGAGTGAAGTTTCCCTGCACAAGGTGAATCTGTGCCATCATCAAATGAGCCTCGCGAAGGACGGACACTGCTGCAGACAGTGGTTCAGACTGCTCTGAGCTGCCTCAAAGTCTCCTGTGCACATATGGAAACACACCACATTTTACCTCAAAAAACAATCCTATATTAATTTGATTCTGTTTAGTCATGATTCCATAACCCTTGTGTCCCGTTGGGAGTTTTACTCCATTTTTTGGCACTTTTCATTTTTAAATTGTCCTCCATTGCTACAGTTTTAGAGATTTATAAATGATTTCTTGTTACAAATCTTAGATCGAGTCATATTTTGTTAAACCAGAGTCATGTCATTTACAAATGTGCTGTCCTTCTGTTTGGAACAGCTTTAACAGCTCTTTACTGCACAATTATGGACACATACATGTTTTTGATTGGTCCATAATGACTCTGTAAAGTTACAATTTCCTGATCACTGGTGATTTATTTTTTTCAGAGGGGGTCAAATTTGTGATTTTTATATGTTTCTAGTGGAATTAGTCCAGTTTCCATTTAAGCAGGCTTTGTAAAGAGAAACATGTACTCCTCCATGTGTTCACTCTGGAGCTGCAGACAGGGATTTGTGTCTGTATTTAGGAGGCTCCTGGGGGCGTGGCCTCACCGGGGCGGGGTGTAGGTGTTGGGGGGGCACAGGGGGTGTTTGAAGAAGACTTGTCTGAGGAAACACATTGTGCGTTTTAATTTAAAGCCTTCAGGAAGTGCCTTCAGGTTTTGTGTCTGCATTATAGCATGTTTTGGCAGACAATTCATTTTTTTATTTATTTTGTTAATTATTTATTTTCTGTAATTTCCAAAACATAACTTTAAAAAAAAAAAAACAGTATTAATATACTGTAATTTTGAATCAAAGTCAGTATTCCATTTAATCATCCCTGGATCAATTTTCATACAACAAAAAATGATGGTGCTATCGACTCTGTCCTAACTACATGAAAATGACAACACAGAGTCATGACGGGACACAAGGATTGAACTGAAACACCAGTACTGACGACACTATTTGGAGAATCGTCCCATCCCTCATGTAACAGTTCTTTATGTTGTACAAACCAGACTGATATTTGACTTTGGCCATGAGGTAAAGTCCCTGGAGCAGACCGGGCACCGCCTTCACCACAGTGTCCAGGAGTGTGGCACAGCGCTGGAGCTGCTGGCAGGGAGGCTGGCCTGGAGCAGGAGGCTGAAACACAATGGAAGATACAGGGTGGAGCTGAATGCAGAAAGAACGCCACTCAAACTGAATGCACAAATCCCATTGCAAAGAATCATGGCGTTTTTATCCCTTTAAGACAGAACTACTGCATTTCTGACTATTGATCACATGATGGCTGAGAAATAGATCATTCTCTAAAAGTAGGACCATTTTGTCTCTTGGTTTGAATGTAACAGTTATTACACGTGGAACTGATCAGTTTGATCAGAAAGAGAAGCCTTTTCAAACACCACTGATGTGTGAAACCAGGGGGATTTTCTCACAAGTCACCACAAGAAGAAATACTTTATATACCTGACAAACCGACGGGATTATTTTTGTGTCAAAACTGTGTTAGTTGGCTGATATTTTGGAGCTGATAGTTAATTTTTTGTATACCACTATCGGCCTCAATTTTATCTGACATCTAATTAGGCAGATGTTTTTTTTTTTCACTTTTTCCTGGTGCAGTCGCTCTCACAGTGATCAGGTGTGTCTGAGTTGGTTTGGAGAGAAACAATTGCTGGGTTTCACATTCTAGAATTCTTGGCAGTTAAAGGGCAGGTTGGGGGCAAGAGGCAGTTTTCCCTGTTAGTAACATTGGACTTTGTCATGAAATATTTCAAAATATATTTTATACTGTAGATTTAAAAAGTGGTGATTTCTGGGCTGACTGGACACATTTAACTTTTGTATTATAAAAATAAACTCACTTCAAACAACTTAATGATTGAAATAACATTGGCCCATAGAATCTTGTGATGTCATCTACAGCATTTCTGCAGCTTCCATATTTTTTAACATGTCTTTAAATTGTATTCATGTTCTATGACTTTGATGCAGCACAAGCTTAAATAAGAGCTTTTTTGTTAGTCAATATGAACAATATGAATGTCTTTGATCATGATATGAAATGATTGTTTCTTGGGCCAAAATACAACTGAGCGTCATTACATTGTGTGAAACAGAAGCACGAGTACCAGGTTGAAGGTTGAAGGTCTCTTATCTCACCTCAGCTATGCGTTTAAAACTAAACTAAGAAAATCGGCCACAGAAATCTGCCTTGAAAATTGGCATTGATATCGGCATCGACTGACAATTTTTAAATATTGGTCGATCTCCGTTGTTACTTATGGTATTTACATTTCAATCCAGTCACTGTAAATTTGATCACATCTAAAACATCTTGTTAGGGCACTTCTCAAGGACAAAAAAAAGAAAAGATAATAGTTGATAATAGTCGATAATTTAAAGATAAAGTAAAAGCTTACCTAACTTTTTTGTTGTAAATTGGTAAACCTTATCTTTTCTACCAAAAAGAATATTGTAATTATAGCACATTGTGACAAATTCAGATCACAGTATATACTTTCTTAATCCAATTATCAAGTGTTTCAGTTCTCATAGACAGCCAAAAGCAGCGCTCTGATTGGCTGAGCTTGGGTAGTCCACATTAGTTTAATTTGGCTGTTTCTTAAGCTGTAATTGCATGTGCTGAAGAAAACTGTGAGTTGCTAGTACCTTAGCAGGACACAACGCCAGATATTCTTTGACAATGTCCAGGAGGAAATCAGGGTTGAGCTTTTCTAAATAGTCCACTCCCAGAGGCAGGACTCGCAGTGTGGAGAAGTGAGTGTCTACAGCCTCATTCAGCAGAGCCAGGACTCCTCCGCAGGACGTCTCTTCTTCACCGCCAGGACAGCTCGGAGGTACATCAGGTCCTACACAGACGGCAGGACTCAACGTCAACTCAACAACAACAGGAGGGGAATTCAAACAGGTGCACGGCTTTAACATTTACCCCGGTTTTCCCAATGGACTGTTGGATCTCTGTCAGAAACTCCAACTGCTGCTCGGCGTCCTGAAGGTGTCCCTCAACAAGTTGGCAATGGATTATACCTGTGAAAAGAGCAAAATATATGATATAATTGCAACAACAGTGCAATCATGTGATTCATAACAGTGCACTTTTGGGAAATCAATCACATTATACTGCTTTAAAACTTTCTAATACTGTACACAATGTCTTGACTAAAGATGAATACATTTTAAGTTTTCTTACATAGCATCAGACATTAATTATGATCAGTGTTTCCTCTAGGTCAGGCATCTGCAACCTGTGACTCCACGGCCGTGTATGGCCGTACAGGTCTCTCTCTGCCTCCTTTGTGACCAGACAATCCACATCTAAATACCTTCAGTTTCAATTCTCGCATGTGTACTGATGCTGACTTCACCTTCTTAATTTAATAGTAGATGTGTTTTTTTTAACTTTTTGGTTTATTGGCTTACCAGAGCTGGATTTGATCTAGGGCGCGATATTGACAAAATATCTAATTGCAATTTTTCTGTTTGATATTGCGATTTCAATTTGATATGCGATATTTAACATATGTATATAGTTATGTTTTTTTCTGTTGTGCATACCATTTTGCATCAATTGTAAAATGTTAATTATGTAAACTACTAAAAATAAACTGCCCTACTAATTTGAAAAGTTTAACTATGCATTACATTGCATAGTTTACATTTACATTTCAGTTGGTCTGCATAAAAGTAAGTGACTGATTGTTTAACTTGTATAACAGAAATATACAATTACACCAGCAGATGGCGCCAACTTCCCCTACACAGCACTGACGTCTCAGAGTGAAAAAAAAAAGATAGCTAAAACTCAAATAACAACGTTTATCTCAAAAGAACTGAGCAAACCTGTGTGGATCTGCAGTGTTTATGAACTAATATCAGTCATGCACGCGTTTTTTATGCTTGGATTTTATGTTTGTGAAGAAACAGACTGGATTTGTCTGGGAAACTACCAATGAAGCTAAGCTAGGTAAGCAGCTAACGCTAGCAGCATCTTTAAACGTGACTCCTTATTTAAGAGTGGTTTTATTGAATACAACTAGAACTGTCATGAAGCAGTGTTTATAGAAACTTTTGTTTAGTCGTGTTGTGCAGTTGAAAGGCCTCGCTGTGTGCTGCTTTGTGTTTACTTTCGTAGTGCGCTGTGTCCAATAACAATAAAGAGTACTGCGTAAGGAAAGGAGGAATATCGCGCTTTTGCGATGAGCTACTCGCAGTTGTCAATATCGCGGTATCGATTTGATATCGATATATCGTGCAGCCTAGTTTGATCCTGTACGTGCTATTGGAAAAACAGGCCAATATAATGCAGGTTTATAATTATTGCTATAATTTGGTGAACTTTATCCACCCCTTTATCGCCCGCTCCCATTTCTACCGTTACACACACGACACTCGGAAGGAGTGCTTTGCTGCAAAATAATATTTCAGGTAGTTAGGTTATTTTTTCCAAATATGCTATGTCACGTGCACCAACAAATAAGCATATTCTGATTTTCTCTGGATTGCTTGAAAAAGATCGTTAAAGTATTTACATAATCGTTTGCCGGTCGGATCGCTGCGATAGCCCAAGTTACATTACCACAAACAAAACATCAAATGTTGTAATGATCACACACAGAGCATATACACATCCTATACCTTGTTTGAAAGCTTAAATGCAGCACTTGGAAATATGAGACAACTGTGTTTCACTTTGCTGTCTGTAAGAAGTATTTTTTAAACCATAATTGCAACCAAAAATGAATACATGTCGACATTAACCATGTGTTGAAGGAGAAGTTGTCCTAAATCATGTTTGCAGTGTCAAAATCAGAAACTCCAGCTTTAACTACTGTCAGATTTCCCAGTAAGAAGCTAATGCTACCTAGCTCTGGCCTGTTGAAGTGGTTAGTATTAGTTGAGAGTGGATGAAGCGGTTCAAGGTTCAAGGGTCATGCTAATGAGTTTAATTCTGTTGCAAAAAAACATAAAGTTTAATATTTTTATCTACATTATCTATGTCATTTCAGAGACAATTTAAGTATACACGCAGCACAATAAGAACGTTTTGTGGTACCTGTCAGAGCAGCCACACTGGTCTCGTCCAGGCTCATGGCGTTCTTGTACCACTTCATGGCCTCCTTGGTCTTGCCCTGGAGTAACATTTGGTAGCCCAACTCCGTGCAAAGTCCGCATCCGCTGACCCCACAGAGAAAGCCTTCTCCACCATTTTGAACGTCTGCTCCAGCACCTTTTCATTCCGTCCACACTGAAACAGACAAGTCGTCAAGCAGCCGAAAAATCAAAGTCTTCACTGAAGTACTGAAGGGCTTACGATGCGAGCAAAGGCCAGAGACATCCTGTAGAAGAGCTCAGAGTTCCGTGGCTCCAGGTTGTCCAAACTGGTCGTGAGGTTGGACAGCAGTTTCAAAGACTGAAAAAGAGAGATTCTCAAAACATAAGTACACATTCTTAGAATATTCAGAGGTCCATTAAAGGTGCACTGTGTAAGTTTCTGGAGGTGAAAAACAAATACACAGTTAGTAGAAATAGAATGTTAATTCTATATTATCAGGACATTTTAAAGGGAATAATATATGCAAAATAATATATGCAAAAACCTTTTCTTGTATTTCTTGTTTCTTGAGGTTGAATTCATGCAGAACTGCTTTGGTTAGCGAAGGATTTAAGTGTGTTATTGATTGTATTGTTCTCACTGATTTAATAGGCACAGTGTACCTAATACTGTTAGATCATGTTATTTAATTAAGAATATAAGTATTATCCACGTTCTAAAAACGTATAGAACAAATGTATGTGTCAATCATGATAATGTTTTGTGCAACCCCATAAGAATTGTGTAGCATGGAGGTGGATTAAATAAGTTTTTAACTTCTTCCCACTCCTTTTTGAGCTATTGACTGTCAGTTGTATTGATTAAGAAATGTATACATTATTTAACAGATTTGTTAACTTGTAAATTTGATGAATGTATTATAAAAAAAATGTGTAAATTATCCTGACAAACAAGCTTGAAATAAAATGATTGATTGATTGATTGATATGTTTTCATTAAGACCCACTTCTTAATGAAAACATACAAGAAAAGGCCCTCCTTTTCGCTAAATAATGCTTAGTTCTGTGGCCATACAAACCCAGTCAAAGTAAGACATAGATATTTATTATTTATTTAGTGTGACAAATAAATCTAAATGATAAAAATTTCATTGAAGTCTACTTTTGGTCAAAAAAGTTATACAGTGCATGTGTTAACAGATGAGACTCTGGGCTGCAACTAATGATTATTTTGGTAATTGATTTTTTCAATTAATCTATTAGCTGTTTAGAACGTAAAAGTGGCTTGAGAAAGATTTTGGCAATTCGAGCTGATGTAACGTCACTTGACAATGTCCTAGAGATGTAGATTTTAGATTTATCAAAAGTATTGAAAATCAGATTCTCATCAACACTAAAGAAACTCATTTGAACAAGCATCCATATTTCAAATACAAGAACAGGATAAAACTGGACATTTTCTGATGAGTTTTAGAATGACCCTGAGCCTAATCAAAGCTAGTTTAAAACCGAAATGTTTAATAAAGTAATTATTTGTATTTTGAGCAGACAACATCAGTTTATTGTACCAACATTTTACGTTACACAGCATTTTTAATTATAATTGTAGTATCATATTTAGTAGTAGTATAAAGTACAAGAGGTGACTTACGATAACAATGATAAAGATTTTTTTGTAATTTGTATTAATTAATTATCAACAAAGAGGAGAACTACAGACTCACAGTAAACTGCACACATGAGGCATTATTTTGTGCTGATTTCTACAAAAGCTTATTGCATGAAGGACTCCAGGCCTATGATATACTTCCATGGCTCTGGGCCCTGTATTTGTTTTGTTAGTGATTCCTCGTTCACGGCTAGCTAATTAACCTGCAGAAAAAAAATCAAAAAGTATCAAACTGCCAAAAGTTATTCTCTACTCTTGTTTAAAACTATAAATGTGGCAGTTTATTTGAGCTTGAATCAAATTTGTCACTGGTGGGAATAAAAATGTTTTACTTCATTAGCAAATAATTTGTCTTGAAATAAGACAAAATTTATTGAAACAAAGCAAAAACGCCTCAAAACAAGTTATATAAACAAGGTAGTAAAGTAAAATCATCTTAACCAGAAAAAACACCAAAAATTTAAATCCAGATTTTAAGACCTTTAACCAATTTAGAATGTATTTTTCGCAGTGCACAAAGTTGGTTTGAGAAGTGTTGGAGCAGGAGTTGGGCTTTACAATAAATGATTTATAATTATTGTGACTTTTATTATCATGTGAAAAATATGTATATTTTTGGCAATTTTCAGTTTCAGTAATTTGTTCACAGAGCTCTAATACACAACAGCACATTTGTAATACAGTACTCAAGAAAAGTACAAATACTCAAGAAAACTACTGTACTTGAGTAAAAATACTAAGTTACTTGCCATCTTTGCCTTTGGAACACATTAGGAGAGGTCACAGCCTTGTTAGAAGTCATTGCTGAGTTTTCTAAACGTTTAGTGTCTTTAGTACTACTTACTCAATTTGTAAATTAAGTTATGGGGAAACTGTGCAGAGGGCACTCTTACAATAATCTTTACACTGGCCATGCCTCCTGAACTCGTGGAGAGGAACGTCGAGTTAAAAAGGGGAATGCAAAAGGTTTTAGCAGTACAAAAACTACATATCTAGACCTGCTTAAAATGACTTGGAATCAGAATTTTCATCCAGATTTGAGCTGTTTTAATTTGATAAGATTTATTTGCTTATGTAACGTAGAATAATTCGCTGATTTCAAGACATTTTTAACTGGTTGTAAGAGAATTTGGCTTGAAATAAGAAGCAATGTCTTGAAATCAGTTCGAAACACTTTGAAACAAGAAAAATAATCTATGTCTCTACAAGAAATCGAGGTTAAATGAGTCAAAATGCTTGAAATTAGGTTTGTCTTCCTCCTCAGATGACTGTTGGTGTGCATTCTTTCAGTTGCCATCTGTATCTATCTACTGTATGCAGTGTATGAAAGATAATCTGTACCACCATAGTCTCTCTAAAAATCAATGAAAAAAACAGTGGATTTTCTAAAGTTTACCTCTGGAACATCACCATCCCTGCACAGCGAATGTAGAGCCAGCATCCGCAGAGCCTCCGGGTTATTTTTATCGCGCTGTAAAAGCCTGAAACATGACACAAGTTCCTGTCAAAGTAGTCCATCGTGTTACTTTTCAATGAGCTTGGATTTCTTTGATTGGTAGTAATGGAATCCTTTAAACAGCCGCACTAGTGTGTTAAGCCTCTGCGCTAATATCATTGCCGACCAAAATGAATTATCTTTTGACCTCACAACATCCTCGTGTGGTAAGGGCCAACTGAGGAACTGTTTGGACAACTGGAAGAACGGCTTTCAGAAAAGGATGAGCGAACTTAACGGGGGGATCCTCCGAAATAGTGGAAGTTCTTTTTGTCTGAATAGTCCAGTTAGCATAAGGAAAGGATTAGTTGCTAGGCGCTGGTTTTAGCTGGTTAGTTTTGCTCAATACGCTTAGCACAACCGTGGCGACGCATTCAAAGTCCAGCAGGATATTTGGATAACTTCAAATTTCAGCAAAACTAATCAAAACTACGCCATAGACTAGATGACATATTGAAAAAAACATGATTATATTTGAATTTTAAGAAATGTTTTGCTTGTTTTGGCCCAATTAAGCTATTTTGAAGAGGTTTATAATTATCTTTTGTCCAAGAAATATGACAAAATATGCAACTTCACGTTTTCTGTGATATTCCAGTGACTTCTCCAAAACAATTGCCAACATTTTCATGACCTTGTTTAACATTATCAATTAAAGGGCCTCTATTATGTAAATGTGTTTCCGTTTTATAATATTGTTTCTTCAAAAACATGGCTGGAGATGCGTTTTACTTCATTTTCTCAAGTTTAATACAAATTCTGCACATAAAGACTGGATAAGAAAAAACAGGCTGTTCTACCTTGTGATGTCAGTAAGTGGTAACGCAGGAAGTGTTCCACCATGTTTTCGCAGTAATTTCATAACAAAAAGACAACAACTCAGTCTTATTCTAGGTTATTGTGGGATGAATCAGTTCGAATGAGGCTAAAACGGACACTATTGTTAAAGGGAACCCTGGTTATGAAGACAAATCTGGCTAACACTAGTACTGTTCATGCTTATTAAATAAATTACAACAAATATATAACTGCTTACTATTTTTATAAATTGTCATTGTTTATGTTGTTTTCAAGCCACTGGAGCCGCCATTTTGTCCATGCATTCTGGGTTGATGACATACAGTAAAATAGTGGTTATCCATGGTTACTCACAATTTCATCTGTGAACAGTTTCCACAAAAACACCACTGACAGTGTCCAGTTCTTGCCTCTTCTTCTCAAATATCTTCAGTTTCACTAGATTACACATTATCTTCCTTACTTGGCCGAACTCCGGCTTTTATTTTATGTCATAACCGCAGCAAAATGGCAGCCTCCATGTCATTTCTTTAAACACTATTTTAATAAAACTACAAATACTTCCAAGGTATTTGTCCTGTATTATATAAGTGATGATATTAGAAGAGTTTTAGGATAAACATGTGATTACATCCAGGGTTTGCTTTAAAACTACCACATAATGACATCACAATGTGGATAAAGCATTTTGAGTTTTGCAGTTAGAGAGAGTAACATTACTCAATTAACTTAGAGGTAAAACATTCTAACAAGGTCAAAAGTTCACTGTATCAATTTTGCGTTATGAGGACCTTTAACTATCAGCCTTCATTCACTCATTAAGTGCAACTTTTTACTTGTAAATAAATAAACTTTGTATTTTCCACTAAAGGTAAACATAAGTGCAGCATTTTGTGTGAAATGAACTGTACTGTCTGAACTGATAATAAGAGTTTTAGTTCTTATCAGGAGCTGAATGCTGCGCTCTGATTGGCTGAGCTTGAGTGGTCCTCTCCAGTTTCACTTTGTTGTTTTGTTAAAAAAGTTTATTTATTAGTCATAATTGCAATTAAAATGATACATGTCGATACTTATGTGTGAAGGATTTATGAGATGAAGTCAGATTTAAAACCTACACTGTGTTTGTTTTGTAAAATCATGTACCACAGCTTTAAGTCAAACCAATATTTCAAGGATGCTAGTGACAAGTTTTTCAGTTTAACAAAGTTTGTGGATTGTGGAATGCATGATATTTTCTATTTTACTGACACAATTAAAAAAATATGATTTTTAATACGAGCAAGGCTGTACGAAAGCAAATGATTATTTATTTTGAATCCAACATATTGTTTTAAACCAGTAGAATTCTAAACATTTTCTGGGGTCTAGAATTAAAATACAGTCTGAGAAAGTCATACAGTCTATGACATGACTTTCCAGGGTTTCCATGACCTGTGTAAAAGTAATTGCCCAACTATTATCTAGAAACTTATTGTAAACAATATTGTAATTTGACACATTATAATATCTGAACACTTGAACTTGGTTAAAAAGACCTATTGTGTAAAAGTTTTTAATATTGCTCATCAGTTTCTCATCATTAGTTTAGTCAAAGTTCATTAAGAATGATTCCTGCATGTTTGAGTAATCTTGTATTGTCTGCAGCTGATGCTTGAGTGCTCAGAAAAGCCCCGTCCTCACCTATCACCTATCCCTGCCCACTTGGAATTATTTAATTGTGATTTTTCAAAAACTCAAATGCATGTGTGGTTCAAAATATTCACACAGCCAATATACAGCAATAAAAATTACAGATTTAAAATCTGCCGCTTGTAATTTTAAAATTATCTTATCTTACACTACAAAGAGGCGGGGCTTATCACTACAAGAGGCGGGGCTTGTCACTATATTGAGGCGTGGTTTGTCAGTTCTGCAGTTTTAACAGGAAGTAAATGGACCTCTTTGTGTTTTACATCTATAATATAGTTTATTTCTAAATACATAGAAAAAATGCAATAGGTCTCATTTAAATCATATTTTAAACTCTAGAAAACGGTGTCAGTTATGTGTAATTTAATCACTGTAAAAGTATGATTAATATTTACCATAAGCACTACCACACCAAAGTAAATCAAAGAAGAAAAGTGTGATCATCTGTCAAATGGATTCTTGCACATTTTCACAATCCTGTTTTGGAGCTTGTATTGAACCAGACAGTTGTGTTAAATGGGGAGAGAGAGAAAGGGAAACTATCCTGAAAATGGTCAAGGCCTGATATCCAATTACAGCAACAACCTACACGTGTAACAGCCCTAAACAGTGCAGCACTATTCAGTTGTACAGTTTTGAACAGGAAGTTTGGTTTGTTGCGATCTACAGTTAATTATTAAAAAGTAATGTGATGATTTTTACCTGTGTGCAGCGTCAATGGTTTGCTCCCAGTCCTGAAGGCTGAGCAACAGTTTCATCTTCTTGGTCAGGGCAGGGAGAAACGCTGGATAATTAACTATGACTTGGTTGACCATCTCTAATGCGCTGGAGTAGTTCTGCCGGTATTCATAGTACTGAGCCTGCAACACAACAAAGCTTTATCAGAACTTTACTCATACGCAAAAAAGTACTTTTTTTTTATTTGGAAGTATTCCTTTTTTTGATATTTCAATACATCATTACATACGGGTTTACACTTTTTGAAATATTACCATGGCTTGAATTTTCTCTTTATAACAAACAGGGGCGAATCAAATTGTGAACCTACAATTTAAAGCTGTTTGAAACCTATGTCCTGTTTTACACAAAATAGAATACAATTCAGAATTTTTATTTATTTTGTTAAATGTCTTTGTAAGTCTCTGTGATGATGGTTACATGTATTTTGGGGCATCTGAAGCAAATCACCCCGTTCTCAACACATTCCCAACCCAAACTTCTCTCTTGACAACCATAACTCTTTTATTTTTTATTTAGCAGTGTGTTTTTGCTGTATTTTCTTCAAGTTAGGCAAAATGAGAAAATAAATAAATAATGTTGAGTTTCGGTTCAGCTGGCTAGTTTGAATGAATGAATGAATGAATAGTTTATTTCTATATCACATGTTACACAGACAGATGCCTTCCAAAGTGCTTCACACAGTAACCCACCCCCTCACTCAGTAACAGCAGCAGCCCTGGGGCAGCTCAGCAGAGGGGATTCACCTAAACACCTAGCGCCTTTACTTCCGACCACCATCAAGAGTTCCCTAACCTGCATGTTATTGGTGAGTGAGGAAACCGGAGTGCATGAAGGAAACCACCCAGACATGGAGAGGAACATGCAAACTCCACACAGACAGGCCTGGGCCGTGCGGGAGTCAAACCCGCGTTCTGGCCTCTTTCCGTAAGGCTAGAACACTATCCACTCTGCCACCGTGCCGCCAAGTATAACTACACAAGGAACTGTAGGGGAATGCTACAGCTGAAGTTGCTTAGTTCTGCTTTAAACAAAAAGACAAAGACACAGACACAAGGAGAACATGACTCCTGGCTGCCTGGAGTCCATCCCAGAACCTTCTTGCTATGAGGTCAGAGCCCTGACCACTGCGTCGATGAGACACCTAAGCCCAGTGTGAAAAGTATACCATGCATTTGGAATACTAAGTTCTATCTTAACAACACATTATTCCATAATGTCCAATAATGTTTTATTGCCATAAAATATCTAAAAAATTTTTCACTAATTTAAAGCAGAACTGAGCAACTTCAGCTGCAGTGCTGCCCGTACAGCTCTCTTAAACAAGCCGACTGAATGAAAACTAAACATTTTTTATTAAATTTCTAATTTTGTGTAATTTTAGGATTGAAAAAAAAAACAAACAACACATCAAACCACATTTTACATTGCTAAATAAATAAAAATCAAATAGCCAGAGTTTCTCAGGACAGAAATTCGTGTAGGGAATGTGTTGGGAAGGCGGTGGGTTAGAGACAGCTCACAGATCTGACGCAAGCATCAAATGCCCCTAAATACACATGTAACCATCATAAAGGAGACTTAGAAAGACATTTAATAAGGTAAAAATTACTTTGTTTACTTTAAAATAGTGCAGGTGACTAGACCCATTTACGGTACCTTTTGTACAACAACAACAACATCAAAATTTCTTAAACAAACTTTCATTTCATAACATTTCAGCTGCTCTCTATCTGACTGAAATTGCATCAGCCTGTAGAATGTTGTGATGTCACGTAAACGCAAGCTATTAGTTGAGATTGTAATTGTTGTCTTATTGAATTGGTCAACTTATCGAGATGGGCTTTTTTTGCGATGTATGTAATCACGAGAAGTTAATTAGGCTAAGTTAGTTACAATTTATGACTGAGTTTAGGATTGGGACTAGGATGAGGGTTAGCTACAATTATTTACAAATACAGGTTAGGGTTTTTACATAAACGGTTTAGTTTTTGAGGATTCTTGCACATTTCCAATCTTACCTTCCCCATTAACCCGAAAACATCTGGCTTCTCTTTCAGTCCCTCATCAAAGTACTTCCCAGCCTTTTTAGCGTAAGCATCTCTACCAGACGTCACATCGATCCAGGCTTTCAGAATCACCCCCTGTGAAAAAAATATCATACGCATCACTTACTTAAGATATGTTATTATTTTATTCATAGTCTTACCTCCTTGGAGCCATTTGAAATCTTATCATCCTCTCCACGTACTCCCGCGCTTTGTCGTTTCGGCCCAACAGCCACAAGAACATTCCGGCGTTATACAAGCTTTTGGGGGAGGCGCTTTTACGATCCTCTTTGACCTTGGCGTCCAGTTCTTGAATGACTTCCCGGTCTGTAAATATTGGAAAATGATCCATTAGAAAACAGTTATTCTAATATAAAACGTGATGATTTTGACAGTACCTGGGTTGGTTTTCTTTTTCTCGCGTAGATAAGAGCCATGAGCGAGCAGAGAGACACGTCCCGACTGTCTCGGATTGTGTCAAGCTCTAGCATCGCATCGTGAATTTGATCTACGGAAAATTATGTTGTTTACTTCATTTATATTGCTGGTAGAAAATGCTGCTGCTTTTCCAGAAGGCTTCTTAAAGGCTATCATATTTTTGTTTTGTCAAAAGTAGTTGCATTTTTTTTTACATTCATACTTGTTATCACAAAAATAGTCTGAAAGCACTTCATTACACTCCGGATATTACAAAACCATATTTTCTCTTGTTTGTTTATTTAATTATCTGTTATTACTCAAGAAATACATACATTTCTTGATGTGTCTGAAAATAAAACTTGCCAATGAATGCCAGTGAGACAATTATATATTTATTTTTTTGCCAAACATTCCACTTAGCTCTTGTTCTATTGGTAAATCTTGTTTGAAGACAGTTAAAATATGCTCAAACAAAGTTAAAATGACTTATATTAAGCATTTCTTCTCTCATTAGCCATATTTTACAGTATATTTTCAGTCCTGATTGAATTCTGTTTTAGGCTTGATTTAGTTCTTTGGTTTATGCTGGATACTCCACATTCAGATTTGGTTTTAACGCTGATTAGAGCGATAAACTGCAGCAGTCATTGGAGTCACTATAGAAATAAGTCTAGTCCTGTGAATGTTTGGTGCAGTCTTATTTCAGAAGCAATGACGTATTGTGCAACTACCCGGCCCAAAAGTCCATGATCCACTGTAAAATCTGTCCCTCTGGAAAATGAAGTTGAACAGTCCTGTTGTACAGTTTTGCTTCTCTGCTGTTTTAAACTCCTCCTATACACCTTCACTAATGTAAGAATTTTTCAACCTTGGATTTGCCCAACTTTGAAGCCACAGCTATAGTTTTAGGCTTGTTTAGGTTGCTTCACCTGTTTGTGCGATTGACAAAAGGCAAAAGTAAAACATATTTTTCAAAAAAATGACAACTTAAAGTTAGTCAAAATTTATTTTAAGACCAACCACATTATGACATCACAAGGTAGAACAGAGCAATTTGACATTTGGAGATGTAAAAAGCAGTATTTCTCTGTTTATTATGAGTAAACAACATTTCAACATGGCTAAGAGATTACTTGAGTTTGTTTTGTGTAATAGGACCTTTAAGGTATATTTTATATTTGCTACAGTTATGAAAAATCTAACTGCAAAAACCAAATAAATTATACAGCAACCGAGCATCTCATCAACCAAATAATGCCAGTAAGTTATATTATTGAGAATTTCCCACAGAAAAAGCTGCAGCAGCGTTAAGTAGATCGATAAATTATGACAGAAAAATGTAAATCTTGTGCAAATGTTTTAAGACTTAAAATGTCAAAATTAGGATTTTTTAAAATACCTTAAATTCAAACTTCACTATTTACTTTTTAAGAAACTGCAGAAACCCTGATTTGTTAAAAGCAAAACTACCCAACAATGACGTCACAGGTAGAACAGATCATTTTGAGATTTGCAGATCTAGACAGCCTAATTACTCATAACAACACTGATGTATGAACGAAACTACATACAACTCTAGAGATGTTTTCCATGAGTGTACACCATGGCTAAAAGCTCACAAATAGCAAAAGTGCATAATATGGAACCTTTGATTTAAATTCATAATGAATAATGTGTTTGAGAAATAATTCAGACGTCTCCAAATGAACAAGCCCTGAAGTCATAAAGTGAATTAGGGAATATGTTTCTGAGTTGATAATGGCTTACCTTGCATTAGAACAGCATGTGCATGTAAGAAGGTGTAAATAGGATCACCAAATTTCCTCTGAGCCGCTGCTGAGGCGTTTGCGGCGTGATTGTAGTACTTCTCATAACAGTAATGACGAATTAAAGACTATAAAGAGGAGAAAAATATAAGGGTTTCAAGTAGACAACACACGGAGATGACATTACAAAAGGTAGCAAATACACAGGGAAAAAACGGTAAGTTAGGCTACAACTTAGCAGCAGGCTAAAGTTAGCAAACATGCTATCTTACAAGCGTTGTCTCTTCCTCCTCCATGTTGAATTTAAGATTATTGTATTTAGATAGGTCCAAAAACAATGGCTCAAATGCTCGTGTGCCCTTTCATGTAGTTTATTCAGAAGAAGAATGTTGTTCCAGCGATGGACTCCTCCATCTTGCTGCTTCGCGGCGTTGCCTGGTAACTTGGTAACCACCACAGTGTTGCTCCCGAGTTTCCCCCGTAAGGCACGTTCTCGTGTTATCGGAGAAAAACAAGCATGTAAAATACAAAAATTATCACTGCAATATCTGACGCAAGGGGATTAATTGAAATAATATTGCGTTGTCATTGTGACAACAACGTAAAAAAAAAAAAAAATCGAAAAGATTGCCTTGCAGACATAAGTGAGGGTCTACGTATCAAATCTGTTGTATTTTCGTGTTGCTTTCCCTAGATGGCGCACTCAACCCACAGTTGAACACAGCATGTAATCATAGTCCACGAGCACTGGGCTGCAAGTATTACTGTCTATAAACTTTATATTTTGTTAGATGTGGACATAAACTATACAGAAGACATAGGGTCCAATTCATTTCTTTGGCAAAAATACTAATAATGACTAATAAAAAATCAATATGTTTGTATATATATATATATTAAAAAACAATGATAATTATTATAATCATTATTATTAGCCCTATTGGCTTTTGGCTGATTGCTGTAGCAGTGAAGACACATAATTAGCTTATTTATATAAGTAAAAAAAGGAGGAACACAAAAATAAATGTATAGACCAAATAAAGCTGAACAAAATGATACAGTACCTTTGTTACCAACCTACTTTGAATATATGAAAATGATGGACACTGGTTTGGATTTCATTCGCAGAACCGGGATTAAAATACCTCTCTGGTCTGCTGCTGGTGTGGCTTTAATACTTTCCACACAGTACAGGTAGATCTGTGCTTTGGAAAAATCTATCCACAACACCACACACGGATGGGAAAAGATGTCATCTAACTAAAAATGTTAAATTATAACTTCTTTACAGTGAATATATTTATGCAAAGGGTCAATTGCAGTCAATGTGCATGGTCCTGGTTCTGTGACATGGGGAGGTCAGGGGGAGGGGCAGGCTGAGGTGACCGGCTGGTTCTTATGTAACAATGCATTGACTATTAAACATGACGCTGTCTAATGTCTACTGTCCACAGAGAAGCTGTTGTGTGCAGCTTGGAGCACGGGTTCCACTGTTCCATGAGAGACCTTTCCACAGCTCGTCAGATACTATTAAGCACCAACTGTGGCACATAATCATTACTGGGCAGCAGCCATCAATGGAAGAGTAAATCAGGTTCCTATTGAGCTTTGGGCATGTGCAGCCATGGGAAATGTCTGTGCTGTGAGCTCACAGCTTTAAAGCCATTAGAGGGCCTAAAGGTTAATTATATTCTAATTAATAAATGTCACTGTTGTTTTTGGAATAGACAAGTATTAAAACAAAAGGCATTTTCAATTAGCACAAAGAAGAATGAATTTTGGCATTGTCATCTACTGAGAGAGTGATGAATACTGCATGTGTTGAAGCACTTACAAAGAAGGCATGTGAAAACCTATTAGAGCAAAGATTGTGGAATATGTACCCTCTGGGATGTTCGGCTCTAGTGTTGTAATGGCTGTATCCATTGCGGTTTGTGCCGACCATTATTGATCAAAGAGCTATGCTCTGGCTAATGAACTCTCTCATTCCTCTTTCCATAGGCTATATGTTGAACAACAGAAACATAGTTTGACAAAGAAAGGTTTGCTTTGATATGATTGTGTTTGCAGTCAGTAGAGTAACATGTTATTGCAGAGCTGCGTGTCTGACTGCGCTCATGTCTGGACTGTCGGTGTGTGAGTGTATTAGCACATGAGGAAGGTGGGGAACTCACCACTACCTGTAATGGGATTTTCTCCCCATCTTAAGCAAATACAATTACAGAACAGTTATGGGCAGCATTCTCAGATTTCGGACTTTGCTTTTCTATGCGGCTGGAAAAGCCCCACTCCAAATAGAGCTTTACACTGCACTATGTCTCAGTGCAGAGTATCGACTGGGAAACTTTGAGCTGACGACTACAGCCACTTCCACTATAAAGTCGTCTGACCAAAAGAAGGGCCTCCAAAGGTTGTAATGTACCAGGAGCACTTACTAAAACATTTAAAACATAACAGTGGACACAAGTGTAAGAAAGTCAGCATTCTACCCTTGAGCTTAGTTTACTGCAGTCAGATATTTACTGTACTTAATAATTCAAACCTCGCTCTGATCTCAGAATACAATTTCCGTTCAAACCAAAATCAGGTTTTCCAGCTCTTAGGATCACTAGTATACTTGTGGTTATTATGACATTTTTATTCTTCTGACTTTCCATGAAATGTGTTATTACAGAGTCCTGCATGCATAGACTAAAAGCATTTCCCATGTGAATGATGTCATCCATTCAGTTTTATGTTTAAAGTAGTGACGTTCTAACCCATGACATGCTCGACATCACATAAACAGGGCCGCAGAATGGAAACACAACAGACTCCAAAGATGAGAAGAAGTGAACGGAACCGAATGCAGAACTGAAGAAATGTAAACAGAGCGCAGCATCCAGAGCCTCCAGTGACATCTCAGATATATGACATGATAAAGACAAGAGTGAGGTACTTGTATGCAGCACTGACGGCACTTAACATCTGCGTGTCAGGCTGTCCTCTGGAACCCGGGACCAGAACAGCAGCTTGTGGAGTTAGCCGCTGTTTACTGAAGTCACATGTTTGTCTCTTTGACCCAGTCAGGAATGTCAGTTACAGTTCAGAAGGACAGACATTATGCTGATATCTTCCCAAAACAAAGCGTGTTAGCGGTAAGTTGAGGTAACGTAACTTCAGGACCGTTTAACTGATGCTAACTTACAACAAAAAGCTCCTTCCATTCTAATGTGCAACGGCTTTACGGACCCACAGAGAACAGTAGGACATGCATAGTGAGGTTCATGCAGGTAACAGTCCCTCGGTCCTGTATTTTGTTTTGTACCACAATATCAGCAGTGCTCATCAGCTCAGGAACCATCAGTGTAAAAAATAATAATAAAAAAAAAATCAAATAATACATTAGTCATTGATATAACAGAGGCTCTTCGTCGACCTGCACAACCAAAACAGTTAGTTTCTTGTTTTGGTGTAAGTTTGGCAAAAGGAGTTCTGTAGTGCTTTTAAAGGCTGTAAACATTTTTTTTTTGCCAATTTTTTTCTTTTGTTATGTCGCATTCTTTTAAGTGTCATCCTTTTTGCACACCACATCCTTCTCGCTGCTGTCGTTGTCGTATTTGTTTCCGTTCAAACAGTTAGCGGGAGTTGGCGTTGGCGAAGCAGACGTTGGCGTAATTCCGTTTTTCTCCGGATTCGATTTATCCGCGGTGTGGTTAATGTCAATGTCGACGGCAGTTTCTTCGAGTTCCGTGTCCGGGGCTGGCCTCTCGTCCCATTGTCTTTGCGCGTAATTTCGGTAAGCTCGCTGAATAACCGCCGCCGAAGAGTCTTCCAGTTTACGACGTAGAGTTGTGGTAATGGGTTCGTATGACAATTTGGAAGGATTGGAAGCCATAAATCGTTCCTCCATCGGACCCCTTAGATTATCCATTCTCCTTCTTCTCCCAAAACTCTTTTAGTGAACGCGAAGAGGATGTCCAAGCAGTGGATGCGCTCGCCACTCACCATCGGTAAATCCATCGTCATGAGTTCCAGTTTGTTGGTTTTGCGATGCGTAAAGGTGAGGCCAAGGCGTCGGCAAGTCTGACAGTTGGTTGTATTCCATAAACTGGGTTGCGTTGGGATCGAATTTTTCCCAAACTTCATAAAACATCTCAAAATCGTCCTCGCTCAAAGGTTCGGCGCTTTCTTCCGTAGCCACGCCAAAGTTCTCCAAGATCACGGCTATGTACATGTTAATCACAATCAGGAAACAGATGATGATGTAGCTGACGAAAAAGGCAATTCCTACAGAAGGGCTTCCGCAGTTTCCTTTGTTTAAGCTTCCAGGGTTTTCGGCGAGTGGATCGCATTCGTCCGTGCCGTTGCTGTAACTGTTGAGGATTGGATCTAACAAGACGTCCCAGCCGGCAGAGGTCGTGATCTGGAACAAGCAAAGCATGCTGTTGCCAAAAGTCTCGAAGTTGAAAAGGTCGTCGATCCCGGCTTCTCTTTTGACGTAGGCGAAGTTGGACATGCCGAAGATAGCGTAAATAAACATGACCAGGAAGAGCAGGAGGCCTATGTTGAACAGGGCAGGAAGTGACATCATCAGGGCGAAGAGAAGTGTGCGGATTCCCTTGGCGCTTTTGATGAGACGCAGAATGCGACCGATTCTCGCCAGGCGGATGACTCGGAATAACGTGGGCGACACAAAGTATTTCTGAATCAGCTCTGACAGGAATAAACCTAGAAAAGAAAACACATTTTTTAGGAACAATAAAATGTGAACTTGTAATTGTTGAAGTTGGGGTAACTAACTTTTTTTTTATTATTGTAAATTAGTAAATGATTTCCACTAAAAAGTATATGATAAACTCTGCACTTTGTGAAAAAAATAAAACCACTTAGTTCTGTCTGGTTTGAATATGAAAGAATATTAGTTCTAATCTGGAGCAGAATGCTGCGCTCTGATTGGCTGTGCTTGGGTGAGCCTCTCCAGTTTCACTTGGTTTGTTTTTTGGCCGTAATTGCAACCAAAATGAATACATTTTAATATTAACCATATGTTGAAGAATTTATAAGAGGAAGTTATCAGATGTAAAAAGATATTGTGTTTGCAGTGTAAAAATCAGCTGCAACACATTTAAATTTAATGACAATGTGGAAATTCCATGTGTTTGCAGCCCTTTGTACATCATTAGGAGATATAAAGAACAGTATGTATAGAGAGATGGTTAGTAGATATATTTGGTAAAAAGAATAGTGAAGAGTGTTTTTCAAACTGCGGTACGTGTTCTGGTGATACTTGAGCATCTTCTGGCAGTAAGTAAGTAAGTAAGTAAGTAATCTTTATTTGTATAGCGCATTTCACAGACACAGAGTCACAAAGCGCTTCACAGTGAGATGAACCCTCCCCTCCCCACTCAGTGACAGTAAGCTGCCCTGGGCAACTCCGCAGAGGCGATTCACCTAACACCTGGCGCCTCAACCTCCGACTGTCACCAAGTGTTCCCTAACATGCATGTTATCAGTTGGTGGGGAAACCGGAGTGCCCGGAGGAAACCACCCAGACACGGGGAGGAACATGCAAACTCCACACAGAAAGGTCCGGGCCTGAGCGGGAATCGAACCCGCGACCTTCTTGCTGTGAGGCAGAGCGCTATCCACTCTGCCACCGTGCCTTAGACACCTCTTCAGTTTTAATGTTGATGAATGCATATTTTTGTCATATATTTTTATAACTATTATTTTATAAAAATAAAGTTTCTAAGTATTTGTGTACTCCCAGTTAAACCCTAGTTCAGCCTAAATTTACACCTGGAATAGTTCAGTTATAGATTCAGTTTAGAATTAAGTTGTACTCGGAAACTCTTTTGTTTGGTGATACTTGATGTAAAAAAATTCAGAACCTTATAGAATTAATTAATCTAATTGATACTAACCTGAGTCAGACGCAGTCGCCTGTTTGCGTCACCACAGTGCCGCTGTTTGTTTGTTGTTCTGTACGCTAACGTTGAGTCGCGCTAAGCTAGCTGCCGATGCTTCTACATTTTCGTACTCGCTGTAAGCAAAAAACTCAGTGACATAAAAAAAACGAGTCCCTTGTCCGTATCCGCTAAATACATAAGACAGTAGTTCTATGACTATGTGCGTAGAGACCATAAGGGCTTGTACGTAGGCACATGCAGGTTATGTGCTGCTGCGGGGTCCTGCTTCTCACAGTAAACACTGATGGACATCCGATGCACACGTTTTGAAGCAAGAGATTATAATGCAGCTTCGTCAGGCAGAGAGACGGCGGAGGAAGATGGGACAGCTGACTTGTGATTGTACATCGGGACCAGAGCGGGACTTTAGACAGACGTGTTGGGCGGACGTGAAGAAGAGGTGAGTCCGTGAACGTGTTGACATGAAAAGCTTCACTCTACTGGCCAATGCGGCGGTGGATATTTGTTTTATATTACGCTTATGAAACGCTGGAGAACGAACGGTTTGATTATCTTTAATTAAAGCCGATGCGCATTGAAACGCTCGTTGTTTTCTATGAGCTTGCATCATGTCCCCATTTGGGGAGTGACAGTGTTGACAATTGTACCGCCCAGCTTCACAACAGCCCCACTCGGCCTCTCTTGTAATGGAAATGCTCTCCCTCTTAGCGGGGCTAAGCCGGGTAGAGGCGCGTAGAGTCGAGTCGAGTAGAGTAAGGCCAAGCAGGTACTAATGGAAAAGCCCTATAAGTGTGAAAAGTTTGGAAACTGGGATAGAGCACATGTACAGTATAGTGACTCAAGAGCAACAGTCACTATTTTTCAGATTTCTCTTGAAACTGTCAAATATGGCTTTAAATAGGTGTTATTACAAAGTAGTTTCCTTTAGACTGTGGCTGCTTAGTTAAATATGTGTCCTTGTCTTTCTTTCTTTCAGTCTTTGTATTTCCTGAGATCTCTAAAAAGACTGAGACATGCCTTTTCAATTCTTCTCCCTGTTTTCTTGATGTGGAGGCACTGTTATACAGTGCTTTATCCATCCAAATGGCTCACTTACCGTGAATAGGCTTACGATGGTAATCCTGTTATCACTGAATAGTACTTGGCGCCAACACAGCACAGTCGCGCTCACAACACAGAAGAAACCAGGATGCAACACATGCAAAACATAAACAAATACACTACTGTTCTATGCAAACAAAATATGACTGAATAGGCGAGGAGCAGATGACTTACACTGCATTGGATTTTGCTCGGAAATAGCCTTGTAATTATCTGTCAGTGTGAGAACAGATGGGGCTATCAATTATGCAGCAGAAAGAAGACAAAAAGTAGGCACACATGTAAAAGCATTTCAATCATTAACACAGGGCTGCTGCTCCGTAGCTGGGTCAGACAGGTTCAAGCGCACTGAAGGGAAAGGAATAGGTCATGAACACTTCTACTGACAAATCTAAATTTCAGTGGACACCAAAAACAGTTGACATTTACAAACCTTTCTTTCTTTTTCATTTGAATGTGGTCAGCTATTCTAAAACAAACAGTAATGCTAATAGTAATACTAATGGTAATACTAAAACGTATTAATTCCAATTAGTATTAGAAATATTAAACTAGATGCTCCTTTGAGTAAGCCAAACAGGACAAAATGTGATCTTTCTCGCAGTTTTAGAATGATTTTGAGTGTTATCAGAGCTAGAAGATATTACAAGAAAAAAGTACAGCTTTGTGAAAAAGGGATGTCAAATGTCTAGAAAAAGTGAATTATAAAAAAAATTTATTATCACATACAGGTATCATGAATAAAGCCTGTTTCTCCTGTTTCCAAAATCAAGTTAGGAGCTTAAGCATTATGACATTCACATTTGAATATTAAACAACAGAGAAACACGCTTTTGCTTTCACTCAGACAAATCGTTTACATTGGCTGGAATTTGCATATACAGACTGTAAACTAAATGTAATTGATTTAGCCTACGCACTGCAGCCTTCAGATGATATGAATTTCTACTGTATTGTCACTGACCTGTTTTCTTTTCTGAAGAGAAGTGTGCAGCCTCTTGCAGCCGTCAGAACAGAGATCACACAGCAAAAGTTCAATAAACTGACTCATTGATATTGAAGCCGCATCCCTCTCCCTAACCTTGTCATACAATATGAATGCTTTATCGCTCCTTCTGTCTGTGTAATATAAGAGGGGGGCGCTGATAGAGTTACAGCATCATCAGCCCGATTATAATATTATTACTGTCATGATGAATGAAATATATATATATTTAAATGTTTATTTTCATGTCTGACCAAATAGGCCCATTATCATAGGTGTATTGTTGGCATAGACAGTGTGATATTAATGTCAATGAGTGTTTTTGATATACATTCATTAAAAGTGTTTGTCTTTATACCTTAAGATAATGTTAATCATATTGGCTCAGTGCTAAAGCACGCTCTCCTGTTAACAGCAGTGTCAGTCCTACCTACACTCGCCAGTGGATGTGTTAATAGAGCGTCACTAATGAGTACAAGACTCTAATGTGAGGGGTGCCACTGCCTGACAACGAATGACTGTCTGTTGATTGTCATGGTGAGAGGTGGGAAAGCAAGAGAATCTAGTTTGTGTTGCCTATGGCAGCACAAATCCATTATAAAGTGGGTCACAAGGCAAGTTAAAATATACTAATTGTGGCATTTATTACATCATTTTTTATGTAGTTGACTAGTCACAATTAGTTCATTAATCAGTGCAGCCCTATTTGCATGGGATGATATTTTATTTAATAAAGTAATCTTATCATTTATTCTTACTCTGCAGATCAGACCCATTTTCCATAACCCTGTCTGTCTCCGTGTTTAAGTTTAATGCCATTGGAGTAAAATATTGTTGGGTTTCAGATTACGTCACGGAAACAGCGTGAAATGCAAACAGGGGGCAGGAAGTTACCATACCATGTATTTCCTCATAGACGTTAGCATTAGCCCGAAATAAATTAAAGTTAAGAATAATTTTGAGTGTCAGCTGGTACAAACCAACCGACCACATTTAGGAGAGGTAAGAGCCTCGTTGAAAGACATTTTTGAGTTTAGAAGCGTTGTGAGATTTTTTAAATAGTTAATAATTAGCCGCGTTTAGAACTGCGTTTCACCATAGAGCGTGTAATACGTATGTGTAACACTATGTTACTTGTATGTTGTGGAGTCTTACTGAAGTGGGAAAGTCGTGAATGTAAGAAGACTCAACAAGAAAGTGGCAGTGCTTCGGATCGACAGTTTATGTTTAGTTAGAATTCGTACAGATCTGCCTCAAAACAGCCATTTAACTGTATGTGACCTTATCACAGTGGTACGCCACAAAATAGTTCCTCACAACCTATCACTCTTTTATGAAGGCATAGTCCAGATTAATAAACAAAAATAGGGCTCCTTATACATACAGTAGGTACTGTCTATGTGTTTCACTCACTGTGCCCATTCAACAGTCCTAATTCTGTGCGGTCTGGTTGTGCTAACCTGTCTAATCGAGAGACAGGTTTTCTGCATTCGTATTAAGCTGCTCCTCACCCAAGCAAAAACGAGACAACTGTCATTTAGAGCTTCCTTGGATCCTAAGTGTTTGACCTGATCAGAAACAAAATAATTGTAAACTTCAAGCCTTTTGAAGGCTTCATTTGGCTCAGTGTAGAAGAACATCTGCCTCATCGCAGGTAAATCCTTCAGATTGTATGAAAAGTCCTTTTTTTCAAACTGCAGGGGTCATATCCTATATGTACAGTCATTTTTTCCTGATATCGTGTTTGTGCTGGTCCATTTAAGGCTTTGAAGTACTCTTTGTTGTTCATTGCGCTGTGTTTTGAATGGGAGCAAATCACTCCTTGCCCCCAATGTGGAGTTCGCGCGTCCCAGAGGTCACATGAGTAAAACCCAGCAATTGTCATCTCTTTGAAGAAAAGCAGGTGATGGGTCTGAAAATACATATAATGCGTCATTTAAGACCAGGATAAGTCTGCAATCCAAATGATTAACTTAAAAATTTCATGTTGTACAATTATGCCTTGCTAAAATTGCTTCAGTTGTATATTGTTTTTGTTTTTTGTTTCTTCAAATGTACAGCAGTATTTTCAGTCCAAATTCAGTGCATGTGTTACCACGGCAGCAGACACTCCGGAGACACTCCACACAGTCAAGTATATTGTCCAGTATGTTGTCGCAAAAGCTCCTTTAATATAGTGCGGATTCATTTTTCTATATGTTCTCATTAGATTTTGTTTTTCAGTCGGTCTCCCTTTGGTGTCTCTCAAGTGTTCAAGGACAGAATACAGCGGGAAAGGAGGCACATTCTCTGATAGATCTCTCAAGTATTTCGTCTAGTGCTTCACGTTCGGTTGAACTGAAGTGAGACAAAAGGCGACGGTCTGTGCTGTTTAAGTGTCGGACAAGTGATTGCTCTGAAAAGGTTGGAATTAAGTGGAAACCTTAAACACCTTTTAAAGAAATAGTCTTTGCCTCAAGCTACTTTTGCACTTGGACATGGAGTTTTGTAACTATTCAAAAATAATTACAAAACCACTGTCCACTTGCTTATAGGGGAAGCATGATGTTTTATTTGCAATGTTCTTTTCTTTTAAACATGCCCTTGAAAACTTTTATTGTAGCATATTGTGTTTTAGAACTTCAAGAAAAAAAAGTCTAATAAAGCTATAACAGATATGTGTTTCCCATATCAGGAATTCATATGCTAATTCTAGTATAGATGTTCAAAACGAGTCTGGATGATCTATGGGCCTAAAAACAACATTTTACCTATGCCATCACAAACCTTGCACATCTGGAGTATTTTCTGAGGCTCAGAGAGAAAAGAATGGTATCTAACAGACAAAATGTTAGCTATGTTTTTTGACAAGGAAGCCATGTTAGAATTAGATTTTTAAATCTTACGTTCTTTCAAACAAAATATGATAAAGTTACAGTTCTCTGACACACTTCTCTATATTCTTAAGGGCAATTTGCGAAACAGTTCACACAGAACCCCAAACAGAGCTTCAGCTTTTAAACACATTTTCAGCCTAAGGAAAATAAAGTTTTAAACTGAAAACGGATAAACTTTCTTTCTGAAGCAAGTTTTATCAATACTATAACACACTGCTCAGATGTTTTCATGCATTCAGTTCAGAAATGTATGTCCTGATCTCAGAGCCAAAGTGGCCAAAGGATCAGTTCAGTCTGCGATTAGGATTTTTTTGTGCGCCTTTGTCTAAAATCAGTCGTGTTTGAATGGATGAAAAATATCTACTTACAATCACATTTTGATTTGTGAACTGTATTTTATAAATTTTTTCACATATTTTTATACTTTGTTTTGACATGAATTTATTGATTATTCACCATTAGTCATGAAGAACTATCATGAATTCACTATGACTATCGTGAATTCAAGTGGTTTCATGATTTCATTAATTTATGAATTCAACTAATAATTCATTCAATGAACTAAAATCATGTTGTTAACCATACCTTTTAAACCTAATATGAATACAAGGGATTTCCATGTTCTAAAGATATTTGAATCAAAAATAGTTCATTCAAATTCATCATGACTTAAAATCACGCATGAACATCATGAGTGATCATAAATTTCCTTCACTCAAACAAAACATAAACTAGCCTCATGGCAAAACTTAGTTGTGAAGAACATATAATGAACTTATAATCAATTTATAATAGGGATGTTCATGGTTAACTGTTTAACTGTGACTGATCCCATAACCAAGTGTGATCTTAGCTAATGTTAACAGCAACTTAAAAAATCATGATGAATTCATTATTATTTAGTCCTTTGTGCTGCATTGGAGCATCTGTTTTTGGTTTTTGAATAAAAATTCAAGACTTCCTTTATAGCGCCATTGGTTAGAATTAGAAACAGCACAATTATAACCCAAATATGTAGGCACAGCAATTCTGTGACATTTGCACTCAGACCACAAGTTGACTCACAAATTGTGCCAGTGTTGAATTACTGTGTTCTGCCACTGGAAACATTTTTAGTGCAAATGTCACAGAATTGCCGTGCCTACCTATCTGAGTTATAATTGTGCTGTTTCTAATTATGACCCTATTTTGTCCCGCCCACTTGGCTTGGAAACGCACTTCCTGTTTAGCTCTGTTAAGGTAGCTAACGTGTTTGTTTGTCTGTCTTGTGGGGCAATTTTAATTAAATATAATGACAGTTAAAATAAACCCATTTACTGAAATCTACAGGCTAAATGCAGCTAAACAGGAAGTGCATGTCCTAGAAAAGTAGGCGGGACAAAATAGGGTCAATAAAGGAAACCTTAAATTTACAAAAAAAAAAATGTTTTACAAAGATAAGCATTACCATGGCTAGATAATGTTTTGTATGAATCTTTGGTGAAGGAAATTCATGAAGACCTTTGATGTTCATGCATGATTTTCAAAAGACTATTTTAGGTTCAAATATTTAGAACATGTGAATTCATAGTATAAAGGTCATAGTTAACTAACATGATTTTATGATAGTTCATTGGATGAATTAATGGTGGAGTTCATGAACGAATTCATCCATGAAACCTCTTGAATTCATAATTCATGGTGAATTCATGTGAATTCATGAATAAATTCATTCATGAAGTCACTTGACTTCATGATAAGTCATGATAGTTGATTACTCACTAATGCATGAATACATTATGAATTCACCATGAAGCATGATGACAATCAATGAATGCTTGTTCCCTTATTATAAAATACAGCCAACAAGTTCTTTTCATCAGCATCACACTGGAAATGTATTTAAATGTTGTATATTTCTCCATGCTCTGTTCTCTTCTCAGACCCTGTTTGGAGAAACTGTTTGATTCATATGTTCATTCTTTGTTGTTTGATCTTGTCTGCAGTGATGTTTGATTCTGTAGAGAAAAATAGATAGTGTTCAAGACCTTTACTGAAGTGTGCATGTGTTGAAGACAAAACTAAATTCAGTGAACATACATGTTTGTGTAAAGGAACTGTGTGAGCTGTTCCAAGAAAGAGCCTGAAAATTGTGTGAACTGCTGAGAAATGTTCCAAATTATCTGACCACCTCAGATAGAGGTGGTCAGATAATTTTAATCAGCCCGTGTTTGCCCGCCCTGCTACAATGTGATTGAGCCTCAAAACCACGTTGCTGTCATGTGAGTGGGCCGAAACACCGCCGCTTCAAACTCTCAAACCAATCGGGCTGCTGGAAGGCCAGATGGTTTATCTTGTGTTTGCGAATTCACAAATATCGCGAGATAAACCATCTGGCTGGCCAGGTTAGGCCAATGTCTTAGAATGATTACAGCCCTATTTCCTATCAAGTTTTTCTATAAATTGTTGTTTTTGTATGAACCCTTGAACATTTGTGTTTTTTTGTTTGTTTTTGGGTGAGATAAATGACCAGTCTAAAAGTTACTTTGAGCTTTAGAGCATCTGCTATGCCCCCTTTTTACTTGTGCGAAGAAACCTGCCAACATTCTTTGGTCGACAGCTCTAGTTCAGAAACATGTTTAAAGCAAGTGATTAAACTAAACCAAGTTCCAGAGAACATGTCAAAGTGAAAAAATATATAAAATACAAATTGTCATGAGTAGTCTGTTATTAGTTTTGAGAGTTCTGCTCTGAGCTTGAACTATTTTCTTTCTACAGATGACTATGGTTTTGAAATATTGGTTCTAACTCTTTTATTTCTTGAGGAGCAAGGTTAAGTCTCTTGCCTCAAAAGCATATCGCAGATGTTGGATGTGCATCTCGCATACCTCCGTCAACATATGTCCCTGTCTCCTTTTTTTTATCATGTCCTCTTTAGCTATTTTTATCCTACCTGCTGTGCTACCTTCATTCCTCTGCCAACTTTGATTATCTGCGGGAAACTCTTCTGGGGAATGACAAACAATTTAGCTCCGAGATGGACTTCTGCATGCCTCACGCACTCACATCCATATTACAGGTGCAAAGGTCAAAACCATGACCTTGTTTGCATCCAAGCCAGTGCCATCCGATCAGCCTCGCTTTCAGCCAGGCTATCGATCGATCCACTCTCCCCTCAAGGACGGAAATCCAAAACCATATTCCAGACCGCAGCTCTCATCTCCATCCACTGCTGTTGCTGCTGCTTCTCCTCCCCCCTTTGCTCTGGCTCTTTACTTTTCCCTTGTATGGCCCTATCCAATGGAATTCATCACGCACAAACTGGTCTCAAGGTTGCAATGACCAGCAGAGCCATGAATAAATAATAAGGAGGTAGGAATCACTTTCAGAAGAAAAAAAAAACATTTACTCCCCTATTGTGTTCTTTCAAGAGCCGGAGTGTGCGAGGCTTTATGTGCGTGTGTTTTTGGCACAAGGGAAAGCTTTGTTAACTAAAAGCCCTGTGTGTCTGGAGTTAACTTGAAAGATCCTACAAGCTCCTTCTAAATGACCTCTAGTACTTTTTACCTTTCTTGTAACTCTGTTCTTGTCTGGATTTGTTTTGCTAATGCCTTTTGTTGGAGTGTTTGGGGTATTTTTGTCACTACAAACTCCCAAAGCTTGCACTCGAAAAGTCACACTTCACACGTGGTGTATAAAGCCACTGTAACTCAGGATGTGTTCACACTTGCGCACACACATGTTGTTCTTCCAAGCTTTTGGGGGACACTGCATTAATTGGCTTAGTACTTGGAAATTGATCTTCTAGTTTTTAAATTCATGGATCACTAGCACAACTTCAGAACAAGTTTTTCAGACACAAAATTGAAGAAGGTTAGCCACACATTTGACTTGCATGGCACGGGTTTTTGAAAAATTTGCAGCAAAAATGCTAATAATAAGATAAAGACAATGTCCAGAAATCTGCTTAAACTTTCTGGAGGGTTGAGTGCCGATGTAATAACCATAGTTCCCAGTCCAAACCTTAACCTTATATTTTCTACACATGAGAGAAAGGAGTGAATGGACATTTTAGTCTAGTTTTTAGATTATAGCAGCAGTTGCATTGTCACAAGGTTTAGTATAGCTTAAGCTGTTGTTTTTATGTTTTTGTCTTGTTTGTTTGTTTGTTTGTTTTGCAATTGTTCATCATGTGATATTTGCTTCATTCAGTTCTATTTTAATATTCATTTTTATTTAGAAATAAATCATGCACCATAGGGTTCTTATTTATGAATATCAACCTTGAGGGGACAAATGTTTCCAAAACAGAGATTGATTTTGATTTAGTAAATATTTCATAACCTAGCTTAAGCATGTTGCTGATCAAAAATAAAATAGATGAGCAGCACATGAAAAGATTTTGAATGAAGAAGATATATTACAGATGAGTGTCCAGGCCAACCCAATCAGAGTGGAAAAAGGTAAACAGTCTTTATAAAGGATTAGACCAATCCTCACTCAGACACTTTTTGGCTGAAGCAGTTATTTATGTGTCTGGCTTCACAAGAATAAATGCTTTGGGAGGAGCACATTCAACTTTTGATACATCACATTAAAAAGTCACAAACATTATAAAGGTCTGTAATGCCAATCAAAAAAGCAGTACTATTTCTATGATCTTAAAAGAGCTAATGTAGGACAAGTCACTTCCAGTGCTCTCAAACTAGACTCTGATAAAAGAAAAAACAGCATAAATATCAGACTGTGAGTGTTTTTCATAAGTCGTGTCTTGTTTTGTCCTCAGGGTCCTAATCAATAATTGTAATTGTGAAAAATGTATTTATATGCCTTGCGTTGTATGCGTGATGAGTAGAGTGAGCGTTATGAGGACACTGGTGCCAAACTGGAGTACATGTATAAATAATAAGTTAGCAGACAGAAGACTAAACCTCCAGAGTGCATGCTAACACCTCCAGGCCAATAGTAAGCCTCTGACAGGGTTTGTTTCCTAACTGAATATATTAGAAGACTCAAATGAGCACAATGTTTCAAACTTTGTTAAACTGGCACAATTTCATCAAAATTTCATCAAACTCTGCTATGAAGGAGTTAATGCAATCACTGCCAACACAATGAAATTGGTTCGTTCTCTTTCAGTTTCTCTGTTTAAGGATTACTAAAGTGAATGTTCTATTTTTAGGACTGGGTGCCCTCATCACATGTTTCCAGTCTTTTCTAAACAGGCCTGAATATCCAAAATTACTTTCTTGCATTCATCATATACAGTAAAGAACAAAATGTTTGTTTTTCCTCAGATTCATTTATTTGTATACGTGACTACTGTCACTAAAATGATGATGATTTAAAATGTATTATTTACAAATATATTACAAACACAACACTGCTTCTTTGTACAATACCATTATCATCCATTTGTTTTCAACACTGCTACACAAGTTTGTCCTTGTGAAAAGGCTGAATGACAGAAAGGAGGTATATGTGCAGAAGTGGAGGCTGAAGTGATGTGAGCACTCAGATCAGGTTATCAATACTGCTCTGTAGCAGTGTGGAAACTCTGTCCTCCCAAAGAGACCAGAGCACTCCACTGCAGCCGGCCTCAAATATACTCACACAGAGGTCATGGACCACTCCCTTCTCACTCCAACTGCAGCTTTGGACAAAGTCATCAAATGGCAGGATTATATCAAATGTACTAAGGTTTCACCTTTGTTTGAGGTGTTTATGGGCCTCGTGACATTTAATTGAATTGTTTTGCAGTTTTAATAAAGATACTACAAGTCAAAGTTTTCCATTTGCTGTTTTTTGGTCATTTTGCCTTCAGTTTAAAGGGTTTCATGTGGACAAGTGTCAAATCTGCTTTTAAATAAATTGTATTATAATTTTAATAGTACATTTTATTATAACATCAACAGATATTTTTTCAGAATATATTTTCCTTCACAAAATGAGCAAAATGTTTTTACAGGATTTACCATTAGAATGATTTACTTGTAAAAAAAAAAAAAAAAAAAAAAAAAGGGGGGGCAAATGTCAATTTATCAAAAAATAATTAAGATATCCAAACTCTTCCCTGGAAAATTCTTTGCTAAAAAAATCAACAAAATGTATTAATAAGCTTAAACTTGGCTCTGTTCGTTTTTGGAATTTTGACCCAATTTTTGGGAAAATTCTCTTTTCACTTTAGATTTTTTGACATTGACGAATGCAACAATAATAAATGTTTCCTCACATTAACCTTTAAGGCAGGCCTTATAAAGTCATGGTTGGGTGTACAGACACAGGAGGAGCACTTCTCTGGCCCTTCCTCAGCTCCAAGTGTTACTTTGGTTTTATCTTGTGTTTCTCACTGTATAGACACTGTACATGAGCAAAGCAGTACATTTGCCCGAGGCTCTACAGCCCATTTGTGCACATTTGTTTTACACATAGGCCCTGATTTACTAAGCGTTTGCACAGACGCAAAGTGAATTGCACGCGCAAAAAAGGGAGCAAAACGATTTACCATGCATGTGCAAAAGAAATAGCGTCTTTCACGTGACACAGTTTTGCGCTGCGCCAGTTTAGCACCTTTGGTATCATGAATATGTAATTTCGGGCATTTTTGCGTCATGCCGCAAAATATAGGCGGAGGAAATGCAAATGTCGTTAAAAAGCGCCTGCAACCAACGTCGAGGGTGTGGCAGCTGTAATACTCCGCCGGAGAAGACGCAGAAACCAGAGAGGTGCGTGTTAATGTAGAAACATTAGAAGAGGATTTCATTTTATCGTCATTTTCTCGTCTGGCATCTGGCTCATTCCAGAGGACAGTGGCAGTTGCTGCTGGTATTTCACAGAGCCGTGCATCACATGCCATTCATATTAATAATAGTAATAGTCTAAATTAAAATGATAGTTTTACAAGAACAATAATATTGTCACAATAATAATTAATAATAACTAGTATAGTTATTATTATTATAACAATGATTAATAATACGTATTATTATAACAATAATTGATAATACGTATTATTAATAACAATAATTAATAATACGTATTATTCTTTTATTATTATTGTTATTATAAAAATAATTTACAATAAGTATTATTATTATTATTTATATTTGATTGTTATTGTCGCTGTCTTCATCGCACTGCGGCGGATATTCAGCCCCCAAAAAGCCGCTCACATCGTAGTGGCTTGCTGCATCTTACGCAGTAGTTGGGGTTGCCTGGAATGCACCATTGGTCGAAACGCCTGCAAGATGATGCTGTTATAATATAATGCAATATAATCATATGTGGTGAGGTTTTGGAGGAGCCTGGTTAAATCAAGACAACGCTGCTGCAAGCACGGAATGCTCTCTAAAATCATTTCACAGGCAAAGTATGGCTTGGAGACACAAGACAACATGCAACGCGATTTCAATATGATTTTATTATTTTTTTCTCTTTCTCAGCGTGCGTCCAGACGTCTGTGGCGTCTCCTCGACCTCGCGCGCCGCCGTGCGCACTGTGCCGTGCTTTCCTCACTAGCTGGATGCGCTGTGCGATGGTTACTCACAATGAGGGCCTGAACAGATGTTTTTTAGAGTGGACACAGTCCGCGAACCTCGCACTACTCCTGTGAGTGCCCGTACCTCCTGCGCCACGGAAGAAAGACCCTCGCGTTCTGGTTTTTAAGTTCTTCCAGTAGCGCGTATATATCCACTGCGTCACTGATTTGGCCCGTTCCTGCAGCTTGAGCTGATTTTCACAGGTATCTAAACAAATAATACGCTTAAAAATAAGCTTATAAATTAATAAATGTATTTATAATGTGTATCCTGCTGGTTATGCAATAGGGTGAATATTGCTAAAGAGGGACAATAGGTTATGTTTGAGGCTTTGTATATTAAAATATGTGCACTTCTACAACTTATATTTAACTCTTTAATGATCTTTGGCATGTGCAGAATTAAAAATATTTTTTTCATGTAATATTTGATGAATGGTCTCAGTGAAAGAGTGTGATCCTGCAATGACATAGTCTGTGATAAATTGTGTTATGGTTATAACTTCGGAAAGCTTAAAGATAGAAAGTTATTATTATTATTATTATTATTATTATTATTATTATTATTATTATTATTATTATTATTATTATTATTATTATTATTATTATTATTATTATTATTATTATTATTCATTTTTTTATTTATACCGGAGGCTCAATGAGACAAGACTCTCCTTTTCATTGGCGCCCTGTTTAAAATAAAAACACAATAATTAAAACATTTTATACAATACATATTAAATTAAATTAAATTAAAACAAGTACAAATATGATTAGAAATCTCTGCCACCAAATGACTAAAACAACAGTTGTGAGTTGGCCTGTTGGCCTTTCCAACGGCATTTATTTTATTCGTGATATCTTGCCAGATGGCCTTGCAGCTATTGTGATGGTTTTATTCCTCTGCATGGGTCAGCTCTTCGTGACGAGAGTTTGCTTCTTCCACGAGGACCTTAGTTCCTCGGGGTCGAAATTTTTTTTCGTTTGCGAGTCTCTTCCTCTATGTGGAAACTGAAGCACGCAAAAGGGTCATTTACATAGGTCCGCCTTCATCGGTTTGCTCCCGCACTACTGACGCAGTTTCTCTTTGTTGATCGCGTGCAACACGCCCACTTCAGGGACGCGCAAAATTCTGAACTGCGGCCGCAAATTAGTACGTGCTATTATCCACCTTAGTAAATCAGGGCCATAATGTATATGATACTGTTATTGCTTTAAAATACATTGCCACTGAGCAAGCATGTTATTGGAGGTAAAAAAACAATACAGAATTTTCATTAAAAAATAAAAAATAAAAATAAATAAATAAATAAATAAATAAATAAATAAATAAATAAATAAATAAATAAATAAATAAATAATAAATAAATAAATAAATAAATAAATAAATAAATAAATAAATAAATAAATAATACAAACAAAATGCCTATGTTTAATTTCTATTTGTTCTAATCACAATGAATCTTTGCAGAAAAACAGACTAAAAATATCAATTGTCAATAGCAGGTTTAAAGCTGAGGGCTCTAGACACTGTAGTACTGTTTTATTCATGTTGACATGATGCCAGTGGACATGCACTCGCCACGAACACTGCTTTTCTCACCTCTTACACACTCTTACACAAATACACACTAAACTACACACATACACACACTGTCAAGCTCCTCGCTTCATTTTACATTTGACATTCACAAGAGACACAAGAGCCAAGAAACTATCACTGTTTTGTTATATAATTTTTTTGTTATTTCAATGGCACACTTTAGGACCTACTTTTACTTTTGCTTTGACACTCAGGTAGAGGTTGTGGCATAAAGGAGCAGCTTAGCATAACTATATATCCAAAAAGGTTGCATGCATTTATTTATTTTTATTAGTTATTTTGTTTGAGTGCAGTTATGTAAAAGGGTAAAAAAATACCACTAATGAACATCTAATTTATTCTTCAACACGCACTATTATCATGCTAGTTGTTGTTAGCTCTGCTGTGAAGCCAGCGAGAAATACATGTTTTGTATTTTTGATTGTTTTGTTTTTTGTGTGTGTGTTTTTACTTTTATATTAAGTTACCTTTTGCAGCAAGTCAACTCAGATCGCAAATGCGACATTCTTTATCTTCTTTTCAAATGTGTAGTCAGACTATAGAAGTCGTAAAAAATACAAATCTGTATTGAAAACAAACAATGATAGAGACTCTGGGGCCACAGTCTGAACTCAGATGCAAGTAGAATAAAACTGTTTTGTAATTATTTTAATGGAATGTGTGCATGAAAGTCAAGCTTTAGCAGTAGCAATAACAGACAAACACATTATTTTATAAACACACTTTGGTCCTTTGGTGAAGCATTTCCTGATTTGTAAAGTATTTAACATGTTCTCTGTTCACTGTTCACACCTGGCAGAGCAGAGAGTACTACCTGTTTAGTTCTGTTAAGGTGGCTAACATGCTAACTGTCTGTGGGGAAATCTGAAATAGATATAAGGTGTCTCTAGTATAGGTTTCAATACTATTGTTAGAAGGAAAGCAAGCAAGTAAGAATTTCATTGCATAGTGATGCTTTTTTACTGTGTATATGAATATAAATTTTATATAAATATATTTATATACATTTTTGAATTGAAAATAATGACAGTTAAAATAAACCCATTGAATTAAACAGGAAGTGCACTGACAAGAAAAGTGGACAGGGCAGAATTAGGTGAATAGCAAAGACCTTAGCCCTTGTTAAAACAAAACGTCACAAACATTTGACTGATTTATATCAATAAGCACTTTATTTGTAAACATTCTTTAACCATAATAGTGCATTTAGACCAGACAAAGTATCTGTAAGTAACATCTATGTATCAGATTTGCAGTAGTTTGTTCTCTTAAAAAGAAAATAAAAAATTGGATACTGTAAAAAGCATCTTTATGTAAATCTTATAATTATGCATATACTCTGACCCTTTTTGAGAATTTTGAAATTTTAAAGTGAGGCTAAACGAGCTTTCAGAGACTAACTCCGCCCTCAACTGAACCTCAAACAGGCTCGCAAAAGTGGGAGATGCCCGGAGGCCTTTAAAAAGACGCCCAGGTGGGTGTGAACAGACATTGATTGACAGCACCAAATATGAACAGTGAGCTTGGTGAATGATGTGAGTTTTGTATCGGAGCAGTCTGGGTCCTGACGTGAGGTTTGCAGCTGAGGAAAATGTACAGCAGTCTTTGTTTACTTGCACATCAACTAGATTTATTTTCATATTTACTTTGCAAAACATATGTATTAAATCTTTGCTTTAGTTTACATAAGCATAATGTGCTCATGACGCAAGTTTTTTCTAAAAATGAAAATAAAAAACGACAATGAAAAACTTGCCACTGGCATGAGTTTCGAACCAGCGCATCGTTGCACAAGTGATGGAACATCGCGCCACTCGCTGATCAAACTAGAGCCAATTAACGGCTGATGTCATTACGCAGCGGGAGATCGCTTTCCAACTCTCCGCTGCTGTCAGTGGGAGGAGTTTAGATAAAACATCTGGGCGGCTCGTCTGCCGCGTCAACTCACTGTGACGTCGGCGTGTACTGAAAATGCACTGACAGCGTTTGCCCTTGAGTGGCAGTACAGCCGCCGTGTTTCCACACATAACTCCAAAATGATCGAGTTTGCACAAAAATGTCCAAAAAAGGCCTGGAAACAGTAGATAATTCAATTTTTACCCCATATACACAGTTTGACAGTGAAAAAAAGTGAATTCTTAGTTTAGCTTCTCTTTAATGACATGAGTTTGTAAAATGCATGATAAGAAAATGTGCCAAAATCACTGTACAATTGAACTACTTTTCTAACACAAAGCCTAATATTGCTTTAACTTCCTTGACAAAAACATGACAGAGATTGAGCAGTGAAATGAACCACATAGAGAACTAATGACCTGTGAATGCAGCACAGCTCAGAGGCAGGACCTAACATAGAACATGTACGCTTCTCCATTCTTCAATGTGAAGTGCATCTGAGAGTAACACGTCGTTTTGTCAAATTTACAAAGGTGTTCATGCTTTATAACAACACAAGCCTTGTGTCAAGACCTGCGGCTTTACCACGTGTGTGTGTGTGAGCGAGAGAGAGAGAGAGAGAGAGAGAGAGAGAGAGAGAGAGAGAGAGGAGTAAAAGCAGAGGGGCAATGTGACAGCAGCAGCAGCAGCAGCAGCAGCAGCAGCAGCAGCAGCAGCAATCTGTGGGAGATGCGCCAACAGGCATCCATCAGCCATCTAATCAAAACACATTGATTATTGGAGTTCTAATTCCAGCTATTTCAGTTGATTCTTTATCGCATCTGCCCTTTACATAGCAATAAACTGCACCTTATTGACTTTTCTCCTAATACATAATATCGCCTCGGTAACAGCATTGTACACACAGAGCACGTGAACACAACTGAGACGCTTGTCAAAAACAAAACTCAGTAAAATCAACATTAACATTAACAACATGCAAGATCCGTCTTTTTCACTTCAGACATTTATTTGATGTTATGCCTGGGAATGTCATATGTTTCAGTACAATACATGCTTTACAAAAAATATCAGTTTTACACATGTTAATTAATATGTAATTCAGCATATTTTAAATACAAATATATTTTGATAAGAGTATTTCTTTCCTCAGCTACTTCCTCCACAAACATTTTTGTTTTGTCAAATATATTCCACAAGCAACCTAATATATTAATAGTAAATGGCAATATTAGGGGTGTGACTAAAAATAGATACCATACTTTCCGGGTCATTAAGCCGCATCAAATAAATTTTAGAAAAAAAACTAAAAGTACATACATTTGCCACATCTATTTATAAGCTGCAAACACGTGTCCAGCAAAGGGCGCTCACATACGTTCAATCCGCGCCCACAGTGTACTTGACATACCCTGCGCAGGAATTTCTGAAGGACCCCCAAACTGATGGGTAAACCTTCAGGATCGGGTGGTATTTATGTTGCCTCTCTCAAAAATGGGACTGACTGAGGGACAAATCCTGCTTGGAGTCCTATCTGTGCACAGCGTTGTTTTGTAGTCGGCTCATGAGAGTGAAGGCTCCAGCATGCAGTTTTGTACTGCCGTAAAACTGACTCCGGAAACTAAATTTTTTTTTTTTTTATTGTGATATATTGCAAAATATATATATTTTTTTCAACTTATTAAAATATTTTTACATAGCAATTTTGCACTATATGGTTTTAAACTCAATTTTCCATCTCCATTTTTGCTGATCGAAAGACTAGTTCATACTGAAAAACAAACATTTAACTGAATGATGAATGGCCTCTCCAATTGCACATCAAAAGTACATGAGTTGAGTATTTTGAAACTTTTGTGCTTGAAGGTTGTGTTTTTTGATTTGTGGTTGTGTATCGGGGCATGTGGATGGCAGGGTTGAGCTCACCTGTGGCCGCGGGTGTCCTTTGACTATGCACTGAAGCACTAGTGTGTCTCCTTCTTTGATGGTGTAGATCCTCTCACTGATGTTATCATCCTTGACGTTACAAGCTGCGCCTGAGTGCACGATCTGGGCATTGGCAGGGGCTGAAATGCACAGACACAGGTAGCCATGAGGACAGGCCAGAGACAGAGCAGAATACATTACATATTTATTGGGGCGATTCTCTGTTAACATCACATAGTTTGCATCATTTAGCCTTCAGTTGCCACATCATACTGAATACAGTAAATGTTCAAGTGCCGCAAACAGATGACGCAACGAGTTCCCAGCACAGATACCTGAGATTCTGCTTCGAAACTGTATGTCCCCATCTGACATCATCTGCCACTGGATCACTTTCTGCATTTGGGAAATCGAGACAATCACAAAGAAAGAAAAATGCTAGAGGGCTCACCTCTGGCTCACCCCGGGACACCAGGTCAAAGTTTTAGCCTGACAGAAGCCAAGTTTGGATACAATTTTGTAGTTTGTCTAACATCGACAGCAAGGTCATGATGGTGGTGAGGGTGGAAATCATTAAGACAATCCTGACATTGTGAAAGGTTATAGTTTACAAAACCTGCTTCAAGTTATTATTATTATTACAGTTCTATTTAATTCTAAGAGAGTGATGTTTGGGTCAGCATGATAAAACAAAGGTCACTGACAGAAAAGGGTAGGAACCGTTGAGCTTCGACTGTGTTCAGTTTCTATACAATCATTCAATTACATAGAGATTTAAAGCACAATGAAAGACAAGTGGAGCAGCTGTGCTGTGAGCACATCCACAAGATTGACCCTGTACTGTACAGCATGCTATTACAGCCGCAGATGGCTTGACCTGCCTCTCCACTGAGATGAACCAGACCGAAAAGGAGGGGGAGGTGTGTGGAGGGGGCCATGTCTAACCTCCTCAGAAATCTGCGAGGGCATAGAACACAGTGATGGGATTAGCATTGATTTACAACACTCCACTGTTCCACAACTGTTTTCACCCCACAGACACATGAGGAGTGGGCTGCCTGGTCACCTTAACTTTGAACACACACAGCGGTGCCAAGCACATTCATTCGCAGGAAATACATGTCAAAAAGGAGAAACAGGATGTGATTGTGTCTCTGCACGTTTTCTTATGTGGGACAAGTGTAAAATAGCTCTAAGGTTTGGGGGCGCGGTGAGTCCGCCTGTCCACTGTCATTTGTATGTTTGAATACCTTGCTTCCTCTGCAAGGAGACAGTGCAAAGAAGCAACGGAATTTTTTTTAATGCACTAATTTTTTTAATGCACTAAGTGGAAAATGTGGAACATGCCACTAAAATAGGGGGAAAAAGCCTAAAATAAAGGTTTTGTCATTTAAAGTGACAAAGTTGGTTTGCCGGTGAGTTTGATATTTTTTTCATCTTTTGAAAAGCTTTGCCCACCATTTATTGCTAATATATTTAGTTGATAAAAACGCAACACAAAAATACAGTTTCTGAGAAAACATTATTGTTCATAGGAAAGACATTTGAAAAAATTCTGGGGACTTCAATGCAAATTACTCCAAAGACTGCAAATGTGCAGCTTTCAAACTTTCCATCAAATCATTTTGTGCTAAAGTTTGTAATGATTATACTGTATGTATATATATATATATATATATATATATATATATATATTTGTCTTTTTTTGTCTTTTGCAATTTAAACAAATAAAAGATCAATCATTCTTAACGAGATTTTAAAACATGAAAGGCAAAGTCTTATTAAACTAGAAAACGTCCACAGCAGCAGCCGTGAATGAGACGAGCATGCAGCCCTGTGTTAAACACAGGCAGAGGATCCAGATGTGTGTGGCGCTAACTCGTGCAGACACAGAGCTGATATAAATGGTGAATAATTGTGTGCTTACAGCTTATTGGCGTGTCTGCATTAGTTTGGTTCTCCAGAGAGGGGGAGGTTGGACAGAGCGCCTCCTCTGTCTGCTCTTGCCTGAGGCACCCTGTGCTCCTTCTACTGTCTGTTCAACTGAGGCAGAGAGCAGCGAGAGGGTAAGAAAGAAGAAAGGAAGAACCAAGATCCAAACCCAGAATGCAGGAGAGGGAGAGATGCCACAGGACATGCAGATTCAAAGTAAGGTAAATGCAGTTAAAGTGTCAAAAAGTGCACCTGGGAATTATCAAGTAAGTAAACAGGTCAAGTAGACAAATGACACTATAGAGAAATGAAAACAATTTCAATCGAAGGGAGTTTTAAAAAGGAATGTATAGTTAAAATGTCTTTTGATTGACAGCTAGCCACTGGAGAGGAAGGTGGTTTTAACAAGAGCAAAGAGAAGCAAAACCAATGAATGATGCAAACAACGCAACAGTTTGCACATTATTACACTACAGAAGAGTACGCCCAGCCAGAGGATCCACCAGCAAGCAACAACAACTATAAAGAAGGTAAGCAAGGCACATGCATACAAGCTGCAACAAATATTCTCAACATAAACTGGACTTCGAACAAAAAATCTGACTGGCTTGAGCAGGTCACAAAATAATTTATAATTTCCAAAAGCAACTTCTCTTTGTCATTCAACATACTTTAGAAAAAAAAAAAAAATCATCAGTCTGAAACATGTAGCTGTAGATGGGTCATGCAAAATGTGGTGGAAAAAAAAGGAAACCCTAAACTGAAGGTAAATCTTGTTTATTTCTTAGTGCTAACAAACTGAATAATGCTAATAAAATGGCTGAGCAGGAAAAGATATATGAACAGGAACAAAGGAACATTAACTCTCAGTCCGATGGGTGAGACATCCACTTGGTCCCATTATAAACTCGCATAGAGATTTTTACAAAAATTAATAATAAAAGATTGAAAACGTCCTTGGAGGTGAATTAGCTATATTGTGAGTAACAATGACCAAAAGACAAAACAAGTTTATTTAAAAACTATTTCTCTAGCTTTATAAACAACTAAGTTATTAAGATGTTTTGCTGAATTTTATGTGTTTACAGATGAGTTTTTTAGACTGAAAACAACAGCACATAGCTGGTTAGCACACAACACAATGTCTTTAACCTCTTCATATTTGAAATTTTAGAAAACCGTATGGGAATAGTGTACCTCCAGAACAGGGCAATCTTCCACTGTTAAGCTCCATAAAGGAACAGCACAGAAGAAACAAATAAAACTAAAATAAACTATTAAATAAACTAATAATGATTCAGTCAGGACATTCTCTCTATTTGTATCAGTAGTCTCCTCCAATAAAAATACAAAACAATACAATGCCAATCATCTCTAAAGGGCCCATATGATGCAAAATCAACTTTTTTGAGTTTTAATACTAACATTGTTTTCCCACCAACAACATAGGTATCTGTACGATCATCTGCATTGTTTTGAAGGTATAATTCACCCAGACTTGTTTGAAGCATTTCTGCAGCATTAACATATCAGGCAAGATCGTTCTACTTATTTCCCTTGTGTCATCTCCTTTGCAGCCAGTAGTTAGAGCTTTGTCTCAATTATTGATATGGAAGACACTAGGGCTGTAGCTCTGTAGTCGTTTAGTCGATTAATCGGTCGTTAGAATCTCGGTCGGGCAAATTTTTATTAGTCGACTAATTCTATGTTTTTTGCATGAACTACATAATATCATTTGTTACAATATTATTTCAAACTCGATTTTAATACTAAGGAATAGACGTAATTCTTGAAAGTCAGATTTTTATACAATAGACTGATTTTTTAAACTCAAAATGCAAGTATGTGATCAAACATTTTACTTTCAAACAAGTTTTGATGAAACTCAAGATTATTTTTAAACTTTTCAGAAAATTTGACGAGCAATGGTGTGATGTCAGAAGTGAAATAAAACCAACTGATGCATCAGGCTAATGATTCATAGCCAGGAAGTAAATTATAAACCACAAATAATGTTTAGCAAATACTTACATGCAAAGATCTTAAATAGGAGTATTCCCCACACGTCACTTGAATATAAAAAACAGAATTAGTAAAGTAAAATGAGGAACATGCACAACTCCTGGGAGAACCTCTCTACCTCTTTCCCCAGCGTCATAGCCCCATTTTTTAAAAGCCTTCTCATCACTCATAGCAGCCGCTGCCTGGACACCAATCTATCTGACTGTGACAATTCATTGATCACCGTGCCGCGTGAGGATGCTGATTGAAAGTGTTGTCTATGCATTATGGAAACTTTCTGAAACATTCGATGAGCATTAGTCCTAAGTGAAACATAACTATCGGCAAATGCCCAGACTGATTAATTGATTTGTCACCGCCCGCCATGTTTGTTTTTGTTCAGAAGACAGGACATCTCTCACTAAAACTAATGAAGGACATGAGAGCGGGTGTCAGAATGCACCCATAGTTTGACAGAGTGCCCATAGTCATATATATGATTCGGTCTATAATATGCATGTGTCACTATACTGTGTTTTGTTCGAGACATCTTGTAACTAGAAGAATTCTGCAGAGAATCAGGGTTCAAGTCAAGTATGCACCCACACCACACAAGATTGATACGCGTAGTTACTTTATCGGAGCTGCTCATGCATGCTGATGAGCCTTGTCTCAATCCACTTCATTCACAAGAGACCATTTAAGCTTTGGCTCTGCTTTCCTGACAAGAACAGGGGGGGGAAAGTGGAAAAATGAAAGAATGTTAAAAATCAGACTTCATCGATTAAATGCAATGGAGGGAAGTGTTGACCCTGAAATACACTAACAGCACAAACACACATTCTTCATGACCAAACTCAGACGACTTTGTCCCCATAGAGATTTATCAGGAGTTTGTGCAGAAACAGACAGGATGGAGGAGATCAAATGGTGCATGTCATGACCCTATTCTTTTCATTTTGGCTTGATAGGAGCGCCGGATATCAAAAACATGTCTTGAGTATTGATTTAACTTTTGACCCAATCATTATATGGCATTTTTCTATAAAAGCACTGACCTTCTACAACCTTTCTATAGCAATCAGGTTCAAATTGCTGTCTGACTCTGTGAAATAATTTAATAAACACCAGTATATATAAGTAACAGTGTCTTATTACAAAAGAGAAGTTGTGTCTGTGGTTCTAAAAGCAGCGTTAAGCTTGCAAGTGTTTCATCTCTTGTTTTGGTCTAATTTCATTACGATTCCGAGCTACTTCTCTGTTACTTGCTTGAGGCAGAGTTAAATGGTAATAAGGAGTGGAAAATGTAAAAAAGGCAGGCTGATTTGCATGCACACTAATGTCCTCTTAATGGACTTAACAACAAGAGTGCTTTGTAACACCAGCCAATTACAAGCTAGGGTAGCCACAATCTCAAGTTTAATTGAGTAAGCTGCAGGACGGGCATCTGATTTAACACCTAAGCAAACATCGATACTTGAGGTAGATGGTCAGCAGGATTTGACAAATAAAGAGTTTTGTGAAGGCAGAGGCTAACATTAGAGGACATGACTGTTCTGTAATAATACAACCTATAATTCTGATATTTTACTGAGAATAATTGTATGATAATAAAGACCATGTAGCTCTAAAAGGCACAGCAGAGGGAAGTGAAAGGTTTAGATATAATGAAATGTGTGAACAGAGTGTATTTAAAGTTAGAGTTTGATGGGAAAGTTTGTTTTTGTCAGTTTCTCACTCCTCATTCTGCCTGCTCCACTGGACTGTGAACTTCTATGTGACTTTTCTCCTCTGACATCTTGTAACAGCACAGTCTGTTCCAATTATAGACTCTGTCATATTTTGAATTATATTTTTAACTTCATATATGGCCGCAGCGATGCAGACGCTATTGTTCTGTCCAAGAGTTAAAAATAAAAGTGTTGAAGAAACCTACAAGACTTATTTGCAGATAACACTGTCCATACACAGTAGTTTATATCATAATGCCTATTCAATTTTGTATACTGGTTCTGTCATTGGTACAACAATTATGGATTGCTTGAATTACTAACAATAAAATATTAATTCTAAGAAATGTGAGTTTATTTCCATGTGTTTTTTTTTATTATTATTATGCAAAACACCTCCGGTAACATAATCATTAGGGAAGGTGTTGCTTTATAGTTATTCAATATTTCACTCCTATTTTAAAGTCTAGCATACTGTGAATGTGAAACCCATAGGCAAACAGCATTTAAATGTGAACTCATGCAGCTTCACAGGGCTCATTAAGAAGTTAAAGATCTTTGTAAATTATCTGTAGCAGTCGGTTCTTCAGTTCAGAAGAACACGGCATGGTTTCATTTAGCCATAACTCAAACTCTAAGTGTTGTCTGTGATTTGTACTTTTCACTTCGAATCTCCACGGCCAAACACAGTCACTGTTAGAACTGAGAAGCAAACATCTGTTCAGGTTTAAAAATTACAGAAAGGATTTTTATTTAGTGTTTATGCATGTGTCCTTTGTAGCGTACAGAACGCTCTCCACAGCACCTCAGGTGTAACATATGGTGAGTGAGCGTGCATGTGCTTTTATATTCAGGCTGCATGGATTGGATGATGAGAGACGAGAAGGTCTTTCTCTGCTCTGTATTCTGATTACACACTGATGCTAATGTCCAAATCACATGCTACGATGATGAAGTAAAAGACTGACATGAGGCAGACTATTCTACAACCAATTTCTTATTAGGCAAAAAATGTATAGGTTGTCTTTTTCACTATGGATTTTGTATAAATAGTAAAAGATTTATATATTTATTTGTTTGATTATGTTTATTATTATTATTGTCGTCAGTGACAGTATTTTTAGCTAACACTGGGCAAAATGACACAAATTCATGTTGGTGTCATATTTCGTAACCATCCAATCATGCTAGGCAAACTGCGGAATTATTCAGCAATGAGAACAAAAATTGTTACTAACTAGGGATACAAAAAAAATTCGGACAACTTTGTGATTCATGATTTCAAAATTGGATTTTGTTGAGATTTCACATTTTAATTGTGTCTTTAAAAAAGGTCTATGAACTGAGAAATAATCACATGTATACTAAAACAAATCAGAACTTCAAAGTTAGCTGTATGTTTTTTAAGCAAAACAACACAGGGTATTTTCTTCATTTATTAGAATTTATTAGTGGCTTGCGTGTAAATACCACGCCATAACAAATTGCGTGTCATAACGACGCTTCATCCTTTTTTGGAATGCAATTAAAACATTTTTATCTGGCGTGGTATGGACACGCGATGTTGTTGGAAGGACAAACATGAGGATTTTTTGGGGGTTAATCGGCTACAGGTTTGAAGTTACAAAAATGGGTAAGTTTAGGGTCTAATGCTGGCGTTGGTTTAAAGTTTAGGATTGGGATTGTGTTTAGTCTTCATGATTAAAAAACCCATCTTTACATTCACCATCGAAATGACCTGGGACAGAAACGTGTGAAATATACACGCTAAAAATAAAAATTGCATTCATATGACACACTGTGTAGCAGCCAATGGCCCCAGAGTGAAGGTAAAAGGGTCAACAAGTGCTAGCCTTTCTGGGAACTCCTTCAAGACTGTTGGAAGAGCATTTCAGGTGACTAGCTCTTGAAGCTCATCAAGAGAATGCCAAGAGTGTGCAAAGCAGTAATCAAGCAAAGTCTTCTTTGAAGAACCTAGAGAATGACATATTTTAATTTGTTTCACACTTTTTGATTATGTAGGCTACCATACTTCCACATGTGTTAATTCATAGTTTGGATGCCTTCATGTGAATCTACAATGTTCATAGTCATGAAAGTAAAGAAAACTCTTTGATGGAGGTGTGTCCAAACTTTTGGTCTGTACTGTACCTTTTTTGAAATGTTTCGGCTGCAGTAACACTATCAAACCATTACAAAAGAAATATTCACATCATAAACTGGAGCGCGGATTAATAACTTGCTCAAACTGCGGATCAATGAGGCCACAGAAATCAGAAGCGTTTCCCAGACACCATCAACAGGGATGAAGCAGCGTTCCTTCTTTCACCCACATGGGATTTCCCTCTCCAGAGAGCATCAGGCATCAAAGAGACCCGGGTCACATCTGGTTGACCACGCCTTCAGGAATTAACATCACCACGGACACTGGTGAGGCTTTTGAGGATGGCTCACAGATAGCATTTGAAACATGTCAAAAAGGTAAATATGTCAACAGTTATTTGAAAAGAAGAAATAAGCTACTAAGATATTTTGTTGTTTGTGGAAGAAATATTGGTACTTTAAAAAGCAGCAGCTTTTGCAATTTGCTTATTGCTTCTATTAAAATGTGATTTCAAGTTGATTGTAATTAATCTTGCAGACCTTTAAAAAACATTGTTACTTCCATAGAGGCATAGAAGTAGTTAACATGGGCACAGCTTGTAGGAAGTGTGTGTGGGAAAGTGCACCTGTGACTGCTGTGTGAAACATTTTCCACAACCAAAAGTTCAGTAATGCACACCGTCCACAGTCAGACCAGGTGAAGAGGAAGAGAAGGGGAGAGGGAGCAAAGAAATGGTTGAATAAAAAGGTCAGATTGAGCGCTGGAGATGTGCGGGAGTGTGGGCGTGTGGGGGGCTGATGGAGTGACAGAGAGTGAGACAGACACTAGCGAAGCGTAGACACAAGAACAGTGACATTATATACTCCATCCCCTTAAACGTGCGCACCAATAAAGCGAAGAAAATTGAAAATCCAAATTGATTGATTGAGAGGAAGCAGAAAGTTAACAGAGATGCTGAGGCAGACAGAAAAGCTCGAGACCACGACAGATGAATAAAGGTGCTGAATGGAAAGACTCTAACAAGAGAGATTGTAAATCAAAGAAGAGCGTAGACCAGATTAAAGATATTAGGAATTGCTGAGGAGTGAAGAGCTGATGACATGAAAGACGCAAAAATGAGGTGAAAGAAGTTATTTGAAATCAACCCCCAGGAAAACTTCAGATGGCAGAATTTATTACACACAAGCTATGTCACACAGTTTCTATGCACTTGTATGTCTTTACTGTCCAAAGCCTTAGAAACATGGGTGTTATTTTTGATAGGGACATGTCATTGGAGCATTACACTAAACAGCTGACGAGAAATTGTTTCTTTCAGTTGAGGAACATATCTAAACTCAGAAAAATTGTGTCACATAATGATCTTGAACTCGTAATTCATGCATTTGTGTCCTCTACACGACTCGATGACTGTAACAGTTTGTTTTCTTGTTTGAATAGGTAAGAACTGTCTCGTCTGCAGCTGTATCAAAACTCTGCAGCGAGGATCGTGACTCGCACAAACAGAAGGGCTCACATAACGCCCATTCTTAAAGCTCTTCATTGGAGAATACTTTTTCAAAATTTTGTTTTCACTTTTAGAGCTTTACGTGGCCAAGCTTAATAATTTAATAATAGCTTAATAATAATAACCAGCCTTTCAGACCCTCTCGAGCTCTGACGTCTGTTGACGGTTCCTCATACAGTTTTTGGACCAGAGGAGACTGGTCATTAGAGGCTGTTGCTCCCTGGCTTTGGAATGATTTGCCGCTCTCCTTGCACTCCCTAGACTGTGTCGATGCTTTTAAGGGCCAACTCAAAACCTTCTTATTTAGTCAGGAATTCTAATTGTAATGTTTTTCACTTGCAGGGTCTGATATGACTGTGTATTGTTGTGAAATTGTTTGTTTTGTTTGTGGTCTTGTGGTGCTATATAAATAAACTTTACAAGAAATAAATGAAACAAAACCAAAGTTGTTATCACACTAGAGGAGTTTAAGATCTTTTGCGTTATTTTTTTTATTTGTATTTTTTTGCTGTTCAAAAAAAGAACAGGCCACTGAAATAAGGACAATCAAAACAATTATTTGTCTCACAGTCGCATCATGTGGCAGGAAGAACAGAGACGACACAGACTTGGGGAGCGCAGCAGCGAGCGGAAAACAGTGTATGTGTCACGTGATCGAGTGCAGAGTGTTTTCTTTCACGAGCGCAGATATAAAAGTGAAACAACAGCACAGATGATGAAGCACTAGTAGATTAAACCAGGTCACAGGAGAAGGGTCATTAGAGGTAAGGAGCTGTTACACTGATGCATTGTGGGCGTGAAATGAAAAAGTTTAAACAAACAGCGTTGGCCATGTTTTATAGTCTTGTAAAGATACTTTACACATTTAAGGAGCAGGTGTGTTGGAGATGACATGCATAATTCTCATTCAAATACAATATAAAGATTTTGCACTTTAACTACGAGCTCAAAGTGTTATATTTATTCACAGATGATGAGGAAAGTTTCTTCTTTATTTTACATTTTGAGAGCCGCCGTCACAAGGCAGATGCGCCAGACGCTTGTGTTGTAAAGGTCCTCGTGCTCGTGCAGCATGTGACCATCATGATGACGCACCCTGACAAATAATTGTAAACAGAGTCGCAGTGACGCACAGACATAAGGAGAGAAATGACAAAGAATCTCAGAGTTCTTACTCTGACCATGCCTCTCAGAACTTGTAGGGGTCTCTAGGGGTCGGGCGAAAACTAAACTCTTGTAGTGTGCAGAAGGCTTAAAGAAAAGCAAAGATGTGAATGTAACTTTTTCATTTTCAGTGACAATACAATGCATAGCGATCAGGAATAATACTCTAATCTAAGTTTACCCAATGTAGTGACTCTGTCCAGTAGCTTATATCAGTGGAAATAATTGGGCTTGAGTAATCTACGGAGTTGTATCTTCAGTTCCTCCATTAAATCAATATTTCTCATTTGAAATATCTCTGCACTGCAGAATCAGCAAAATATTATTCACAGTGATTTATTCTGTATTGCCTTAAGCTATCCCAAAGTGTGGCTCATGGCCATTTAGAGAGGGAGAGATTGGAAGGGGCACAGAGACATGCCCAACAAACAATTAGGACTTTTGTGAGAAATATAAGTGCAGTGCAAGAATCAGTGTTGTGCAGAAAGCAGTCCGTGTAAGTGTTAGAAGAGATGCTGACCTGATAAAAATAGGCTAAGTAAAGCAAGTGGATTTTCTACTAAAACTAGATTCACGGTTGCATTTCCATAAAGTGCCAATTCTCAACCGGGTGACTATGGTGTCTGACCTGCCCACTGTCTGAGAGGTTGAAAAGAAATGTTCACAGAGCGACACATAAGAAGGACTCAGCATTTGGCGCTTCTGTGCTATATTAAAAGCAAAACAGCTCTGTTTTGGTGTATGTTGCATTTCATTGAAAATGGCACTGCCACTGAAAATAAATAAAGTGTTAGAGGAAGGCTCACCAAAAACATTGCCATAAGCCGACGTTGCACAGACTGACACAGGGCAAATAGTTGCTCAGTTGGACATGACTAAAATTATACATTTACCTTACTCTGTTGAAAATGTAAAATGCACACAAATTATGTTGTCTTTTACAAGAATATGTTCAGGTGAATGTCCTTAAATGTGTATTTTCAGGTGTAAAGCCTAAAGTGAGGCTGGAGAGCTTGGAGTATGATAAATGATAAGTTGGTGGTGGCCTGGACAAGCCCTCTGTGTAACAGAGCAGCAGGCTGCATGCTAAAGCTGACAGGGACAGCTGGCCAGGATAACCTGAATACACCACAAGGTTCAGGTGCCAAATGACCATTAGGCTTTGTTTTACCCAAGACTGAACTGCTACATTAAAACATGCAAAGATTTATTGCCTCTTTTTTTTTACTTTATAAAATTCATATCAAAGCAGACCTTAAAGACGACATAGTAGTACGGTTTGTCTGCTATGTAGATATAATCTATGTCACACTTCTGAATGACTCATTTTTAAACATTTTAAATCACAATCACACAGCTCAATAAAAGGAGATTCCCTGGTTTTATCTATCCCTTCATGGTCCATCATTTTCTTGACTCACAGATCACAATAGAGATCAGTGACTTTTTTACCTGCAATTTAAAATGTTCAAAATATAACATAGTGATAAATGTGAGTCAGAATGTAACTGTACAGCAGAGATGGAAAATTGGTCTTTAAAAGTCATAATGTGTTCAGAAATCAGACTGTTATCGCTGAAGTCAGACTGATATTCTACAGTCTTATAAGTCTGTTCTTATTGCTTATCTTGAGTCACACATTCAAATCAACAACTAACTTAAAAATACATCTCACTCCAGGAGATATAAAATACAATGACAGCATGAACTTTCCCTGTGGAAGTATCTATGTTTCTTTAAGTTCACACTGTTTCACACGTTTACAGATCGTGATGAGAACAAGGCAAACTCCTGAGAAACTCTCACTAATCTAAAAGATTATTATCACTTCCTAAGATAAACCAACACAGTTGGTAACATGGCCTATTCAACGACCAAAGGGACCTATAAACTTTAGCTGCATGTTATGACTGTACAGCTATATTAATGAGCAGACAAACATAGAAACTCAGCAAGAACATGTGTGATCATCATGTCGCCTTTTTTTTCACCTTTACTGGTAACCTAGCAACCTGAGACAGACCATCTCCCACAACACAAGACCAGTCTTCTCCAAAAGCACAAATCACATCTTGAGTGATAAGTACCTTACCTATTTATAAAACATTAATTATAAACAGAAAAGTCTCACATTAAGGCAAATATCTTATGGTAATCTGTATTTAAACTGTTGTTTTTTTGTTTTGTTTTGTTTTTTACAACATTTGTTTTTTTGTTTTTAATACAAGACTAACAACAAACCGTACTAAGAAAATGTCAAAGGTTTTAAAATGCTGCTTTGACACTTTCTCCAAATTGTGCCCCGTTTTGCAGTCTGAGGAGAAGACGGCAGACAATGACTCATCAACAATGTGTTATTTTACATCAAATAAATTATTAACAAGCAGTGGAAAAAGCGCAGAGGACAGTAAAGTGAAAGCCAATGAGGAAAGGAGCAAAAATACACACACATAAGCACACAAATGCTGGTGATGGTTCTACAAAAAAGTGCAAGTGTCTGAAAATGTAGAAAGCTTTTTAAAAACCTTATTTTGTGCAACTGAACCAGACCATGGACAAAACGTTCCCAATAAAATCCTCAATCTTGAGAGCAGAACGACGAGTGCTACAGCAAAGCAACAGTAAGTTCATGTGGATCTGGTTGGACAGTATTTTAGGAGTATGCAAGGCTTAGTGGATTCTTTATGCACTTAAACGAGCCTACACATTTAACGCCTTGTTTCACACCAAGATTGAACTGAGAAAAAAAAACGAGAAGAAGCAAACAACATGGAGGTTTACTTACTTACTTAGGCAGGAAAAGAGGTGCAGAAAAGTGTTAACAGATGAATAACATAGACATTAGATTTAACAGTAACATATCAGCACTGCCCTTGACATGTTGCCCTGCATGCATTATGTAACTTTTCTGGTTAAAGACTCACTACTTGCTGGTCTCCAATGGAATTCCGTAATACTTGAATGCCGTTACCTGACAAGTTAGCAGTAATGTATTTTCAACAGTTAGCGTGAGCCTCCATACTATGGCAACTAATCTAAATGGAATAGAAATTGCAATTTCAAATCGAACAAGCAGCAGTTTTTGAAGTATAATTTCTTCACATTAACAACATTATCTAATTATCTGAATAAAAAGTACTGCATATTATGTGGATTAGATCTGTACAAACATATTTTCAAATAGCTTGCATTAATAAAGTGTCAGCTCATTAACATATTTCATTTTTCTTTTGTCCTAAACATTACAATGTGAACTCAAACCGAAATAAATTTTTAAACCTAAATCTCAAATTGAAATGCAATCACAGCGTTATTTTTCCCAAATTGTGCATCTTTACTCCAAACATCTCAAACTGTGAAAGTCCAGAGCTAGAAATTCTCCAATAACTAGGGAACATGAGAAAAAGAAGACAAAAGTTTGAGCTTCACAGCTCCCTGATTAAAAATAATGTGATAGAATGTTTACAGAAGTACCAGGCTGTACACATTAACTTGGCAAATCTCCATGGAGACAAGTAGGTGATTCCAATGGCAGAATGAGTTACAGATCTGTGAAAAGACAACCCCTAAACACAGGAAGAAGATATTCTTTTCCAAAGGATATTCTGATGAATGATTTCAACTATTTGTATCATACCGGTAAATTTTCAATTTGGCTTGATAAAATTCATTATTTCCCTGTACGCTGTCACCAAAATGATTTTAAAATTGACCAATAAAAGCATGAAATCATAGCTTTACCTGCCTCTTATAGAAGTTTCACCTACAGCACATAAAATGCAGGAGGCCCTTTGAGCTCTCTGTTGTCATTCCAACACTTCTATAGTTTCATTCTGGGCTCAGGAAAAAGCAGCAAAATAAGACAACAGCTTTTGAAGTGTGCTCTCCCCTGTTTTGACAAAAAGCTTTGACAGGCTGGAGGACGAGGAGCGCGCGAAGAGCATGGTAAGATAGCTCTTAATTGGCTGTGTGACGGAGGGGACGAGGGGACCAAGGCAATGAAATATCGAGTGTGTTCGTGCATAGGTGTAAATGTACTTAAATTTCATTAATAGTAGGCAAAAATAGTTATGTTCTGAGGATTGATAGTTATTGGGACTCCTTGTGTCCTTATGAGATAATCAATGGGAATTTTACATTAATTCAGTGAAAACAAACTTAAATTGTAAAGATCCTTGTATGTTATAATTATGCTTTTCGTGTACACATATAGCATTTCTGTATTTGCTTTTCATATCTTTTACGAAAGGACATAATACAAGCTTGGAAACAAATATCATAATGGAGCAGTGAGTAAGAAAACATCCAAGGTTACATGCAACAAACATTGTAAACTATTGTCCATTGCTACAACGACATCTACTATTTTATTCAAACTCCTTCTAACTATCTTACCATTTAGGACATCATTTTTATAAACAAATATTAACAAAGAAATCCACTCAATAGTCAAGTTATGACCGTAGATGCAGCAGTGGTGTCCTATCTAATGTTGGTGCTGTTTGCTTTACATCAATCTGATTGCATTGAAATGATATGTATATTTGTTTTAATCTTTGTACTAAACCATGAAGGCGACAAAATTGTGGTCTCGGCTTGACTTTCATTACGTTCCAAACAAAAGAAGAAGGAAAACAAAAGTTATGAACAAAAAGGGTCAGAAAGAACAAAATAAATTGGAACAATAAAGCAAAACAAGCAGGAGCACAAACCTTACAAAGTTCCTTTAGAGAATGAAAGACTGTGTGTGTGTGGGGGGGGCAGTGGTGTGTAAAGACAAGCAAAAAGGAAAAAAGAGAAAACAACGAAGACATTGGGAGAAAGTGAGAGTCACTGAGTGAAATGCCACCCAGCCTGTCACATATCTCTACAATATTAATTACACTGTGCCACGCTTCTGAATAATGGAACAACCCTATTTAACCAGACTGAATAATTTAGCAGCTTCTCGGCCTAGTGTATATAACAGAATCAATAAGCACCCGGCACAGGTAATGAAATTCCAAAGGGAACCTCCAGGACCAAAGTTTAGTTCACCCCCGGTTAGGACGTACCTCACACCATGTGTATAACTGCATTTATGCAGTGACACAGTTAATACTGTGCACTTAGGTTATGTCTACCATGACAATAACTGTTTCCTGAAATATGAATCATATTAGAAACTTCTGTCCTCCTCTGACTACTGACAAATAGCACTATCATCTCACACCAGAAAATCAAACATTTAAATTAGATGTGCTTAAATAAACATGACAACTCCAGTTTATGACAAACAAGCAGGACAGGATCATGTGTAAATATCCCACCAAAAAAAGTACAATTAGGACCCCCAAAGAGAACTGAGGGGCATGATATAACTTGGATTTTAAAACTATGATAATGGCAACACAGACGTGATACAGTACAGATGGATAAAACATGAATTTACTTGTGACTTGTGCAAACGTAATCAAAACAAAAATAATTGCACAAAGGACTGGTATTAAAATCAAGATGAGAGTGTGTCATTTTATTTTGGTGGTTCAACATCCTCTGTATAAGTGAGACCACGTCACCTATGCTTAGACATCCTGTGCATCAGGAGTCACCTGCACTGTTACCATTTCCTCCAAACATGTCACACAAAGACAAGTGCACCTTTAATAGTCTCATTACTGCTTATCCACGAGCAGCCGAGTCAGGGGTCCCAGTCACACGGACACAAGTGAACAACAGCAGTCTTTTACGCTCACAGTCATTATGTCTAAAAGGTGTATTTACTACATATTGTGTGATTTCTTTTAACAAGCTTGTCTTTCATACTTATTGGCTGTACAACACTCTGCAAAGGGTGGGCAATACATAGAGTTTTAGATAATAAAGTTGTTTTGAAAATATCTACATTTAAATGAAGCAGTGTTTATAGTAAAAGTTGTTACAGAAAGAACTGGCAAAAAAACAAAAATGTTGTAGGCTTTCAAAAATAGTATCAGGTGAGATTTAAAGACTTGATATTTATATTGCAGATTGTTCAATTAAAAAAAACTAAGCTACAATCCATTATTTAATACTAAACTTACATATTATTGTCTGAATATTGTCATTAGAGATTTCCTGATTTTTCTGGTAATAGTATGTGTCTTTACAAACCAAAACAACAACAAACTGCATAAACTTCCACAAACAAATTACTCTTTCTTTGCAACTTGACTCTAGCTACACTGGACTGTAACATTGTGACTAGAAAAGGAAGTTCTGATTTGTGGCTGGTTGAGATGTTGATTGCTTTTGATTTGTGCTCTGTCTTGCCTGTCCCAGAAGACCCCACTCATAAGTCTAAAAAGTGCCACTGTCCTCCTTCTAAATGGGCCTCAGCCTTCTGTGGCTGTCCCTTTCCAAGAGCAGGTGCGATGCAAATGCCCTGTGTTTATGTGTGTACAGTATGTGTTGGTGCGCACCACTATCCCACTCACAATTAATCAACTGTGCCATCTTCCACGCCCGGGAAATGGATGCAAGCAAAAAGTTAAAAGACTTAATTTATAAATAAATCACATAGTAAATAACAGTTGTTTGTGTTGCTAGTGACAGTCGACAAGGCTGTACGTTAGCGCTGGGAGCCAACAGATTTACACATGTACGCAGCGCACATGCACAATGAGAACTGACCGGGGACAATAAATATGCATTATGCTGGGCAGATAGAGGAACAACAGGTACAAAAAGCTAAGGATGAAAAATTGAGCTGGAGAAAAGATGAAAGAAGAGGGAAGGAAAAAAAGAATGTGAAGGAAAGACATCAAATAATGGCTGTAAAGAAATAATGTAGTTGAAAAGAAGGGAAGGGTAGAATTGAAGTGATTTATTCTGAGATTTATTCCAGCTTTCAGAAAGTAAAATAATAGAACTCAATACTACTATTTTATTGACTGTACAAATTACCCAGTAAACTAAAAGTTGAAGGAAATTACAGTGGATAGTTAACAAGATTTTGAAACCCACTAATTCTTCAGGCCTGACACAACTGTTAAGTCAATGTAAAGCTGTGTCAGAATGAAGATGTGGCTCAATCACTTCATTTTAACCATTCACTATTCAAACATATGTATAATTGGAAACCAATTGCTTGTTAAAATTTAGTTTAAATTTTGTGTAACTTAAATTAGGTGTCCAAAACAACTATTGCATGCATTGCAAAAAAAAGTGCATTGAACTATGCTTTAGAGCGAAAGTGTGAATGAAAAGAACAATCAGAGAGCCTCTTTGAATATCTGTATTCCATCAACTAGACCGCAAAAGCAGTGAGTGGCAAGACCAGTGTCCATTCCAGTGGCACCAATTTGTGTAAGCAGAACACAAAAGTCTGCCCTGACCGATGAACTGAGTAATCTATAAATGTATGTAAATGTAATTCAACCTGGACAGACTCAGACAGACGAGATGATGCAATTAATGGTGACATTTATTAATACAGGTTTGGCACTTAGCCCTCGGCAGAAAACAATGACCATGTGATAAATGATGAGCTGTTAGAGTAGGAGATTTCCCCCGGAGCCTGGACACTGGTGGTGGTGAAGAGGGAAAACGTGAAAGTTTAGGTGGAGATAGAGAGAAGGGTTTCAGCGCGGCATAACGCTGGCACATTGAAGTAGAGATCGACCGTATGGTTTTTCTCAAGCCGATACAATGCCGATTTTTTTATACATTTTGTCAGCCAATGTCGATATAAAGACATAGCTGAGATGAGATAGTGTATCAAAAAAAAAAAAAATGCATTTTAACTATTATTTTGTCTCATTATTTATGGGATACACCATGCATATGAACAATACAGAACACTTTAAACCAGGGGTCTCAAACTCGCGGCCTGGGGGCCAATGCGGCCCCGAGATGATTTAATGCGGCCGCGGCGTGATTCAGATTTAATAGTGTGGCGCGTACTAATTGAACTCATAAATGCACTTTTTTTTATCTATGTTGTAAGTTCTCCATGATGAAGCTGTTGATTCCCTCTGTTGTCTCTAAACAGAAAAAAATCAATGCAACATAGCTTACTAAACAAAAAACTATTAAATATTGTATGTTCATGAGTAATTTTACAGCCTTATTTTAATATAAAGAAAAACTAAATCAAGGAAAAGCAGGCAGTTTGAATCCTATGTATATACTCAAGGGAGTTCAAGGAAAAGTTCTATTGCAAAAGTTACTTAGTATTGCTTAAAGCTGCTTTATTGATTTATTTTGAAGAAGACATAGTGGCTGTATTTTTTGTACAGCGTTTTTGTTAGCTTCCCAGATTTTTAAGTAGACTCAACACTAAGAACAGAGCCAACACAGTGAAACAATGAAATATTCAGATGCAGAAAGATAATGACAAGCTCACAAGCGCCTAATTCATTCATTCATGCATGTGTTTCAAAGACTGACATGAATCTTCGCCGGCAGTCAGGCCCATACCCTTATCACAGCTCCACACCTCCATTGAGCTTTTTCAATCACTTCTTTCCTCTTCAAAATTAGATCTTCCTCAAACTTCTATTCTCTCCCACCTCATCTGGAAAGCAGAGTCATCATCATCAGCGCGGTCATTACTTGTGGGATAAAATGCATTTGTGAGCACCACCTTGAGCAATAACAATCATGTCCGTAAGTTGGCCGTCTTTGCTGACAGTATAAATTGGTCGATTCTAATGCAAAGTAATGACTCTTAATGCTTTCATGGTTACAAAAGTAATTTGTCAGCATTTAAGCAGCACTCAGGCAAATGATCTAGGACAATTTACTCATACTGATGTGTATTATTGTAACATGTAAGCAATATTAAAAGTAGGTGTAAATATAATATTGCACAAAAACATGAAATAGATCAACTGTGACCACATGCGGTGCAGTTTTTAGATTCCTCTATTAATAAAGTTTGTCTTTAGACTCTGGGGAGCAGAGTCTCCCAGCGGACAGAAGAGTAACCAATCAACATGACCCCGATGCACGGTCTGACACAAGAGGAGCAGGAAGCACTGGGAACACTGACTCCAGCAGGTGGACAACAAATTATATGCACTATTCAAAGAACAGATCATTCGGTTTCAGGCAACAAAAAATACAACTGTGTATAGACTGGGAAATAATCAAAACAACGAACAATCACAAATGTGAGCTCAGCAGCTAAACCTCTATCAGCAAAAAAATATGTTTGAAGCAGAAGTCAGACTTTAGATGAAGAATTTGATTGTCTTCAATGTTAAATGGCAGAGATTAGAAGTCTGTTTAGTTTGTGTTGTAAAATCATTACCAAAAAAGCATTTTAAATGTAAAATTAAATAGAAATTAATCAATATGAGTAAATGTGTTGCAACTCTCATAACTATACAGTCATTTCCGCTCTAACCTTGTGAAAAGAAATGAAAATCCTTGCAGTTACGTTGGGAAGAATATTTTGAAAATGTGTTACAGAATAAGTACCTGCAATAAAATGTCTTTTGTATTGTATTTATATGTACTTGGTTAAATCCAACACTGTTTTGAATAGTGAGAATATTTTCACAACCTAAGATTAAAACTATTAATATTAAGTTCAACTCTTGGTTAATTGCTTGTTCATTGTCCACTTATTATCAGAATCACTTTCAGAGAGGAAAAATCCAATCTCTGTAAGACTTTTGGTTTCTAATTTTCTCACTAATTATGTGACTGTAAAAATCTAAATTGTAGTGTATAAAAAAAATTTCAATAAATTAAAAAAAATGTATTCTGCGACGCACTAAATGAAAGAGTAACTTTAGGGAAATACATTTACCCCAAATTCCAAATTTATATTTTTGTATTTGATTACTTCCCAACAGTGTCTCTTTGCAAAAAGAATAAGCTGAAAACAATGGTATGCAAAATAATTGTAGAACTTAAATGGTGGTGTGTGATCTGATGCCATTACACAAACATACAGCCAATCCATCAGCAAATGAAGAAATAATAATGTCTATTTATACAGTCTCTTTGTTTTGGCAAGTTTTAGGAACGTAGAGGAGAGAAAACATACACACACGTGACAGGTAAATCAATGAAATGTTAGACCTGCCAAATGCTGCTTCCGGTCAAATATCCAGTCGATCAGCGCTCTTACTCAATTTTTTTTTTTCATATTATTATGTCCCTTGTTCACATGGTGCACTATCGTTGACGTGACAACAGAAAGACAGCGTGACAAAATGACTGAAAGTTCTGACTTTCTGGAGGCAGTGTGAAACCAAACTCTGGAACACAAATAATAATAGTACACTTTTGAAGATTCTAAGATCATCAAAACATAGTCATGATTATTTTGCTAATTTGCTAATTATTTCAATTAAAGGTAGCACAATAAGCCAAAACTTGTGTGTAACTTTTTGTTTGCCTCATTAAAAAACATAATGTTCCTGAGTAACACTCCTGGTAACTCAAACTGTCAAATATGTTCTGCTTTCCTCTGTGGAGACTGGCCTTTCCCAGATATTCTCTTTTCTATTATTATGCTTACATAATGAGGTCCCTTTTGGCCTCAATAATTAGCTGAGTTGCTCTGTTTCCATTGTCTTGTCTCTAAATAAGGTCAGGACAACAATGACAATTCAGGTTTACTCTGAAAAGCATCGCACAAATCCAATCAGACGGCCTTTTCCTACGGCTCTACAAGCTCAGCTCAATTTCTCTTGACTCTCTCATGAATAGCAACAAGAAAGAGGTGACCTGCAAAGAGCTGATTGAATTCTTCCCTAGTGGTGGACGAGCACACTCCAGCAAAGAGGGAAAAGTCTGAGCAAAGTAAGTTTACTATAAACCCGAGTGCCATATGTCTGCAACCAAGCCTGCCATATATCTTTGGAAAGTGCTGCTGATCTAATAATGTCCTTCTTTGCAAAACTTCTGCAGGCTGGGATTAGCACACAATGACCAATATAAAGTGAAGTACGCCTAGATTATATTTGAATTATGTCATTATGCAAACTTGGATGAAACTAAATACTGTATTTTTGAGATGAAATCAAATGTGCACAACAACAACAAATATACTTTGCAAAACATAATAAGCAATCTTCCTCATTATAGTTCTAAAAACTTGCCTTAAACTTAAAAAGTGACCATCTGTGAGTGAAGCAACAGGGATCAAAAGTTGGAAAATCTGGGCAACATTTAGGCAGATTTGATCCAGATTTTTGGCCAAAAGAAAGAGACATGGTGTAACTGACTGGGATACTCACTGTAAGCCCGGTGTTTCCCATTGAGGGTCTCAGGCTCTGCAGAAGGGCCTCGAACACAATGGCGTGAAAGAAATTTAGATTTTACATTTGTTTTCCCTTTTTTTTCTTTGATTAATTTACTATTTTAGTCTATTTAAGGTTCACAGACATTACCATTTTGTTGATTGAAAAAAATGTCCTCTTTATATTAAACTCAAGGGCCTTCTTGGCAAATATCAGTTAAAAATAAATAAATTCCATAGCCACATTAGCCAACTTTTTGGTCTGAGATTAAATTAGATTAGATGCATTTGTCATATACAAGTTAAGTTAATAATGCAATGAAAAAGTTGTATAGTTGAAAAGTAGAGTGTGAAAAAAAATGTACCAAAAACAAAACATCTATTGTACTTTCATAAAATGTTATGAAAGAAAAACAAAATCTTTTTTCTTTCAGGTGGCCTGTGGAGACGATTTGGGATATACAAAGATGATAGAAAAAATTCTGCTCAGTTACCAAAAAAACACACATTGTTTAAATTCCTGACAACAAAAACTAAAGATAGCCAGCCCTGAGACTGACACGGCTCCATAACCTCTCTGACGATCTCCAGTCAGTCACACAGGCAAAGTGAGCTGCAGTACAGCTGTACAGACTTTCACAGTAACACATATCTAATCATTAGAGTTAAAATAAGTCTGATTTTTTTTTGTGCTAAAACTTCCATTTATCAAGTTCTCAAGAGCCCTTGCAAACAAAAACTCAAAGCTGGCTCTAAAAAACATTACTAATTGACTTTGGTCAAGGATACTACCCATATTGAAGTTATCTAGTTTTTCTGATGCAATGTAGGTCATTCATTGGAGAAATATGATGTGTGTGCGTGAGAATGTGTTTGTGTGCGCACCAGTCCCTGGTTTTACTCTATTTGGCGTCACTGAGTGTATAAGCACAGCAGCCCAATGAATAATGAGGCTATTACTACCACAGCAGACCACAGAGCACCACCTGTACTCATTCAATAATGTGTGTGTTCCTGTGTGCGGCTCTGGGCAGGTGTGAGCTATCAGCCGCTGTAATCCTAGTCAATATGTCTGATGGACCCTGCCCCTATGCTTTCTGGAGCATTGCGGCTAATTCAATATTCACTTTATAAAACGTGTCTCATGGTGAGCCAGGCCTGTTTGTGCCTATGTCCACATTTATAAACATGTGAAGATATAGATTACATTCACACACAGACCATCCTTCAGTATGTGTGTAAAAGGGTGGGAATGGTCAAAGCTTAACAAGTTGATATATTGATATGTCAAAATCCTGTTTTCTTTTCTTTTTTTTTTTTCCAAAAACACACTGGACACTGAACAAGGGTCAAACCAGCCTAACAAAAAGAGATTGGATACTTCTAGCAGCAAAAAAAATTTGCTACAGCAAAATCAATCTTCCTTTTGATGTTTGGTGAGTATAGCAGAGCACAAAAAAGGCCCCAAAATACAACAATTATTCAAGATTCAGTGAATTATAATAATATGCATTGTTCACTATTCACAGCTGCCAATTATATGAGATTAAACCAAAACCAACGTAAAGAAGCTTGAAAGACTCAATTATCAACTCGTCCCCTTGGAATTAGAAAGGTTAAGTTAACATTTTATGAAAAAATTAAGCATACAACATTTTAACATGGCAGTGGTCTATAAATGGTCAGAACATATAGCTTACTATTCATTATCAAGATAGAACCGTCTAATTCTAATAATACAGGGTTAGGGTGACAAGGCCTTTAAAAAGAAAGTTATACATGACATAAAAAGTCAGACAACTTAAATCTTATAAACCAGTATTTGAAGAGTTCTCTAAGTCGCAGAGGGGAAAGGCAGCACATCTCTGACCCTGTCACCCTGTGCAGAGGCTGCCAATGACTGCTGTGTGATGGGCCTCAGCTCCTCCCCACAGACTACATGTGTCTCAGCTCAGAGCAGAGCAAGAAGACACACATCGCTAATCCAACTTCAAATATCAACTTTACTGACTGACACACGAGTTACAATTCAGGGGGCGAGCTACAGTTTGACTTAAAATCTAAACTTTACTTTCAAGTTTGGTTCATTTTTATTAGTCACCTCCCATGCGCTTATCTTCTTGCATGCTATTTTTAAAAGATTAATAACATAAAAATTCTTCATCTGTACCGAATTGACTTTGTATCTAAATTACTTTGAGTGTCGTGTCTACAATTCATTCTTTTATGTCTGAAAGCTATAAAAGGAGTTTTTAAACCCATTATGGTGAAAATTTATGAGAATGCAGGTAGGGGTGGGGTTGAATATATTAAATTTCAAAAATCTACTGCTATTTGCAAAAATTTAAAATTGAGAGTATAATTTTTTGGTATAAATTCTGCAGACTAAAGCTATTTACAATTACAATATAAAAATATGTATTGTAAACTGTATAAAGACACTGTAATTTCCGCTTTTTGGTAATACTTTTTTTGGCCTCCCATGTTTATCTGATGAGTGAACCTTGAATATTAACTCTTTCACTGCCAGCCCTATTCTCGCTTTGACATTTGAAATTCCTCACTTTCATTAGAATCAATCGATTCTAATGAAAAAAAAAAAAACACTTTTTAAATCGAACTTCATAGTGTTGTTTTCCTCTGTGCAGCTTTTTGGTGAACCATTATGAACCACTACAATGAAAAAATGTGAAATGGTAAGCTACTAACAACCTTGACCTGGGTACAGCGTTTCGTTTCTGTGCATGAAGTTATTCTGAAATGACAAATAAATCTGAAATGTGAAATGTTTTTAGGATAAAGTACAAGGTTTACAGGATTAAAACAAACAAAAGTTTTCTACTTTCTGATGCAGATTACAGAGATTCTGCTTTTTATGGTGCATAAATGTAAGTTTGTGTTTGTGTTCTTTTCCTCTAGTGTGAGGCTGTTCTCCAGCATCATGCTTTTCATCATCTAAAAGACAAAGACAAAGACTGCTCTAAACTTACTCAACAATGTTTTTAGTCCAAAGATATTTTGCCTGTAATCCAATTAAAAAGAAAGCTGGTCTCCAGAAGCAGTCAATCTTTGTAGTATTGTACAATGCGTAAAGAAAACATGTATTTTACGGTCATGTGACGTCCTCTGGGTCCTAGTGCTCAACCAATTCCTCCATCTGCTGGGGAATCTGTGGAACTGCATCATGTATTTGCCTATAGACAAAGTCCACACAAGAGCCCTATCGTCGCATATAAATAAAAAGCTAATGACGCATATAATAAAAATAATAATAATGCATTGGATTTATATAGCGCTTTTCAAGACATCCAAAGACGCTTCACATTATGCATTATTCATTCATCCCACACTAGGTAGTGGTAAGCTACTATTGTAGCCACAGCTGCCCTGGGGCAGACATGACGGAAGCAAGGCTGCCATTTTGCGCTATTGGCCCCTCCGACCACCACCAACCATTCATACACACACCAGAACCATACTAGGCAATGTGGGTGAAGTGTCTTGCCTAAGGACACAACGACGAGTATGTCCTTCCTTGGCAGGGAAAGAGTTAAGTTTAAATAAATGTTTTGGCACATGTACGTTGGAGTGATGTCAATTGAGATTGATTGAGATACAGCATTGATATATATATTTTTTTTTTACGTAAGTGAACAAAACATGTGAACTGCTGTAAAAAGTTTAAAACTAAAAAGCTACAGGTACAGGGCCTTTGTTTTTGAGAATCAGCATGAGTGAAAAGTCATGTGTGTGTCTGGCCCACACAACAGCAGAAGTGAGAGTGACGCTGTGGTATCAGATACACTGAAGCTGGAGGCAGCTGTGACATGACAAATCCATGTTCTGATAAAGACTTTGAGCTGACCTTCTGTGGCAGGTCTATCATTTGGGCAGACAGAGTCCTCCACTGAAGACATCTTTATAAATGACAAGCTTTGGATTTACTCTCATGAAGGATTGACCACTCACACAGCCCACTTTGTTCAAACTTAGCCCAAAGTCACTTTTATGAACAACAGGCCATCCTTGGCACACTTTTGCACATCTTACTTAATGCCATATTTTCAGGAGTTTCGGCAGGTTTTAAACTCCCCTGTTCTCTAAACATGGCTCGAATTAAAGCGGAAGCAAAGTTAATTAATCAGTTATTGATGTAACTGATATTATATTATATATTATTAATCAACTAATTGAAAAAACACTATCTGAACTCTAAAATGTGCAATGTGTAGTGAAGAAGTGGATGACTCAGAAAGAGGAGGAAGAACTTCCAAAAGACACTGGAAAAATGAACAATTGCTTTGATTAAAAACCTGAAATTATGTAAATGAACTTGAGACAAACTTGAGAAAGCATCGATTCCAAAGATAAACATTACTATCACAATTGACCTTTCCAAAAATGTTTTATGATCTAGAGCTTTATCACAATTATAAAATCACAGGGTTTAGCAGAAAAATTGCTTTGTGCTAAAAATGTCAGTCTATTGACTCAAAAGATAACTTTGTACTTATTGCAATATTGGTTAATTCAATAAGAGTTTGATTATCTAAACAACGTGTTGATTAACCAAGACGAAAAGGAATTACTAAACTAATGTATGGCTGCAACTAGACTTTTTGCTAATTTATCAGTTGGGCAATTAGTCTTTTGATGATTTGATTAGTTGCTTAGAACGCAAAAGTCCTTGGAGTACAAGTTTTTTTGCTAAATTTGAGTTGCCGTAATGTAATGCCATTGATGTTCAATCTAAGGCTTTTCTCAGCTTTAAGCATGTTTGAAATCTAGTTACAAATTATTCTACGACTAAACTAGTTTTTTTTTAGCAATTAATCAATTGACTAATAATACTGTATTTAGTTGCACCCTAGATCAGATGTAGTCACATTAGGGTTAGTTACTTTAATCTATTCAATAATTTAAAGTCAGGATAGTTGAGAAAATTGTCTGATACAAAGCCTATGATTTGGGCATGTACAGAAGAAGGAAGTGACTTGTCCTTCCCAAATAATTATGCATACACAGCGAAGCAGCTGAGCGATGAGTACAAGAGAGAATAAAAGAACACTATGAATCTCTGAACGCCATAAAATATTGATCCATACAAAAGCTTTTTGCTCAAAGTCAAAAATATTAGTGACAGCACACTTTTAAAGATAAGTGCCTTTATCAAATGCATTATCAATTGCTAATGTGATATAGACACATTACTATGGAAAAACGTGAGATTGTGATGATTATTATTTGTTTATTAAATACAATAGCTGTGACGGTCAAGGACATAAGCTAAAAGTAAAAGTTAACCTGGCATGCATCTCAGAGGGGGAGTATCAACGCTCAGCCAAAACACATTCATCAACAGTTTGGCAGGAAGCCGATATCATGCCCAAGCACATTCATATTGCATCAAAAAATTTCTATTTAATTTGGCATCAGTAAAAACATATTTTCTCGGGCAAGGATTCAAGGAGTTGACTGCCAAAACAAAAAGTAGCAATTAGAAAAGTCTGTCTCACGAGAGAGCGATTCGAATATTCAAATACTTCTTGACATATAAAGCAAATGTAAAATCTTTAGTGCGTTGATGGAGAAAATCAACAAGGGCTAACTGTGGGTAACTGAAACGATTACTGCATTTCGAGCAGATTTTAGCTGCTTTATTATTCCTTCTCATCTCAGACCCACTGCAGAGAACGACCAATAAATTCCTTATAGAAGTCAAGAGCGAAGAAATCACAGCAGTTAATATTTTTTACAATGGTCCTTCTATTTTGCATGCAAGGCCTGATCAAATGTGCTCCATTCATGACTGCTTTGCACAATGTTCACTTTAGTAGCCTATAATTGGGACGTGGTTCAAAGGCTGTTCATAAAAGGTTGCAGACAATCCATATTTTGTTCGCTTAGAGATCTGTGATAAAGATATTCAATCAAAAGAAGGGGCGGAGCTAGACACTGGTCTGGTCACTGTCCGATTCTTTTTACGTGACTTGACAATAGTTTCTTTTGTTAAATATTCTTTTTCACCAAGACAATGACACACATTGTCAAACTGCTTTGAACAGGCAAAATACAGCCAACGAGAAGTTGAAATATTTTTATATCAAACAATATGAAAGATCTGTTTGATAAAATACAAAGAAATAGAAGGTCATAGTTTTGACAGTTGAAGGTTGAAGGAAAATGTACATAAAAAGCAGCACAAAGATTCCCATGAGCCTTTTGATTCGCTAGTATTTCACAACACCAATTTCTACATCTTAACACTTGGGTCACTGGTGTTGTTTTCATCCAGATTGTGCAGAATTGCTGAGTTCTCTGGGTCAGGTACACATTTGTGCCAAAGTAGTGTGCTGAATATGGAACAGCTCTGCCAGAAAAAACTCTCCAAAACACATTATTCATTACAAAAACAGGAGTGCCAATACTGTACTTATTTCAAGATATCAACAGGAACCACAATCGGAATATGCTCCAGTGATACATCAAGGCTTCAGTCTCTCCGTATGAATCTATTGCTGCTTCTCGCGTCTCTCCTTCATTCCTTGCTCTGTGGTCCACTCGTACACTTCAATAATTCACCCATATCCTGCGAACAGGTTGTGTTTGCAATGCAGGGTGCTCCAGGCAGGCGTGAGAAGAACAGAGAGCATCCGAGCAAGATTAAAAACACAGACGAGAGAGGCATGAGGTTGAAAATGAGACTAACTCCCTACTCATATTAGTTTTATCTTGGAATTTCAAGTAAATTGTAATAATTACGTAGCCAGACGTTCGCCACCTAGTGCCACTCAATTTCATTTCACTCCAGCTACTAGGTCAGGTATCGCAGGAGTGCAGACAGTTCCCAAAAAGCAGGAAGTACAATCAGCGAACAGGAGCGGAGCAGAGTGTTGGCCAGAACCAACTTGAGTTGAGATAGAACTTTTAACCTTGTGTCAAATATTAACTTGATATTTTACCTTTTAATTTGTAAAGGTACCACATAGAATGTCAACATTCACTGACACGTGTTTATATTTTACTTCGGGGTCTACAAAACATCCAAAAAGCAGTGGTTAAATAAAAAAATAATAATTGTTAAAAATGTAATAAAAAATAATTATTGGCATCGCTTGAGTTTTGACAATGTTGGCAATAAAAATGTTCATAACCCCATGCAAATGCATGTATGAAACTAAAAAAATACAATAAAGAAAATACAATAAAAAAAATGTGGTTGGAAGTACAACCCTGTTGTCATGTCAACATAGTAGTAAGCAACTAAAAGCTGTGTTGGAAAAGTTTGAACAAAACAACATTTTATTGCAAATAAATTAAAAGAAAGAATGACTGTTTCATAGACTGATTGTGCCAATGTGAGTCTGATCGATAATCATAATGAGCCACTGCTAGAGCACAGGTAATTCACACTAAAACAGAAGAAATACAACTGTAAAGAATTAATTAAAATGTTATTGTAGTTTCTTTATTTTGTAGTCCACCATTTTCAGAGCTAAGTCTGTAAAAACAAGTTAATTATTGACACTGCTGATCCCATCCAAATAAAAAATAAAATACAACTTTAAGTAGCTTCTATTTTACTGACGTGCCTGAATAACTACAGAACTAATCTTGTGTGAGTGCAGAGAATCAAATGTCACTTCACCTGTTGTGAGTAATAATGGTGTGGAGGGATTGTTTTATAGGTGCCGTATCACTAACAGGTGAGAAAGAGGAGATGATAAAAAACTGTACATGAACATGGTTGTATCAGGCACAGAAGGAAGGCCTCCCGTGTGGAAAAAGATTAGATCTGAATCATACAGCAGCAATCTCCTACAACCTATTTTCACACCAAACAGTGGGTACTATATTTCCTCACTACCTCTCAGGAAAGTCAGGGACAGACCTGCTTTATCCAGTGATAAGAGGTCCAGCAACAAATACAGACTTTAAACAAATATGTCTATGTACAGTGAAAAGAAATAAACGGAGCATCAAATCAAGATATACTTCTCCTGAAAAACTTAACAGTAACTTTTGAATAGGCTTACAATACAATAAAGAGTAATCATATATATACTTTTTTTATACATGATCAGTCAAACCTACAGCTCGATCTAAAGGAGAAGTCACTATTACCAATAATGTTTTGATTAGTTTTACAAATATATACTGCTATTAATATTGTTCAAGTCCAATGAGGAATTATAATGAGTATATCAGCTTGTACTATTTTTACTACAGTGTACAATATAATCATGTGTAAAACGTTTTGTTGCTTTCATTTAAAAATGTGCAGTAAACAGAAATGAACAAACTTTCTGAACTATACTGTAACAATACAATAAAGTTGTGGTTTGTCCACTGGTGTTTCTTCTTATTGCCCAGGCTCCAGATCTCTTGGGGAGTCTTTCTTCTTTTAGCTGCTCTGTGTATGAACATGGCCTTTTCATGATCACCTTGTTAATGTGAACCTTTCTCTGTGCTGTGCATTTTTGCTTCTTTCGTTTAAAAACACTGTATGTGAAAACTATTGCTCTTTTTCATCAGCGCTCAAATTACCAAGTAAGAAAGGTCTGCTTTAACAATCTTGTTAAAAAAGGCAAATGGATTATTCTTCCTTTTCACAGCTGTGGCTAAGTTAGATGTCAAAATATTTCTCGAGCTACAGATGGTTTCTCTGACAGCACTGAAGAGCTACAACATTCTGTTTAAACATTAGCCTTCATCACAAAAGATTGATGCTTAGTGGAAATTAGCTGCAGTAATGCGTCTGAGTTACAGCCATTATGGTGATTGACTTAGAAAAACCTTGAAATTGTTTGCTGCTTGCGCCTTTGTTTATACAAACACTAAAACACTGTATAATGCAGTATATTACATGTACAAAAAAAAAAAAAAATGCACATTGATATTTGTTTTGGAGCAGGTTTTGTTACAGATTAAAACCCGAGAACTGTCCGTGGTGCTGAAGAATAAAACAATTGTTCTTCATGGCCTTGGTTACAGTTTTCATACATAAATAATTCAATAAATTGTATGAAAATATTGTATAAACATATACAATAGTTATTTTTGTCTTACAAGCAATATTGTAGAGCTGTAGTACACAAAGAATTATTTATTTCATTTCTGGAATACCACCAGTTTTAAATCCAGATTATATCAGGGATAAATCATGTCTAAACCATGTCTAAAATGAGATTAAATACTGCAAATTAAAATAATTATTACTTTTAGGGGACATTAAGAAATTTGCTTTTCAAAATGCTCCAAATGCAGAGGAGCCCATGTAGTAAACTGTTGCATAAATGCTTTTACTTTTTAAACTAATCATCAGCACTCAAAAGCAAAAAAGTAGTGCTACTATCAAAGTTATATTATGTGATGTACAGTTGTATATAAATCAGGTGACAATGCCCCCCAATGTATTCTGTCACCATAACAAGGACTGGGGTCTCCATCCACCCACTAGTTCCTCTCTCAGCACCTCACTGGCCTCATTTCCTCCGCTAGCCGACCTGTCTCCTGGCTCCCCCCAAAATGAGCCTTCCCCTGCCTCCCCGTGACAGCGCGCACCATGTTCTATATCTGCACTAAGTGGAGAGGTGGGTGGATGTTTGCCACTGAATCGACAAATGATAGCCGGAAAGATGACAGGGAGAGAGGGATTTTAAGAGGAACGTGCTGGAAGTGGAGGTTATTTCCGAATGTTAGTGATGGGATGAGGAGCAGGTTTAGGCTGGAATGAATTGGGTGCATTTGATTGGATGACGGCAATATGGACAGCTAGGAAAAGCAAGAGGATCAAGAGAGCAGCAATGGAGGAAAGAGGAGAAGACGGCAGGAACATTTCTTCTGACAGGTACAAGTTTAGTCGCGAGGTGGAGACGAGACAGTAAGAGAGAGGAGAGGGATGAGGATGGCAGGTAAATTGCTATTCCGACAACATAGCGACTTTTCCAACAAATCCGCAAGATTACAGCCCCTTTTCTTGTGAAGTTTAAAGGGGCAGACCCGGATAGTATTTCGAACATTTTAAGTGCAGGGGGATTTTTAGGGCCACCAGGAAAACTAGACTGGGAAAGACTGTGGGATTGAGAAGGCAAGAAGAAGATGTGGGATCTACGACCAGCAGGAAACGCTAAATTATTAAGGCAAAACGTGTGTAGGAGTTGGAGATGGATTCACCGGCGCTGATCCCGTCTTGCTGTCAGAAGTTTAGTTGGACATGAGTGACACATGCAGCTGCGGTTGTCTGTTTGCTGTTTGTGGTTTGGGGCGAGTATCACGGGAGGGAGAGTGAGAGAGCACAAAGAGAGCGTGAAGGATTTAATGAAGATAGTATTTTTGGTTTTTGTATGTGTTAAAAAAGTATGGTTGGATTTCTAAACTTTCAAACTTGGTAAAAAATAAAATAAAATCACTGTATGTCTTTCCGCATTAGAAGGGTCAAATTATTACTTCAATTACACCGTTGGACTTAATATATTTTAACCAAATTAAAGGTGGGTGTTAACAAGCAAACAATTTAGTTTAAATTTGACAACTTCATCTCATAAATCCTTCAACACATGGTTAATATCGACATGCATTCATTTCGATTGAAATTATGGCTTATAAACTAAATTTGCAAACCCTGAAGTGAAACTGGAGAGGGCCAATCAGAGCGCAGCATTCAGCTCCTGATTAGAACTAAAATGTGTTATTATTCAATTCAGAAAAACCTCAGTGGTATCATTTTTTTACAAACGGCTGCATTTATCATATACTTTTTAGTGGAAAACACAAAGGTTACTAATTTACAACTAAAAGAGTTAGTTACCCCTGGATGTACACAGACTGCGAGGCGGTTTGGTTCGGGACACGTGCGGGTTTCTTGCAAAGTGCTTGTTACACCAGATGCTGTCAACTGCGGTCCAGTTTTGTCCAAAGTCACGCAGATTCACGTGCATTCCCGCAAGAACGCTCGTATAATGAATTGAAAGCCGCATCAGACCGCTGCGGTGGCCGGGAAAAATAGACTTCATGCAGATTCTTTCCGCAGACCCGCGCGGCTCCTGCACTCACATCCGCATTCCTCGGAGGTCTGTGTACTTGGGCGCATTGGTTTTAAGCACTTTCTAAGTTCTGCGGGACCCGCGCGAGTCCCAACCCGCACCGAACTCGCAGTCTATGTACATCCAGGGTTAGTTAAACAACTTTAAAGGTGAAATATGGTGGTTACATGTTTTGACATAATATTTATGTCTAGAAGCATTCAACTAAAATGTGGTGTTGTTTTCTTTACTTTTTATTTTAATAGTTCCACTGTCTGTTATCAAATCTGTACAGTCCAATGAAGTCTTGCAATTGCTAAAATCTAAATATTTTAGTTTTTGTTTTTTTTGTTGAAAAGTCATACCCTTTGCAGCCCCAATCCAGCACAAATGTTACTACTTGAAATCTGATAAAAATTTAGTTTGTGTTCTGCTGTATTTGTTAATTTACTTGGTTTATCACATAAAAAGTGCAAGTCAGCATAAATGACAAACACTGAATTAATTACTGTTGGATGACGTCAAAAGCTGCCGTGATCTCACTGCTGTCCTGTTGGCTTCATGAATAAGTTACTCTCCAAATGTTCCCTTCTCTCACATAGAATTCACTTCCACACATGTAGTAACAAACCACTCTGCTCTCCAGTATAAATCATATGCAGGTAAAACACATCTACCTAATGGTGCCATATTACCATCGCCACTGAATTAAAGTGTGCCAAATGTTATGCGATTATGTCTGACAGTGACAACAGTGAGCGCTGAAGTCGGGCTCCGGATTAGTCCTCCCACGGGACATGTACAGTGTATATGATAGCAGCATCACATCTCACATAGGCTGACACAACTGAATAAAGGAGGTATAATGGCTATAATCTAAGGATTTGTGTTTTTTTTTTCTTTTGTTATATTTTTATGATTGTACATGCACTTGTAGAAATAGAAGCATTGTCATGTAATTGTAATTAGCTACATTTACAATAAATTATAATTATACAAGAACTGATCAACACAAAATCTCAACTGTTGACTGTCTTACAGCTGTGACCTGAACACAAAACATCACCACATCACCTGTTCAGATTTCAAAGAATGTCTGGATTTAAACAACATAATTCTGCTTTAACATGTTTTTAAGGCATTTTAAAAATTTAATGATGCAATGCTTTGGTTTAAACAAATTTGTAAAAAAAAAAAAAAAAAAAAAAAAAAGTGTTAGGATTAGGGTCTGTAGTGTTCTCATTATATTCATTGTCAAAACTGTAAAACATGTTCATTCATCTGTTATGTTTTGTTTTGTTTGTTTCACAGTGTCACATATTTCTGCACTAGAGCTGTCTACTGTCACTGCTGTGTGTATGTAGGCATTTGTTTAACACTGACTAAAGCGTGCCGCTGCACAGAGAGGAGAGTGGGTGAGAGTGAGGTAATAACCCGAGAGTTCAGTAGAGGGTGAGTGCACGTTGAGGCTGTGTGTGGGCTCCTGCGTGTGGAGATGTAATTAACATGAGCAGAGCAGCCCTTTTTAGGAGCAAAAGACTCTAGCGCAGAAGGAGGCTCTGGGAGTGAAAGGTACGATGAATTTAGTTGTGACACAACACCAGGACGCCACAAGAATGTGCAGACATGTGCAAAAAGACCCCACTGTGATGTTACTTCTAATCATCGTGGATTAAAAATGGATACAAAAGAGTAATGGCAAAACAAATAAAAGCATTCATAAATCCTTACAAGGATCTAATTGTTCACCAGAAAATTACACACCTAATAAGATGCTATGTTCCTAAGTTTGGCAGAAATATTAATCAGTTGTTTGATCAGGTTTACCAAATAAGTTTAGTCAAACTAAGTCATTTTATAACACTAGCTGAATAAAAAATGCCCATTCTGTCTTGCAGAAAAAAAAAACATAGCTCATCAATATATTAATATATATAATACATAATGTTAAACTGGAATTTAATTTTAAACACAGAGAAATTGTTTAATAAAAAAAAAATCAGAGCTTCTGAAACTTCAAAAGTCGTGCATGTTTGTTGTTGCAAATTCTGCAGCAAGAACAAAGTGTGAACACAGTGTCAAATTATTTGCCCATTAGGGACTGAAACTAACAGTTATTTTAGTAGCTGAGGAGCAAGCTGTTTGTTTGTTTGTTTGTTTGTTTGTTTGTTTGTTTGTTTGTTTGTTTGTTTGTTTGTTTGTTTGTTTGTTTGTTTGTTTGGTTTGTTTGTTTGTTTGTTTGCTTTTGTATTAGTAGAAATGTGGTAGAAACACACCTAATACCTTGTGATAGTTTGAATAGATTTAAATCTATTTTTCAGGTTGAAATGTGGTGACTCGACTCCTGTCATGTTGATTCAGTAATGCATTTGTCGTTATCAAAGGTCTTGTGGCTTGAAGAGTCTGGCATTGATAACAATTATCTAAATTATAGTTATATTTCATTTGTTTTTTAAATATCGAGTTATAGCAGCAGGAGGTCAACTATGGGGATATCTGTATTGGTTCAAAAAATCTAGACATCACCCCAATCACAAATACAGCCCTAATGGTCAGAAACATTTCCACACAACAAAAACTGCCCTCCATCTCTCAAGTCTTCTCCTTGTTCATAGTAAAACTCACAAGAGATTACATTTATTTGAGTATTTCATAGAGAAAGAGGGCACGGTGAGTTAGAGGGGAAGCCTCACTTGTTGCCAGCGCTCACCTTGCCCCCGTCGTTACAGATAAACTTATATATATAATAAATAAATCAGTGTTTTCAGGTGATGATTGTGTGAACACTGTTATCATGTTGCCCTAAGAAGTGGGGCCTCTGTAAACCTTGGTCAACACATCACTACAGACACAGGCCGATGCCTCCACAGCTGACCCTTGGGTTAATAGAATTGTTACCGGGCTGAAACATCAAGGCTTTGTGCTAGAAGAACTTGAATGTGAGCCACAAGAGATGTGGACTCAAAAGAAGGCATAGAACGCATTAGAGGACAGGCTGAGCTGAATAATCGCTTCTAGGAACTTGTTCGGCCTTGCTCACAGTGTGACCCTTTGATAAAATAGTTGCTCTTATTACAACAAATGGCCCAGAGGAAATTGTATTATACACAAGCCACAATAATTAATGCCCATTACAAACCAACAGAGAAGGGGAAGCACAAAAGGCTGAGGTCAAAATTTATTTCAAATTCACTAATTTAATTGTTAGCTGTGGAAAGTAACCACAAATATTTTAGCAGTCAGACTTATTCAGGGGATAAATGTATTTGTTTGAATAGATTTTTGAGTATATTTCTATACATTGAAATGGAATTGTCTAAGTAGTTACTGAGACTACAAATAAATATTTGATTCATATATTATCAACATGCTGTATGTTTAATGCCGTACAAGAAAATATTCTAGGCAAAGCAAACAGGGATGGACTTTCTATCAGAAAACCTATGTAGTGCAACTTTAAAAAGGTTATTTTGAATGGTTTAAACAGTTGCAGATACTTTTATCTACTACAGTAGTGCACATAAGCTGTTCTTTTTATCATACTTCCATGACCCGGGCTTGGAATTTCCACTAAAAGCAGTAATATTGTAAAGTAACAACCAGAAGCTCCCAACATAATAGCCCTAGTTCAATATTTGTAAATGATTGCTCGTTATGTTTCATTAATGATGTGAAATGCAAAATCCCAACTAATACCCCAGCTTTGTGAAGATTTCATGTGTTATTAAGCTAAATCTTGAATCTTAATCGAGGTCAATTGCTCAATTAATAGTGACATTGATTGGACTTTACACAGCTCAAATAGAGGACATGAAATCTATATAAGAAATAAACAGAGAGCTTGCGTTGCAATTATGTAGCTCATGTACAGAGAAGAAGCAGAGATGGGAGTCTCAAACGTTTTACTCAGTGTTACTACCAAATACCATAACACCAATATATAAGGGAATTTCAAGAAATCATTTCAGTAGGAGTAAAAAGTAAACAGGAAAAATATAACTTAAAGATTGACAGCATAAGCTTGCCTGGATGTGTGCCATGATGTAAATAAATAAATAAATAAATAAATAAATAAATAAATAAATAAATAAATAAATAAATAAATAAATAAAATAAATAAATAATAAAAAGCGTCAGTAACTACTGCCATCTAGCTTTGCAAAACCACACGACACATACAATGTTACGTTGAGACGGCTCATAACGTAACAAGTGCTGGTACAAGGGCAAAGTGTAAGGACATGTTTTTGAGAAATGGAGTCTCTGAACAAGCACTGGAGATCTATAGGAGGCTCATCTGGTGATTATTATGATTAGAATGTAAAACAGAAATTCAGTTAATCTGTAAGATTCGTCCTCAGTGAATAAAGACTAGGGCAGTGCCACTAAACCCCAAAGATGGGCCTTTGTTCTAAAACTTTGCCACTTGTGCAATGCACGTTTAAAGGGACTTCACCCAATTTTTGCTTCTTTAAAAATGTTAACAAACACAAATAATTAATTTTTCTACATCAGTCTACATGTTTTTCTGACTTACTTATCGCATTCTGAGCCTCTGACTCGTTCAGCACGATGTGTTTTAAGGTTTTATCACAGTGGTTAGAAGCGAGAGGTGCCGGTATACTAACTGCAGTTTGCCACAATGCTAACAACAGACAACTTAGTGGCGTTTGGTAAACAAGCAGGACATTATTAGATCAGGTCAATGAGGACTAAATTCTACTTGAATAGATACATTACCAATATTTATTTGGATAAAATGTCAAGAAGAAATACAGCTACAAGAAACAAGTTTTTCTCACTTCACAACAGTGAAGAAATTATCCAAACTATTTACATTATATTTATAGTTATTATAGTTATTAAAGATTTATACAAAGGCCTATGTGAGTAAAAGAATGCTAGTAATATGAGAATAATTACTTTAAAAAGTTACTCGTAAAACATTTACTGTCTATCCTTTTTACTAAATGTCAGATTAAGTCGTTTAGAAATTATTTTGATTAAAAGTTGGTTCTATATGAGCTATCACCTACATCAAAGTATCACGTTAGTTCTACCTTTGCTTTAACGTGCACTTGAAGGTGAAAAAACAATGTTATGTGGCGTGTGGGCTGAGTCGTAGCTGTCCGTCTGTGGGAGGCAAAGCACTATCAAACACATCTCACATTAATGCTCAAGTCTCTTCGTATCACCGTCTCTCTCCTCTCTCCCTCTTCCTCTCCTCGTTGCCCCAGAGCCACCCATAAATTATGAATGCTTATTAGAAAAGGGCAATATTCAGCATCCAAAATAAACTCTGCAGCGCAAAGACATAAAAGAGACAAACAAAAAAGTGCTGATGTGAATGGAGGAGCGAGTTAAAGTCACTGGGGAACTTACTGTATAGTGGCCAGGGTCGGTAAACCTGAAATGTCGCCTTTCTAGGTCAGTGCCTTTCAACCCAGCAACTGGCCAATGCTACAGAATGGCTTCAAGCATTAAGAAGATCCTCAAATGTTGGCTGTTGGGCGTTCTCTCAGACACTAAAACTGAATTCCCAGGCTCACATTCCTCCTAAGGCATCATCTTCAAAGTTATGTAAAGTTTAAGTGCAATTAAGGGATATTACTGCTTATACTTTTTGAATTTCTTGTACCACTTTGTTGCATGGCCAGTGGCAATGCTAAAAATCTCTAAACTTTGAGATGCATAATCTAATTTTGTCTTGTTTTAAAGCAAACTATTTCGCCCATGGATGTTTATACATTCCTCCCGTAATCACTTTTGACGAGATGATTAATGCTTTATATTTTATGAGAAAAGACAAAATATTTAGTTGTAACTTTCTGGCCCATTTAACCAGTTAATTGAGACTCTAGCGGCAGATTAGCAGAGTTGGAACAAACAAACTAGCTTTTATTATTAACAAAACAAAAACAAAACAGAATGAAAATATTTTATGAAAAGAGGATCATTTTTAGAGGTATAAAACACTGCTAAGTACACGCATTGATTTTGGTTCATTAAAATTCCTGTTAACAAGGCAATAATGAAGCATCATATTGCAGAGTGAAGCGCTGTCTGTGCCGTCTACAGTAGCAGCTAATGGTGTGGTGTGACTTTGTGAGCGATCAATAATTTGGTGTCCCTGTGAACTGTGTTGCTTGGCAGAGTGTGATGCAGCGCAAAAAAAAGAGACGAAGTTGAAGAGACACTTTTTTGGTACAAGTTGTTTGTATTGATGTCGCAACTGTCATCTTCTGCAAAAGATAAGTCATATCCTCTGTGGCTGTCGGCTTCATCACAGTCATTTTACAAGAATAAGTATTCAGCCTAAATGGAGAGCATTACAACAGCAAGGGCATCTGCAGTCAAAAGCTGCAATCTAAAAATAATCACATTCTGAAATGTCCTGAAATAACCAGTTGCTTTTTCAGTATTTTAAATGTGCTTGATTTCTTCAATGTGGACTATATCTTAGTATGTATATATTTTTTAATATTGCAAATGACTGCACTTCTCCTCTTGCCAAGCTGCTCCAGTGACATGGATGGGTTAAATGCAGAGGAACAATTGACCTTGAAATGTACCCGTTTGCAAACATGACTAAATCTCCATTTAGTGCAGTGCAATGGGGAATATATAGCACATTATACTCCTTGATTTTCAACCATTGTGTCATTAGCGTGCCTAAGTTTTGCAAGGTGTGCTTTGAAAAAGTCAAATTCATAAATTTAATTAAATAATTTAATTTCATCTTTTCTTCTTCGTCAAAAAGCAAAACCATTACCACTGTAAAGCTTAGAACTAGACAGATTGGACAATATTTGTATATGTTGAATACATTATTGGTTTGACCTGCAATAGTTTAGAAGGTGTTCCACAAACTCAAAACACGTTGAAAATACTGCTACACCAAAGCAAAGAACTAATATAAGAAGTCATCATGTGTCATCTTATTAAAGCTTTCTGCCATTGCACATTGCATTAATACAACATAGCTGACATATAAGTAATTCTTGATCTCGGCATTGGATCTTTTAATTAACAGATCACAAAAAGCATGGAGTGCAGTCATGTGTTATCTTTCTTTCACTTTACTTTGTTTTATCTATCTTCTCTACTTTTTATTCCCAGGCAGAAGCAAGTTCTACTACAAAACATTTATTCTCACCATAATTCTCTCAACACTTTTACAGCATCTGACAAGACTTTACAGTATCACAGTGAGGACATACTCTCTACTATAGAAATTGATGTTCATGAAAGATGGAGACACTAACCACTCTCTGTGCACCCTCTCATTTGCTCTAAAATTAAAATGAAAAGTCAATATCAAAAGACATTTATCAAACAAAATTGTTATCTTTCCATCTGCTTTTGAGGCTAATTTGTAGACTATCCATTCTCTGCTACTGACACAAGATGGGAGCTTTTTGACAGCCTATCAAAACTCACACGAGCACAATCGATAGTGCGGCGCTGCAAGAGAAACAGTGACGGATCTACAAGTCCCTGCTGAGCCAGCAAACTGTTGCGGTGGGAAGAAAAGTGAGGCGGCCACGCAAACACTTCCCACGTGCCAACAAACAGGCGCGCTCGCAGCACTGGACTCTAACACAGACACACATGCAATTTTCACATTTACACTTTCCCTCACACACTCAGATGAGAACTAACACCTGCACAAGGCAAACATACATACACATACACACAGTTTTCAAATAGACCCGGGGCGGCCACAGTAAATGAAGCTCGCAGACATAAAGCTCTGACATCAATCAGGCAACACTTGCAAAGCTTTGGCTCCCGATGGACACCAAGTCGCATCTGCCTGCTCCTGCAAGTGCTAAGCAAGGAAAAAAAATGAAAAAGCACTTTACACATGTTTACACAGCGAGAATAAGTTGGCTTTTTTCAATTCTACCGCTATGTGTTTACCAGAATGGGGGAAAACTGTAAAGCGTTTTGTTCTTCCCGAGTAACCCCTGTGATTGCCGCTGATTCGCCGACATAAAACAGCAGCTCCACAGGTACGCACAGCTGAGCACTACTTTTACAAGCATCGCAGGGGAAATGTGGATCTAACATACTCACAAAGAGCTGGGACTCCCTCAGCAGTGACTAAAAGGCAAGTTTGCTCAAGACGACACTGCAGGAGGATTTTTTCTTGCTTAATAAAGTACAGAAGTAAACCACACCACTGCAACAACTGATGAGAATTTGTGACAGAGCCCAGGAGGCATGCATGAGGTAATTCTGATGAGCATATTCTAAGCATATTATATGCTGTTCTGTGTTTACTGAAAGGGGAGGAACAAACTAGTGCAAAATGTAACTGTATTTGTAAAGCCTTCATACAATGACATACCAGCAAGTGGCAAACTAATTAACCACAAAAGTGTGACTAAATACTTGTTTAAGTGTAATCCTTTTGGCTACAATTTGTATTCGCCTTTGTTCCACCAGAGAGTGCTACTGCTCTCAGACTATGGCATCTCTCAGTTAAAAAATACAACCTATGTTGGTGAAGTAAACACACTAGAATATTCAGATTTTTCTTCAGTTGAGAAACAATCAATTTTATACCTGTTCAATCTAATATTAGGAAGGATTTCTCATGCACAAATACACTGCTGTATTATTTTTACATCAAATTATCCACTTGTACAGTAAATATGTAAAACTAGTCAATCCAACAGAAATGTGTTAAATGTGTCTTTCAGTAGGATCGATAGGTTGTGTTCACATTATAGAATGTCATTTGGAGGTGGACAAAAGCATGTACATTTCCATGAAATATTAAAACAGTCTTTTCACACATTTTTAATCTGTTGAGACTCATTCACTTTGTATTAGGCAGGGCAATATTAGATCATTGGGAACAGGGGAATTATATACAATTTGGAATTCCATGATACTGCAAGTGTGCATACACAGGAGTCAATCTTGTAGCATAAAAATTAGCCAAATACTTCAAAAGTCTAACACTGAGTGAATTAAACACAAAAAGCAGAGTCTTAAAAGTGTAATAAAAACAAGAGTAGATCTGAGGGGTGAAAACAGCTTAGAAGCAACTAAATACACAGATATAAAAAACAAATTTAGGAAATTGGATATAAATATTCAATTATATCATTACTGCAAAGATGGTCTTTTAAATAGTGATGAAAAATGCATTGACACATCACCCTGTTCTACTTCAGCTGCCAAACATCTGTGTTAAATATTATTGATCTAGAGAATGTTGTGATGTCACATGAACGCAACCTCTTGTCAGACAAATATGAAATACTTGAAAAATGAATCACAAAAGTGGAGAAATGTTACATTTACATCTTTAGTTGAATTTAACAGCATCTGTCACTTTGCAATTTTGTATTTTCAGCTGGCTCATTTTCTTAGAGCTGGACTATTAATTCAAAGCTTGGGAGATTAAAATCAAGTCATGTTGTGTGTTTTTTATCGAGGTTGGTGGCTTGGAGCAGAAGTGAGACTTTGGAAAAATAAATGTTTCTCTGTTTGACGTCTCTTTAGTTTAGGATTACTAAATCATTACCAAAAGCTATTGTTACTTTGTTTTTAAAAAGACTAAAAATCACATAAAAAATCAAGACTGATCGATATAAGGAAAATAATTATGTTTTTTTTTCCCCAAGATTTCTCATCACTACTTTTTATTGACTATTTTTATTTTATTGTACCATTTTTTTGAAAACCTTTAAAACAACATGTCTAAAATGTGTTATATTGCTCCGCTCTATCTAGAACTGACACAAAAATAATATTATTTCCACAAAGCATTCAAACTTTCTCATCTCATAGCTGTTACCGGACAGGCATTATGGATTTATCTCGCGTACATCAGGACAATCCCCAATGAAAAATAAAGATGATCCCGGATAAGCTATGTCATACTATAAAAACCATGAAAAGCCAGTTTTATTGTACGGCTATGTTTGACACATAAACCAAGAGTGCGTGTTCAAATCGCATTGTGCACTCTCTGACCTTATCCAGCGCTGTCGCAGAGTACAAAGCCACCTCTTTGTCAAAATAAAACCCGAAATAGAAGTGAAACATAAGGAAAAGCATCTGTGTATACTTCACTGAAAAGCAAACACTCAATACGTAATCAATGGCAGCGGATGGAGTTACCAGTTGATTAGTACATGAGCCAAACACATGGTGGGCGAGTAGAACAGTGTGATATGACAATAGACCCATGCGATTACTTATGACAAGAAGCATTCTGCCACACTACCACTAAACAGAGCTGCTTTTCTATGGCTGCCACATGGCTTTAAACGTCAAAATCACAGGATCAGAGCTGACAGATCATTTTGTGTGTTTACCTAGCCCAGAGGGACAGTGCACAAATATGGCCACATGCCTGTATCAAGAAGAAAGCCAAGCGTAAAGTAGGGAGTCTTAAGAGGAAACAACTCAATGTTTTTTAGTGTTCTGTTTAGAAGTGGAAAGAAAAGTAGTTTTAAAGCATCATGGAGGAAATATATGTCTATCCAATGTATGTAGATCAAACAGTAAGGTTGCTTATGATAGCGTTTACTAACTCTATGTAGATAGTAAATACACAATGACAAAAAGTTTCTTATAATTATTCAGGTGTTTTTTTTTTGTTTGTTTGTTTGTTTGTTTGTTTGTTTGTTTGTTTGTTTGTTTTTTTATCTTGTCTTACTAAAATTCAGATATCCGTAAAAATCACGCAATGGGCATGGGTTTGAAATAATCAATTCACTCATTATCCTGCCTGAGCAAACTAAGTCATGAAATTGGACTGTTTACAAGGCGCTGTCGATCCCAAATGTCTCCTGTTTGAATCTTGAATAAACAACTGCTTGAGGAAAAATAACAATACTAAAACAAATGTAATTCAGTTTTGTCATGTGTTCAGTTTTGATCCCTGCTCTAATATCGACTGATAGTAAGTATTGATCCTTAAATAAAAAGTATTGATGTGGGAACTGCAAAAGCTAAACTGGTGCATCTTGTTCAGAAGCTAAATTCAATTCAATCATTAAAATATTGATGTATAATAGCTACAGTGTCATTTTAACATTACAGATTAACCTAATTTCGTAATTTTCTTCTTCTTGCATTCCTCTTTAAACCACATGTTTTAGTTTGTTTTGACAGTAGACGGGCCGCGGTCCTCTTGGTTAAAAAGACTCATGCTAATCATTAAATTTTACAGATCAAAGCCTGAATTTGATTAAAAATGCAATAATTGCATAACTGCTACTACTTGCAGAACCTTCTACATCAAATAGTTTGATCTTGATGTAACTGAATATATTTGCGGTGCTAACAGGAGCTCATCACAGGTAACTGTTGAAGCTATAGGATACTGGAGCAAACACATACTTCATATTGTTTAATAATTTTACCATCTCATGATTAAGATTATGATTTTACTTGAGTGCTCATATACTTCCACCTCTGGTCATGCATTGCAAGTAGGCTCATTTCAAACTTTTTAATACAGCAAAATGCCACTGTCTGTGAAATGTCTTCTGAATCCTGAGTATGACTTTGTTTTTGTCTCCTTTTCCCTGTGCGTTCATTATTCTGCCATGAAGATTTATATGAACCTTAGAGTGGAATAGAATTAGATTTACACTAGGTGGGTTCTCTTTTGCTGTATTTCTGGATGTTTTCCAGCCGCCTTGTATGACTTTCGAAGAATTAATACCTCCCTTTCAAGTTAATTTGCTGTCGATCCTCCCTGAAGCTATTCTCTTACTATTTTAATGCCAGTTTTAGAGACGCTGTTATTAGCATGTGGCAGTGAAACCTATATGTGCACTGAGAACCTCTTTAATGAAGGCTACAGGCTAATAATTGAAGAAATTAACACTGAAGCTTCATCATGTAGCTAGCGCTTTGATGTGGAGAAGTATTACAAGTCCATTAGTAAATATGATAGTCTTACCATAAACTCCTTGGGCCCAGGCATGAGAGCAAATGCAGCAAAATAACAAAATCCAGAAAAACTCCATGTTCAGCTCAGTTGCATCATCACCTAAGAGAAAGCACAAACAAAAAATAACTCACACCACTGTCTGAAATCAAGCTTTCTGTGCCAATAGATTTCAACATTTAAGCCCTGACAATAATATTACAAAGCAATTTAGCCCTGGCACGCAGTCTACTGTATAGTCTGATTCAACCCAGGGCAAGTATTCAACCACAATCCAAGGATTAAGCTGAAGAGATGTGTGTGGCAGAGATTGATAAGATTATTCAGAGTTTAAAAACAGGTGAGTGAAGAGTGAGGAGTCGACACAAGGATTACAGGTGTAATTGTGAAGGATTATGACAAACAGTAGACGAACGAGATTAATACATCCAAAGTTTCTTTGTAAAAGTAGTCTAAGTCTGCTTTATATATTGAGTGAATTCTCTGAGCTCTCAGTTCAGTCTGTCTGAAGTCCTCTCTGGCTCCTGCTTCTGCTCATGAGCTTCTGACAAAATGTGTAACATAATGACTTTGGCAAGCTTTGAGGAAAGAATTTAAAAAATATATGTATTTTTTATTACACGTTTTTCTCCTATGAGAGCAATTTGAGTTGTAAGTGTTAACAGTTTTGTTGTGGATTACTTAAACTTTTAGACGACTTGCTCACGTTGGTTTTAGAGGTGTTTTAAGTCAAAGCGCGCGAAATGATTTGGAACGTAAACGCCATGATGCGCACACATATTCTTTATATTTTGGACAATGGGGGCAGTTTTACATGCCGTACCTTGCTTCTGTGGACCGTCTTCCTCTGGTAAGTGCGGGCACCGAGCCCTGCGCACTGCTCCGGGGTTTTCAAACTCGACTTCCCCGCTTTCCTCCGAGCCTCACCGTCACAGCGGGAATCAGAAAGAAAAGTTATAAATCCCACTTTGATACCGAACCAACTCTGCTGTGTTGAGTGGAAATGTCAGATAGTTTGTGATGCTCCGAAGCTGCTTAATGCATGTCCTTCATGGAGAACTTTTTCCCTTCCTCACACAGAGCATCCGCCGACAAACACTCTTTTCTTTCTTTTCTTTCCCAAGGATAAAACAAAAAACAACTAAAAACTAAAAGCAGTTAGAACAATCCTGGATCCTTCAATGGATGTAAACTCTTTGGTGCCTGTGTTTTCTCAGCCTCGGAGCGGAATCAGAGCTCTAGTGGAACCCCGGCGTTAACACAATCATGTGCTCTGAAAACGAGCCTCCCCTTTTCTTGCGCTCGTTCAATCAGCGCAGTGTCTGTGGACTCCGAGTGATTGTGGCCAAGTGGAATATGTGCACAGACTGAGAACGACCGCCCCTGTCTGTGAACGGAGAGAGAGGAGTAGAGATAGAAGGAGGAGGAGACTGGCTCCCGAGATACACACAGATGAACTCGGGCATCACACTTTGGAAACGAACAGGTTGTTGAAGGAGCTGTTGATGCTTCTTGCAAACCGCGTGCTTTCGTGCGCAGTGGTTACTTTACTTAGTATGCGAAATCTGGCTGTAGAAAGCTGGTCGTGAGTTGTTGCACCTGGACCATGGCAGGAATTTCACTTGTCCATTTGAATATCCTCTCTTTACGCAACAGGATGTCTAGAAGTGCCAAGAGCCCCGGCTCTTTGTTTAGGCTTCTTTCACATTGTTGTGCCTTGTGCAGACTTTGTACCCCCGGCCAGCATCAAAGTGCCAATTAAAAGCACCACACTTTGTCGAATACCTAATGGAGCAGCCCTGAACTGCACCTCCCCATCCCGCTGGACCAATTATGTATGACAGTAAAAGTAGCTGAGTGAACCCCCGCGCGTCTGCTCTTTTACACTTGCGATCGCGGTCAATTCTCTCCCCTCTCGTGCTTAGACAGTGGAGCCGAGGCAATGGTGCTGCTGCAGTAGTCGACGTCCCCACCAGAGGGAGTGTTTCAGTTGGTTCCGGGAGGTGCTGATGGTGTGTGACTGATGGAAGGCACGCGGGCCTAAGAGACTTGGGCGATGATGTTATGGGTTCTGTGTTATCTGAGCTGTGAGTTATATCTTGCAGGCAGAAACAAGAAGATCTAAAGATACAAGTGAACCCATTATGGGGGATTTGATCGAGTAACGTGAACCTTCATTACTTCACTTCTGCATTGGAAGGAAACTTTGAAGAGCAAAGTACGCAGCTGAGGGTATCTTGACCCTCTCACCAGTAGACTGTGTTCATATATTTTAGGACAAGAACAATGGCCCGATTAGGCTAAATAAAAGACATTCATTTTCATAATTTGTCTGCCAAAATACAATTGAATTTAAGGTTTAATATAGCCACAGATTAGATTCTGGGGAATTAAATGAAAAGAAGTTCTAAGTATTATGAACTATTTAAAAACTTTCGGTTTTGCAGTGTGAATCTTGAATATACAAATAGGTCAATGAAAATAGGCTATTGGTCCGATTATGGCAGTACAAAGTTTGTCCTTGTGATTTATAAAACATATTTCATTGTAGATTAAACACATATTTTATTGTTAGTGAAAAGTTTACTGTATGTGTGACCAACATAGCTCAAAAAAACTTCCCAAAGCGGGAAAAATTTGAAAATTGGGCTCACAGATTTTAGAAATGTTCTCAATCTCAATTTCTGCAAACTTATTATAACAAAAATGAATTATATTTTGATGTTATATGAATCCAACGGATTATGTATTGAAATTAAAATTGGTGTGGTCTTGCTCCTGAAAGTCAGTCAATCATTATTAACTCCAGTTATTATTAGCTGTCCCTGAACTTAGTTTACCAAAAAGACAGATTTTGCCAAGAATCACACGGAGTTTCTATTCAGTCAGAGAAAAAGTAACACAAAGTGAGCCATTGCATTAAAATTACATAACAGCTGCCACGCCAAGTGTCACATTTACACAATGCCCAAAAAAACAGAACTCCAGAAAAGAATACAAAGGAAAATATTAAAATTTAGATTAATTGACACATGACACACAGTTAAACCTATTTACACATACATTTTATTTGAAGGTCAAATGTGTTTTTCTTCTAATGATAGCAGACATGCTGTTTCTGCTGCCCAGCACAGCACTGCAGAGTGTAATACTATCTGAGGAGCTTGGTTAAATTCTTTCTGGTACCACACTCAGTAATTGATGTTCCCATCAGTGTAATTCAATCATAGCTCAAATGCTGTATATCAGCACCAAGCACTTCCCCACATAAAAAGAGCTAAATGGACAGAAAAGATACACTGGAGACCTGCAATAATTTTATTGTTTGCCAGTGTGTGAGAGTGCGTAGATGACAGCTAGCCGTCCTCGCTGACAGACAGCAAAAGCAAAGCTATTTTTTTAGTTAAATAGAGACGTGATAACCAGGATCAGACATGACAGCTCCACATGAGAGTCAGAGAGGCCTGAAAGGGACCCACTTCTATCAGCGAGAGAGTGACAGGAGACAAGCCTGCATTGATAGGACAGGCCTAGAGGCAGGCATGTGTGTGTAGAAACAAGAGAAACAATTATCATCTGTTACCATGGCTTTATGAGCACATATAAAACACTGTTAATTAGTTTTACAAGTAATTGCATCTGCTTGTTCTTTCAATTAGCATCACTCACTAGCGCCAGCAGCCGATACATGTTACATGCAGGTTTCCTAGAGACTGTCCCCAGCATCAGTGAGAGGACTGAGGACATTCTGAGACATTACAAGAGAAAACTGGGCCACACGATAGTGTTTAAAAATTATTCATGTTCAGGGCAGCAGCTCATAATCTTGTTCATAACCCTGTTAAGAATCATTTTATCAGAAATACATACTCTCTCACACTGCTGGGAAAGTAATAAAAAAATTGAGAGATCGAGATTAAGTCAGGTTGACTTATCAATTATTTGGTTGTTTTCAAACATGCTACTGTCACTATAAGCTTCTTGCTTGTCCGTCTTAGTCACACATTATCAAACCTTTGTCAGTAAAAACATGTGACTTGAAGCAAAAGTTAAACTTTGATATATTAAAAAATAACACTATTGGAAAAAACAAATCATTGATGATAATAATTAAACATGAATCGAATTGAACATCAAGATCAATCAATATTCTATGTTTTTTCACCCAGTCTTAGTCTCTCTTTGGACCAGATACATTTTGATCAGTGTCAACCAGACACACTCCAAATTGACAGAAAAGTGTGACATTAACGAAACATATTGTTTGAGCCATTTTCATATTTTCTAATACAAACTATGTTCTATCGGTTACATCTCTGCTGTTGCTCAGGGTTCTCACTTCCCTATGATGCAAGACAAGTTGATTTTTATCTGTTAGCATCTTACTGACCCCCAAACATGAACAAGTTAAGTAAGAAAAATGCAGATGAAGTGCACCACAGTCAGACTAGCAGTCAGAAGAAGCGTGACTGTCCATTATTGTTTGACACCAGCTGTTCTCTGTCAGCCTCTCTGTAGCTATCCTCTTGCTCTCTCTCTCTTTCTCTCATGCACGCTCACACGTCCAAAGAAAGGGTCATTTTTCACACGGGTAATTGGCGGCCAGGAGCATTGCCCTTGGGATTCGATAATTCATAACCTCCTCCCATCTGATATCGGAATGTGTATGGGAATGGCCGCAGACGTTGGGCAGTGTGTGCCGAGGAGGTGGCAGCATCATTAGAGAGAAGAGGTAATGGTTCTTATTGATCCCAGCCTCCCTTATACAACCTTTTCATGTTTAAAACAACACTGATCCTCATTACCAAACACCACTGCTGCTGCACCCTTATGAGGGAGAAGGAAAAAGTGAGCAGGAGAAAAAGAACACAAAATAAACAAAACAAAAAGTGGGCACAGCTTGGGTTAGCTAAAGTTACGACTCAAGTGGAATGAGTAATTACCTTCATCTTTTAATGCACTACTTGTTTAAAGATATTCCTTTCTTTCCCTGCTAATCTTCAATGCCCTGCAGTGTGCTAAGGCTAAAGAAATTACTTAAATACCGCTGCTTGGATCTGTCAAATTATTCTCAGTGCTATTATCTGCATGTTGCCGCTAACACACTGCTCGTACTTCATGTTTGGCCACTGGCAAATATTTTCATTATGTGTATGTATCACAGGCAGAACATGTCTCTATTTTACTGCACTGCTTAGACTTTTTAAAGTGGACAATGCACTAAAGAAAATGGGTTCATACACATGTAATTACCAAAGCAAAAAGAGGCTTTAACATGTTCAAATGATGAGGGTTTAAAGCTGGCACTCCTCCCACTTAAACTGAGGTAGCTTATCATTGCCACGGTGCTACTTTAGTTTACGCAAATTATCCACTAATAATCTATTGTCTTGAATGGATGACACAATCAAATATAATCAAAAATAAAATTGAAAGTCTCAATTCAGTGTGCAATCTAAATGCATTTTCTGAAGACACAAATAACTGCCTTTTGAGTTGGGGAAAAACTATATCTGATCACTCAGTATGTTAATAAGATACATAATATTAACTTACAATAAGTGTCAATCTCTTCCAGAGGACTAATATATCGTTATTTGTCACTGGAGATAATAATAAAAACCTCCCAAAGCACAAAAAAAGAAAATGCACTTCCAGCAGTTAAACCTTGCTTTATGAAATGTTGCCGAAATCATCAAGTTTTGCCTCATTTAGGCTATTTGACTTTACCTTCCAATCCCACAAGGTAATAAAATGTGTAAATTTATTTGAAAACAAGTGCTTAAAAGTGACATAATTTGCAGACACATTTTTCTCAGCTTTTTATCACACAGTAATAACAAGCAGCCACTGTATCAGAGCCTCATTTAGCAGCTAACCACTGAGCCAGCTCTCACAATTACGACTGCCTCTGCCTCATCAGAACTACAATAAGGGTATATGAGTTATAATTTGTGGATATGTTCCCCTAAAAAGCTTTTTAAAAGACCTGTGTAACATTTTAGATTATATGCCCATAAGAGCACTTTGATGTTAACCAACATGTTGGCAATAGACAAATGAATCCAATACTACTACTACCTCAACAAGCTACTTTTGTTGGTCTGGAAGAATGCTTGGTGTCTTTTAGCTTTGAAAAGGAAACTTTCCCACCTCCAAGATTCTATGTATTGTTTAAAGCTTGCATATTCAATTCTTTTCCCCCTTTGGGATGAGAGCAGATTTGCTGTGCAGAAAGTGGTAAGACTACTCAACTTCAGAAAAACTGCTCTAAAGCTGTGTTAGTGGTCAAAAAATCATATATGTGAAAACTAAAGATGCATCAAAAACCTTGTGAGAGTGAGAGGTGGGTTGAAAAAGTTTTAAAGAACAAATATTGTGCATTTTTTTAGTGTTGTGTTCCTGAGCACCCCAACTATCTCATGCTCCACAAATAATAAAAAGAGTGTAGTAAAGCACACGTGAGACTTATGTTTCCCACATCAGAAATTGAGTTAGAGCTCTATCTACTGACTTAGACGAAAATTTCACAGGGTTAGCAATCAAACCGATCTTGCCAGATGTGCTAGTGCTGCAAAAATGCTCAAAATAAGAATGGATGATGCATGGACTTAAAAAGAGAGTAAAAGATCTCAGAGATCTATCTATGACATCACAGATAAGGGACATTTAAAATGGTGCTTTGATGGGAACAAAAGATATCTCACAGACAAATCTTTAGCACTGTTTTTGATGAGAAAGCAATTTTAAAATAGAAACAAAACTTAAAAAAAAGTCAATTTTGCATAATATATCCTCATTAATTTATTCTCTGTTAAAAAAAAGAAAAAGACATTCTCAAAAGGTTTACAACTCCAACTCAAACATGCATGAAAAGGTTGACGATCAGTTTGTCTTATGCTTAGTTGCTAGCGTGTTCCTTGAGTGCAAAAATGTGTGTGTTAGAGGTTGCTAGTAGACACATACTCTACCACAAATGCCTCTATTGATGGTAGTCAAGTCAATGGCATCTACACAATTGTCATTCCCACAGTCAATTAGCAGGGAGAAAGCAGGGTTATCTCGCAGATTGTCTAAGCTGCAGTTGGCCTTGAGCCTGCAGTCTGGAGGCCCTCAATGTCTCTTCAAATAAATCCCTAAGAAGGGAATTCAAATACAAGATCAGGCAAAAAAAAGACAAACTAAAAAGGGAAACTGATGAATTACGAAGGTTTAAGTGAAAGAGGAGCTTTGGAGAGGGGAGGCCAGAAATATGTCAGTGAATATATGCAAAATAGAAATAGTTCAGTAGATAAAGGTTGCAAGTGACAGAAGCCAATAGGAATTTTGGAATATCATCATTTGATGATCATAAAAGATCAAATGCAAATAAGATATAGAAATAATAATAGATTTGAGGGTGCCCTCTATGGTGTGACCCTTTTTGTTATTTCTTAAAAGAAAGTACTGATGTCATTATTAATAGGACCAGTAAATAATGCAGTTATTTCCTCAAGCAATTCTACAATTGCCTCATGAATTTTCCTCTTCTAAATGACTGTTAACTATCTAGCATGCTGCTCCAAGAAAAATCTATGCTAGACTAATCAACTCAGAGGATGTAAATTAAAATTGCAACTATAGTTACACTGAAAAGAATAGAGTGTTGATAGGAATAGACTCCATGTAAAGTACCCAGAAGATTGTGCTTGCACATGTTAATTGAGCGCTACAATAAATAAGCACGAATCAGATGAGGGCTCGGTGTGTTCTGGCACTGATCAGCTATGCGAGAGTGATGAGAATCGACTTTGAGTCCCAATTTCCAATAGCAATCTCAGTGTGACATCTCTCTCCCCAATTAGGGTCTGCCGCCACGAGACGAGATGAATCCGGAGGGAACTGCGGGTGCTTTGAATAAGTTGTTGTGTTGTCGTTAGTGTCTGCGTTTCTGCGTGTGACCTGTAAATGATGGGAAGGCTGCCGAGCCACGTACACACATTGTACTAGCAGCAATTGTTGAGAGAAGAAAGAGAGAAAAAAAAACTCCACAACCAGAGCTATGTTCAACCATTCATCTTTTAGCTCTAGATAATAATTAATCTACTGTAATTAGTGAAAAGTAGAACCTGATTAACACCTTAAGTGTCAGGTTGCTGGTTTGAAATACAATCTGGTATTTCTCAAATGTTAGGCTTATAAGAATTCTAACTGATATCGCTCTGACATTGTTTTATACAACCGCTAATGCACAGTTGAGTTAGGCATTTTCCAAGCTACTGAAAGCTTACACTTGGAATGACTTGGTGCTTAAAGAGTCAAACCAAAACACTCAGTACTTTAATTTCATTAAGTTTATATTTATTTTTCTGAATAATATGTTGGTAATTTTAGTCCACTTGGCTAGAAATTAAATACAAAAAGTACTCCTTCTGCAGTACTGGCACAATGGTGTTCCTACAGATTCATCCACACTCTCTCAGGCATCCATGTTTTCCTCACCTTCATAACCCATAGCTTGTGGAATGTAAAGCCTCTCGTATGAGTTTAAGGCACTCTTCTCTCTAAAGTAAATTAATATTTTAATATATATAATGAAATAGCTGTGTCCTAATACAAGTTAATTGTTGTCAGATGATGTGAACTTTAATGATCCAACTATGTGGGGACTAAAGTATCCCGAGCACATTAACACCATATACCAAACTATGGAGAGGAATCATATTATAGACTTCATGAGTGAACTAATTCGCACATAGCTCCAAGTGTTGGAAAGTATTCCATAGGTATTGCACCGCACTACATGGCGATTCAGAACTCCTGTAACTAAGCCACTGGTCTCTCCACTGTGTGCTTAAGCTTTCCTTTAATATTTTGGTTATATGATGGTTATGTCTATAAGGGGCCCTTCTTTTTTCAATATCTCAAATATTCCATCTCTTCTCTCAAGCTCACTTTTCAACATAAGAGAAAGACAGAGGTTCAAGTCAGACTGACAGGTTACCTGCGTACTGGAGAAATCCTGCTTCTACTTTTGGGTCCTCATTTAGTTTCCAAGGCAACTTTAAACACACGTCAAACAGCACTGCATCATCAGTCTTTGAACCAGGAGGCAGATGAGTCAATCTCCCTTTTACAGGCCACACATTACAGACAGTGTGGTTCATATGTATATGGCATAGTCATTCTTAGGTCATGGTAAAAAGAAAAACAGATTACTGGATTATAAGCCGCTACTTTTTTTTATGAGCTTTGAACTATGCTGCTTATTATGCAATGCAGCAAAATTATAGAATCTCATAGACTTACTATTAACAAGTGCGGCCTATATATGTACTTTATCATTTTTCTTACTTAAATATAGTGGGTGTGGCTTAAATCTAGTGGGTGTGGCTTATATTCAGGTGCGTGCAATAGGGCAGAAATTACAGTGGTCAATAGTTCAAATACAAGATAAATTACAATAAAAAAAATGTCTTATGGAAATAAAAAGCTTACTACAGGAGAAATATTGATTGGTACTGCCAGTTTACATATAGATAGATAGTACGATAATATTACTGAATAAGACATATTAGTCATAATTGTCTTAAGTGTTCGGACCACACCAAACCCCTTAGCCCCTCTGCTGTTATGTGATATTAGAACAATTAGTAACTAGACACTATACAAGGATGTGGTCTATCACATTTAGATTTCTGTCTGCATCTGTGACAGTGGAATGGTGCTGGGTGTCACTCCTAAATTGTATCACAGTTGGGATAATGGAATCAAGGGGAGACAAGGGAGGGGTCTGAAGGATTGGGTTGTCAGCAACTTCCTGACAGAAGAGGAGTGCACAATTGTATAAATAGAAGTTTGGTAGTTCATACATAAGGTTTTACCAGTATTTTGTGTCTTCTTTGCATTGGAGCAATAAAAATTGAGAATTTTTGCAATACAATATGCGTTACTGTATACAGGTGGTGCCACTTTCACTTTGATTTCAAGGTGGATTTTTGATGCCAGGGCAGAATGTGCTGTTTACCTAGAATTGATGTACACCAAATGTAAAAATATTAAATTTATAGCATAGACTATAAAATAAACACATCTTTGTAAGGGATGCATGACTTCACCAAAGACGTACAGTAAATGCACTCAGACCACGTAAGTCTTGTGGTGGGTGTTAAGTGATGCAACAAAGATCCAGTTTCAGTAGATGCTTGGATAGGTTTGCCCTAAGGAGACTGAAAATCTAATGGGCCATAGCCACATTTGCTGATTGATAAAGCATGTATGTGGTTTCTTGGAGAGCCCTTAGGATATGACAGGAGCATTTTATAGAGCTTGTGTTGAATAAATGGCTGTGAAGAAGCATTAGGATGGTCTATTGGTTAAAACAACAAGAAGTAAAAGTTACCAAAGGAAAACAAGAGAATGAACTCCTCCACAAAAAGACTCCTATAGTTACTGAGAATATTCGGAATTCAATGCTAGTGAACAGCAAAGTAACTTCATATTAGGAAGACCATGCAGCACTGCAATTTAAAGGGTAAAATTAAGCATCTGAAAAACTATTTGTAAAGATATGTGCTTTTATATCTGACCGTTTAGATCCTATTAACTTTACTATGTCATTCAGAAAGTTCAATTTCATAAAGCTGATAACGCTAAATTGATGTTTCTTCCCCAAATAACTGAAATTTGATGACAGTCCTGCATCCAAAGAAATAGGATTTGGTTTGCTTTTTAAACTTTATATTATTAAGAATATTAAACATTACTCAAATTTAAAAGAAATAGAAATGGCAGCCCCAAATCAAATCAACCAAGTATTAAAGATACAGTATATATAAGTGTGTTCTTGTGTAATTTATTGCCTGTTGCCTGGTCCTAAAAACTCAAAAAATTTTTGTAGAGTTCATCTGTAAAGCTTATCCTTTTCACCGGTTTTTTTTTTTTATCAAGATGGCGACTGGCTGAAGAGAAGTGTGCAGTCAGCTCCTTCCTTAAAGGTCAGACTGTAGAAAAATCTCCACCTGACAATAATGGCTGGACCAGGAGTGGATCTCACACCAGCTCGCTCATTTTCTTTAACCAGACCAAATGCCAGCCACACACCACTTGACACCTCTGAACACAGAGGTGAAGTGCTGATTTAACTTATTTCCAAATTAGGTAATTCAGTACAAAGGTAAAAGTAGAACTTTACTTTTACTCCACTACATTTTGTTAACGAACTTAAAGTAAAAAGTACTTTTAGGTTTGAGAATGCTTAAAATGGCCAGAGTGACAACCTGCATAAATATTATAAACTAAAGACAAACTATATACATATATACATAAAAATGATAAGATAAATTAAGTTTGTTGTTTCCTTTGACTAACAATTAACACAACATTTTATGAGTACTTTTATTAAGTTTTTTTTTTTTTTTTACTTCAAGTACATATTTTGTATGTATGTGTTTAAAATATCAATGTGACGATTTTGGCTACATATGAAAGATTTTATTGAGTCTTATTGGGTGTGCCCTTGCTTCTAGAAGCTAACTGAACTTTAACAGGAGACCGATACAACACAGGCATACCATTAACCATTACCATGCATTTGGGTTTACTGCAGATATTCTTAAGCAGAATATGATCCTAATGCTCTCTAAGCACCAGCTTGTGTGAATAAGTAAAAGTGGGGTGTAATTACAAACTGTATATGCTTTTACACTAGTGACTTATCATCAATCCATATACTACTGTGTGTGAGCAGTGCCTGGAAAGCTCTGAGTGACACATGAGAGTCAAACTGATCTGCTGTTTACACTGGAGTTCTGCATTTACTGCACATCTAAGATCATTTTCCCCTTTAATCTGGGACAAGTAAGAGTAGCACACCAGCATTTTCCTCCCATGGGTATTCTCCCACTGTATAAAATGAATGTTTAGGCAGAACATCTTTAGAGAGAAAGACTGAATTGAACTGGGAACTGTAGCGATGTCACGACGCAGAAAAGTAAAGCAATTAACCAGACAATATCCAATAAAAAGGTGGTGTATGTTACTAATGTGAGTGCCTCAAGGCATCGAGAGAGTGGCAGGCTGTCTTGTATTTGCTGAGCTCTAAGCAGATTACTTAGCACCGGGCCACAACATCTTATCCCCAAATCCCTCTCTAACACTAGTCAGCCTTTGGCAAATAAAAATCTCCTGCTCCTTGTTGCCACCTCAAGTGCAGGCTTGGAGCTCCATGCATAGTGTCAGGATATCATCAAGACAAAACACAACACAACAGGGAAAAAGAGATGGTGACAAGCAAAACAAAGTGACGAGTGAGAGGCCTGCAGGGAGGAGATAAAATGTCACACATATTTTCATTCAACAGGCCAACTCTGGGTTGAACTAGAAGCGCCACTTAATCATTTTTGTACATCCAATTTCACTAATTTAACAAATAACATAAAGTTGAGGCTTTACTGTCATTGCATTGAAATATATTTATTCTCACACCTAAGGGAAAAAAAACAAACCAGTGGCGCTAAGGGTAGTAATCTGCTTTCAGTGAGTGTCGACACTGATTGCAAAACAAAGGGAAGATTTTTTTGCCTGGAAAATCCAGACGATATATAAAAATATATCGTCTGGCCACCGCGTCCCATTTTTGAATTTCTGTAGCCGTGATTGACAGATTAATTAGCCAGTGAAAACTAACATGGCTGCTTATGACGAAAAAAATAGATGGAAAAAAATATCAGGTGAAACTAAAAACATTGCAAAATCAATAAGCGAAGCAAAAAAACAATTTTAATGTTAGGTTAGTGAAGTTAGATTTTGGTCTAAATGACAGATGACCAATCAGCTTCTTAGTTTCATCTGCGTCATGCAAAAAAACTAATCTGACTGCCCGGTACAATGTAGATTTGATCTGAAACGCAGGGGGGGGGGGTGACCAGACCTACTGTTCGCAGTTTGCTGAAGCCTGGGTTCTGGATCCCAGGCAAAAGATTCTTGACTACAATTCAATATACGTAAGTATATCAACATAATGGCCAATTAAACTTTACTGAAAACACAACACGCATTCTTTTGAGTTGAATTTATTTCTTAGTAAATAATAAGTGAGACAGAGTCACATACTAAATTAGGTTCCCAGAAAACGTCTTATATTTGTACATAAAATGTCTGCATCTAAGTGTAAAGAAAGAAAAAAAGTCTGTGACTCAAAAAGATTAAATAAAATTGATTAGAACGCATTATATTCAAAAACTAAGCATTAAGATATTTTAGTTTTCATCTTCTGTCCAATCCAGACAGGACCTCCTTCAAAATACAACAATTGGGCAAAGAAAACAAAGAAGTGAAGCGAAACAAAATGACAGTATATGTATGATTATCTACAACAAATCAAATCATAATTGATGATTGCAAAGATCCATAATCACAGCCTAAGACATCTGCACTCAAACAGTATTCTCCACCTCAAGTCAGAAGCATAGTCCTAAAAGATCAACAGTCACATTGCACGGTCATCTGTGCTGTAAAAGCACAATTAACAAGTTGCACAAGAGCAAGAGAACCTGAAACAAACAAAGTGAGGAAGACAGAAATTTTAAACGACTTGTGAGTCTTGATTGACCAAGTTCCTGCACGAAGACTGTGGTGATTTGCAGTGGCATTGTTTAGTGTGTAGGCTTCATCGTTTTCCACAAACACATACAAGTGAGAAAGAGAAAGACTGGACATCCTCNCTTGCTCATAAGTTCAACAGCCAATGTACTGGCCACCAGATTCCATAGGTGAGCGGTTAGTGCACAGGACCATGGACCGTGAGGTTGACGGTTCGAATCCCGCATCGGACTTTGAGAACGGGTTTGAATTTAGTCCGAACCATGACAGTAATGTTGCTTTTTGAACTCAACACTTAGAAATATGATTTGAATGACTTTGAATGCAGTTTTGTGACAATTGTAAAAGTGTTTTACTGCAAGCCATTCTGTTACTATGACAATGATTCTTGTTACCATGGCTTTAGAACTACAGTGGTCATGGCACAAAGAGATATCTTACAGGAACCAGCATTTTATTAGTCTATTTTACATCAAAAACAGTCCTAAAACACACTGTAAGATAGACAAATCTAGAAAACCACCAAACTTGCTCATAAGTTCAACAGCCAATGTACTGGCCACCAGATTCCATAGGTGAGCGGTTAGTGCACAGGACCATGGACCGTGAGGTTGACGGTTCGAATCCCGCATCGGACTTTGAGAACGGGTTTGAATTTAGTCCGAAACCATGACAGTAATGTTGCTTTTTGAACTCAACACTTAGAAATATAATGACTTTGAATGACTTTGAATGCAGTTTTGTGACAATTGTAAAAGTGTTTTACTGCAAGCCATTCTGTTACTATGACAATGATTCTTGTTACCATGGCTTTAGAACTACAGTGGTCATGGCACAAAGAGATATCTTACAGGAACCAGCATTTTATTAGTCTATTTTACATCAAAAACAGTCCTAAAACACACTGTAAGATAGACAAATCTAGAAAACCACCAAACTTGCTCATAAGTTCAACAGCCAATGTACTGGCCACCAGATTCCATAGGTGAGCGGTTAGTGCACAGGACCATGGACCGTGAGGTTGACGGTTCGAATCCCGCATCGGACTTTGAGAACGGGTTTGAATTTAGTCCGAAACCATGACAGTAATGTTGCTTTTTGAACTCAACACTTAGAAATATAATGACTTTGAATGACTTTGAATGCAGTTTTGTGACAATTGTAAAAGTGTTTTACTGCAAGCCATTCTGTTACTATGACAATGATTCTTGTTACCATGGCTTTAGAACTACAGTGGTCATGGCACAAAGAGATATCTTACAGGAACCAGCATTTTATTAGTCTATTTTACATCAAAAACAGTCCTAAAACACACTGTAAGATAGACAAATCTAGAAAACCACCAAACTTGCTCATAAGTTCAACAGCCAATGTACTGGCCACCAGATTCCATAGGTGAGCGGTTAGTGCACAGGACCATGGACCGTGAGGTTGACGGTTCGAATCCCGCATCGGACTTTGAGAACGGGTTTGAATTTAGTCCGAAACCATGACAGTAATGTTGCTTTTTGAACTCAACACTTAGAAATATAATGACTTTGAATGACTTTGAATGCAGTTTTGTGACAATTGTAAAAGTGTTTTACTGCAAGCCATTCTGTTACTATGACAATGATTCTTGTTACCATGGCTTTAGAACTACAGTGGTCATGGCACAAAGAGATATCTTACAGGAACCAGCATTTTATTAGTCTATTTTACCTCAAAAACAGTCCTAAAACACACTGTAAGATAGACAAATCTAGAAAACCACCAAACTTGCTCATAAGTTCAACAGCCAATGTACTGGCCACCAGATTCCATAGGTGAGCGGTTAGTGCACAGGACCATGGACCGTGAGGTTGACGGTTCGAATCCCGCATCGGACTTTGAGAACGGGTTTGAATTTAGTCCGAAACCATGACAGTAATGTTGCTTTTTGAACTCAACACTTAGAAATATAATGACTTTGAATGACTTTGAATGCAGTTTTGTGACAATTGTAAAGTGTTTTACTGCAAGCCATTCTGTTACTATGACAATGATTCTTGTTACCATGGCTTTAGAACTACAGTGGTCATGGCACAAAGAGATATCTTACAGGAACCAGCATTTTATTAGTCTATTTTACATCAAAAACAGTCCTAAAACACACTGTAAGATAGACAATCTAGAAAACCAAACTTGCTCATAAGTTCAACAGCCAATGTACTGGCCACCAGATTCCATAGGTGAGCGGTTAGTGCACAGGACCATGGACCGTGAGGTTGACGGTTCGAATCCCGCATCGGACTTTGAGAACGGGTTTGAATTTAGTCGAAACCATGACAGTAATGTTGCTTTTTGAACTCAACACTTAGAATATAATGATTGAATGACTTTGAATGCAGTTTTGTGACAATTGTAAAAGTGTTTTACTGCAAGCCATTCTGTTACTATGACAATGATTCTTGTTACCATGGCTTTAGAACTACAGTGGTCATGGCACAAGAGATATCTTACAGGAACCAGCATTTTATTAGTCTATTTTACATCAAAACAGTCCTAAAACACACTGTAAGATAGACAAATCTAGAAAACCACCAAACTTGCTCATAAGTTCAACAGCCAATGTACTGGCCACCAGATTCCATAGGTGAGCGGTTAGTGCACAGGACATGGACCGTGAGGTTGACGGTTCGAATCCCGCATCGGACTTGAGAACGGGTTTGAATTTAGTCCGAAACCATGACAGTAATGTTGCTTTTGAACTCAACACTTAGAAATATAATGACTTTGAATGACTTTGAATGCAGTTTTGTGACAATTGTAAAGTGTTTTACTGCAAGCATTCTGTTACTATGACAATGATTCTTGTTACCATGGCTTTAGACTACAGTGGTCATGGCCAAAAGATATTCTTACAGGAACCAGCATTTTATTAGTTCCCCGGCGTTGAAATGGCGCGTAGGAGCTGAGTGGCGTGTTACAAGCAAGTTTTTGCTTGTGTGTGGTGTCAATAAACTTTGTTTGCGATATAGATAATAGTCTGTTGAAGTACATGAAACAAAATTTGAATCATTAAATTAGTTGACAAAGATCTCAATAATCACTTTGTTTCAGTGGGTAGGTCAATTGTCTGGTTTTCACAAGCAAAGTGTTCTTGCTGTGGTTGGAAACATAGCTTTTCATTTCACACGTCTTAAAGACACTATTCTGATTTTTACAATAAAATAACGTAAATCAAGTTCTCCTAGCAGATCTCATGCTCTAGTCACATGAAAATGAGTTTGCAGTGTATTGTCTACATCTAATATTGTCCGTTTATTCACCAAAATCCACAAAGTTTGTCTGATGTTGTAGCATTGTGGCTAACTGCCATTAGCATACTGGTGTGTATTGCTCCTAACAGTTGTGAAATAAAGTTTAAAACACGTCGTGGTAAACAATTCCGAGGCTCAGAATGCATTAGGTAAGTAAGCAAGCATGTAGACTGATGCTGGAAGCTTAAAATGAATGATTTAGTCTTGCTTTCTAAAAAAAAAAAAAAAAAAAAAGCAAACATTTACACATGGTTTTGTTTACATTTCACATGAACGCCATGAAAAGCACTTTGCATTACATTTATGTATGAAAAGGGCTTTTTAAAAAGTTATTTTTGATTTCTCACGCAAGTACGAGGTTTTGAAAGAAGATGCTTGGGCTCCTGAGCTTTCTACTTTAAGCAGGGATGCACAGATTCAGTACTTGGCTCAATTCAATTTCAATTCAATGTATTTATATAGCCCAAAATCACATCTGCAGTTATCTCAGAGAACGTCACATGACTGTTGATTTAGCAAACAAAATTGTCAGACAATCAAACAATAAAACATTTGGTCAATACCATCAGATACCATCAAAAGCATTATCCTGATGCTGATCCATGGAATTTTTTTCAGATCGAGTATCAGTCCATATCCTGATTGTGCATCTAACAGGACATAATGGGACTTATTTACAGGCTATTGTTAATTCAAAACATCTCACAATATTTGGAAAGTTATTCACATGAAAGTGTTAAGACATTATTTATTGTACAATATATATATTGGCACTATTTTCACAGGCATCTGTAGATACCTAATGTAAAAGTATTGAGATTGGTATTGGCATTAAAAACTAAAATCCAAAGGCAAGGGTTCTAAGTCAAAGTCAAACTTACTCTGCATATGTTTACAAATAATTTTTATAGCTAGGGTCATTAACGCCTGATTACTTTCAACCCCAGAACTGACAAGTACATCAAATGGGTTCAATATTTAATCATTTTATTAATAAGGTTTGGTGAGGATATTTTAGACTGAGGCGAGGTTGTATTTCAGACTAAACATGATTTTCTTTCTTTGCAACTAGTGTTAGCATTTTTTGTTCAGGAGTAGACCTCTTCCAGAGAGATTCACATCCTAGTCTCTCGATTTTGTCCTCTAGACCATGCTCTCAAGGATTTGGTTCCTTTCAAGAGACACTGGTCTTTGCAGAACTGTGTCACAACATTCTCACCTTAACATAAAAGTACAATCCTAAGAAGGGAATTCAAAATACAAAAGATCAGGACAATAACAGGAAATATAATAGCTAAAACTAAAAGGGAAATGCTCCGCATAGAATTTGACAGCAAAGTGTTTATGTGATATAGCACAGGGTTTGTCTCTGGAATGGGTTGTGTCCAGTAGTACATTGTTCTAAAGTTCGCTACATTTATTTAAATGCCGAAAATTACGACAAACTGATTCTTATGTAAGATAAAGCAGTTGCATATAGTGAATAGCAAGTCAAGAGAACTGTTCATCGGATAGATAATAATTTTGATTCGAATCACTCAAAAAGATCAAATATAGCATCTCTACACACTGACATGATACTCATTGACTGAGACCTAATAATAGATTTTGGGTGCCTCTGAAAGATTGTCGCGTTAGATCGACACCTCTATCTATGATCATTTCTGCTATAGACATAATATATAGTGATTTGATTTTTCTTCTCGAGAACATGTTCATTATTTCATAGCGACCAGTAATAATTGCAGTTTTCTCAAGAATTCTACAATTGCCTCATGAATTTTCCTCTTCTAAATGACTGTTAATCTATCTAGCATGCTGCTCCAAGAAAAATCTATGCTAGACTAATCAACTCAGAGGATGTAAATTAAAATTGCAACTATAGTTACACTGAAAAGAATAGAGTGTTGATAGGAATAGACTCCATGTAAAGTACCCAGAAGATTGTGCTTGCACATGTTAATTGAGCGCTACAATAATAGGAGCCAACGAATCAGTGAGGGCTCGGTTGTGCTTCTGGCACTGGATCACTATGCGAGATGTGGATGAAATGGCGTTAAATGTGGAGTTGCGCACACTCAACATAAGACACTCATCCATGATGTAGAGCTTGTCTGTTCCCACACATCTAGGGGAGCACGGCTAATGTACGAGCACGAGAAGTGATAGATATTCCGTGAGAGACTGCAGCGGCATTTTGCCACTTTTCGAGAGTAGTGTAAGTTCGATAAGTAGTCATGATCGATTTTCAGATAGTAAGCAGGAATACTCGTGTGTGCGTCTCTACTGTGTGGCGTGATGTTATCGGTTCGAGTAATGAGAAAAGCAAACGCCCTGTCTCTGTGCAAGACCTCACCACGCTTTACGAGCACATTGTACTAGCAGAATTGCTGAGAAGAAGAAGAGAGACAAAGGATATTACTCCCTCATAACAGAAGAGCTTCAGTGCATTCGCACATTTCTCACAACAAACGCCTGTTTAAGTACCTGTATTGTTAACTGACATCAATGAATATATGGGAGTGGTATAATCTACAGTGATAAATTAGTAATGTAAGGGTAGAGCATGATAACAACACCGTTAAAAGTGTAAGATATAGCTGAGTTTGAATAGATGTAAAAGTTGCTCGGTACTCTTTTGATCATTCCAGATCACTACATAAGTATAAAGATGGTGCGTTTTTCCTTTATATGAAGTTCATTAACTCTGCAAAATTTGATCATTTCTCGAAGACTCTGTTATTTTGGGTTTTCAACAAGCACCTCTGCAAGCTTAATGCACAGTTTTGAGTTAGATATGTGCCACTAAGCTTACATTGTAGAGAAGCCATTATTCACATATCTTTTTGGAAGCAGTGTGCTTGTCTGATACAAAGTGAAAGATTCTTGAAGTCAAACAAACCACTCAGTACTTATAGTTCATACATTTTCTGTTATTTCTCATTATTTTATTCATTAGAACTGAGAGATAATGAGTTTGCTGTGGATGAAATGTATATTACATGTCATCGTGTGTTGTAGGAAATAAATGTGTTAAGCTAGAAGGCACATAATTAATTATGGAAAAAAGAGTTTCACTATTTGTTTTCAGAATTATTGAACTGAGTTTTGACAGTGCTGTTTTTAGAATTTGGCTCCAGGTTCGTTCACTGATAGACTTCAGTATGGCAACAAGAAGTTGAGCAGTGTTCTCTCACCTAACGTCCTGACAGAATTTTCGGTACACGACCACACTCATCTGCCAGACCATTACCTCATGTTTTCCTATTACTCTTCTAGATAACTCATTTCACACTAGTTGGAATGTAAACCAGCTTGTCAGATAAGTTGGTTTGACAGTGCACATGCTCCGCTACATATTCTTGAGTATATTATAATTATAATTTTAATAATATTATTTAAATAATAGGTGGAATTATGCACATGTAAATCGATAAAAAAGCTGAGTTGCGAGCTTATTATTCACATGCACATTGATGATCAAGTATGTAACGATGATATAGTTCATATTGTTTATGAATCCAACTATGTGCGAGACTATAAGATAAAGTATACTACCCCTGACAATACGACACTAATATGTGACATAGGTTTTATCTCTCTGACTCACCTATGGAAATGAGGGAATTTAAATCTATCTAAGTGACTATCTATGGTAGTGGTTACATATGTTAGTGTTCGCATCTAGAGGCCTTACTCATAGCTGTTGGCAAAGAGAGTATTGGGCATAGGAAAGTTTTTTGCTAGTTTGCTTGGCAGTGGACAAGGCGCAGTATATCAAAATAGGCGGAGCAATCTGGGAAACCTAGGCCGTTGTTATACTAAATCAAGCTCAATTCGAGTTTCTCCTGGCAATCTCTGTTTATCAGCTTTGACGAGACGTTACTACACCGTTTTTGACATATATTCATTATGTGGGTTTATCACAGATTTGATATCAGGTTCATTAGTATTATGTTATGGTTAAAAGTGCGTCCTTGTCGAATTTTCTTATTTTATCATATTATTTTTGAGCGTTGTTAGTTTATATTGTGCTCCTGTTCTCTCAGAGCACAACTTTTTCTGAACTCATGATATCATATAATAGACTAGCGAGCATAATATAGAAGTCGAAAAAACCACTCTGACTTAGGTTCACAACTTGGTTTTGTCTGTTGACTATGCGTACTGACGATGATTTTGTATAGTGCGCACATGTAATGCTGATGGTACCTATATTGTTGGTTCCTTTCTCTCTTAGTTAGAGGTTCATAACTAGTTATAAACGCACGGTTAATAAAACAGCATCGGGTTAGCAGTTCTTATCAGTCTTTTGAGAGTATGCAACAATATATGTTGCAGTTGTGTAGAAGTGCAAGTTGCACATATTACGTCTCATCCTTGACTCGATTATTTGTCCTCACATATAGCAACAAGTTTAGAGATATTCAAATGATAGATCACTTAGACGATTGTCGATTTATCAAACTTGACAGTTCATTTGCTTACACTTTTTACATAGTGCACTTCATGCTTCGTTATTATACCATGTAGAAAAACAAAATGACTGACACTAGATTTATTCAGAACCATCGTCAGAAGTTATACCAGGTCACCAGGGCCGATTATTCAAGCTCTCTACAGCAGCAGTGTCAGATGGAGGAGTTATTTAATTTTAGCTTTTTCGTGGCGAGAAATCTCTCTGATTACGCTCAGGTCGTGGTTATTGAGAGCGATGTTTTGTGCCAAATTAAACATAGGTCCAGCAAAAAGTTTCAAAGGATAGATAGAGATATATATTAGGATTATTATATATTATATGACTCTATAATAGCAGCCATGTCTGAACAAGTTCAAACTATATAAATTCAAATTCTATTATCTTACTTTAAAATAGATATAATACGTTTGAGTGCTGTAGGCTTTTTATGTAATCATATGTATAGAGGTGGATTGTGGTGCTCTTAATGTTCTATGTTTTTAGTTAAAGGAGCAGTTGCGTGATATCTGTGCAATATAGGGGACGCCACTATTAAATAGAAATTTATACTAAGGTGTGTATACAATTGTTAATATTGAACTCAAATAAAGGAATCAAATACAATTTACTCAATATATCTAAAAAAGATAAGTTATCGAATCTATGGAATAAACCATTGACTTTACTCGAACTTTCACTAGTTGTGGTAGATAATATATTTTTATAGATTATGGTATTGAATTTTTGGATCACAGTGTCGCAGCAGTAAATTTATGAACTCTTCTTACGCCATCAAGCTTATCATACAGTAGAGTACACGGAATTTAAATTGAAGTTTCTTACTCATCGATAGTATGAACATTATTAGTCCTTTATAGGTGATTTCATCAATGCATTGTGTTTCTTAAGTTGTAGCTTGCGAACACTCAGTTTTTAAAGTCGCTTCTGCGAAAGACGGCTCCATTTAGCTCCACCTCTTGGCATTTTTATAATGGCGTGATTATTAAGAACAGATCTCTTTAGTGTAAAAGAACTGGCTATTTCGGCTATTTAAGACACTAAAAGATAGATGAGACCTTTAATATTTACTTTCTGTCACTTGACCTACTCTTTACGTACTCTTTTCGGTGGATCTGCATCTTCCTGACAGGGTTGGAATTGGGTTTGACTGGGTGTGCCCAATCTCCTAATTGTTATGCTAGTCCTGTGGGTATAAAGTGGGGATTAACCAGAGTGAGGTATGCACAAATCGCGGTCAGAAGGGTCGAGTGTATTGGGTTGATTACTAGCAATGCTTATCCTCGACAGAAAGAGACGCTTGATAGTTGTCCAGAAATTAGTATACTCTGTAACAACAAATATCAGTATATGTGTTATTTTGTGATAGTTTTATTATTGGTATTGACGAGGTTTTAGACTATGTAATCTTTTCTTGTGTGTGTGTTTGTAGTAGTGTGTCGTTATTAGTACAATTAAGTATTTGGAAGGAGTTTCATATAGGTCAATACACATAAGTGCGGGTTACCTAAGGGAATATTGGTTCTTGGTGGTTGGGCTACAATGGGTGAATATCTTCTTCGCACTCTGAAGTCAGAAATATATGGGTTGCGCACCTTTTTCTCTCGCAGATGTTCAGTGGTTAAGATATGAGTGGCTAGGGCTTTGATAACACAGAATAGATAGACTTAGATCATTTTTTCTTACACACTCCATTGTAGATAGAGACTTATTTTATGCAAATATCATTTATTGATGTGCAGAGAGATTAGTAATTATAACTAAACATAGTATTCTTGTTAAGGGGATATGACATGCTTCAACAGAAGAGAACGATACATGTTGCTTAATGCAACTTCTCATGAAAGGTAAGTGCTTGGATGGGGTCGGTTGTGTATGTTTAAGTGTGATGCCAAAGGATTCCACATGTGTCTTAGTAGTAGTTCTTTGGGCATAAGGATTTTGGCACTAAGTTTCAGTGGATGCAAAGTGAGATAAAATACGATATGGGGAAGCCGACGATTGAAAGCACTACATAGTAACGGTTTGAGGATAAGACTTAATATGCCATTGGTGATAATGTGGTTTCTTGGAGAGCGCCTCTTAGACAGACTAGAACAGAAAGAGCAAGGTTTTTAATAAGGAGCCTGGCTTTTGCTAGAGTTATACGTAATAAGTATATTAGGTCACTGGATGTATGTAGAGTCAGTCTCATAGTCGGTTATATGTGACATAGCTTAAATTAAGGTTTAAACACTCGCTACTATAAGGATGAAGGTAGGTGAGGTGAATCATAAAATCTAAAAGTTGTAACAAGAGATAAATTGAGACTGTACCATCCACCCAATTTAAATGATGATCTTTTATACACGTAATATCAATCTAGAGAAATCGGTCCATAAGTAATGACGCCACTGCTCTGATATGTGGAAGAGTCTACAGACACAAGTTTTAACTAACTCATATAGTTTATGCTGTGTTAGCATATATAGAACAAGTGACGACTTAGACTAATGGCAAATATGTTCATAGTTAAGGGTTAATAAATGGTTATTTCCAAAGCGCGTCATGTGACTCATGGAAAACTCTTACCTTTGTGTTATAACATCACGAAATGATGCCATGCTTTATAATCTGAAACTACCCACAGAGGATATTGTGGAGCATATATGACACTAGAATTTATTAACTTTACCTAAGGGTGTCAAATAATATTGAAGGCCAGCCAGCCAAATTTAATCGGTCCCACAAGATATTGTAATAATATTTTCACTAAATAGGCTGTTGGTACTAACTATAGGCATGTCAGAATGCTTAAAAGTATTATATTGATGATAGATGATTTAATAGATATGTATATAGATTTTGACAGTTCCTATGCCGGACTAAGCCTGAAGCCAGAAAGAAAACAGGGCAATCTTCTCGGGTAGTTGTCGTTTTTAAAACTTCCTATATACTTATAATGAATTAAGTCAGAGGGGATGTAATACGAACAATTCTCAATTAAAGAGATAGATTAGGAAATTGGCAGGATATATATAGATATGAGATTGTGTAGGATAGGTGATGTGAAAGATATATCGTAAGTTTTTAGCCTGATAAAAGGGTAACACTAGTGGTGTTCTTGTGTAATTTTTGCCTGTTGGCCACTTCCACTTGATCTCTAGAATATCACACCATCGCCAATGTAATCTTGATTATCTATATTGTATAGTAGCTAACACATTAGCTGTCATATAAAAGGACGTATCGCTATTTTCAACCCGGATGGCGGTTCTCACTTTTGTGTACATTATAATGAACGCTAGGGAAACTTATAAGCGCATCTTGTAAGAGATGGAACGGTCTCGTCGCAGTTCATCGCGAGTCTTTCTTGTAGACTCACGAACTGTAGAAGATCTCCACCTGACAGTATGGCTGGACCAGGACGTGGGATCTCACAGCCAGCGTCGCTCATTTTCTTTAACCAGACCAAATGCCAGCCACACACCACTTGACACCTCTGAACACAGAGGTGAAGTGCTGATTTAACTTATTTCCAATTAGGTAATTCAGTACAAGGTAAAAGTAGAACTTTACTTTTACTCCACTACATTTTGTTAACGAACTTAAAGTAAAAAGTACTTTTAGGTTTGAGAATGCTTAAAATGGCCAGAGTGACAACCTGCATAAATATTATAAACTAAAGACAAACTATATACATATATACATAAAAATGATAAGATAAATTAAGTTTGTTGTTTCCTTTGACTAACAATTAACACAACATTTTTATGAGTACCTTTTATTAAGTTTTTTTTTTTTTTTACTTCAAGTACATATTTGTATGTAAGTGTTTAAAATATCAATGTGACGATTTTGGCTACATATGAAAGATTTTATTGAGTCTTATTGGGTGTGCCCTTGCTTCTAGAAGCTAACTGAACTTTAACAGGAGACCGATACAACACAGGCATACCATTAACCATTACCATGCATTTGGGTTTACTGCAGATATTGCTTAAGCAGAATATGATCCTAATGCTCTCTAAGCACCAGCTTGTGTGAATAAGTAAAAGTGGGGTGTAATTACAAACTGTATATGCTTTTACACTAGTGACTTATCATCAATCCATATACTACTGTGTGTGAGCAGTGCCTGGAAAGCTCTGAGTGACACATGAGAGTCAAACTGATCTGCTGTTTACACTGGAGTTCTGCATTTACTGCACATCTAAGATCATTTTCCCCTTTAATCTGGGACAAGTAAGAGTAGCACACCAGCATTTTCCTCCCATGGGTATTCTCCCACTGTATAAAATGAATGTTTAGGCAGAACATCTTTAGAGAAAAGACTGAATTGAACTGGGAACTGTAGCGATGTCACGACGCAGAAAAGTAAAGCAATTAACCAGACAATATCCAATAAAAAGGTGGTGTATGTTACTAATGTGAGTGCCTCAAGGCATCGAGAGAGTGGCAGGCTGTCTTGTATTTGCTGAGCTCTAAGCAGATTACTTAGCACCGGCCACAACATCTTATCCCCAAATCCCTCTCTAACACTAGTCAGCCTTTGGCAATAAAAATCTCCTGCTCCTTGTTGCCACCTCAAGTGCAGGCTTGGAGCTCCATGCATAGTGTCAGGATATCATCAAGACAAAACACAACACAACAGGGAAAAAGAGATGGTGACAAGCAAAACAAAGTGACGAGTGAGAGGCCTGCAGGGAGGAGATAAAATGTCACACATATTTTCATTCAACAGGCCAACTCTGGGTTGAACTAGAAGTGCCACTTAATCATTTTTGTACATCCAATTTCACTAATTTAACAAATAACATAAAGTTGAGGCTTTACTGTCATTGCATTGAAATATATTTATTCTCACACCTAAGGGAAAAAAACAAACAGTGGCGCTAAGGGTAGTAATCTGCTTTCAGTGAGTGTCGACACTGATTGCAAAACAAAGGGAAGATTCTTTTGCCTGGAAATCCAGACGATATATAAAAAATATATCGTCTGGCCACCGCGTCCCATTTTTGAATTTCTGTAGCCGTGATTGACAGATTAATTAGCCAGTGAAAACTAACATGGCTGCTTATGACGAAAAAAATAGATGGAAAAAAATATCAGGTGAAACTAAAAACATTGCAAAATCAATAAGCGAAGCAAAAAACAATTTTAATGTTAGGTTAGTGAAGTTAGATTTTGGTCTAAATGACAGATGACCAATCAGCTTCTTAGTTTCATCTGCGTCATGCAAAAAAACTAATCTGACTGCCCGGTACAATGTAGATTTGATCTGAAACGCAGGGGGGGGGGGGGTGACCAGACCTACTGTTCGCAGTTTGCTGAAGCCTGGGTTCTGGATCCCAGGCAAAAGATTCTTGACTACAATTCAATATACGTAAGTATATCAAACATAATGGCCAATTAAACTTTACTGAAAACACAACACGCATTCTTTTGAGTTGAATTTATTTCTTAGTAAATAATAAGTGAGACAGAGTCACATACTAAATTAGGTTCCCAGAAAACGTCTTATATTTGTACATAAAATGTCTGCATCTAAGTGTAAAGAAAAATGTCTGTGACTCAAAAAGATTAAATAAAATTGATTAGAACGCATTATATTCAAAAACTAAGCATTAAGATATTTTAGTTTTCATCTTCTGTCCAATCCAGACAGGACTCCTTCAAAATACAACAATTGGGCAAAGAAAACAAAGAAGTGAAGCGAAACAAAATGACAGTATATGTATGATTATCTACAACAAATCAATCATAATTGATGATTGCAAAGATCCATAATCACAGCCTAAGACATCTGCACTCAAACAGTATTCTCCACCTCAAGTCAGAAGCATAGTCCTAAAAGATCAACAGTCACATTGCACGGTCATCTGTGCTGTAAAAGCACAATTTAACAAGTTTGCACAAGAGCAAGAGAACCTGAAACAAACAAGTGAGGAAGACAGAAATTTTAAACGACTTGTGAGTCTTGATTGACCAAGTTCCTGCACCGAAGACTGTGGTGATTTGCAGTGGCATTGTTTAGTGTGTAGGCTTCATCGTTTTCCACAACACATACAAGTGAGAAAGAGAAAGACTGGACATCCTCTTAACCTGAGATGGATGACTACAGTTAGTCCTTTGAAGGGTTCCAGGATTTGTCCACAGGTAAGACACTGACTGGAGGTGAAGCTAGCAGGTTTGCTTGGCCAGAGCAAAACACAGCTCTGTTTTATTTGAGGTAAAAGCAGTATTTAAATGGTGCCTACTTTTCCTAATGCATGTACTTTCAACCTTCTTGGTGAGGTAAATCGCACAGTATATGTGATATACTGTATCACTCAAACATACTGTACATAAGTCTCATACGTGCAAATTATTTGCCTTTTGCTGATAATGCTTTTTCGAAAGACATCACAGCAACAAGGAAACCGAAGCAAAAACTGTTGAAGAGGTAACGGTTTGGTTATAAAGCAAAGAATTCTTGTGAGTGAAAAATGCCTTCTGTCAAAACATAATGCTGCTCAGGAGCACTCCTCCCCAATGCGCTGGCATGAACGGCCCACCTTTCGATCCAGTTTTACCATCTTCAGAACAGCCTCCTGGCGACCACGGCCCAAGTGGTCAAAAATACACTCATGTTGTTCTGGGAGACGGTGCAGCATACAGAAAACATTACCTACAAAATGGAGATGTGAACAAAAAGACAAACAATCAATATAAACCAAAGCCACAATTTGCCGTGTATATGTTTTTATTTTCATAAGTAACTAATGAACCTGCTTAATTTTCAGAAGTAGTAGTTTTGTAAATTAAGTTCAGACTCTGTTGAGGGTCCAGATGATTAAAATTTGCTGTATTTTGAAGTAACCTTCATTTACATTTTAAACAATAAATATCCATACAATGCTTGTGCAATTTGAAAGATTTTTTTTATTTAATACAACCACTTTTGGTTCTTCAAAAATAAATCTCTCTGATTACAGGTACAATGTAATTTAGATTCCACAAAAGGCACAGAATAAATATGTAAGACGACACCCTCAGCTTGAACAATCTTTCCTTTTTTGCATGCTTACAGATTGAAACGTCTTTATGCTTTCAACTCATTATCGGAGCTACTTGGCTTACACAGAGACACTCGGCAGAACCATTAGCAAAGTAATCTGCAATTACTGATAAAGTCAGAAATCACTATAATTGCAGCAATTTCCCTTTTCAGTCTGAAAAAGTATGTTTTCATAGCAGGCGTTTAAGCATCAAGGCATGAAGAGTCATCTATTACCAAGCGCTTTGTGAAAAAGGAAAAGTCAATTTTCAATTTTGAAACGATGGCCTGGGTTTAAACAGATGGTCTTAAGCAATGAGGGGTGCGACTTTTTAAGTACTTTAATTTGTATGCAAACAAGCCGATTACCAAGCCCTGTGTTGGTCTAAACTGTATTAGTGTTTGTTGTAATTGACATGGTTTATGTGCAATGTTTTGGTGCTCCCCAAGGCCAACAAAAGCTCCTTCAGTCATCAATATTCTCGACACAAACCTATATATACCTGTTAGCAGTTACCATATAATTACTGGAGTTGCTGAATAGCTGGTAAAAGAGGTTAGGCATATCTACAAAGAGTGTTTTACAAAATACAACTTTTTTCCTCTTTTTCATTATGAGACATACCACATCTACAAGATCCCAGCTCCTGTTGGACCAATTCCAGTTTGGTTTGGCAGTGATGGCAACGCTTCCGATTCCGTTGTTTTGGGCCACTACGTGATGAAGGTGATGAAGAGGCTAGAAATGCCAATGATGATGAAGCTTCTTCACACTGTGATACATCAGCTACTCTCATTGCTTTGTGGGAGAGGCAAAATCTTCTGACTCAGAGGCTGCAGAAACGTGAAGAAGAAGTAGTGAGGCCCACTAACATAATGAATCCAGTATATGTAGGAGACTACACAAAATACTTGCTCATTTGAAGTCAATTTGCGTAAGCAACAGATCTAGGACACTGTACTAATTTAGTTAAGTTAAATCTAACTTTGTACAATACATGAGCATGATTATTGATTTATTGAGGTTTTCTTCAGGAACAAACAAATGATGGTGCACGAGAAGCAACATGCTTTTTGGAGTTAAATAAAAGTCAGCTAGAAGATAAATGCTGCTCTTGCGTTAGATTATGCTTGACCCTGCACCTGAGACAGAAGAGGCATGCAGAGTGTTGTATTGGCCAGCTGGAATTTCAACTCAGCTTTTCTCATCAATCCTGCACTGTTTTTTTTTTTTTTTTACGGACCAGCCCAATGCAGATCAGCATTCAATAAATCTCTGAGAACTAGGCCAAGCAGAGTAGACCTATCCCCACGACCGGCATCGATCCCAATACTGCCTGTGTGTGAGTCTGTGCAGGGCTACTTGCCCCGTGTTTGTTATCTTTTTAAATTTATGCATTCAATTTTCAAAAGCATATACTTAGTTAAGTCAACAAACTGCCAACAAAATGTTATCTAGCTATTTAAATTTATTTAGTGAACATTGGAGCTTCAACTGAGTCAGGTCAGGAAAAGCAAAGCTGAAATCCTTATAGCAGCTTTAAATGATGCTGTGTGTGCATGTACATTGGGTTTAAGGGATCAACATGTTCACACAGTGCTTCAAAGCTGTGCATGAAACTTAAGAAAAACCCACATGCTAGGAGTGGGATTGGGTACCATTAAACAATTAGATAGTTTTTGCTTTCAACACTCAGGGTTTAAAAATCATTAATCATAAAACTGCAGAAAGAATAAACAAAGTTCAAAGTACAAGTTGGTGAACTATGATGTGTTTAAATGGCAAGAAAGCTCAATGGTACAAGCAAAAAACATACTGAAACAGAGGATCATAATAAATTACTTAAAAAAACAAAATGTAATGATTTACGGTGTTTTTTCTCACCTGATTCCAAAGAGCGTTTTGTGGGAGTGCAAAGTGCACTATCATTGGTGCCTCTGCTGGATACTTCTGTCAAAAGAATGGAAATACAATTGAGAGAAAAACAGATCTATGGTAAGCAAGTGGGATGTCAGAGAGAAGACCTAACGAGAGAATAAGAAAATGTCAGAGGCAAGTGAATAAAAATACAGCTGCTAAAATGATATTCTTTTCAAAAGAGTTCTAAATGTCAAGTTATTTCTTTCATATAGTTTGACAAAACCAAATGTCACTGAAAAAGTGTATAGAATATATCTTTTAAATGAAGTAGAGAGAAAGCAGACATAGAAAGGTGCGTGATTGAAACACAATTAGTATAATAGCTCTGTACTTTGCTTAAACTACAAAGGGGACAAGGATTTTGAACTCTGTTTGGTAACCACTGGATTCTTCTGCTCTGGTTTGGCCTTCACAAATAACCTTGTCACAGTAAAGCTATGAAGGATGCCCTGGCAATTGTAGGTGTCCTCTTAAAACCTTCACTTCAGAATACCCTTTCCAATCATTTCCTCTATCTGTGCCACGAGGACAAATATAGCCAGGGCAGGGGTACTGCAGCTGCTGCTCCTTCATTTAACAAAAAGAAAGCACAGAGAGTGCTCTGCCCTCTTCTAAAAACACATTACACAGCATTGGTCAATTAAAATTAAACATTCTACAACTAAAAAAAAAAAGTTTTTACTGAAGGTAACCTGCACAGAGTAATCTGACATTACACAACTATCTTGGCTACAGAACACAAATTATTATTAAAAAAAAAACATACTTGCATCCTAGTTTACGTCTTAAATACATGTATGCAACATTAAGTAAAAGAATAATACTGTTACCATCTTGGGCAGAGGCCTCAGGCGAAGGGTCCACTGATGTGCTGATTGTTGAGGTAAGTGCTGAAGAAAGTTGTTGTTTGCATTGTTAGAGAAGATGTCTGGTTGGCTGTAACTGGAATTTGGAGATTTCTTGACAGCATCTTCATCTGGATCTTTCTTTTGACTATCTGGTAATAAAAACAATGGGCATTATTGTAAAAAAAAAAAAAGTAAACATAACCAAAACCTAAAAGAAAAACGTACCTGCAAAACATTTGGAACAGAGATTCATTGTTTTGCTTGACCTAAAAAAAATTAAAAGAAAAAAAAAGGATGATTGACTCACATGACTCACAAAACAGCCCATAATTCTCATGATATCTAAATGTGTCAACATAATTTTGGTCTTACAAAATTGTATTACCAATATTATGTATAAACACCATCTTTTAACTGAAATTACAAAACTTTAAAACATTTAGCTATGGCAAGATTTTTAGTTTTCAGAGGCACACGGATTTGGCAGAAAATGTCTGTGTCTCTTCTAGGAGCTCTACTCTTATTTCCTCTCGGCTTGGTCCTGCCTGCGAAAGCACTGAGCGTGACGGTCACTGCTATCAGTCACATCCTATTTATTTTGGTTGCCTCGTTGCACACCTTTGTCCCCATTTTTACATGCAGGGTCAGCTGCAGGCGACCCAAGGACTGTCAGCCCACTGCTGCCTTTTCAGAACACAAGCAGAGAAGGGAGAAATGGGAAGATACACAGACTCCTCATCAGGCACTGGCAGGAAAGAAGGAAGCCAATCAGGATAAACATCACTTCCCGTTGACAAGACCTCATATTACCACTAATCAAAAGGTTAATTAATTAAAGTTAAGGTGAGATTATGTAAAAAAAAAATGACACACAAATTCCAAACAACGTGATTAATGTGCTAAAGGCAAAGTTAAATATCAGGAGTAGTCCTGCCAGCCTGTATATGAAAGCTTAGAGGTTGTTCCTTGGCAAATGGATTTCATTTTTATGTAAATAAAACATGTAAATGATTGCCGTGGTGCTACATGTTGGCTGTTAAGAAGGAATGGTGCTTCTCTGGAACACTTTCTGAATCTGAAGTCTTAAATATTAAAAGTGAAAGTAACTTTTTCTAAGAACATCTTTATGAATGAGGCCCAATATTATTATTAATAGGAGAAACTGCCTCTTGCAGAACATCTGACCCTATAACATGATAGAATGCTAGACGGGAACCTATTGCAGCTTGACAGCTTGCCCCATCAAATACATTTGTTGATTGAGGCCTTGAAAATGTTGCTTTTACTGAGTCGGTCAATAGAAATTAGGTTAAACAATAGAGTATAAACAGTCCAGCATGGTCTCTGAAGCACCTAAAAGAAGCCCACTGCCAATGTTCTGGTAATAAAAGCCAAGCAAGAAAAAGTTTAGCTCAATTTGTTCACCTTTCTAAGTACAGCTCAAAAGAGCACTTTATGACAATAATGTGACTGCTCTAAGGAGCAATGGAAAAGAACATGCCAGGATTCATTTAACAACTCCACCTAAATGCCAGGCACAGTTACAGTGCATGAGCTATAGAGAAGATCAAGGGCTATTGGAAGATAAAAAAGAAAGAAAAGGAATTACCTGTAGCCTAATAACATGAATTATATTCGTCTGGCTTGTGCGACACAAGTATGAGTCTACTTTAACCTTGAGTGTGCATGAATGTGGTTTAGGTTTAAACACACACATGCACAGAGTAGAATATGCAGTTAAATTTGTATGTAGATACTTCCAGTTATTCACACGATGATTGAGTAAACCAGTAGTTTTTAAACTATGCTACATGTGGTATGAAAACCCTTATACATATATTTCTCTGTAAATCAATCTCTTAGGAATTGAAAAAAGATCAAAGAAATTTTCGAAGTATGCAGGCATCCAATTGAAGGGACAGAATCGATCAGTTTTTCTCATGCAGCCACTGACCTATACACACACACACCACAACACATGTTGTTTTTCCATCTGTCATGGGGACATTACATTGACTTACATTCATTTCATGGACCCTTACCCTAACCTTAACCTTAGTGGCTACTTGCCTAAACTTAACCCAACCCTCACCCTAATCCTAACCTTAACCTTATTTGAACTTAAAACCATGTTGCTGATCTCATAATGAAGGATTTACATCATGGGGACCAGCTTTTTGTCCCATAAGGAAGGCAGGTCCCCAGAAAGTGAGTGTGTAAACAACTTTTGGTCCTCACAAAGTGATGAATACACGCTCACACACACACGCATTCTTGCGCTAGCTTCAAAGTGAGGACAACCATTGACATAATGTATTACCCAGCCCCTTACTCTAACTAAGTGCGTATGAGTTTCAAATTTCCAATTTAATTTAATTCAGTAGATTACCTAGTTGTAATATAAATGATAGTTTACATGAATCAAGAACAAGTTTGTGAAGAAAAGTTTGAAAATATGTTGAAAATAACAAAGAAGAGAGTCTAAACTGATGCATAAATAGGGAAACAAAGACATTTTCAATTTCTCACAATGAACATATTTAATGACTTTATAAACATAACTTAACATTTGAGTGTGTTGTTATGTATTTTAATGTCTCAAGAAGTGAAACCTGTACATTAGAAGAGTTTTGGCCCAATTTATGTCTTTGTCGCTAAGCAACTCCCTAGCGTGATGTCATCATCTTTGAACAGGAAGTCCATTTTTAACCCTAAAAAATGGCTTAACTGGATGAACTTTGCAAAAGGTTTAGTGAAATCTTGAATGCAATGGTCTTGACTTTGTTTAGTGAAATGAGTAGTTCAACCTGTCATAGACACTTTAACCATTCAACTAACCCCCTGACCCTAACCCTTACCCTAAACCAAACCTTAACCCAATTGTAACCCTAACCTTAAAACCTCATCTTGACCCTCAAACAGGCCAAAACAGGTCCTTCAGAAAGTGAGGACCATGGAAAATGTCCTCACTTTTCAAAAATGTCCTCACTTTGATAGTAGAATGCGAATTTTGGTCCTCACTTTTATGTATAACAAGAACACAATAGTTGTAGAATACATAATACAATAATAGCCACAATATATGAAGAAACAAAGTGTGAAGTTGTGCAAAACCTGACTGAACGTGCATTATTATGTTGCGTTAACTGATAGGTGGACTGTTCAAACATTCATAAAACATACGTTCTGAACAATAATAACAGTGGCTTTGTTTTAAATGTCAAATCTTATGGTTTATTTTGTGTCTGAAGGTAAAAAAAAACTGTTTATGTGGATAAACTAACAAAACTGAAGCGAATCAAAAATTGTGGCTGCAAAACTGAATTAAAACATGACTTAAGTAAATCGTCCCATCTCTACAATAATAAAAATAATTAAAAATAAATAAATAAATAAATAAATAAAAATAAACAAACAAACAAAATGCCAATGCATTTATTTATTCTTCTCCATTTAACAAACTGGTAAGATCCTTTTATCAAACATACACTGTAATACACATTGCAATCAGGAAATTGTGCTGGCATGTACATGTATCAAGATTAAAGATCGATCTATATGGATTTTTTTTTGGCCGATGCCAATGCAAATTTCTAAAACTTTTGTCACCCGATGGTTCTTAATAGTTGATTTCCAAGACCGATTTCTAAAATTCAAACTTTAATTTAAGATTCTATTCTTTTTACATCTAAATTCTATACATTAGATTAGACTGACATTTACAGCAGAAAATACAAACACTTTTTGGTTTTAAACTAGTTTTGATAAAGCTCAGGATTATTCTAAAGCTCCACAGAAAATACCAAAATTTGTCCTATTAATGTACATTTTTTAAGTATGACTACTTGTTTTAGTGTTGTTCAGAATCTGATTTTTGATACATTTGACAACCCTAAAATCTACGTCTCCATGACTTCAAGAAACGTTACGTTTCTTGAATTTACTAAAACGTTACTAATCAAATAATGGAAAGAAGAAATCTTTTTTTTTTTTATTAGTTTTTAACCTTGTTATAACTGCCTTCTCTCATCGTTAGCTTACTCAAAGCTTTATTAAAAACGATTCCTGCCTTTCGGAACACTGGTAATCTTGTATTGACTTGCATGATTGAGTGCTCAGAAAAGCCTGTGCTCACCTACACTTATCTCCACCCACTTGTCTGTTTTATTTCTGATTAATTTTAAAAATTCAGATCCACAGTAAAGCACGTGTAGTTCAAAGTAGTCACATAACTACTCAAACAATAAACTTTACACGTTTAAAATCTGCTGCTTGTTACATTAAAATCTTACAATTAAGAGGCAGTTATCACGTCTGCAGTTTTGCACATAAAGTAAATTGATCTTTTTTACTTCTAAGCTGTTTACATCAATTTTGTGTTTTACAAAAAACAAAATAGAAATTAATGATCCAGATATATACTGTATTCTAGTTTATTCCTAAATACATAGACAAAGAGCAATACATTCCCTTTAAAAGTTCCTATTACAGGTTGAACAAAAAAAAAAGTCAAGCTCATTATACTTAGGTTTTAACAAAAGAACTGATACATTTCTTCCCAATTTAGCCATTTTTTCGGATTAAAGATTGACTTTGTGTTCAGAAATTATGAGTCTAAGGTGCTGTGTACTTATTTTGTTAAAATTATGCAGTTCTTAAAAATTAGTTGAAAATATCCTTGTCTCCCTAGTGTGAAGTCATCAAACTAGAACCATAGACATTCAATTACAAATTATACGTGTATGTGTATGTATAGAACTCTGCTGTTATTTGTAATTATCAGTTGTATTTACAACTTCTATGAATCTACTATTCTAAAGGTACACTGTGTAACTTTCTGGATTTAAAAGTCAACTTCACAGTTCAACACAAATAGTAAGCTAAATTTATTTTTTAGAACATTTCTTTTGGGGATAATTATGTTTATGCTATAGGCTAATGTGAAAAATATAGCTAAAGGAGCTGCTTTTCCATGTGAACAAACAGTAAGAGTTCCTTTGACCAAATATTTATTCATATTTTAATTTTGTGGCCATGAAGCCTGCTCAAAATAAAGTCTGACATTTTAATTATTTACTAGTGTCACAAAGTCATCTAAACTAGAAAAACATGCTTTTATTTAAGTTTACTTTTGGTCAATTTGAAAAAGGAAATCTGTAAAACCTGTCATGTACACTTAAAGAGGCATGTTCTTATTGCCTGACAGAGGTTCTGGAGGCACTATGAGGTCATATTCCTGTAAAAGTAATGCACTCACGTCAGGAGGCTCGTGTACCAGCTGATCTGGCTCGCAGTGCTACAAACAATGGGGAGGAGTTAACAGGGAAAACAGATCATCCTTGTTTGAGCTGCTAAGCTAAAGGCTAGCTAGTTTGCTAGCTTTCCGTGTACAAGCGAGCAGATAAAGCAAACATGTAACGTTAATGTTAACACAGTTGTCCTTACCCCCAGAACCCACAGGGACAGCGAGGGGGTACAATGTTTACGTTTGCAGAAGGTTTTCTGCCCTCGCTCCCCGTGTCCCCCATGTCTCTGCTGCTGTGGTGGCTGTCCTCAAGCAGGTGGATCCAGCCGTGGACAGTCTATGGGCCTCGTTTAGCCTTTTAGGTCCTTTACCCCCGATGGGTAGATATCTAAGCTAGATAGACACAGAGTTTATCATCCTGCTCTTCTGCGAGAAAAAGACGGCCTGCTTGCAGCTTAAACCGTCAAGCCAACCACACTGGAGTCTTCCGATCAGCTGGAGCCAGGAAGAGACCACTGCTGCGGCGGAGGGGACACATGAGGGGACAGAGGAAGGAGCAGGGGAGGGAGAGTTTAGAAGTGCAATCGGGAACGACTCCGTGCCATGGTCTGTGCTAAGGATCTATTCAAAGTCTGTGCTGTGCCTAGACGTTTTTACAAAATTACCAGTAATATAATTTGCGCGGATTATTTCCTATTTCATTGAACTTTAATGTGTGCACTAAAGAGAGGGTCCTTAGTGCACACGTTTAAAATATAGCTTCTTTGTCAGTCAGTGGTCTTAAATTCTGAGAGTGCCTGTTTATTATTTATTTGTTTATTTGACGTTTTTGCTTTTGTTTAAAAGTTGTTTGCCTTTCTTCCTTAACCAGTTTAAGGCCTACTCCACCTAGTTAAAACCTTTGAAGTCTTGACATTGATTTGGTGGCCATTTATTCACTTGTTGAACTTTATGTATAGGTTTTGGCATCATTACTCAATACATAGTGATCATGATAGCTGTTGTACATTTTTAAACCTACTATTCATCATAATGTAAAATTATTATCTTTTAGGCAGAAATTTAAATCTGACTTTCCTCTGTGCAGAGCTTCCTCTCACTTAGTCAATCAGGCAACAGAAGCCAAAACTAAAACCTCAGCTTCATAGAGTCCAGTCATTTGTCTGCTCCAAAGGGGTCAGAAACAACTTCATTTTATCAACCAATAATAAATAGGATTAATTCAAGTGCATAATGTCTTGTACAAAGTGCAGCATGACGTAAAGTGATGCACTTTACATTCACTGTTTTTTAAGTGTGCCCTACCCTCCAATGGAGAAAACAGATCATGTTGAGAAAGTCCATGCTCTGATGTATCATATGTACAGCATAAGTCTCTGTATGACTATATTTTGACCATTACCAACCACCTCTTGCACAGTGGCTCGTGGACAGAGGTTTTCATCTTCAAGCTTCAAACTAAACTTTACATCAAAGACACAGAGTGATTTCAAGTTTTTTACATTCAGAAGTATAGTTCAACTTGATCAGTCTATAGTTTTTCGGAAAGATTGTGAAATTTAAATCAGAATGCTAATTTAGAAACTGATTGAAAAACTCAGTAATGTGATGATAATGAGATGCAGATGAGTTCTCATCAGAGCTATTTATTAATGAGTGCACTGTCATTGCTGTAGGAGTGAGCACATGCCCACACACATGTACATGAACAGACTGTGCATATGTCTGTAAATCTGCCTTAATCAGAATATTTAATATGATAATAGCTAATCAATCTACACTGGACTAAAGTTTGATTAAACATGGCAAAGGGATCATTAATAGCCAGACAAAAGAAGCCTAACTTTTCTGCATAGTGGAAAGTTCCCCACTGCCTTGTTTCTATAGAGAGGCCATTGCTCTTAACTTGGATTTAAAAAAGGAAAACAAACAAACAACAGCAACTTAAAATGTATTCTTATTTTGTTTTAATTCAGTGGTTTCTGAACAATAATATTATTTTGCACCTTTAAACCTAATCTTCAGTTAATATGATTAGATAATTTGCCAGATAATATTTCTCACCTGATGTTTCTTCTGTTTTCTTTTTCTTTAATTTTTCATAGGAATGAACAGTAACCCACCTTCATCAGTATAAAGGATACATTAAATTCTTGGTAAGAAAACACACATTTAATATTAAATCACTACATAATAATACCAATACCAATAATAATAATAATAATGTTTACATTTTGTGCTAGTGGCATTAGCTTTGCGCAGTTTACCAAATTAAAATAAATGTGTGGAAAATGTTTCTTTGATCTCGCAACATAACCACATAACAGAGTGATGAAACCAAATGTAACTACTTTTCGCCACGATGCAAAGTTTCAACACCAGTGTGTAGTGGTTTGTTGGGGTTTATTTGTACAGATTTTAAATTGTTTCACTTAACATAAAATATTTAGTGAAATTTGATATTGTAAGCTCACAACAGTAAAAAAAAAAACCAAAAACACTTATTGTGAAACTGCACTCAGTTGTTTTAATCCCTGATGCCTATTTTAATGTAATTACAAGTGACAAGTAAGTAAGTAAACTTTATTGATAAAGTGCTTTTCACAGATAAAAATCACTAAGTGCTTTAAAGAGAGCAGACACATGAAATTACAACCACAAATTTGGATAAAATAAAAAAGACAGAGTCAACCAAAAGCTTTCTTAAGCAAAAGTGTCTTCAGTTGCCTTTTAAAAGAGTCAACAGTGTCAGGATTGTGGCAGAGCATTGCAGAGTTTTGGAGCTACAGTTTCCTTGAGATTTGCAGAACTGAAGCGCTCGAACAGAGAAGTAAGGAATCAACAGGTTCACAATATACTTGGGAGCCTGACCTTGGAGTGCTTTAAAAGTAACAACTAAAATGTTCAAATCAAAGTTAACTGGAAGCAGTGGAGGAATGACAAAACAGGAGTAATGTGGGACATTCAAAACGCTCCTGTTAAAAGCCTGGTTGCAGAGTTTTGCACAATTTGAAAAAAAAAACAGAAATACACTAATCAAGTCAAGATGAAATAAAAGCATGATTTATTTATTTTTCTGTAAATATCTGATACATCCAAGAATGATTGATTTGTCTGGAAGAGGGTCACTACTTTTTTGTTTCACATGACCAGGATCTTAATAGTTTCCTTTTATCAGACGGTGCACACAAAAAAATAGTGAAGATAAATGTATGGGTCTTGAATATATTTAGTATTTAACACAATAATTAGCTAAATGTTGACAGTAGGATTTCTGGGGGGACATTTTATGTAACAGCAACCAGCATCCATAAGCCTGGACTTGGAGAGTAGATGAGGTTGCTTTGGCCTAATTAAGAAGAAAACTGGATTTTGAGTTTCTATGAGACTCTATAGCAATTGCCTTTGGCCTTTCAGATGTACAATAAATTGCATTGCTCAAAGTAATGAACAATAGTCCATACATTCTTTAATTCTAACGTTATTAAATATGTTTGAATATTGGTCACAGCAACATTGAAAGGACTTCTTATTTAAGCTTTATTTAACTTTTACAAAATAAATACAGCAGCACTCCTTATACACAAAACAACCTTCCACGCAGCAGTGTTGTACTGACATCTAGTGGACACAGTGGCTCATTCACAACGACTGCAGCTAAAAAGAAACATGTTGGACTTCAAAAGCAAACTATTAAACAACAACAAACGTTCAGTCTGAAAGTATATTATGCTATCTATCTCGTCAGTACTGATTATTATTTTTGACTGCCCAAAAGCTTGAATGTTCACATCCTAAGATGCAAAGACATCAGTTCAGGTTTTAAAAAAGAAGTACCTTACTGGGTCTTGTTTGTAATGACACAGTGGTTTTCAGAAAAGTTCATTCATTTTTCTCAGGTGGAACTACTTCCATGAGCAGCTGCAGATGCATGGTGATAGGTTCTGGAATACACACACTTTTAAAGTCAATGCAAGTTTTAAAAGAAAATATATCTTAATATATAAACTTACTCATCATTTTACATGCCCAGGCAACTTTTTTGTTGACAAAGATGTAATAGAGAATAAGTCCACTGAGAATAAAAATAGTGCAATAGAGGTACTCTATTTCTGGTTTGTCAATGATGGGAGCCAGCACCAGGTAGAAGGAGACCACGGTCATGAGCACTGCCAAAACAACTGGCACCTTGGGGTAATATAATTACATTTGCATTAAGTGTGTTTTAAATTGCTATTTTTATTTCTACAAAAATAATGACCTTGACTGGCCTGTGAAGTTCCTTTCTCGTAAAACGCATCACAATTAGAGCAAATGCTGTTAAACCATAGAAAAACCACTGGGCAAAACTAAAGTAGTTAATGAGGGTGTTAATGTCCGCTGGGAGAATGTAAAGCAGAGACAGAAAGCCCTGTAACACAATGTAAAAACAGAAATTGTTAAAAGGAATCTGGTTTTACAAATTTAAATAATTTTAACTTACATTAAAAATCAGTGCAGGTGCTGGTGTAAAACGCTTGAGGCTGATATAGGATAAGATTTTAACCATGTGGCCTTCTCTACCACTTACATATGCCAATCTGTACCAAAAACAAGAACGTTTTTGTAAAAAATAAATAAATGCAGGTATGCAGTATAAGAAAATCTGCATGAGCAAGATTATTTAGACTGTAACTCTTTCACAGTTTGTAATACTTTAAGCTCTATCTAAAAGGATTTGAGAGAGATTTTAGCACATTTTGTGAGCTCCACTATCTGATAAAAAAAAAGGATTACCTGCCAGCAGTGAAGCAGCTACCATTGGCTGAACCAAATGTAGAAAAGACAACAAAAAGTGGCACGATCCATGCCACAGGGTAAAAAACTCTGTCACCAAAAGTCTGAGGATAATAAAACAATTCAAAACAACTTTCACAAATCAAACTATGAATGCAGTATCCCTGTGCCAAACTTACCACAGCAACAGCTGGAGAAAGCAGCAGCTCACTTGGCGTCATGACCGTAAAATAAGCCACATTAACCAACACATAACAAACTGTCACTAAAGGGATACCAATTATTATAGCCAGGGGCAGATTCCTATGTGAAAATATTATTAGTTGAACTGAAATTGGCAAAGCATTTTTAAAAATCAGTTCAGTTTATCAAACCTAAAAGGGTCCTTTAACTCCTCTGTAATGAAGTTCAATTGATTCCTAGAAAGAAACAGAAACATTACATGCTTTGCTGACTTCATAATTTAGTATTATGAGATTTTGGATTAGTTACCATCCATCATATGCCCAAAGTCCATTGTAAAATGCAAGACCAATCGAACCGAAAGATATTGATGAGGTTTCAAATGTATTTGAAAGATTTTCTGTTTTTCCTGTGCACATGTGAATTAGATTTTAGAAGAAATTGAATCATTTTTTACTATTATTAAGAAAATTGCAAACTCATACCTTGACACAACAGCACAATTCCAGCTACAGCAATAACAACAATGATCAATAATTTGGCAGCAGTGAAGACATTTTGCACATAACTTGCCCATTTGACGCTTAGACAATTGACTGTGACAATCAAAACTGAAAAGATACAACAATCAATGGTTAGCCCAAAAACACTAGTCCAGAGATTACAATTTAACCAAAATCATTTACCACAGCAGTACTTCTACAATAATTACCTACAATGATGTAATTGACCCTTATAAGCCCAACTTACACATAGCAGCTACAGCGAGACATTTGGTGACAAGTAGTGGAGGACTGCATTCGGGATAGAAAGGGGCAGAGGCGTATTCTGCAAAACTCAGAGCAATTATGGCAAAGGAAGATGGCTTCAGAACCATAACGGTGGTCCAAGAGTATAAGTATGCCACAACAGAGCCAAAACACTCCAACAGATAAGAGTACTCTGCCCCCGACTTGGTGATCATGGTGCCAAGTTCAGCATAACAAAGTGCACCTGTGGATACGCAGCAAAAACAGTATTTATTTGTTTAATTAATTGCGGAGTTTATAAAAACATAATTAACTTATAATCTAAACATATTCATATACAAATGTACATGACAAAAAAATACTAATTAAAACAGTGACAAACGTTATGAGTTTCACACTGTCCTCTTGATTAGACTTTAGTCTTTAAGATGCTATAAAAAAAATACAATTAAACTGTTTTATGGGCTTTATGGGTTTTATGAGTTGTGAAATATCAAAATGACACAACTTCTGACACTGAAATAAAACGATTTTATCATAAAAACTCAAGTCATTCATTGACAGTTGTATTGAAGGGGCATCAAAGAACTACCTTTGAGAACTATCACATCACTGTAACAGAAAAGAGAAGTTTGGTGTATTTAGCACAGTTCTAAGTGTTCTTACCAAGAGTGGACAGAACTCCACAAGCTGTCCAGATCAGGAGACAGGGCCCCACTGCTCCCGAGTACAGCAGAACAGATTTAGGCGAGATGAAGATGCCCGAACCAATCATAGTTCCTACAATGAGACTGATTCCACTCAGCAGACCAACCTACACTCAGAGCATAACATACAAATATACTAACATCTTTAGAAAGCTAATAGTTGGATTTGACATGCATATTCTCAGTGGCAAAGACTATGAATGACTGCACTTGGAACTGCCTGGTACTAAATCCATGCTTTTTGCTCCATGTGGGAGAGCCCGGGGCAAATAGCTGTCTGAATTGATACAATGAATCAATTACCGGGAATCAAATTGTACTTACATCTTTTTGGAGCATGGTGACTTTTGCTGGTTTCTTGCCATTTGGTTCGGACAAAGCATTACTGTTTGCTCCATTTTGGAATCTATGCAGCCTCAATTCAGTGTCCATTTCTAATTACTGGAAAACCCCAAGAACATGTACATACATCAAAATTAGAATAGTTACATTCAGAGGTGAAAAATGTAAAATGTTTTATTTGAATATATGCATATTCAATAAAACAAACTTACCTGAGGGTGATTTTTTTTTTAAACCTTAAAAACCAAACTTTCCAAAGCATCCAGACTGCTGAAATGACACTGTGCTAAGGTTAGGCATTAAGGAATGCATTTGAAAATGTGTAGCTCCTCTGGTGGGAGGAGCCAGATCTGACCAGAAATCCAGCACAGCTCAGTGCTGCAGGGGGGAGACGTGGGAGGGCCATGTACCTCAGATAAAACTAATTTGGTGACTTTATTGCACATACTATGTGTGAGTAAATAACTTTTCAACCTGTTCTCACAAAGCTGTCTGAAACAAAACTATGCACCCACAAATTGATTTTTAACAGAGATAGCTGAAGTATGTCCACTCTAAGTTTACGGGGCTGATTTCAACACAAAGCTTCTTTGATAGAGACACATGACACTTGTGTTCCCAGTGTGATACATTACCTCCATTTGATCTTTTTCTTTTCTGATGCCTGTTAAAATCTCACGTTTGTTAATGGATGGCTGGCATGAGTGATAAAAATATAAATTTATGACTTTGACCAGAAAAATATGTGTTACGTTATCGTAGAAATGTTGCGTGCGCTTGGTGGAAAAACTGCTGAGTGACTAGATCTACCTTTCAACACTTACATCAGATATAGCTCTATTTGGTTGAGTAAAACACATTTTCTTAAAAAGAAATAATACTTTGTTGCAACAGGGGGTCAGTTCAGGAAATCTGGTCTTCTACCAACCCTTGGCCTATGTGAAAGATTCTTAGCAGAGCAGATTGTATACTGTTATTGTGATTTGTGTGTGAGCCAGCTACGGCTATATGAACTGAATGTGAAGTGAATGAACAGTAAAATATGTCTTTGACAGGCATTATTGTACTATTAAAAGTCATTTGTATATTGCATATAAAGCAGAAATATTTTGGGCATAATAGGGCTTTTGCTTCAGACAGACAAGGTAATCTGCTGCTAACACAATACATTTGCACTCAGTCACCCTGCTGAGAACAAACTGTACAAGTGCTTAAGCACATTCACTTCTTTGCCTAAAAATAAGTGCTTTCACAGAAGATTCAGATAAGACCCATTTGCATGTTGAGATGAACATCATTATATTTTTTTTAGTTTTTGTTTTACAGGATCTGTGATACTAGTATAACTGTTCACATTTGATGTTTAAAATTAACAAGGATGTGGACTATAGATTTTAGGTTTGGACCCAACTCACATTTGTGGGTTTGATCAGGTCACACCCACAACCTGTACAGAAGGAAAATAGTGATCAAGCTCATCTGACAAAACATGTCTCTTGACTGAGTGCCATGAGACAAAAATGGAAAAAACATCTCTATAAAATTGCATTTTTTTTCTTCTTCTTCTTGTTTCTGTGTATTTAGGATAGTACATTATGAGTTAGTAACTTAGATTTTGTTCATTGCAAAACACATAGACATGATTGATCTATTATGTTTCAGGTTTCAGACATATAAACCGGTTCGTTGCATACTTTTTTTAGCTTATTGTTTCTTCTACTAGTGTTTTTTTGTTTTGTTTTTCACAGTTTTTAGTTTTTTCTTATCATTATTATTGTTGTACAAGTAAATACAAAGTAAATACAAACAAGTGGGCGAGGACAGGTGATAGGTGAAAACAAGACTTTACTGACCACTTACGCAGCGGCCTCAGGACAACTAAATATTACTGTATGAGTCCATCTAAATACAAATTTGAGTGAACTAAGCATAGAGAACATTGGCATTACATATTTAAAACTTTATTAGATTATTATTATTATTATTATTATTATTATTATTATTATTATTATTATTATTATTTTATTTTGTTGTTGTTGTTGTTTATTATTATTATTGTTATAATAATAATTATTATTACTATTTATTTATTTATTATTTTTCTTCACATAATTTGTCTAATTCAAGAAATATTTTTGATTGTCTATTGATTGTTGTTCATCGTTTGGCCTGAGGAGTGTCAGTAGAGTCTAATGGAAAATAGTACTTCTACTTTACGTCACTTCCACCAAAGCATAGGCATGAGCAGAGGGCAGTCATGAGGCACGCAGACAAATAAGTGGTTTAGTCTATTTGACAACGAACTTAACTGCAAATACTACTATTGTTCAAGATGAACCGCTCATTAAGCACTGGAAGGAGGCGGCCACGCTGATTATAGCCGCCGAACAGCGCGTGTGTTCTGGCGCGAGGACACCACCCCCAGCGCTGGCCAAACACCCTGAACACCTGACGCGCTCCTTTCGTTTCGACTACAAAACTTTGCTGCTGAAGCGAAGTGGTAAAAGTAGGTTTATGCCCAATGCTTACGTCTTTCCCGGAGGGCTTGTCGACTCCACGGACTTTTCTAGCGAGTGGCTGGATATTTTTAAAACTTTCAGTAGCATTCCCTATTTCGGGTTGAAACCTGTCAATCAAAATGCCGCTACAAGACCCCCCATATTTGCCACGGACAGGTTAAAGTGGGGTTCTCCTATTCCGGGTGAAGTGGCCTTCCGCATTTGTGCTCTGAGAGAGGCATTTGAAGAGTCAGGCGTGCTCCTGGTTGTTCCTAAAAAGGAGGAGATGCACGTTCTTAAAAGTGAACCGGACATTATCAGTCGTGGTATCCATGATAACATTTGCCCTGTTGAACTTAAAAAGTGGAGGTCATTAGTAAACCAGAACCCCTCCAACTTCATCCGGATGTGCAGGGAGCTGGAAGTCTTGCCTAACATCTGGGCCCTTCATGAGTGGTCCAACTGGCTGACTCCTGAGGGAAAATATGGAGGCAGAAGATTTGACACAGCCTTTTTTATCTGCTGCCTGAAAGAGATTCCTCATACACGACAAGACCAAAAGGAGATTGAACTCTTTCAGGTTATTCTCATGCATAACTTAAATGTTTTTGGTAGGAATATTAAACTATAAAGTAACAACACATGTTCACTGACTTCCTATTCAAAACTAAACTTGTCTTGGCATTTCCCCTCACACAAGCAACATTACATTTAAGTTTTTGGAGAAATTGTACTTTTCTAGATTAATACTTTTACTGAGTACTTGCAGTGTTGGGAGTAACTAGTTGCAAAAGTAACTAGCTACTGTAATATATTCCACTTTTCAGTAACTAAGTAGTGTAACTCATTACTTATAAAATGTTGTTAATATAATACTTACTATCTGGGTAACTCAAGTTGCTTTCATATAAATTAATTGCTTTTATATTCTGCTTAAAACAACACTTCAGGACCAAAGCACCACTAATACTGTCTGTTGACTTAAAGGTGAATCAAATATGAGGAAAATGTGTTGTGACATCCCTGGTGAAATAAAGGTCAATTAAAAATTAAATTAATTAAAAATGTCCATAAATTAACCAGTAATTAAGTGTAAATGTAACAGGGTTAGTGTGATTAGCTGAAAGTAACTCACAATAATGTAACTCAGTTACATGTTTGAGACAGTAATATTGTAATAGAAATGTATTACATTTTTCTCCCTGTAACCAGCAATATATAATGTATTACAATTTTAGAGTAACTTACCCAACACTGAGTAGCCTACTTGAATAAGTATTTAGTACTTTTGGGTATTTGAGTACCTAAAAATTAATACATTTGTATTTAATTGATCAGATAATTTATTTGAGTCAGCTCATTTAAAATTAGCGATTCATCCTGAAAGCCACTTTTTACTTGTTTCTGCAAAAACTTTTTTATTCTTACTCTTTAACCACCAATATTATGTAAAAAAAAAAATAAAATACTTTCACTGGTGTAAACATTGTGCTACTCTACACACCTTTGGACTACATGAACTTAAACCTGACTTAGGAGATGTGGCCGGTCTTCCAAGCCTTGAGTCTCAGTTGCAGGATAATACAGAAGGGCTGTGCAATTTATCAAATGTCACTTTCAAATTTTGGCCATATTAGACTTCATTATGACCATGCAAGCAAACTCACACAAGCTTTGTAATGAAACACATTTGTTATGAAGTGCAAAAAAACATCTAAATTACAAAAACAAGAATTTATTTATTTTTATTTTTTTCTTACATTTTGATTGTGGCCTGTCCTATTTAAAGTATTCTTTATTTGTTTTATTTACAGTGGTATACCCCCCTGGAGGTTTTGCAGAACTATAAAGCTGAGGAGTTCTGGATTGCACCACCACAGTTCTATGAGCTGAGCCGTTTGTGTCAAATTCCCTCATTAAATGACCTCCACAAGTTTGCTAGTGAGCGTTCCATAGAAGGCTGTGAACAGTGGCTGCCAGTTGTTACAGTTGAAGACGACCAATATATCTCACTTTTACCAGGTATTAAAATCCAGTTTGAATTACATAATTGTATATTTTGTTGTTATTCAGCAAGCAGGTTGTGAGTTCAAATTCTTGGTCAATATGCTATGCCAATAGGACAATAAGTCTTCCCAACTAAATATGTTTTAAATATCACTTATTGCTCTATTTGTGGTCTTCTATTGAAACTGGATCATACCTGTGCATATACGTATAATACATTTTCATTGTTTTATTTCTTAATGTTTTTATGCTTCTTCCAGGTGACAAACTTTATTCTGTGAATACAACAGGGTCAAACACGCATCATGACGGAGAATCTGCGCTGCACCGTATGGTGATTTTAGGTTCATACAATATCAGACTGCAGATCAGTATCACTCCTCGGTACAAGCACCTGCTGCCTGTATTGCTGCCCAGCTCTAAAAGTCAACTTTGATCAGGACCGTCCTTTATTTTAGGTAAATACACAAACTGTGTGTCCAAACCTGGATAAATTCATTTATGACTTTTTTTTTTTTAATATTGTTGATTAAATTAATGTATTAATTATTCGTATAATAATATTAATAGTAATACAACTGTCAAACTCTTCAGAATACACTGTAGGTTGGCTTTTGCATGAGCTTTTAAACTACCAGAAAACTACATACTTACAGAACAGAATGGGAAAAAAAAGTTAGTGAAAATATAGCTGACAAACCTCAAGTGTTTTTTGCAGTGGTAATGATTGAGGGTTTCTATGGCAACCTTCAGTCTTTTAAAGCAGTATCTTTGTCCAGATAAGATGATGCAGCTGTTTTTGGTTTTGAATGTCATGGATGCATGTAACACAAAAGTAACTCAAACAAGTAAAGAGACCAGGGGACCAGGATAAAAACAACAACAAACTTTGTTTTTGTGTCTATTTAAAAGCAGGTTTTTAAGCTTAAAATTTAATTTCATTTTTCTTGCTGGGGATATGATGATAAGAGGTTATTCTTGCTTCCATAGTTGCAACCTTAGTAAAGAGAAAGAAAAGTATGATCTTTGGGCTACACTTTAAGCACCACTGGTTTAGTTAAAAGAAGTGCCTAAATAATAATTTATTTGTATGTAAAATATGTCTAATTTGTTATTTATTTCAGATCACACCAAACTAAGCAAAACTTGAATTCAGTGAATAAAAGTAGTTGTAAGAATATTTTTGTAGTCAGCTATGATTGTGTATTTGTTCATTGGCATGGTGTAATTTTATTTCTAAGAAGTAAAGCATACAGCTAAAACTCAAGAAGCCTCTTTTATTTTATTTGCCTAAAATTCACTTTCAATGGCATTTGTTGCTTTCTTTACTCTTACAGCATTAGCTTTTGACTGAGGCCTGAGTTCATCTTGAGTCTATTCTAGGAAACCCTTGGAAGTCACTTACAACTAAACTATTAGAGTTAAAGCAAATGAGCCACTGGCTTGTAACGTTGCTCTAAGCCCTTCTGGTTACATTTAAGCCTGTAATCCTCTGCCTTGCTTATGTTGTCAACTTCATGAAGAATCAAGATCAATGTAGTGTGTTATTAATATAAATATACTTTATTATGTACAGTACCTGAAACAGCATTCAACTGTGTGTTCAAAACATATCTATTCAAATGTATTACATTCAATACTGTTTGCAAGAAAACCCTGAAAAGAAGGGAGAGTTCTCCCAGTGAAGGATGCAATATTAAGCCTTTCAAGTCCAGAGCCTCCCTAGATGCACAGTGTGGATATGCTGTGGTTTGCAATGGAACAGGCAAAATTTCAGGCAGTGAATTCAATATATTACTAAAGTGTCATTGGGAGAAGCCTATAAGAGGGTGCCGCTGTTGTGTTGAAAGAGCTAAGTCTGATCCAATCTAAATACAACACTCTTCCCCATTCTGACTCTTACTCACGCCTGACTCTTGTATGTATAACAACAATCAAAGGAAACACTGAACAGCAGGCTACGCCTAGATTTTTACTGACCTAATCCAGGTGGATTGGAACGTTTATAACATTCTGGTGGCCGGACTAGCACATTATTTCATGCCATTTCCACTTTGTGCCAAAAACACCATCTTGTTCTTAACACTATAACTTCCCAAAATTCAGTCAAGACCCTCATCGTAAAGGCCGTTGTGCTGTCTTTCATAATTTTCTATCTTTGAAGCAGCTGGACTTCAGGACATGTTGATCACTAGATACCCAAGCACCAAAGCTACGCCAACGATAACGATGAACACCAAGACAGCGCAGACGGACCCCAAACCCGAACCTTGACCCCCTCCGCCTCCTTCCTCTTCTTTGGGCTCCTCTTCGCAGATGGAGATGACGCCCACTGAGGAATTCCCCACGCTCATGTTGGACTTGAGCTCGGCGCCCGCCTCCTGCTTGGCTTCAACAGCCCATGGAGCTACCTGCACCTTCATCTCCATCTCCTCCATCATCTGGGTCACCTGGCCAATCTCGCATTGCAGCTCCCTCAGGTCCGCCGTGTCAATGTTGCTGTCTGCTTCGTATTTCATATTCTGCACGCTCATGGCCCGCGCCGCCACTGTGGTAGTGCTGCCGGTCATGCCCGTCTGGATCAGGTGCCTGGTGGGCACCTTCAGCGGGAAATCCTGCCCTATTTCCAAAGAGCGTTTCATGTCCACCTCCAACAGCTCCATGCTACTGGAAAACAACACCCACAGACGCTCATATTCGGCGCGGTCGTCCTTGCTGATGCTCTTGTCTTTAAGCAAAGAAGTCAATTTAGTCCTGTTTGCTACAGCCAGCTCCTGGGCCTTTTTGCGCGTCCGCTTCAATTCTTCGCGTAAATTTTGAGAGTCTGATGTACTGCCAAGTGCTATCACCAAATGCCTGTAGCAAGCGGTGACTTTGTTTAAAGCGTCCAACATGGTTTTGCATTCTTCTTTTCCCATGGCTTTAAATTACGTTTTCCAAATAAAAGCGAAGAAAAAACTGAGTTGTGGCACCTTGAGCCACCGACTTAGTTTGGTCTGCACAGCTCCGGCTCAAATCCCTTCAGCGCACTTGTTAAAGCAAATTCCTTTATATCCATACTCCTTCCTGTCTGTAAGCAGCGCACAGAGCAGCTTAGATATTAGTACGTCTGTAAACGGCTTTGGGCAGCACTATAACACTGCAGATCAAATCTCACTTCTCTGTTGACACTTGGAATTCCTTAGTTTTACCCTGGAATTACAATCCGGTTTATTTTGAATAAAGGTGGACGATGTTACAGGCGTTGGAGCATCCGTATCCGTCTGACGCACTGTTCCTGTCTTTTTGAAAATAATGTGGATGATAAATGAAGAGCTGCTAGCCGACGCGTCGTCTGCGCCGTACAGTGACTCAATCCGTGGTCTCCTGTCCTTCCTGTCTCAAGAGGTGTTCATATATAAGCCTTCATCGAATCGATGTTGTTTAAATCGCTGTAAGCGCCTTCCAGGTCACATGTGTCCACAAAACACAAATATTCATCCATAGGCTGAAGGAGTAAGACTGCTGCTTCGCTTCCATTGGTCATGGCGCATCAACGTGAGGAGAAGACAAAGCTTCCATTGGCTACTATGTCACAGGGGCGGGGCTGCAGATCACATCTTTGGAGGTTGGTTAAAAAATAACTTGCGGCATTTTACAGTCGGTAGAGCATCTCTTTATTTTCCACTCAGACATCTTTGTTTATTGGGCTTAGTTCTTACATTTTCTCTTTTTTTTATGTAATAATGTCCTATTACAATACTGGTGCTGATGAACTTACAAAGGCACTTTTTTGGTCCCAGTTTTGTTATTTATTCTTTTGGAACTACCAGAAACCAAACTCTGAAATTTTTAGTCCTACTACCATCACAATCATAGGCATAGCATGATTAATTTAGTCATGGGGTTATGGCTCATTGTGCAGGTGAGAGGACGGATGTGCAGTGTTTGCCTGCTTTGCTCTTTTTGCATTATTGAAGTGGACGGAAGCCTAATGATCCGGTGACTGCCATGTGAAGCTTTGAGATTAAAGCAGATTTCAAAACAATGCTGACTGAAGCATGATGTCGGCAACATTAAGTCTTATTTTCCTCTCAAAATCCTATCTTTTTTGTAGAATCTCAAGAAAAGCATCCTCTTTCTCTTGAGTGTTTCCATGGCAACTATATCATCTCTTTATAAGAACTCTTCAGTTTATCCACAATACGTTCAATTTCTGTCCTAAATCATCAGTACTGTAGACTTCTTGTTATCCCAAGTGTGACAGAATATTCAGATAGTTTGCATGGAGACTATGTGATCAGACTGTAGCTTACCTCAAACCAAAGAATATTAAATATTGTGTTTTTTATTTACAGTGGTTTAGAATAGGTTCAAGGGAATTGCAGAAATTATAATGCAGTTACAGTAGATATAGTGCATTTATTTTGTCCATATAGGTAAAAGTTATGTTTATTATTGTAGAATTACATTAAGCCTGATGAATGAGATGATTGAACCAGATTGTATAGCTTTTACAGCTAATTTCCATCTGTAGACCTGTGTCCCCCAATGCAGTTGTTTATAAATATACGTATGTGATTATCACATACTTAATATATTATGTATTACACTAATACACTGATACCACATTACCAACCCTTTTTATACGACACTGTGCTCAGCTTTAACAACTAATTGCACACAAGAGTTATTGTTTTATGTTGTCTTATGATTTGCTTCACTTGAAGGATACATTAAATGGAAGATGCAATGCTTTTCTTTTAAATACTGTAAAGCCACAAAGACGATCTAACCTATCATATTAATAATTTATAACTGGATCTAAAATGTAAATTTTATGTTGCATGTGATATCGAAAAAAAGAGCAAAACTTCAAATCTGCTGGGTTAAAACTTGGGTTAAAAAATATAATTTATTAAGTGTGTAATCCTGTTTCTAAAGTTCTTTGGATTAACACTATAATACCCATTAATGTATCCTTTAATGGACTCTCTCTTCTGTCGGGCATTTTTATATGGAGTCGGTGCTTAAGTAGGAAATGGAGCCTGCCACCACTCTCCCACACAAGACTGTTTTAGAATCAAATAAATACTGAGTGATGTTCTGAACATTTAATTGTCCTCTAGCCACTCCATACATGTATAAATAATTAATTTATAATGCACAACCATTACCCGTTGAAGTGATAATACGGGAAAAGTTACCAAAACTACAAAATAAAGTAATTGAAACTGTCACACAAGCAAAACCAGACTGTTAAACAAATGTAACATTGTCCTTAGATTTTCATTTTTATAATATTTTTTTATCCAACTACATATTTTATTTTAGAATTGCAATTATCAGGCTTAATGGCAATATACAGCTCTAACCATGATCTATTAGACTTTCAGTTTTTAGCATGGAGTCTGTGTTTGTAACCTAATCTCTATCATGAAAATCTGACTAGTTGCAGTATTATTACTATAATTCTAATACAAAATCAGTGCTTTTCAAAATGCCTTAAAGGGGACCTATTCCGTCAAATTCTGTCAAACGTAGAAAAAACTTTTCTACGTTTTAATCTGTTATGATGGCCTTCCTTCATCATTAGTTTACTCAAAGTTATATTTGAATTGATTCATTCATGTTGGAGTAATCTTGTATTGTTCTTCAGCTGGAGCTCAAAAATAGAATCAGAAATCAGAAATCCCTGTTCTCACCTACCACCTATCCCCTCCCGCTTGTCTGTATTTACTTGGTATATTTCAAAAGATTAATACTCAAAGTGAAGTATATATGGTTTTTCAAAATCGGTTGCTTTTTACAGTTGCATTTAAAATGCAACTGTAAACTGGCTTATCAGTTCTGCAGTTTTGAACAGGAAGTCAGTAGAGCTGTTCCTATTTTGAAGTTGTTTTAGATCAACTTTGTGTTTTACAATGAACAAAAGGTAAATTGCTGATCTGCACATGTTCTAGATTCTTACTAAATATAAAAAAAAACACAATAGGACCCCTTCAGGTAGCAGGACATAACTCAAAAACACATTTTGACACTTGTTAGTCTTAGTGAGCAGTCTTAAAATGTGTTGTTTATATAGACAGCAGCAGGCAGAAATAGTAAGGGGGAAAGAAAAGAGATAACCGAAAGGCAGTTAGAAGTGTCTTTGTTTAAATATTTATGGTGTTCCTCCTCTCTGTGGTCTGTCAGCAGGCAGCAGCAGCAGCAGGGGGAACCATAAGTCCCGGCTTCTCTCAAGATCCAGGAGGTGCATCTCAGTCTTAAGTTCAATTCATCACATTCACACACTCAGAAATCAGAACTCCCTTGACTCTCTATGATGCTGAAAGATAAGCTTTGCCTAAAAGCTTTTTATGGGTTTTGTATTGATTGTATTAAATGGATTTCCACTTAGAAATGCTGTAATGTCTTCTTGTGACTGCATGCAACAGCACTGTAACAGATCAATCTAATTGAGAGAATTCCTGGCATTCACTTAGATATTCATGTCTATATGCAAAAGAGTAAAGAAATCTACCAATATACTCAAATAGTTCTATCGCTTAAGACGTACAGACATACTCTACAGTGTCAGTGTGGAGTTTGTTTCCCATCAAATGAAATATTTCATTGACTTATTCCTAAATGGTGAAATATTGTTTTTTTATATGTTCAAGCTGATTTTTCTTTAAAAGTGCAACTGGAGCAATGACATCAAAATTAACCACCATTATTAACATTCAATACAGAAGAAACATCAACAAAGTCAATGCAATCAATACAATAATACTTTGGTTGGATAAATGTGTGATATTAGTCCAGATCGGTTTTGTGGGTACAGAGAGGACAACAGATTACCCTTCTCACAAATCCTTTTTAAAAGACTGGACTTAAAGGGACAGAGAAGGTGATGCAGCAGGGATAAGCTGGTGAGAGGTTGTCCTCCTGGGCTCAATATGAAACAGCCCTGATGGTCAATGTGCAAATATTTACTAATTTTTTTTTACGGATTACTTGCGCATTTTGTAAAATATATCAGACAGATGGCTTACTGTACATGGTACATAAAGCAAAAGAATGGGTATAATGGTGGGATTATTTTTAAAGTGACATTATTCTTGAACTGGTTGGCATGCAAGAATGGCTTATAGTGCATTAAGCAACATACTGTATATACACATACATGCATACATACATACATACATGATATATACATAAGTATGTATATATATATACAGATAAACAGACAGACAGACAGACAGACAGACGCAAGCATGCATATATATACATATATAAGCACACACACAAGGTCTGTCAGCAGAAGTTAGGCTGGATTGGGTGTGCACAGCAGATGTTTTACATACAGTTACAGTGGCAGCACTTTTACAATCAGATGCTCATCTAACCATAATGGAGAGAGAGAGAGAGAGAGAGAGAGAGAGAGAGAGAGAGAGATTTTACTCCAGAAATGGAAAGAGCTCCTGCTTCAGCCTTTAAGCTGCTTTAGAGGATTGCTGGGTATTTCTCTCTAGCTTGCTCTCAAACAGACAGCTGATATTGGCTCTGAACCAGAACAGGAGAGGGCAAAAGCCATGAGCTTTCAATGCGCAGCTGCAGACATAGTGCAGGAAGGGGCCAAGCTGCTTTGTCTTGACTTTATAATCTACTTCTGAAGCCACGTGACTGCACAGACTGATGGTATGAACAGCATAGTGGTACAAATTGGCAATGTCCCCAGGTGACCACTGAAAGATCGGGGCCAGTCTAAAATAAATTAACTAATTAATAATAAAATAATAATAATTTCCTGACAAGAATTAGGTATAAAATCTCTACTTCTTCTCATACATCATTCAACATGTATTAATTTTGGGTTGCAATTATCGCTTAAAAACATCTTACAATCAGCAAAGGAGTAGATCACCTAATTAGAGCGTACACAGTGGTCTAATTTTTTCACAAATTGCTGCAATTATGATGTTCTATTTATTAAAAAAAAAAAAGAAGAAGAAAGGAAGTTAAAAGTATTGAAAAAGTAATTAGTTACTCCTTACCTATTACTTTTTAAAAACATGTAATTAGTTACACTATTTAGTTACTGCCCAAATAAAGTGACTTAGTTGTATTACTTTGGGATTGTTCTGTGTGTATTATTGCAAACATTGATCAAAAATAGGATTTTAAATTTTATTATTGTCATTTTAACTACGGAAATGAGTTTCTTAAATAGGCCTATTAAGTAAGTCAACATTAAAAAGGATTCTGGGCCCTTTTCCAGCTGCTGATTTATGTCTTTAAGATGATTTATCTCACACAAGTCACTTGGTGGATTTTTAAACTTATAAGTAACCAAGAGTATTTTTTTAGTACTTTAACTGTAATTTAATTTAATGACAAGTATTTTCACAGTAACTAGGTTACAATACGAGTTACTCAAAATGTAATAATTACAGTAACTAAGTTACATCCAACACTTAAAGTTACTATTTTAGTTGGGTACCTCAGCTTTACATGAGCATTCAGGCTGTAGTCCCAGTCCAATTGACCAAATGGTGCGACACACTTTTCTGCGAATATTCAGACAGTGAACTAGATTTAAACATTTCTAACCATTTCTAACCTACTTCTATTTAATCCTTTCCAACCTTTAAACTTTTCTAAGATGTGTAATTAATCAAATATACAGCCTTACACTACAAATAATACTTTGGGGCTCAATTGTGCATTGCACTTTAATTGCCTATAAAACTGTAAGCCTGTAGAAAAAAAAGTTATACCTTTCTCTTTTATTAGCAGACCCATTCTTTTACCCTCTTTTGTAAATTATATTTTGACCTTGGTAGAGCGCAGCGCCTCTCTGCGGAGGTGTGCCTTTTTGCGCAAAGGCAACAGCTCCTAAACATGGGGAATCAGCGTTTCAGTTTTATGCAGCTAAGATCTGGAACAGTCTTCCAGAAGATGTAAGACAGGCTTCTACTGTGACAATGTTTAAATCTGGGCTCAAAACATTTCTTTTTATCTGTGCATATGACTGATATGCTTTGTCTGCACTCTTTTCTTCTTTTAAAGTAATTTTATGCTGATTATTTATATTTTTAATTATGTTGTATTGTAATTATTGATGCATATTTTCCTGCCTTGTAAAGCACTTTGAATTGCTTTGTGTATGAATTGTGCTATACAAAAAAATTTGCCTTGCCTTGCCTTGCCTTGTCTTGCCTCCTGCTTACCGCCAGTGGGCACTGTGCACTTAATAATTCGAGTGTTCGTGTTTTTCCGAAAATGTCCGAAATGCCCCGACACTGACCCGGAAGAGCCGTGGGCCCTGTCATTCCGTTGTTGAAGCGATGCTTCATTCTATGCTTTATATCGTGAGTGGGTCTTTTCGTTTGGGAGTTGGTGTTGGATATTCCTGAACCACCAACATGATGTAAAAGTGTGAAAGTTTTTAGAATACACACGGGATACAAAGGTAGGTTGTTAAGCTGCCATTTTCACTGTTAGTCGCGACGGAACAGTGCACACGCTAGCCTTGAGACATCAACACAGGCTAATCATGTTATCTGCACACTTTCCTTCTTTTACGCCCTGTATTTTTTTTCTTAAATCACAAGCTAGTGTTGGCACAAGCTCTGCCTGGCGTTATATCAAAACATGCTTTAAGTTCACAATTTCCCTATTCTAACATTTATTTAGTTACTAGCATTAGCATTAGCAAATCTCAGTCTCACCTAACGCTAAATCTTGATAAGCTCATGTTGCGTACTGTGACATTCAAATACCAAACTACGTCCAAGCTCATTGCTGATCCAAATTATATAACTTAGTCGTTTTGATAGTTCTGTGGAGTATTTATAGAGCATTATTCAGCATGAAGGACAACCCTGTGGGGCCTATTCGCACACCCCAAAAATCTGCTAAAAGAAAACAACAACAAAACAACCTACTAAATTAACTAAAATTAATTAAAGTTATGTTTATGTCTCGTGTAATAATGTATTCAATTATTTATTTTGTGCAGTACTTTGAGAACTGCAGGACTGAGTTTTGTTTATAAAATGTGCTTTGCATTATACAAAAAAAGTGGATACATTTCTAACATATCTGGCAAACTAGGCAGTGCTGATCAACTAGAGAAAGGTTAAAAGAGAGGGAAGTTGTTCGATGTTAATAGTAGCAGTGGCATTGGTCAGAACAGATATCTGCAGCAGGTGTTTGTCATCAGACACTCTTGGCTGAAATCAGAGCAGTCCAGCATTATGTCACATACAGATATGTAATTGTGTCATTGTGTGTGCAAGTTTTTAAACCTACATTTTAGGGCTGGGTGATCTGGGAAAAAAATATATTAAAAAAAATATATATACATATATTTTTACATATTGTTCATCTCAATTTCCGACTCAAAATAAAATAAAAACAAAAAAAAAACAAAATAAAATGGCATGTATTAGGAACATAAAGCACAAACAAAAATATATATTATATATTCATCTTCGTCTGCCTCAAAGTTTGACTTTAGCTACAAACCACACATTATTACTGACTTGGTATTTAATCTTTCGATTCAAAAATCCACAACCAAATAATTGAAGATTCGATTTTATCTTGATCATTCGATTAATTGCCTAGACTTGGGCATATTTGCCTAGTTTGCACAAAAACTGCCAATAAATTAATTGTAGACAGTGCTATTTTTTGGACGCACGTACTTTGTCAGTAGGTCGAAGAAAATGTTTATTGTCACTATGAGAGTAGCACTTGTAAAACACATGAATATTCAAATGTTCTTAAAACAAATGTGTTTCACTGATGGTTATTTTGAGCAACCAGGAAGAAAAGCGTACTATATAGAGAGAAATTGTATACAAATTTAATTTCTTTGTATGAACAGTATATACCAGGGGTGCCCAAAGTGGGCCCGGGGGCCAAATTCGGCCCGCCAGATGGTTCAACTTGTCCCGCGAAGGGTTGTTCAGGTTTGTTAGGACTAACTGTTTGATTCCATTTTGTGTTGAAAAGACTGTCAAATGACAAAATTCATGTGCAATCTCTTAAGATGTGTTAATAAAAGATATTTTAGTCTTCATCTCTTCTCTAAATGTTTTTTCAAATGACGAAGAAAATTATGTTTGGCCCTTGGCACTCTTCAATGCAATACATTTTGGCCCGCGAAGAAAAAATCTGCAAATTTTGGTCCACCAAGGAAAAAAGTTTGGGCACCCCTGGTATATACTGTATCTAGTTTTGGCTACATCTACCATCTTAACACTACCAGGGCTACAAGAGTTTGTTTCTTTCTTTGTTTATTTTGTTGTTGTCTTTAGACTTTACCCATGGACAAAACATAATCAAAAAGCGTATGCATGTTTTCTGTGTCATTTTGCTGTGATTCCTTTTCTGTTTAAGACATATAACTTAGTAAATGTTTGAAGTGTTTGTGTTAGTGAGGGTAATTTGCAATTACCAAATTAATTTACTTTGTAATCAATTAGGCGTGAATAATCCTATTCAATTGTTGCAGCCAATAACAGATATGTGATTTATTTGTATATCCTGTTTGACTAAATATCTTAAACAAACTGTCATATGTTTTGTTTCTTGCAGGTGTTTGAGCCCTGAATTCACTGTCATCCTAAATGCTGCAGGAGGAGTTGGACACTGCATCATGTTATTGTAAGCAGCAAACAAATTAGGTAGGTTTCGAGTTTCCCTTTTTCCTATTGTCGCTTAAAGACGTTATTGACACATAGGAAACAGCATAATCATCTTTAAAAACTTCAAATGAACCGATCTGAAGACAGTGAAGAAGTTAGAAATTCCATATGGCCTTTTGGCACAATGTTAATGCTAACAAATAAAATAACAAATAAAATATTAAGAAAAAAAAATACATTAAATGCTAAGCCGACTATTTTTGTAAAAAGCTTAGAGCATTTCAGATAATTCTCTATAGGAAATGAACTGAATCTGACGTATTTTCAGACCAGAACTAGACTAGCCGCAGCGTGAAAAGGGCCTAGCCACTTTACATTTCAATACATGTTAAACTGAGCCTTTTAAAGGTGCACTGTGTAACTTTTTGGCCAAAAAATAAACTTGAATAAAAGCATGTTTTTCTAGTTTAGATGCCTTTGTGACCCTAAATAAATAGTAAAAATGTGTAATTTTACTCTGAGCGGGCTTGCATGGCTACAAAATGAACCAATATTTGATCAGGAGGAGGACATCTTCCTTTTTATTTCGATGGAAAAGCAGCAGTTAGCTATATTTTCTCACATTATGACATAAAGTCCTATTTATTCCCAATAAGAATGTTCTAAAGAATGATTTTATCTTCCAATTTGAATTGAATTGTGATGTTGACTTTTCACCTCCAGAAAGTTACACAGTGCACCTTTAAAATCTCTGACAAATGTTCACAGAATCTTCATATATTATGTAGCTACCTTATTAAAAAAAAAAGTGTGTTTCACAATATCAAATTTCAGATGTTCTTATGCCATTTAAAAATCTACTAAGCTCAAAATGCTCTGTTCCACCTTGAGGTAGTTAAACTTAAGAGGTAGTTAAACTTAAGTGTTTTTAGTTCAGTGGAGGAACCCAGTTTATATGCAGGATTTGTGTGTTAAGCATCTGTGAATAAAACTAAATGTAATTCATTTATGATTTTGATGAGGACATTACATTATAATGTGCCTAATATAGACCCTTTATAGTAAATAAAGTATTATTGGATGCATTGTTATATTTTTATTTTGTGTGAATAAATCAATCGTTCATTGACTTAGTGTTGTTTGATCCTAAAATTTCAAATTCGGTTTAGATACCAAAGAAAACGCTCAATTCTCAATATCAATTTTCATACCCCGATGAATTGAAAAGTAAGGTTTTACATAAGGCTGAACTGTTTAAGAAAAAATATATTTTATATATTGAGATAGCAGACTATATAAATTCTCCTTTGACCTTGCTAAATATTAACTTGGAATATGATATTGTACCTTTTAATTTGTAAGTTTATCACATAGAAACAGCAATCACTGACACGCATGTTTATACTCTACTTCCTGAATGACAAAACAAGTCCAGTTTCAGAGAACATGTTACACTAGGTTATCTTGTAAAACTGGATCTGGACCAACCAAGAGTATTAACTGAAGGATGAACCTAGCACAAACAAAATATTCTAAATTCATAACATTTCCTAACTCACACAGCCACCAAAAAGACTAACTCGCAGGATTACATTATTATTGTTTTACCCATCTAAAAATCTGGATTGATTCTGCTGTTTGCGGCAGGTTTTCTGGGTCCACAAGATTATTATTTATAACCCCTATCCTTCGGGTACAGTTTCACAAATGGACCACTGTTACCATTGATTTGACTCCTTGGTGCTTGTTGGTGCTTCTTGAATATCCGCGAGGTTCAGAGTAATGGCAAAATGAGGACCGTTGCCAAAACAATAAACAGTATAGACTAAAGATTATGTTCTTTGAATGATGAAAAATCTTTCTAATTTTGCCAATAAACAGTAAGCTGAAACTTTTGAATAATTAGGTTGTATTACACATGGCTAATTGTGAATTGCAATTTTTTTTGTTGAGTGCAGGGCAGGATGCAGTCATCCAACCACAGACTGCGAGATATGGAGCAACACCACCCACTGCTGTCTGCCTCAGGTGATGTGGAAGCTGGAGGTCTTGGGGCTGGTGTGATAATGGGCAGTACACACAATGGCCACACGGGGGTAAATCGCTCGCTGTGGTTTATCCAAGATGGCTGCGGTATGGTTTGTGCAACAATAACCTGGTTCCTGGTCCTGTATGCTGAATTTGTGGTGAACTTTGTCATGCTGCTGCCTGCCAAGAGCTTCTGGTACTCACTTCTCAATGGAGCTGCCTTCAACTCCCTGGCTGTTCTTGCACTGGCCTCACATTTACGCACAATGTTGACTGACCCGGTAAGAAAAAGTGAAACGTTTTTGAGATGGTTTAGACTAAAAGTGCAGTTTAACACATTATTATGTGCTTCAAAAAGGGGGCTGTTCCAAAAGGCAATGCAACCAAGGAGTACATGGAGAGCTTACAATTAAAGCCTGGGGAGGTTATCTACAAGTGTCCAAAGTGCTGCAGTATCAAACCTGAGCGAGCACACCACTGCAGGTCAGTTTATTTATGTAGGACCTAAATCTGGTAATTTACAACCAGATACCAAAAGTCATAGGTTCTTCGCTAACATCTTCTTTTTATTACTCTTAGTATTTGTAAAAGATGCATCAGAAAGATGGATCATCATTGTCCTTGGGTCAATAACTGTGTGGGAGAAAAGAATCAAAGATTTTTTGTTCTTTTCACGGTAAGTATATACAAATATTTATAAGATATGTTGATTTGATAAAGTGTCTCTCTTTAACATGCTGCATTTTGTTTTTTTCTGCACAGATGTACATAGCTCTGATTTCTGCCCACGCCCTGGGACTCAGTGGAATGCACTTTTTCACATGTATTAAAACCCAATGGAATGGTAAATAGTTTTTAATGTAGACTTATTGAAGACAGACAATTCTGTTTATCGCAATTAATTTCTCGTCTCCTTACATGGGTTTCAATTTTGATATGTTAGATTTTATTTACCTGTCCCTAATAAAACAGGTCTCTCACTGTTGTGTCAGCCTAAGGGCCAAACAACAGTGCAGAGTACCCGACCTTATTGGAGTCTCTGGGAGGAGTACTGGATAGTGCACTGACCGGGGAATCCTGAGGGTCTATTTTTGTTTGGGGTTCACTTGAAATTTAATTTGCACATCGATAAAAAGCCATAGACCAAACAATGTTGTAATACAGTTAAACAATTTAAGTAGCAAAGATAAAAATGTGTTCAATAAAGTACAAATATGAGAAGGCTGCAACTACCGATCATTTTGATAGTCCATTAGTTGGCGATTATTCTTTCGATAATTCGATTAGTTGTTTAGAATGCAAAAGTTTGATCCAAACAAAGCCTAAAATTATTATTATTATTATTATTATTATTATTATTATTATTATTATTATTATTATTAATAGACGGAATTAAGATTTTTGCTGCCTTAAAAAAAGATCTGCAAATGGAACATTTATAAAAATGTATTGTTTTTCTAAAAATAGAGGACAAACTATTTCTCATTTGAAAATAAAATTATTATTACTATTACTATTATTATTTAAGCTCTATTGGCAAATTTCATTTGTAGAATTTTCAGAATCACTCTACGTCAGTTTTTTCAGTTCATGAATGTTTGGGACCTATAAAGATCAGTTAACGATTCTTTGATTATTAAATTAGTTGACAATTAACTCAATAATCGATTAGTTGCGATTAATCAATTAACTTGTTGCAGCCAATGTGTTATAATAATGACTAGAGATAGCGTGAGGCCTGTTGCCGTGGCGGCTGCGGCAGCCATCTTGCGAGAGGAGAGGCAGCAAAATTCTAATTGAAAACAATGTAAAAACAAGGTCAGATAATTCATAGATGAAGGGGGGTAATTGAACATATAATTATATATTTATGGTCCAAATAATACAGAGGACTGCTTTCTGTCTGTGTCTGGTAATTTTCCTCTGAATTGTGAATATAAATATTCAGCCTAAAAACACTGCACTGGACTGCATTTGATGCAGAATTTAATTCTTTTTGAGTGTCATTACATTGTATGAGCACAAATCTCCGTCATTATTGTGTTGGCTTCACTGCTGTGACTAGAAAAGAAGATTTTAATAGCTAAAAATAAAAGTATTTTTTTCTAAATTTTTTCACATTAGTTTGTTTGAGCAGAAGCATAAATAAATGTACAAATATGTAAAAGTTCAATTATCAAAGTATTTAAGTAAAAAGTCACTTCAAAGTTCAGTTTACCATTAGTTTGTAAGAGAACTTCAGTTAAGTCTTCCCACACAAGATGGCTGCTGGAACTGGACATTTGTTGCTTAAGGTTACCATGGCTCCGCTCTCTCTAGTCGTTATTATAACTCATTGGTTGCAGCCCTGACATATTATAAACTCCATCGGTCTTCTATTGAGTGTTAATGCTGTCAACAATGTTTTTAAAAAAAAATAAGTGTTAACAATGTAATTTTATTTCTTCAAATCCAGAATGCAGTAACTTCTCTCCCGGTGTATCTGTGCTGCTCCTCATCTTCCTCTGTCTGGAAGCCATCCTCTTCCTCACTTTCACAGCTGTAATGTTTGGTACACAGATCCACTCCATTTGCAATGATGAAACGGTCAGTCCTCGGTTAACCCTGCTTGCGTGTTCATTTAGTTTTTTGTTTTGCATTCATTAAAGTTTTCTTTCTCCTCCTATTTGTGGCAGGAGATTGAGCGCCTTAAAAATGAGAAGCCCACCTGGGAGCGGCGGGTAAGATGGGATGGAATGAAAGCAGTTTTTGGAGGTCCTCCATCTTTTCTGTGGTGTAATCCATTTACTGGATTACGCCTGCGACGATTGATTTTTCTGACCTATAGTCGCCGTAGTGGATCAGAATTCTCTGTCTGAAAAGAATATTTGGTTATACCAGCACGTCATCCATCTCTAAGACCAGTAATGTACTGCTGAGATCCTGAGAGTTGTACTGAAATGTCTCAAACCTGATTCTTGTTTAAGAAGAAGTGGTTCTCCAGGGGTCCATATATCCACAACACCTTGTCATGGTCACCTAAGATCTCAAACTAAAGGTTGGACTTGGCCATCAGCTGAGCTTCTCAGTTTGTTTTTAAGCATGCACTGCATTCTTAAGTGCATTTTACTTCATCAATTGCCATCCAAGATCTTTAGTTCACAAAAATCTCCAGCAAGTAATTTTTGCTGTAAAATCATGTTTTGCCAAGGGACCAACAGTATACTGTTTCAGCTAAGGATACAAAGCGAATAAAGCTCATATCTGTGGATTTTGACAAGGAGTTTTACAGTTTGTGTGTGCTGCGAACAAAGAGACAGCACCAAAATGCATGTTACCTTGTTTTCAAATGGACAACAATGGAGACATTAAGCAGATTTAAGGAACTCTGCCTCTTTTTCTGTGTTTGGACATCTGATATGTGCTCATAGATAAAATTGTGCCAGTAGAAAATTTACTTTTTTAGCTGTTTTTGTTTTACCATGTTTCTGTTCCGTTCAAATAGCTAACAGTTCTTCCATGTTGTTTGGATGCCAATGCGTTAAAACGTGATCAAATCAAATTATCCATGCTGCACTACATTTTAGTACATTTATTTTCCTTTGATGTATTGCTCCTGTGTTTTAATCATTCGGGTCTACAAACTGGCTGCTGAGAATGACATGATTGAAAGAATGTTTAGTTGTTCTTTTGTACTATTCTGATATATTTAAAATTTACCAGAAATCAGTTTTAAATCATCAAATCTAAAAACTGATTTTTACTGATGTTTGTTCAGCTCTAAACATAATTATGTGTGCAGTTGTTTGTTGAAGAGTGCTAAAATATGGCTCTCAAACACTACACAGAACTGAACTATCTCAGAGGCCTTTGTTTTACTTGCCTGCAGCAGTCATCATTGTCATGATAATAAACTGCTTTTAATGCCTTTAATGTTACTTGGGATTTTGTTTATGCTATTTATGTTAAAACTACTTTGTTTAAAGTGTGTGTTTGCATCTTTTATTGTCTTAACTACACTGTTTTGTGGTTATGAGAAGAGCGTATCTTATGGCCCAAATACTCTGGAGAACATTCTGGCTTTATTTTTAAACAAGATCATACAGACTGTCACTGCTCAAATCAACAACGAAATAACATTGTTCTACATTTGTTAGAACAACAACTCTACTACTTTAACCATTCACTTGACACAAAAATTGATTAAATATGTTTCATGGTTGGAGTTTTTGATAATGTATTAATTAAATGGCTATATTTAATGTATTAACTAAGTATATTTACCAGGTATTGAAAAGTTACTTAAATTTCCATAGTTTGCATTATTTTCATCATTGTAAGATTATATCCTTTAGTGTTTTTTTTACATGTTGAACACATTAAACATTACACATTACATGTTTTATTTCTTTGAAGCAATAATCTGAATACAACGCTGTATGAACCAGTTTGTGAGTGATTTGCACCATGTGTATTCAGAGGTGTGGCAGCCAATTATGCTCAATAATGAAAGTACAAAGTACTGAAGTAGTGGTACAACAAACAAATGAAAACCTAATATAATATAGTCAACATAAAGCTTTTGATTTGCCCACAGTGTGTAGAGTAAACAAAACAATTAGCTACTTAATAAAAAATAAATAAGCAAAAGCCTGTGCAAAGTGAGGTTGAGAAAAAAAAAAAAGCGCACCAGTCGAGGCTACGTTAGATCACAAAAATGACTGTCTTATTACTTTTTTTTTTTTTTTTTTTTTTTTTTTTTTTTTTTTTTTTTTTTTTTTTTTTTTTTTTTTTTTTTTTTTTTTTTTTTTTTTTTGTGGTTACTAATAGGTCGACAAAAGAAAAAAAACGCACTACGCACGTGCAGTAGCGCTGGTGACACCAGGAGCGTGGGATAAAACGCTGCTGACAGAACAGTGTGAGTGTGCTCGGTAAACAAAAAAAAGTGCACAACATCCGATGGTAGAGTGGGTGGGTACTGCAAAAATGCCCGTATGTTGCAAGTCTGTGCAGCACTTCTCTCCTTATGGCCAAATAAATTGAAACCAGACGCTGGAGCACAGAAAAACTGCCGTACATTTCTAAGGATGAGTGAGACTGACTGTCAACAGTCAAGAAGATCGAGTTTTATTTAAAAAACCTGCCGATTACCACTAGCTTCTTTCTGGTGGGTGAACAGCTCCACACACTGCCGTCTTTATAATAGCATGCTAACTGTAGCGTGAATTGACAGTCACGTTATTAGCTATTTTCATACTTTTGTCGACCGAAACATTGCAGTGAAGACCACAGGCACTTAATTTAACATAACGAAATCCACAAGTACATCTTAGCTATTTAGAAACATCAAGCTAGCACAGAAAAGACTACTAGTTGTGGATAAAGTCACTAGCTTAGCCTATAGGGATGTTCGCCGTGACGTCAAAATGGCGATCACGTGACGCGTTGGTTGGCAGAAGTAGTTAAAACGTATTGCTGCAAGCTAAACAAACACGAAAAAAGGCTGTGTTTGTGTCTTGCTGTGTGACTCGGTGTGCAACAGGTTTGATAAGAGCAATCCATAGAGCTCCTACCGTGTTCAGAAAAAGCCTACACCAAAAAGAAAGCTTTTAATTTCTTTAATGGGAAAAGCAATAAGAACTAGCCGGAAGCTAGCTGGTTTTGCAACCAATTGACGTCATCTGTCCTCGCGAACATCCTATACGAAGGTGGTATACAGAAGTGGAAAAGCATTAAATTATCTCGAATACAGAAAATAGTCGTATTACGAGAAAATATCGAAACGAAAGTTATCTCGTAATACGAAATCTAATTACAATAAAATTTTTTCGTGAGACTACGGAGCGCCGTATGCACTGACGTCGGTTAAGCAGAACCCCACTTCCCGACCGCATCGCTGCATTGTAAATCAGCGAACCCAAGGGGAAAAGCACAAACAACCGTGAGTGGTGAGGGCGATAGTCTTGAACAGTGTGAGTGTGTGTCACTGCACGAAGCACGAGGAAAGTTCAGGCGCCTCTTTACGATCAACATGGCGTCAGAAGAAACATTCAACATTCAGCAATCTGAACCTATTATAAATCGCTGGCTTGTTGACTACTACCTCTTCTTAGCCATTGATTTATTTGAGAAGAAACAGTACGATGACTTTTGTGCAATTCGAGATACGTTTGATTGTGAGTATTAAAGTATTTTACTGATGTTTTGCACGTCAATTAGAGCTAGAACTTTGTGTAGTTTGTACCTCGCCAGCCAAATCAAAATAATACGCACGAGTGATGTTTTTCATTGATGACTTGGCAATAACAATAACAAACTTGCTTTAACGCAGATGTTCTGTCTCGTCCTTTGGAGTCCACGGAAACAACACCAACAAAGATTAAGGTTGTGCAGTTTCTCAGTTGCATAAAGGACGCAGAAAGTCTGGGTGAGCTGTAATTGAAATACTATGTTTTACAAAGCTTGTATTTAGTCAGCTATATCAAGTTAAGCTGCTCCCTGAACAAAAATATTTTCGGTGTTCAAACAACCTTGCCTTTTAAGCTGTCTGGGAAAAACTCAGAATGCGCCGTTTTGTTTTATCTCGTATTGTTAAGCGGTAGTTTTAAGGTTTAACTAGCATCTAGGTCTCAATTTGGCTACTTTGCGTCTGCATATACTAATCACAAGTTATTCTTTATTTTGTTATTGTTTAGGTTTTAACAGGTACAGTACACAAACCCAGAAGTGAGCTGGTTGACATAGTATGAGTTTATTACTGTTGCCAAACGTGTATAAACTATTATATTTTTATCTTAACCTTTTCCTATCTTACCTGTTCTCCTATCACTGTCCCTCTGGATCCGACTATCTATGTAGCTCTGGGCTATTCAACTTCATTTTTCGGAGAGCAAGATTTTTTGAAGCGTCGGCCTTTTTGGCACAACTTTTGACAAAATTTAGGGTTGTTTCAAGTGCTAGAGCTTATGATTTTTTCATTGTTTGGCAAAAATTCAAAAAACAATTTGAACTAGAACTACTTGAGGACTAGAGTAGTGCTAAACAGATCTAAAGTAGGAGCATGCAATCCACTTAATTGAGGTCTAAACCTGATTGAAACAGATTTAAAATAGCACACTAAAATAGGGTCAACTCAGTTCTAACTTCAAAGTTAAACCTTCAAAGAAGAAAGAAAATTGTAATAATGGAGATTTATGATATTTTACCTTCAGTACTACAATTTATATAGTCGTCAAAACAACTCAAAAATAGAGTCTGTGATAAATGTGAGAGAAGCTAAAATGTTGTGTTTTATCTGCTTTTCTGCCACTGTTTAGCTGATTTTTTTTTTATCCGTCAGTAACAAAAACGGTGTACTGCAGAGTTGTTGTGGGTTGAATAGCTTCTTTTCCCGATTTTAACTTTATTTTTAGCTCTTATAGGAAAAAATGTCATTAGGCTCCACTGACTTTCATGCATTTCTTGCCACTCAGACCTCACATTTAGAATGCTGTTATCTCACCCGCATAATGGCAATGTACCAAAATGTGATAACAGTACAAATATTATGTCTCCAAATCTAACCTCAGGTGAAGACTCCAGATGCAGTCCTCTTGAGTCGGCCTTACAATTGTTACAAACCATGAAAGAAAACTGTCCTCTTCAGGTGGATTATGGCAAATGGTCGTCCTCGCTGAAAGAAATGGTATGTATTGGGTGGGTTTTAAATACTAATCTCTCTTTTATATTCCTTAAATTACATATTAATTGATCATATGGACACTGAAAGTCAACGTCATTGTGTGATTAAGTCAAATCTGTTAATATTAAAGAGGACCTGCTAGGACTGTCACAGTATGTATATTGGCGTATTGTCAGTATTTAACAAGTGTACACTATCACAACACTACTAATCATGATACACTATTTAGTGTATCATAATTTTTCTTTTGCAATGTGATATGAGGTTTTATTCAGGTTCATATTTGTCAGCTCATTTAAATTTGGAAACAATATTAATAGATAATACTGTTTCCGGTTGTTGCGTCAGCGGCAAGTATAATATCAGTGTTTATATATATTTTTTGTAGCTTTTATATTATGCTACTAATTTTGTTTTTGTGACAGACCTTGCTGACAAGACAATATTTCCTGCTCATTTTGATCCAATAAAAGATTTCCTCTTTTATGCTTTGCTTTCTTAATTTGCAATTTTACTGTGCTGTGCCTAGATTGTGAAGATATTTATCATGAAGGGAGAGTTTGACAGAGCAAAGAAGGCCCTGAAGAATTTCCCAAAGACTATGAATGGCAAGGTAAGATTAATAATCATTCCACACACTAGTGTTGCCAAATAAGGACTTAAAATTAATGTTTTGATTTGTTATAATGATGTATCTAATATATAGTATATTGTCATATTTGTATGTGTAGAAAGAAGCCTTCATGAGTCTCATTAACCAGAGAGTCCAGAATAGTATAGACCAAAAGGAGTTAATCAAGTTTAGAGAAGAGATGTTGTGCTTCTGTCAGAATCTTTGCCAAATTACAACACCATTTCTTTTGAAGGTATGCAAATAAACCTTATTAGTGATTAATATTTCAAATCTATCACTTTGTACACATTACTAACATGATATTTTGTTATTGAATTGTTTTTCTGTTACATGGTATTCAGGCAGCAATTCGTCTAAATGGATCAAGGCACACAGATCCAGATGACGACATGAATGAACACGAGCCACAGGATGAGCCAGAGCAGCACAGCTGTAAACTACGGTACGCTTATTTTAACATTTAGTTGATAGTGACAGCATCGCGTATTAATGGACATCTAAAGCAGTTGCCGTGTAAATAAGCAAAGATTGTGGCAACATTTTTTATTTACATCTGTTATGTCTAGGCAGGAACACAGATAACAAATACAACAAAGATAATACTAGAGAATAAAAGAGAGCTAAAAGTGTTCTCAGGTTTGGTTTTCTGTCAGCCAGTTTAATACAGTTTGATTGTGATTGGTATCGGTGATCAACCTAAAAAATCCTGATCGGCGCAGTATTAACTCAGTGCATTTGTATGGTATCTCACAATCTTCTCGAGCTATAGCACTGGTGCTCATCCTACTCACGGTCTTTGGTTTGATACAACTTTTTCAAAGAAAAAAAACATTTAAATATGCATTTTTAAAAAGTACAAGAAAGATCCAATTGGTTTTAGTATTTGGCATCAGAAAGTAACCAAGTGGTTCTACAATATGCAAAATCAGGAAGTTTTTGACATGCAGTGTCATGAAAGGCCTTACATGGTTAAAATGTTAAGTTTAGCATTATAACAACCATTAATGCAAGAATGTAAGATTTTGCTTTCATGAAGATACTAGTTGGTCAACTTAATGGTGCAAGTTTAATTGTTAACTATTAATTCTGGATTTATTACATGATGTTTGATTAAAATAGTTTTGTTTTAATTTTCAACTTTCTGTCCTGGCAGCAGCAACCGTGTGTTTATTACAAAGTCCAGACTTGAAGCAGGATTCAAAATGTTGGCAGATGCGTCTGACTTTATTCGCTTAGAAAAAGAGATTGAAGAAGAACCATCGAAGACACAGAGCACAGAGGAAATAAAAGATCAACTGTATCTAAGAAACTCTGATAGTCCACTTGAGGCTTCTCCAGCTGACGAACCAGCACAGATGAGTGACCTTACACAGGCACATACGGGTTTGCTCTCAAAAATACCAAGCAATGGACAACATTATACTGTTGCTCGGCTAGTGATGGAGCCAGATACCCCTAATGGATCTCCAGAATTGGACAATGAACTGGAGTCGAGAGAAATACTTGAAATCTCAAAAAACTTGGAGACCACACAAAGTCCTCTAACTGAGTGTGAGGTTAGCAAACCGTTACGGAAAAAAAAGACTTGTGCCAGGTAATAAATATTTTTATTTGATTGTTTTGTGTTTTTAATTCATGAATGAATAACCTTTGTTTTAGAAGGTCAGCTATACCGAACATCTCTGATGCTGATGACACAAATACTAGCAGGTAAATCAAATGCACAAAATTGTCATAGTTTTAGTTTTTAGCTGAGTAAACAAGTCCTAACAGAATTTCTTTTGCAGAGTGGCTGAGAATGAAGATGTGATGGTCTCGAATGGTTTAGACAGATCCCCAGATCACACAATTTTAAAGGCTGGCCCACAAACAAGCTCTACTCCCCACAAAGTCAAATCTCCATGCACCACATGGTAAGAATAAGGGTTGTCATCAATACTGCTGATGAATTTATGCTGTTATTTTAGTTCAAAATGTTCTAACATGCTAAAAACAGGAAAAAAGTATTCGGCAGTGCAAGAGAGTCTAAGGAAGAATGGAGCGATGAAGATGTACTTTTTGATGGAGGTAGAGCTGTCTCAATCACCTTGCATAAAATGTTACTAGCTGTTTATTAATTTTCCAATATTTTCTAGGGTCACTAAATGAAAGCCTGAAGTCTACTTCAAGATACAGGAAAAGGGTAATGGTCAAGCTTAAATGTCCACCTTAAAGGTAATGGCTTCTTATGTACCATATTTATGTTGCAGGCATGGACAGAGAGTGAGACCCAACGTTTAAAAGAAGGAGTTCAGAAATACGGTGAGGGCAACTGGAGTAAGATCAAGTCCCAATACAAATTTAATGATCGAACAAATGTGAATTTGAAAGACAGATGGCGAACAATGAAAAAACAAAAACTTGTGTAAAAGTGTAACAAAAACGTTCAGTGAAAAGATTTACTTGTAAATATTTTTTTTTATTTGTGCTTATTTGTGTAAGTTGAGAAGCCAATTTGTGTTCTGCTTAATAAATTCTCAGCCTAAACTGCATTGTTGTATGTTGGGTTTCTTCTTGTATAAAACAATTACAAGCAAATTTTATATAAAAAAAATAATTTAAAAAATACTTGACCAACACAGTGTTGTGTTCATGAATACAACACAACTTAAAGAGAAGCTCACCCCTAAACTCCACCATAAATACATTTCAAAACAGCAAATCATTGAAAAGCATTGGAGAAGGCAAGAAGGGCTCAGAGAGGAGAGTAGCAGTGTGATTGGACTGACAGCAGTGTCTGCAATTAGTTCTAATTTGAATGGACAATGACGCTGAGGTCACAGAGAACTGGAGCTGACATGAGAGACACAGCATTGTGACTCTTTGACTAAACTGCTAATTTGATCAGTTGCACTAAAATGCAAAAAATGACTCAAACAGTAGACAATGCTATTTAAACACCATATTTAACAGCGCAAAAACTTATTTTAGGGTTAGCTTCTTTAAAAAAAAGATTCTGTATAATCTTAGGGATTGTAGAGATAAGGTATTGCAAATTTACAAGAGAATGTAACTTTCATGTAGCAATGTCGTTTTTAATGCTAGATGCATTTTTTTTTTATCAATTACAAAACTACTACAGGACAGGTTATATAACACCAAAGTAAAGAAATTACAAAAAACAGCCATTTAAAAGTTGGCGTTTATAAAGGTCTGTATGTTTATATATGCTCTAACTAATGAAATGATTTGATCATATGTACTTTAGTCCAAAGATGGTGAATTTTTATGTCAAGGAATCCTCATTTCTAATAAATTCTCCAACGTCTGCTTGGTGGAATACAACAATGGCCATTGGATCCACTCTTCTGCACTCCTGCGTAGATTTTGCTGCTACTCCAAATCCCTGTGATCACAAACATGTTACTATAAAACTCATGAGACTATAGAGCTGAGTTATAACTACTTACAAGAGGTACATCAGCCATGGAGTACACCACAACTCCCTGGTACTGTTCTGTGTTCTCAGTGATTCTTCCAAGTCCGGATTTTAACACATGGTTTCCATACAGAAAAGACTGCTCCGATCCAGGCTTAACCCATACTTTGTACTGAAAAAACAAAGCATACAACTAGATCAGGCAGGATAGCTAAACATGATTATTTTAACTTCATAACAAACTTCTACCTTCGCATAAGGAGCAAGGAAGTCCAGAGCTGTGATATGAAGGCGGAATTTGTGGGTCTTGGTGAATTTGCCAAAACACGTGCCCACTGACACGAGCTTGTCCCTTGCTATATTTGTTGCCAATTTCAGGATTTTTTCACTGCATATGTACAAAATAACAAATTAGCATTTAACGTTGCATGTAAATACTTATACCCTTTAGGACATGTACCTCATATAATAGACGCGATCATTGTGTAATCTAAAACAATAAGTTCCATCAGGTCTGTCAACAAGAAGTTTTATGTTTTCACCGATGCTGTAAAACAGGACAGTTAGCAACAAGCCACGAAAACGCGTCTTTCTGCAATGCCTTAATAATTTGATATTGACTTACTATTTAGATAACTTCTCAAACATTGTTTTCGTCTCTTCATCTGTTAGAGGACGCATGGCGATTTCTTTTTTTAATTTCTACAACTAAATATCGCTTCCCTTGAAAACGTGGTTGGTTGCCCTTTTAACCGGAAGTCGTGCTCAACACCAAGGACACTTCCTGTTTTTTTTTTCTTCTTCAGATTTGTCATACGCCTTTTACTCCGAGAAACTGGCTGCCATTAGGTAAGATTATTTAGAAAAAAATAGACATTACACAACGTAAACATTACTTTTAAAACAACATTTTAAGTTGTAGCCACACAGCTGTCTAATGTTGCCATTTTAGATAGTTACAAGAGGCAGATGATCGAAAATAAACGAAGTTAGCATGGTTAGCTCTGTGACACTGAAAACAGAACCTTCCCTGTTAGCAAAGAAGCTAGCATTTAGCTAACACGATTATGATTTAAAAGCGACCTTATTGCAAGCAAGTGCTCTGTTTTTTGTTAAAGAAATTAATGCCGCTCATCCTGATTGACACGTTTTAACAAATATCGCAAGATTTCTTACTAGTAGTAAGATTTTGACGCAGTGTTCACTAGTTACATAATCCCTAATTGTTTGTAAATACTGATTATCATTTCGTAATCCAATATTACAGCAGGAGTAAAGTATCCATAAAGGATTACACAGCCCTTTATATCCACATTGCACACCTCTTGTATGCCAGATTAAGTTTGTTTGTTTATATATATTACGGTCTCCAAGGTCAAAAATAGTGTTGCAAAAGTGTTGTCCAATTTTGATTCATTGCATTTGTCAGTCTCACCCATAGTCATATACTGATAGCTGCACTTGAAATACGAGTGCGAACAAAAGTTTAAAAGTCTAGTAGTTATTTGGTTACACTGAAACCGAATGATAGAATTTCTAATGATGTTCCCATTTCTGTTATTTGCAGGGCCTTCCTCCCCTCCTGTGCTTGATGACTGGTTGCTGTGTTAAAAGCTTACTCTACAAACGAAGCTGTGTATGTGTCTGTCATCAGTTTCCGGCTTGTGTTTGTGGCTCTGATAACGCTGAACAGGAAGACTGCGAGAGAGGGAGACGTCTAAGTGAGAGGAAACTGCTGTGGCTTCTTTTACCTCAGAATGACTGAGTTCTGGGTTTGTTTTAGCTGCTGCATAGCAGAACAGCCTCAACCAGTGAGTAGCAGTAGAGTGAACTAATTTCTTCACATTTAGGCATGTTTGAACTGTAAATGTTTACTATTTTAATCCATTGTCATTATTCCTATTTCATTGTTATTATTGTTGTCAATTAGTGTAAAACACCATATTTAATTGATTTTTTTTTCTGTCAGAAAATAATATTTACTGTTGTTTTTCATAATCTTGTCTACTCCTAAATGTTAACAGATTAAATTAACAGTTGAGTAGAGCTGCAGTAACAGCTACAAATTTCTGCTGGACAGCTACGTTAAAATAAACGACAACGTCTGCTCTTGTCAGAGGCGAACAGGACACTCAAGTTAAGCCCCCCAAGTGTCAGGTAGTCGGCACTTTTATTTGGAGGGTGCATGGGAGCATGCTCCTTTCAGATCAGTGGGCAGGACCAGTTGTAACTTCCATTGACAGGTCCACCGCTAATAGATCATGGATTATGTTAACAAGGCACATGGAGAGAAACACAGGAGCAGGAGGAAAAAAAAGGGGGCTCTTACATGTCATACTTATTTCTGGCCTGGTCATCGACAAGCATATTATCATACTACTTTTTATGGCTTTTATCTAAATGGAACTCTTGCACTAACGAGGCTCACCACATCAAATGCTGTTTGTAACTGCGCAACAAAAAAAATGTCGGGGTTGTGATCAGAAAAAATCTGTCAGGAAAAGAGTTTGAACCAAGATGCACTTCAAATTACTGAGCAAACAACTGATGTGTATTAAAAATTAAAATTATTTTATTTTGTTTTTTACATTAACATTCTTACAATATGATTTTCAGAAACGACGGCGGCGAATTGATCGCTCTATGATTGGAGAACCAACAAACTTTGTTCACACCACACATGTTGGCTCGGGCGACATGGGCCTAGGACTGGCTTCAGTATGTTAAATGTTTTTGTGCTGTTTTTTTTTTATTTTTTTTTTATTGGTTTTATTTTTTTCACACCCATTTTTTGTTATTTAAAGGTGGACATTGTTCAGGCCCAAATGAAATCGAAAGGGGGCTACGCACATGGAGGATCAGAAGGCTCCCAGTTATAGCAAGGTAAAAGAAACATTCTGAGCCTCCTAATAATTGACTATGATGTGTTTAGAATTAGAATAGCTCTTTTTTCTGTAAAAGCAACAACTACTAGCCATGCTAAAACAACAAGCATGCTTCCTAGGTTTCAGGAGACAAAATGCTCTATTGTTATGCATAGATGGGACATTGCAAACTCAGATTAGATGCAACTGATTTTAGGTTATTCGTCCAGAACATATAATTTAATTGCTTTGTTTTTGTTTTTTTAACTGCATATTCTTAAGCAGTATTATGTCACATCATTTGTAGCAGTAATGCAAAATTTATTGCAAAATTTCAAATCAATCCATGATATGATAATGTTAAATCAATTGTTGTTGTTTTTTGTTTCCCCACATGCATGTTGCGCTGCTAGCCCTGTTTGTGAAAATTAAGGGATGAGGTGTTATAGCACTCTGCAAATCTCTGATAGCATACTGCTATCAAAAGTACACATTCCAATCAATATATACAGCTATACTTATTTTCTACTTGATCTAAAATACATGTTCATGTTTATGTTGCTTTTCTTAAATTAGATAATAGATTAGACAATAGACAGTGAGTTGGCACTTGTGGCTTGTGTAAAACGTAAGACCTCTGTTGCTTTCACTTTGTAAAAGTGCTAATGCTTGTTTGTTTTCTTTCTCTACAGACCTTTTCTGGTGGATACTACTGTTGGTTACTATAAGCAGTTCTGTCTGTGAAGGACATACAGGACCAAAAGATTCTACTGCTTTTAAGCAAAATGTATATATATTTTTTTCCTATTTCTTTTAATGAAAGCACTGCTATCCATACGCTGCCATACTATTGCACTGTATAAAATATTTGTTTAGCTGTGTAAAATAGACAGGAGGCCATAGATGGAGCATAAATTCACACATCTGTCGGGGTGTGTGAGTGTGTATGTGTGCGCACGTTTGAGCAAAAAAAAAAAATTGCTGTTGTTGCCCATTTGATGCCTGTATTTATTTTCTGATGTTGTGAACGGACCTCATAGTGGCTGGGCCACACTGGAGATTTGGAACATTCAGTTTCATGCTTTATTCTCAGAGGTTTATTGAGAAACAGGTGAAAACATTTGAACAGCAATGTTTTATTCTGAGAAATGGTCATGATCTGAGTGGCTTTCAGGGTTAATAATTGCTGTCTGCAAACTTGAATTGAGTAGAGTACACTGGACTATGCGTTGTACACGCATACTTGTTTAGGAATTTTTCATCAGTCAACTTTTTATTTATCCTCATTTAGGTTAAACAGTAAACTTTGAATGAACCATGGATTTCCAATATGCTTTCTGTAGTAATTTTCTAGATATTGTCCGCCAGAATTTCCAATTTAATATTTAAAGCTAATCTAAAAAACATAAAATACTAAACTGTATGTCCTGTCTTGCTTAAATAGTCGAGGGCACTCCCTGATAATTATTTTAATAAAAAAATAGTTTACTTTTGCGCCAAATGAAGCAGACACGTTGCTGTCTTATTCAGCCTTGTCCATGTTTGTAACAGTGTTTTAGGGCTTAATCGTCAGTGTTAAATATGCTTTGTAGGAATTTTAACTTTGTTCCCATAACATGGCCTTGACTCAGTCTGTGTTTGTTTTAAAATTGCCACTTTTCTGTTTGTGCCAAAGTACAAATACATCTTCAAATGCAATTATTTTTACCTAAAAATAGGCACTATTGTAGAATTACTATTTGTTCAGAACTGTTTTGTAATCAGGTGAAATGCTTAGAACAGACCAGCAGGTTTTGGTTTGTTAAATCTCAAGTAGGCAGTGCTTTCTTGTCACAAAAAGTCTATGATAATTGTTGTAACTCTTTTCATACTTTCTCCATTTTTGCTTTACTTTACTCCAAAGTTGTTTTTTTTAATTCAGTCCCAAAATATTAATTGAATTTTAAGCCGACGTGAGTCTGCCTATTGAAGTTCTCTGTAATTGTACAAACTGCTTTAGATTGTCTCCCATTATAATGCGTCTGAATTGTAAAAAAAAAAAAAAAATTATTGTCTTAGCATAAAATTAGCTAAGCTAATGGTATCTGTAAGAATTCATATTTTTATTCACAACAGCGACATTGAAATCCAGGTCTACAATTTTCTTTTTTATTATGGTGCTCAAAGCCAAGCCATGAAAATGTTCATTTGTGTCCGCATTAACTGTGCTGTAACATTTACGGGAATGAATGTAATTGTTAGTGGTTGTTGTACTATTAATGTAAACCAACCTCTAATTTTGCAACTGTAAAGTCATCCTCTAAAAAAAAAAAAAAACTTAAACCAGCAGGTTGTACAAGTGGACCATTTGAATGTGGAGATTTTTGTTTGTTCTGCTGAGGACCTGTTTGCAATTTTCAAAATAAAACAAATAATTTTCTTTATTTGAGTAATTATGTTTTAATACATTATAATGTTATTCATGCACTTTTTCTCAGTCTTAAATTATAATTTGATCAAGGATATATAGCAGTACCAGATTGAGAGGGAAAAGAACATTGAAAATTCCATTTCAAACCGAAGTGTATTTTATTCTTACACATTCTGTTTGGTAGAAAAAATATTAAGGAACATTTTTAATAGAATAAGTGCACCACAACTTCAATTCAAAGAGGTAGGCACACTTAAAAAAAAGTACACTTGTGTCAAACATTGAACTTTAGACAACAATAAATCATTCTCTGACAGATCCAGAATTTTACCCCGATGTGACGCCAGTGAACCAAATATTCAATGACAAAGGCTTGGCTTGGAAAATGATCATTTCTTATAAACGCAGCATAAACACAAGGCTGACAAGCGGATGACTCACAAATCACTTTTACCTCTCAGGTGCCCCTCTCTGGTTTCCTTTCTTTACTGTTCAACTCAGCAGGTAAAACTACTGAAGCACAACAAATACGTCCAGACGTGAAGAGTTTGTAGTATTATTGCATCACTGTTTGGTTATAGGGAGACCAGTCATTAAGATCTCTGATATAGTTTGGGAAAAGTTCATTGTAACTTTCAGTTTGCTGGGTAAAATCCTCTGCAGGCCCTGACAAGAATACAAGAAAGCTTAATAATAATAATTAATAATAAAACATATATTTAATTAGGAAAAGGTGTGTATTAGAGTAATTTAAAATATTTTATCTTCATTGTTACACAACTTACAATGCCAATGGTTTTCAAATGAATTTGTTTTCCACGTTCTTGTTTCACACATATGGCTCCAACTGTCACTGTTGTTTAAATGGTCCATTAACTACAAGTGAAAAATATGTGACAATTTGAAGAAATTGGTACAAAATATATATATATATATATATATATATATATATATATATAATACACACACACACCTTAAAAACAGCTTCTTTCTGCTCCTTCTCATCATTCGCTGTAGCTGAGAAACACAAATGTTCCACTGTCACATATTTATCTTTGCATTTATCTCACACACTAGTATTCACTGACCATGTGATGATGGTCCACTGAAAATGTCTTTTTGCCATGAGTCTGGAGTAGATTTGATTGACGGCGTTTGCCAGAGTTGTGTTGGACATCTGTCATTGTCTCTGTTAGCTACAGATCTGTTTGATCTCTGCCCTGAAGTGAGTAGCATTAGACAAAATAATTAAAACAATTGAAATTGTAAAACTTTGCTCATCTTTTGAGCTGTTTTCTTACCTCTCCTCCGTCTAAGCGTTTGCTTGTTAGGCATCATCCGATAGACTCTGTATGCATTGGTCCCTTTCTTCTTGCTGTGCTCCCTCAGTTCATAGATATCAGACAAAGAATTCAAAGCACATCGAAAATTTGCCTTCCACGTTTTTGGGTCTGGTTTGTCCCTCCCTGGCTCATATCTCCCTGAAGAGGACAGAACAATGTAATTATAGTTAACTTCATCATTTGCTAAATATTAATTCATGGGTTTCAGACTCCTGTGGGGAACAATATCAGAACAAATGGTGCAGTATTTTGTTTTCCTTTTCTGTTCTTCTGATAGGTTTGAGCTCACTTTGATAATAATGATGCTTATGCTTAGACTAGACTGAACTGTTTATGATATGTCTGTACTTAAATTCAGACAAACTTCTGTGTTTTATTCTTAAAGGTGTATTTTAGAAATCCACAACAATATTGACCTTTGCGTGTAAATAACACTTGTCAAATCTGCTTCTAAAGATGTTTTAGGAGCTTTTCTTTTGTAGATTTTTTTCTCAAAATGCACTGAGCACGTTTTTTTTAAAGATTTGCTTCTTGATATCTAAGTAGGAGAGAGCGGGGTTGGTTGTCACATTTTTTACACATTTTTTATTTAAATTTGTCAAAAACAGCAAATCTCACATTAACCATTTTAACAACAGAGAAAAGTTCAAAGTTTTGGATAACTAATGAATCCATCTGCTGTTCTCTGTCTTATTCTGATCAAAAGTTATTGATCATTAAATGTTAATTGTTCACCTGTGACAACCAACCCCAAGTCTGGGTTGGTTGTCACAATGTTATGTCGATGGGAGATCGATGACAAATGTGTTTTGTCTTTGGTTTGATTTTTTATGTTTGATTTCATTTTGATTCAAGAATGTTTTACATTTTCTGAATCAGGAGACGTTAAATTACAAGAAAACGACAACTGGAAATTTAAAAGATGCATTTTTGTCATGATTCTAATGATAATGTAAAACTATATTTTTAATGTGAGTTAGTGATCATCAATAACCTTTGAACAGAATAAGCTCCATGACAAGAATCTATTTTTTAGTTGAAACTTTACACTAATTTCCTGCATTGAATTGGAATATTTAAAATGCAGTCTTTTTGAGAAAATCTGGCTTTTGTAAAAGTGTGACAACCAACCCCGCTCTGGCTGTGCTGGCTGTTCTAGATAATCTCATGTGACAACCAACCCCCCAAAAAGTGAAAACCAACCCCGACTGGACTTTTTTACTCTCACCTCAGCTTTCTTCTACATTTTTAAACTCAGCTCAGAAAAAAAATAGTCCTAATTGTCACTCTGACTCCCCTCATGGTAGTGTCAACGGTTATAAACTTTCAAAACAATTTTTGGAAAAAATGTTTTCTCAACACCTGAAAATGTACTTCGTCTTATCACAGTCTTGAACAAATGTTTACAAAAATGTTTTAGTGAGTGTATTTTGTTTTTTTTCAGTAGCTTTGGCTCCAAAGTCAAGATAATTGAACACACTTCAAAACATCCAGGATGCAAAACACATTCTACCTTTGCTACAACAGTAACATCATGTTTGTCTTCACTCTTTTTGCTGAACTCCTCACACAGTGTTTTGCAAAACCTTACACACAATTACTGTAATTTCTGCCCTATTGAGCGCACCTGAATATAAGCCTCACTCACTAGATTTAAGTAAGAAAAAAGATAAAGTACATATATAGGCCTCACTTTATAATAGTAAGTCTATGAGAATCTATAATTTCGCCACTTTGCCTTATAAGCCGCATAGTTCAAAGCTCATGAAAAAAGTAGCGGTTTATAATCCAGAAATTAAGGTAGTCTTCCTTAACTCTTCGGTCACTGCTGTTACAGTTTTTTTCAATCGCTTTGGCTCCAAAGTCAAGATAATTGAACACACTTCAAAACTTAACATCCAGGATTCAAAACACATTCTACCTTTGCTACAACAGTAACACCATGTTTGTCTTCACTCTTTTTGCTGAACTCCTCACACAGTGTTTTGCAAAACCTTACACACAATTAGCCTTCTTTAACTCTTCGGTCACTGCTGTTAAACTATGTTTTTATAACCAACACTTTTGCTCCAAAGGGATGTTTTCTTGGTTCAATCACCTGAACAATGACTCTGTGCTGTGACTCTTCTGACAAATAAATCTGGCCCATGAACACAACTCCATTAGGACAAATAGAGTTACTTTTGTTTTAGAGCATCAAACCAGACAAGAAGAAGTGTGAGGAAGAGGACATGAAGACAGAGACAAAAGTGTGAGGATGTGAGGAGGAAGAGGACATGGAGACAGAAGTGTGAGGATGTGAGGAGGAAGAGGACATGAGACAGGACAGATGATTTAGCCCAGTAGTTCTCAACCTGGGGGTCGAGACCCCCCATGGGGGTCGCGGAAGGATTTCTGGGGGTCCCCTAGTGATATATGAAATTTAATATTGACATCCTAAACATGGTTTGACACTCTTCAAATGCAGTGATAGACATAAATTCATATTTTCTGGCCTACAGAAAAAGGTACCCAGACTTATGGCTTCAAAATAAAAACAAACATAAGACATTACCACTTTGCAGGTCGCTTACATTTTGTGCTTGGGGGCCACGAATGCCTACGGTTGTTGTTTTGGGGGTCGCGACTGAAATAGGTTGAGAACCACTGATTTAGCCCAATGTTAGACACTTCACTGTGGCCAAGATTAGACAGGAACACACTTTTAGCTCGTCAAAGAATTTACTTTACATTGTCAGTAAATCATGTGCTTGTTTCACAATTCTGAATATTTTTGTTTCACAATCTCCTTAATTTCCAAAATATTCTGAAAAATAAATTGATATCATGTAGAAATAAATTCCAAGCAGTGTTTAGCTGGTTAAGGTGAAAGTGAATCCATGTGTTGCTTTTGTTTCATGTTCAAACAAATAAGTGTAGTTTTTACATGACTGTGAAATGTTTTACACAAACAGTGCAGTTAAGAGATGAGTGTTTATCATTTTGACCACAAAGTGTTATTTTCACAAAGGTGTCAGGAGTTTTGCACAAAAAGTGTACATGTGCAATCATTCTAAAATGTTTAGACGAATGAGTGATAAATCTGACTGAATATGTAGAGGTTTTGCCATATTTATCACAATTTCCAAAAAATGTGCCAAAGCGATTAAAAAAAACTGTAAACTATGTTTTTATAACTAACACTTTTGCTCCAAAGTGATGTTTTCTTGGTTCAATCACCTGAACAATGAACGCTTGTGCTGTGACTCTTCTGACAAATAAATCTGGCCCATGAACACAACTCTATTAGGACAAATAGAGTTAATTTTGTTTTAGAGCGTCAAACCAGACAAGAAGAAGTGTGAGGAAAGGACATGAAGACAGAGACAGAAGTGTGAGGATGTGAGGAGGAAGAGGACATGAGACAGGACAGATGATTTAGCCCAATGTCAGACACTTCACTGTGGCCAAGATTAGACAGGAACACACTTTTAGCTCATCGAAGAATTTACTTTACATTGTCAGTAAACCATGTGCTTGTTTCACAATTCTGAATATTTTTGTTTCACAATCTCCTTAATTTCCAAAATATTCTGAAAAATAAATTGGTTTCATGTTGAAATAAATTCCAAGCAGTGTTTAGCTGGTTAAGGTGAAAGTTAATCCATGTGTTGCTTTTGTTTCATGTTCAAACAAATAAGTGTAGTTTTTACATGACTGTGAAATGTTTTACACAAAAAGTGCAGTTTAGAGATGAGTGTTTATCATTTTGACCACAAAGTGTTATTTTCACAAAGGTGTCAGGAGTTTTGCACAAAAAGTGTACATGTGCAATCATTCTTAAATGTTTAGACAAATGAGTGATAAATCTGACTGAATATGTAGAGGTTTTGCCATATTTATCACAATTTCCAAAAAATGTGCCAAAGCGATTAAAAAAAACTGTAATGCACATTTTATTCAGATTTGTTTTCAAATGCACCATTCACAAGCCGAGATACAGTGATTGTAACAACCTACCCCGCTCTCCCCTAAAACCCTTTACGTTTAGTATGTTAACAAAATTACCCATACATTTAATCTGGCCCCTATTGCATGCAATTTTGTTTTTTTACACAAGAAATCCCATATTTCTAAAACATGGCATAATGAAAAATTGGTTATACTTTTTTTTTTTTTAAAACGAAAGCTCTCATAGTCTTCACGTTTAAGATTTGCTTCTCATTCACATGTGGTGTTGACTTAAATTATGAATTGTTATGGGCTAATCCTAATTTGTCATCATTCTAAAACACATCAATACAACTGAAATACGATTCTAGCCACAGTCAGTTTAATATTTTGATGACAAACGTTTCATATCTTTCATATAACTTCCAGCAAAACATTTATTGTGAACAATACAATGCACCCCAGATTTTGCTAAATCAATTCCCATGACATGAAATATTTTGCCGTCTTATTTGCCAGGGGGGAAATAGAAACACATCCTGGTTGCCTCTGGTATTTTAATGGCAAAATAATTATTCAGGTTTTATCATAAAGCATTATTATTAGCTGAGCTAAAAGCTGTCTTGATAAGAATGTTGCAGATCAAGACAAACGTGGCATCAATTCAACTAAAACTATGCAAACAAGTAACTGCCATGTGGGTTGCTGTTTTACTTTACTACTTAACCCACTTTTTTTTAATTAACTCAAATTATATTACATTACATAGACTAGTACAATTCAATGAAAATAGTTTATTATTTTTTGATAGCCCAAACAATCACAATAAGCAAACAATACCGTAAAAGCCACCTCAAATACATAGAATGATGCCATAAAGGGCTTTGACATATTCAAGTTCTCAATGCTCATACCAGTGTGCATGGCCCAGCTCCTGAAGAGAGTGGCATCCCGGTCAATACTCCAGCCATGACGAGCAGCATGTTTCCAAGGAATCTGAAAAATCTGTGCCGGCTGTACAAACAAACATGTATTTTATTTAGTTTACTAAGAATTACTATAGAATTTCCAACAAAATCTAAATTTTCTTTACCTTGTCGAGCCATCTGACCCCAGGGTATTTCCCTGAATGAATCTGCTCCTCCAGCCACGCTCTCAGTCTCAGTCGGCCCTGATGCTGCATGCTATCTTCATCAAAGGTCAACAGGTAGTGTATAAGAACTTTTGGTAAGTTCTTAGGATATGCCCTCTCCAGCAGTATCCAATCAGTTTACTCTTATGACACTCCACCTCTTCTCCCAATGGTTGAGTCTTTGCTTAAGTGGCTTCTCACATTACAGGAAATGCTCTATTAAATATGTATCTGTCTTGATCTGTCATTTTTTTGTCTCTCCTACTTTAACACCCAAGTCAAATATTTTTCTTTCGCTTTCACTGTGTGACAAGAATGTTAAGAGAAATTGTCATCGTAACTTAGCTTAAACAGTTTTTCTCCTTTTGATGAGTTGCATTCTTAGTTCTGAGCTACAAAACTACATGTAGATAAAATGTTTCTGAGCTCAGAAACATTTTATCTACGTGTCAGCAATCAATAAATGACATCTGGATACATGCCAGGTCTCTTTGTTTTGGCAGTTAGCTTTCTAGAGAAAGAAACAAGGAAGTAATCCAGCTCAAAAGTATGCAGTTGGCTTAGTAAGAGTGCATTTCAGGCCATTTAATATTTTAAATAAAATATTCTTTACAAAAGAAAACATTATTTATCGTAAAACATAAGTATTAACACCAAAAATAGAGCAGGAACTCTAGACAAATACAAGTATATACCATATATGTTTTAAAAAGTGCAGTACATAAACAAATTTAGAGTGTGCAGTGGGTAGACCGTCTACTGTTAGGGGAAACGACAAAAAGTCATGCTTGTCTTAAGCACATTAATGAACATCAGATTATACCTGCTGATCCAGCATCTACTGAAATCCCAAAACTGCAATTGGTCAAAAAAATTGTAACAGATACATTTATGTGAACTGGACATATAATTTGTATTAAACACAGTGATAAGCAGAGTCTAATATGACCTCGTTAGAGACTTGTGGAATTCCAGCCTGAATAAGACCCACATCTGAGGTTTGTAAAAAATGTTCTAATTCTGTTATCAGTGATTGGCACTCAGTATTTTGTCCTGACGCCTCATTATTGTACTGTTCTGACTTCTTAAAACTGCCTTGGCCATAGATCACGGGGAGAGAGTTGTGAGAGTCAGAGGCATTTGAAGCATCTTCTGACTGAGTACATGGCTGATACGACATGTCTGTCTCCATGATCAAAACATGATCAGCAATAATGAAGTCTTGTAATGGTGGTGTGTCACTCGAATGGTACCCTGAATCACCAGGCACCTGCTCATCATCTGAACTTTTTGAAGATTGGGTGAGGATATAACTGTTATTTTCAAAGGCCAAGGGTGACGCTGGAGCCCAATCTGCAGAAACCATACAGTTCTGTTTGGACCCTGCTGAAGTGTTCATGCATAGACTGAACATTGGCAAGTCGGTCTTAAGGGCTTCCAGGAGGCACGCTTCAATGTCGATTGGTTCCGTATTTGCATAATCGAGAGAACCCGAGCTTATGCCACTGGTTTGCACTGATTGTCCGCTGCTGTCAGTGAGGGACTCCTTAGACCTATACCATGGCAATGAGAACATTTTATTATTGTAGAAAAGTATCAATATAATGTTCTAACTGAATATATTGTATATGAAATTAAAAGTGCACTAAAAGTTGCTTTACTTGTGAGAAATGTTACCATCAAAAAGCATAATCAAATAAAAATGTGAAAGATCTTTCACCGGAAAAGATACATAGTCCACATTTAATTTATAAAACTAAATTAACAATGTTACTAATATTGGCATTAATACTGATATTGATGCATTTACTGTATTATATTGGATTTTGATCCAGAATCAAATTCACTTGAATTTGGAAGATTTGGGTATAGGCACTGTGATATCAATTCAGCCACGATCCTGGAGAGGAATATTTACCCGCTAATGGCTCAGAATGTGTCATACTGTTTGAAGTTCTATCCATTCATAATCGTTTGGTAGATAGATACAAAATAGACGAAACGTTTGGATCTATTTTGTTATAAGTTAGATAAGGCCTAAGAAGAGCTTTTTTGAGCGTGCACAGTGAAACTAACGTAGACCATCCAAGCACAGTGAAGAACAACACTGTTTTTGGCTCTCAATGAGAACTGAAATGCTTTTTTGTTAGCTTCAAATGGTGCAAAAAGGTTTGATTGGGTCACAGTGTACTTATTTTATTATATAATGGTTGGTGGAAAAGATGAGGTCCAGCTTATGTTTCATAGGAAGCTATTCATATTATATTGGGTATTATTAACATATAGCTATTGCTAAAGTAAAGATATAGAGATGTTGTATAGTAAATGAGAGGCAGATAATAAGTTAACATAGTTCACTTGTCACTTTGAATTGACAATAGACTTAATCTATATTACTTACAGCATTAAGTTGTCTTTTTGTATAAGTGACTCAACACTTAAGGAGTAAATGGACAACGACTCCGGTTTCAGAATCTACATAAATAAAGAAGAAATTACAAAACTATAATCAAACACTTAAAAGTTTTATAGCAATACACTTACCACTTCCTTCTTAGGTTTGATATCTAGAAGAGTTGGCTTTTCATCTTTCACTGTGTCCCACAGTTTTCCTTTTAACCTGTGAAAGAAAAAAACATTAGCATTTTAATATTATCAACCAAAATATGTTCTAATCACATAATCAAATAAGAATAATGAGTCATTTGATTTTAAAAGTGACTTTGGAAAAGAAAAGATCTAATTAATGACCCTGTAATTTGAAAAACATATGAGTTACTTACTCGATGATGCAAACAAATGCCACTCCACTGAGCACAATTGCACAAACACATAGGCTTACGATCACTGCGATAAGTGCACCATTTTGCGATGGATCTGTAGAGATATACATTTTTTCATTATGAATTATTACTCCTCATCTCTAAGTTCAGTTAAATTATTTACTTTTCTTAAATAACATACAAAGTAGACATATACAAATGTTGACTAGAGGTCTGGTACCTGTTGTGAATTTCATTTTCTCACTGGTATCACTGGATACATTATACCTCCTGGTCTTTACACTGAACACATATGTTGTACTTGGCTCCAGTCCAATTTCCCAATGGTTCATTTCTTCTATCGTATTCACATTTAAATCTTCAGAAATCTGAGTAAAAAGAGAACAAATTGTACATTTGTACATTAATTAAGCAATAATCAATTAAGCATAAATATACAGATGAAGACTAGATCTTACCTTAGGCGTGTCTCCTTCTTTTTGGTAAATCACAGTAGCCAAAAGTTCATCTAGAATGGATGTTCTTGCGTTTGTTTTCCATGTAACTTGATACATTTTATTTAATTTCTTCACCGCGATGATACTTGGAGTGTGGGGTTTAACTGTGTTATAAATTAAAAAAAGAAATAAAATAAACTAATCTGCATTATGCCTTTTACAAAATCCATGTTTTTTTATGTACTGCAACAAGGAAAATGCACATTTTATGGTTTAATTACATGCAATACAAACTGATGTGAGCTTTTAGTCAAGTTAAAATGTAATCATGAAAAAATATACTGTATCTCTGCCATGGATCTATTATCGCTACAGATACATCCCAAAATGACGTGCTTACAATGAGTACGTGTACTTTCAGAATCAGGGCAAGCTTCTATTGCTGAGCTACATTGTCGTCAAAAACATACCCAAAGTTATGGTTTGGTTCATTCACATGTTGATTAAGTAAGACCTAGTGTTGTCATTAAGTCATTAAGTTAAGCTTTGAAATCTATTAACACATTATTAAGTTACAACAAATGTAGTATTTTACTTAACAGTGCACTACAGTATTTATTGTTGTACATTTTGTGAGTGAAATTAACACAACTAATGGTATGTTTTTCAAAGTGACAATTATACAAATCAAAAGTGGACGTTATACAGGTTCTTTAAATAAATATCTTAATAATTAATTGAATATTTTGCAACTAACTGAGGCAATAGCATAAGCCTGTAAATCATTCTGTTATAGGAAATCACTCACTGGTTTTATCTACTTCAATTGTTTCCGAGTGCACAGGCTGACCATCTTTATAAACAGTTGCATCAAAAGCATCGTCAATAATCAGAAGGCTGGTGGTTATTTCACAGCAACATCCTTTGGTGCACGGGCCAAAATCACACGTCTTCGTTTCGTTCCTATGCACAAAGCACTGGTTATCATCAGCTGCTTACAGTTTTTTAAACATTTTTATACACGTGTGCCATAGCCCAGTGGTTCCCAACGTTTTTAGTTTTGAGTACCCCCTAATCATGATCTCACACGCTGAGTACCCCTATAAATGTGTTTTTTCACAACTATTTTATCTTTACTCAGTTATTTTCATTATAACCACTGCATTTTATTGTTTTAATGTATTCCTCGTCAAACAATTGCCTCTTAACATGTAAAATGTGCTGTAAATCAGTGATTCTTAACCATAGGGCCGGGGCCCAAAGTTGGGCCGCGAGCACCTCCTTGAGGGCCACAAAATCAGTAAAGTACAATACATTTAATAGGAGATTGGGCCCCAGGTTACTTTCTACATGAATATTCGGGCCTCGAGGTCAAAAAGGTTAAGAACCCCTGCTGTAAATAACATTTCTTTACATTACAATATATTCTACCTTTTTCTACCTCTATCATCCCAAGTACCCCCTGGAAAATGGTCACGTACCCCCTGATGTCCTGGTTTGGAAACACTGCCATAGCCTAAATAGTCATAATACTCCTACATAAAATTAAATATTCTATAAACTACTTACGTTTCAGTGTGAAGAAGGGTCATTCTGAAATGTGGGCAATTTTGCTCATCAATGTGGCAGGACATCAGTGTGTCATAGTCGTTTGTACAATAAAGACTTAAACCTGGATTAGAAGAGGCACATATTTAACCTAGGCCATAATAAAGACAAAGTAGGCCAATACATAGGCTACAACAAGATTACCAGATGTTTCAAACAGGATGACCCCCACAATCAGCAACATTAAATGAAGCATATCGTCTGTTTAGCCTACTTAAAAAAACATAAAACAGGAAACATTACAGCTTAAGACTACAAACAAAACAAACAGATAAAGCGATACCTACCTTTTCCTACCTAATCCTAAATGTGTAGCTTTATTTACCGTACATTCTGAGCAGTTTTCAGTGCTTTCATGGGGCTATGTCTCTTCCTGTAACAGGGCTTATTGGGAAACTGTATTGCGCCAGACTTTCCTTGGAATGACGTCCCACTCATTTGATCTTAAAATGCTCTCTTTCACCAGAGGAGGGCGCTGACGAGCTGAGCAGAGAGCGCGTGAGCAGAGCGTCTTTCCACCATCCACAGCTCCAGACGCAGCAGGGATTACAATCATGTCCAGAGACTCTTTTGACACGGCACTAGGACTGTCCAAGGTCTGGGCTGCTCTGAAGCGCCACGATAAAAATGGTTTGTGTTTTGTTTTTTTTAATGTTTGTTTGCATGTTTGCTTATGTGAGTCTTTTGTCCCATTTATTAAGCGTCTGTGTCCATAGCAACGGGTCTTTTAACGCACGGTCTGGTTTTAAGATTTTGTTCCAACTTTAGAATATAGATTAACTGTAATTCTGTAATTTTAATAGTTACATTTATGCACCGTACTTTTTGAGAACAGACATTTAAAGAACAGGTGCTGCTGACAATTAAGGGCCGTGTAGATGAGAGTGGCGCGTGCGTGTTCTTCATCAGCCTATTTTTTTCTAAGAATTGTAACTGAAGTTGTTTCTGAACCCTTGGAGTACAAACAAAAGACAAAAGATTTTTGTGAAGACGAGGCTAGGTTTACACTTTGATGCCCAATTGACTCGAATAAAGTTAGAACAATTCAGTTCAGAAGAAAAACAAAATTTAATTTCCGCCAGAGTAAGAAAATCTGGTGCAGTTATGATCTAAATGTCATTAGTTTGGACATTTATTTATTTGTTTATTTTTTTTTTATTTATTATTATTTATTTATTTAATATGGACAAGTAAGTACATTAGGTATGTAGAACACTACAACTTTTATGATTAATTTGCAGTGTCTGTCTCTAAAAGGGCTTTTACAACAAATTTACAGCAACAATAATTTATACATTGCAGTACAAAGCGCATAATTTTAATGGACACATATTTGTGTTCTCTTTAAAACTCGCTTAAGTTCATGTCTAAAACTACCCCAGTTCAGTTTCAGCTTTAGCTCAGGGCCCAGGGAGTTCCACAAATTAGCGTCCTGGACAGACAGACTGTCCAAAAGAGTTTTCTCTAGGGCACTTTCACTTTTTGGGTTTTGACAATTCTTCTACATAAACTAAAAATTATGTGGTTTTAGAGTTAGGATTAGAATTGGGTTAAGGTTAGGATTAGGGCTAGGGGTTAGTTTGGATGGTTAAGGTTAGGGTAAGGCTCTGGGTAATACATTATGCCTATGAAGGTCCTCAACACGTATGTATGTATGTATGTATGTATGTATGTATGTATGTATGTATGTATGTATGTATGTATTTTTATTTCTTTATTTTTATTGTAGCCTCAGAGTACAGGGTCTGTTCACTCACCGTTGAACTTGAAGTCAGATGCAGGGCAAGAGGCAGTGTTTCCTATTCATAGCTTTGTACTTGTACATCATTATTAAAACCTGCATTAAATATTGCAACATATGTCAAAGTGTCTTGTTACAGATGACAGAGTGGTGGCCCTTCGAGAAGTGCTGATTCCCCCTGGAGCTGATTTGGCTACAGTTGTTCAAGTATGTTTTCTTATACTAAGTCATTTTAGTGCTTGATACTATTGGTTTTCCTTTTAAACAAGATAATGCTGGATTTCAAATGAGATCATAACTGGCTATTATAATTTAACAGACAGGGGTAGCGTATTATTATTTTTTTGTGCAGGTATTGGTTGTTATAGCTTCTGGACTATGTAAAAATATCTAAAAGATTATTTCACAAAATAATAATCTGGTGATTTGCAGGTGATCAGATCTATTACTCTTTTGTATTAAAAAAAAATACAATATTTGTTTTAGCAGCCCTCCAGCTGATTGAAATAGTATTGGCCTGTAGAGTGCTGTGATTGTTTAAATGCAGTTTTTGGTGGAATACAAAATTGTCTTGTCACTAAAAACACAGAAAATATGTGACCTTTTCGACATTTCATGGCAAAGAAAAAACTGATGTCAGCTCACTATCCAGTCAACATTCTAAATCTTAGCAGTGAGTGGCAAAAATGCATGAGAGCCAATGGCTAGAAAATATATTATACAAGATATTTCTACTGTAAAAGCTACAACTTAAATAAAGTAGGAAAAACAGCTACAATCTGATAACAAAATTAAACAGTGAATATTATGTGTTTGCCATAAAGATCACGCACACACACACAATACATTTCTCTACATTAATAATAACGTGTATGATGAGGAAATTGTGTATTGTGCTGCAGTTTTCTGAATCTCCAGTTGTGCTTTATGTTTCTGCAAAATATAAGTTCTCTACAGGCAAAAAACTAGGCCAAAACATAGCTGATAAGTGCATTTTATTAGCTGTTTCTACTCTTTCAGAATGCCAAGGAGCATTTTTAAAAAAGAAGAAAAAGAAGAAGAAACAATATATATTGTGTAATCTCTGAACTATTCACTCACCCTGGGAGTCAGTGCAGAAATGCAAACACTTTTCTATAAGTCTGCCCCAGGTCACTTGTCAAAAAAGTTTAGTCTAATGTACTTTGACCATCCAATACTTTAAAGTTACATTGAAAGATTACTGTTTGCCATAAGAAGTAGGCTTGTTAATGCACACTTGTCTTTTCCAGATTTTCACAAATACATTTCGACTGAATTCACCAAACCTTGTATTAAAACTTAGAAACCACCGTGGCTTTTTGATTCCTTTAAATGGCTCAGTTCCTGTTAACAGTAAGCATAAGTAAGTTATCGGACAGAAATCACAATGCAAATGACTAAAAGCACTAAATGTCTGCTGTTTATTTTAGGCCGTACATACTTGAAGTGACCAACATATTTCAGCATGGTAAGTCTGATTAGTCATAACTGGCTGAAAATACATTTTAACACTTTTTTTTTATTGTTGGTAGTGGCTGTAAAGCCTCGGACCATTCCCATGACTGTGATCAACAAGAGCATGAAAACAAGGCTTCATATCATTGATAGGAGGGTAAGCAAGCTATTATGCAAGATTGTATATATAAAAAAAAAAAAACTTAAAAATAGACAACTGTTTTGTTTTGTGTGTGTGTGTGTGTACAAAGATTCAACGACTGGAAGAGTTGCTGCCTCAAATCAAACACAAGCACAATGAAAAATTGACCCAGGTAAATAGTCTTTTCAATAGCCTACTTAGAGAATGCTGATAAACTGTTTAATATTGTGTAAAAGCTCATTTAAATATATCTTATTTAGGAGATAGAATGTCTGACACAAAAGTTGAATTTTCTTCACAAAAGAATGCAGGTTGGTACTTACAGTATGTTTAACAATAGTCATAGGCTATATTAAAAATGTTCAAATGTAATGTTGTTTTTATCAGTTAATTTTCTAAAAAGATCATTTTCTCTTTTTTAGATAGCTGATTCTCACACCTGGAAGGGAATGCTGACAGAGCCCCTTTATGGTGAAAAGCTGTAGTCTAAATGAGAAACAAAAAACAAAGATAGACAGATTAGGCCTAGTTGAAAGTGGATTTACGTTGTATTTTTTTTCCTCCCACACACTTCTGATTAAATAAAATTGCACTACAACAATACATAGTCAACCTTATTTAATTTATTTGCCATTACTTCAAAAACTAGTGGCACTGACTAAATCACTAATGTAACTAACCACCGGGTGGCAGTAGCAAAGTGTTAAGGATAGTAACAATGATAAAAGAAGAAGATGCATCGTCCAATCAGGAACCACGTTTTACAGGTTTGTGGTTTGGTTTCACAAGTAAACAATCATTTTGTAACTAAGTTATCCTCATCGTTGTAGGGGAAACTCGTAGCGCGCGTTATATTGATCAGTTTATGCTACTGACATTATATCGTTCATTTACTGGCGTAAACCAGTAAATGAACCTAGATGTCTTTGAGAAGAGCTCTGGTGGAGTGCGCTGTGTTGTCTCTTCAAGACTCGTGTGTGCTTTACCCGTGTTGTAAAGGCTGCTTTTCAAGAATAGACATTGATTCGTCTGAAACAAGGTAGGTTAACTTTTATGTTTTTGAATCACATCCTTGTTAAAGCTGGTCATAAATCATGTTTTTGTAACTCCCCTGTGTTCCTAAAGGCTTACCTGCTCCAAGTGTGGATACAGCTGTGCCAGAGAACTTTTGGAGTACAGATACCGTCTGTCTGTGCGCGTGGCGCGTGGGAGTTGCTTGTTTGGAGTGACAATTTTTGGAAACTGTTTAAATCAATTCTTTGGTATACATGCAACTGGCTTGCAAAGGTCTGAGAGTGTGAATTATGATCAAATGTAGCTGTGATTTCATCAGGTATAACTATATAATCTGTCTGTGTTTTGTAGGTTTGTGGCAGATAAAAGTGGGTATGTAGACGCTTTATCTACATCTGCACTGTTGGTTGAAGCTGTGGAGGAGTGTTTTATTGGCAAACATTTCATATTTGGTATAAAGGTGCATATAGAAACATTTAGACTGTTTAGACAAGTTGGCCTGTATCATAAATATTCATGCTGTGCTGTGTCCTCCAGATCACTGAAAATGATACTGAACCGTGGTTGGGACGTCCTACTGGCAGTAATAAAATGGCACAGCTTATTGCCACACAGATGATACTTCCCGAAGCTGCTGACCTGCGAGGCTGCACCGTTTTAAGTTATTTTGAGGAAATTCTCCACAAAACTGGAGAAGCTAAGCATTGCACTACAGCAAAGGCAAAACTCCAAGAAGAACCTTATGGCCAATTCTACACAATTCACAAACTAGTGGTTTCACAAATGATACACTTCGGGCTTCTGTTTGTTTTCCTTTGTCTCTTTCAAGGTTTGTCATAATTGCATTTTTTTATGCACATTGATAAAATATTACATTTTAAAAACATGAGAATAATGATTGTGCACTGTTTTATACAGATCACACAGTCTGGACAGCTCTCTCAGCCCCACTCCGCCCTGGCAGCAGTCTCTGGGACTAATTACATCATCAGCAGAGCAAGAAGTGAAGAACCAGGATATCAATAACAGTCCTTCTTTAAACAAAAAGGTTGTACCTAGCACCTGGTTTGATCTTTCATCTTCTGCCCTCAAATATACTGAATTGGCCCTACACGTGGTGGACTACTCATCTCAAGAGATTACCAGATCTATTTTGACTGAGTGTCAGGAGGAATTTCAAGCCTCTGAGAGTCTTACTGAGTTTTTGAAGTACAAAAACACACTAGAAAATTTTCCGCAAAATAAACTGTCTTTGGAATTAGTTGATAGCGACAGAAGCCCAGTTGGAGAGAATTGTAATGAGAATAAATTATCAACATCAACTACCGAGCCCAGTGAAGATGATGAGTCAGAAAGTGGTGTCTACAATTGTTCAGCCGATCTCTTCAGCAACTCATCAAGGATAGATATGAGTGAAACCTTTGATAGGCCTCAATTTCAAAGTGTCTGCATACCCTTAATGTCCAAACAGCCTTTACTGGAAAAAGCAGAAGAATATTCAACACCGGGCGACCAGAAGCTTGAAAAGACTGACGGATGTATAAGGAAGAGTTTTGAACTTGGTAAAAACATGGATTTTATTCCCTCGTCTCAGTCAACACCTGTTGAAAAGGCAAAATGTGTCCAGTTTAACTTAAAGACCAAATACTTAAGAAAATGTACAAACCAAAACATTTTAAATGATAGAACCCAGGCCACACTTCACTGCTGTGCTACTCCTACAGGCAGATACAGAAAATCATCAAAACGGCAATCTGATTTGTGGTCAAACTCAAAGATCTATAAACAAAGGTCAAATCACTTTGGAGATGACTGTATAGACTACACATTGATTGTTCCCCCAACTCCTGCTAAAGCAGTGGCGGCAACATTCAAGCCAGAATCTACGAATGTCTCTGTGTTAACTGACTCTGCAGTTAAAGAAAATGCCTGTCCTAATATAGATAAAGAATGTGATTGGTCAAGAGATTTATTTTCTGACTCAGTCTGATTAGTTTTCTTTATGTGTCTTTTTCCAATTGATTGAAGCAGTCAAATCCTGTACCCTGATTAGTTGGCTTAGAGCGCCTATCTGTAGGATGTTTGGATCTCAATCATGACCCTTTGCCTGCTAGTGCCTACACTTCCTGCATTCATAGCTGGCAATGAGCTCAGTGAAAACATAAACCATCTAATGCATTTCTAAATTTTAAACAAGGATAAAATGTTTTGTCCTAACATCTTCTGAAAATTACATTTGAATTTATTACTTATGAACGTCTTAAATGTTGAAGTATAACCATGGTAGAAATCATGACAGTGTTTAGTGATGTAACAAACTTAGCTGTGATACAGTCAACAAATTGCAAAGCTTGCAATACAAAGTTGGAACATTTTTCCAGACAGCCGGTTTTAAAAATGTATGTAAATTAATATTTGTGCTGAATGTTGTGCCAGCTTGGGCTGCTGAATTTGGAATAAATAAATTCTGATTGTTCAGACAAGTGTTGTGAATACAGTTTGATTTGTGATTTAGGTTTTAAAAACCTGTTTACATATTAATCATGTCAATGGGAATTGCAGAAAAAAGAAATAAGCCTAGTTTTACTTTATTTGTATTTAGAACTGACAAACAAAAACTAATTGCACGTGTTTTAAATTATGTTTTTACAGATCTAATTTTCAGAATTGGATGTTTTAGTCATAGTACGCTAGGAGATGTGGTTGTTTGTGGAAGAAAATTAAAGGGGACCTATTATGTCAAATTCACTTTTCTAAGAATTTAACCTTCACCATTAGTTTCCTCAAAGTTATATTTAAATTGATTCCTGCATGTTGGAGTAATCTTGTATTTTTCTTCAGCTGCAGGTCAAGTCCTCAGAAATAATTTGTTATTTTAAGTCTGTTGCTTCTTACAATTACATTTTAAAATGAAGAGGCGGGGCTTATCAGTTCTGCAGTTTTGAACAGGAAGTCAATAGAGCTGTTTCTATTTTCAAGTCGTTTTAGATCAACTTTGTGTTTTACAATGAACCAAAGGTCAATTGCTAATCTGCATATGTTCTAGTTTCTTTCTAAATATATAAAAAAAACACACAATAGGACCCCTTTAAAGTTCTCAAAGTTCATTTTATGGTAGAATATGTTGATTAAGCCGAAGAACTCAAATCGGATTTCAACACACATCCATCTGCGTGAGCCAGATTAGCATTTGATAGCTTGTATGACAAAAAATAATTCGGCTGGGATAACACTGAGATAAATTTACTTTGTCAAAAGTGATTTGGGGCCATTCTGTATATGTGCCAGAGAGATTCAGTCACTCAAAGATGAAATACTTCTCTGTCAGTATTTATGTTATGAGTGTTATTGTCTACTGCAGCCTTTCACCCAGTGTGCTTTAAAGTATTGCTAGTAGGGCTGGGAAAACATTTTTGCAATATATCATCTCGACACAGTTTTGAGTATCATGTCGTATTAGTAAACCATCTATCTTAATACTTTAATGACTTTTAGTATGTAATCAAGAGCTGCTGGGCATGTTTTTAGTCATAGGGGCAACTGAAGTACCTAGAACTGACATGAGGAGAACATGCAAACTCTACATAGAAAGCCATAGAACAAACATAGAATATGTTTTTTGGAGAGACATGTTCAACTTGTGTTTTTGCCTTTTTGAAAAAAATTATTAAATGTCAGTGACAAACAGGTCTCATTAAATCTGGGAAGAACAGAGTGCTAATTAGCAAATCTATATTGCAATACAGTATATAGCTGATTGCAATGTATCGCAAGATATATCATATTTGGCTCTAAATATGTACCATACAAAGGACTATTGTCCCAGCCCTAATTACCACTTTATGTCAAAAATACCAAAGTGAGCATATCTATTATATTAAATTACGTGTTTACTTTGAGAAGCTTCGTATTATTTCATCTTGAAACATTTTCATAGACCTAATATAGTGATTGAAAATAAGGAATGTCTCAAAAGCAAACACCTGAGTTTATTCATAACTTTAAAAAATCTAAATGTTATATAATCAGCCTGATACTCTTCAATAATGTCCACATAATGATGTCCTATTGAGATTAAATGCTGATGTTTAATTTTTAAAACACTACACATTAACAGTGGATGATAACTTTTTCAGAGTAAGAATGTAACAGTGAATAGATATTACCTTCACCTTCATAGTTTTATTCTGAATTGATTTAGTAGAAGTTCTTGCTTAGATACAATCAGGAATATACTGTACTAAAGAGAGAGAGTATTTCCATTGCAGCATTGCCAGTCCCATTTGGTCACATTACACATTACACGATATGGAGACTTGGCAGGTTACAGATGCCTCAGATAAAGAGGCGTGACAAGCACATGATGTGAAAGGGAGGAGAAATTACCTTGTATGGCATAGTCAACAAAGCGTCATGGGCATGGACTTGGACTCGTGCCAGGAAAGCCTCTTATCATCAAATCATAGGATTATGAAAATGCTTCAAAATATTCTTGTCAGTTGCTTTTTGTGTCATTTTTTTCTGATACATTTCAATTCAACATTGACTGAACAAAATAAGCCTTGAATCTGGTGTCTAATGTTTATATTGTTCATTGTCTCTGAAACTTTTACAAAATGATTCTAGCTCAGTGTTGACCCTGAGTTTATTGGTTTATCAGGGCTGGTTTGGCCATGTTTGCACTCTAGATGCAGGTTTATAACTTAGTAAGAATTGGTGATAAGTTAAATCTATGAAACATTTTGTAGAAGTTTTAGAGCACTTATGATAAACTAAAGCTCTCAAATGAAAATAATTAAAGTGATGGGTGGGTGCTGTTGGCAATGTGGGGCACGTTGCCTATAGAAATGTAAGGTCTCCTGCACTCTGCTGCTTTGGACTGATGCTGGACGGCCTCTGAAACAGGCAGTGCATACAGTGACATCACGAGTGCCCCCTGTAAGCAGCTGTTCCTTAACGTCACAGAACGCTCCCTGGTCTGATCGTGTGATTGTTTTCCAACTGAGACAGCACAGGCACGTACAAGTCCAAGGCTATAAAGTCCACACGTGAGTACTACTCCTCATTCAGTCTTCCAACTGTAACAAGGTTGCTGCTTTAAAACATTGAGCCTGTATAAAGGTAGGTCATTTTGTTATATATTTTAGATGTGGACAGGCTATTTACTTATTTGGTTTTAATCAGTTATACTAGCACTATATTTGTTACTACTCTGCTGTTCTTATTGCTATTATTGCTCTTTGATTACCATGATGTGCACCTTAAGTAAGAGGAAAGTCAGAGATGTAAGTGCATGATATAAAATGGCATATTAAAAGAAACTGACTGTTCTTCACAGATGGGACATCCAGCTGAGGATGACTCCACATGTGCTGCTTTGATGATGGCCAAATTAAACTATCAGAGAACACAGGCAACGTTCTGCGACTGTGTTATTAGGCAAGGACAAGGGCGGGTCTACCCAGTGCACAGGTAAGAGACTGCTATAGCCTCTGCAAGAGTTTATTTGTAACATAGCATTTAGGTTTTAACTTGTTTTTCTTTGTGGCTTCTATGTTATGTTATACTTTTTTACTATGTTAGGTATATGTTACAGGTGTATCTTGGCAGCCTCCAGCCCAGTCCTCGCTTCCATCCTGTATTCTAGTGGTGTACTAGTACAGTTAGAGGCTCCTTGTTTTTCTGACTTCATCCTGGGACATTTGTTGGACTACATCTACACTGGCACTTTGCCACACTTGGATTATAAACTTTATTCCTATTTGCTTGATGCTGCTCAATACCTAGAAATGGATGAACTACAGCATATTATAAGGATTAAGGTGGCAGATACACCGGAATATTACAATGCAACTGATGAACCCACCCGATGTGCTTTATTATCACATGTATCTTTCGATGAGGAAAGCAAATGCATACATTGGAGCGATAGTGTCTATATGAAAAGCAAACCAGAGAACCACAACTATGGCCCTATTGGAGGCTCTAGTGAAAAACTGTTACAGTCAGCTGGAGCAATAAAACCAAAGACTTTGCAAGAAAAGAGCAAAGAGGCTAGATCGCATCCAAATGTTTCAATTGAAATGCAAGACGATGAACAAACCCATGTTGACAGGACACAAAGCGTCTGCAAAAAGGGTGAGATACAACTTGGGGAAATGCAATCAAATTCAGAAGGTAAGAATCATAATTCTTCCTGCTGTTTTACATCTGTTATCCGCCATTGCAACAGAATAGCAGTAGTAGAAGAGGGAACTGTACTTCCTCATGACACAGAGCCCTGCACTGATCAGACCCAGACAGAAAGGACATGTTGTACCAATGCTGAAAATGTAATGCCTTCAAATTGCTGTTTTGACCAGGAAGTGGAATACAAAATCTGTAGTGTGAATGATCAATTAGACCTTAAATATTTTGGGAAAGATTCAAATAAAGATGGACAGTGTCTCGAAATGCAAGACATTCCAGACATTTCTACAAAGAATATTACTTACATCTCACCAGTGGACAGTATTGCAACACCACTTGATGACAAAACAGCGAACACAAGGATACTTCCAGGCAAAAGGAAATGTGTCAAGACAAAGCTAAAAGAAAAAAACAAGGACAAATGCTGCAAATCAGCAAAAACTGATTTGACCATTTCTGCTTCAAACAAGAATGAAGCCAACACTGATTTTTTCATAAATAATAAGCAAGAAGCACTCAAAACCATTATTACACCAACCACAAAATTGCAAAGCAATGGATTACTGCCTGTAGGACCCATACAGCCTGCTTATACTGACGCTCAACATTCATATAGTGCACAACTGTTTTACCACTGTGAGTCCACAACAAGACACATACCAGTTGCTCCAAATTTTAGCCCTACATTTTCTGACACATCCAGTGAGGACAATGATGCCTCAATCTTTTCTACTCTAAGTAAACAAACTGCCACACTGGGTGAAGAGCAAGTCGTTTTGTTAGATATTAGCTCTAAATGGCCTGAGATGATGGTGTCTTACAAATGTACGTCTGAAATGGGAACACAAGCAGCTAGTACTAAAGATAAAATAAATATGGATCATAAAATTAGTCAAGGCAATGAAGGTGAATGTCAAGGAGGCTTTGATAAACCTATAACATCTTCTTGGACAAGCTGTACATCTGCTTGTGGTAAAGAGTGTGCACATAATTCTACTGTGCCAATGTGTGATTTTATACCTTCACCTTGCATGCAAACGTCATACTTGTCGTCACCTGTGCAGCAAGCCTTTCAGTGTTCCCTGTGCGAGCGCTCTTTCAGCCAGAGAGGATCTTTGAACAGGCATGTGAGGAGCCACCTAGGAGTTCGACCATTCCCCTGTCCAAAGTGTCCCATGGCATTTTCACGCCAGTACCGGGTTGTGGAGCACATGCGTGTTCACCTACGCTCTGCCCAAATGACAAATGAGTTTCCAAAACCACCAGCCTCTTCAGTTTAAATTCTCTTCTCTATAGCAACAAAAGTAATTACTTTTTCTTTTGAGATAGACAGAAATCAAGCATAATATCAATAAAGCATAACATTACCATTTAATAATATTGATGGTGAATGTCTACAATGGATTAAGCAACTAACATATTTCTAACAACTGACAGCTCTTTATACATTATTTGGAGAGGAAAAAAATCTATTATGATGTGTACAGTATGTATGCCACAAATTAACCCATGAGTCATTTTCACTTCATCACTTTGCTTATCATAAGGTATAAAACAGTCTCTAATTTGTGTTGACATACATCTGTAATAAAAAAAAACTTGACTTAAGACAAGAGTAGTTATGATTCTCAGTATAACTTTATTATTTGATTATAATGATCTACGTGTGCAAATTGTGTAGGTAATTTATGATTAAGAAAATGTGTGTCTATAATCAGCATTAAAAGTGTACAATAATTTTTAATTGTTTAATATTTTAGAAAAAATGACAAATACAAGGTACATTCATGGTGTATATATTTTTGATGGCTGACTTCTATTCCACAGTGGTCTGTGCAGCTGTCATCACTACAATGGCCTATGAAAAATATAGGAAAAAGTAATATTACCACTGACATACTGTATATCGAAGAGAACTACTCAAATATTGGCCTAGATCCAAGTCTTTTTCCCATTATAGAATGTATTAAAAAGTCAAATTTTCTGGTCATTGTTACAGTCGCTGATTTTTTTTTTTGTTCAATGCTTTATCTAGTTACATGAAATTTAAATCCAAGTTACACAAGCATATGTGTTAAGAACATAACTTTTTTTTCTCCTTTATTGTAGTACTGGTTAATTGAGTACTGGCAGAAGCATAAAGCCAAAGCATAAAATTGAAATATAAGAAGATGAATGGGTGCATTCTCATCATTAATCTTTACGGATTAATAAAAATACTATTGAATAGCTTACCTGGTTGTTGGTAGAACGAAGAGCAATACCTCCCAAAGTTGACATGACAATAAAAATGATTCCTCCCATTAAGAACTTGATAAGAAAAATAGCTTCCAAACTCTTGCCCATTGTCTAAATATGGCAAAATATATACATAATTTTAGTTTTGATGAGAAAAAATAAATAAATGTGTATTTTTTCATTAACAATCGCAACAACAACAAAGATAATAATAATTATAATGGAGAAATACTTGCCTCGTATTGTAATGTGGTAAAGTATTCAGTGTCTGTGATGTTTTCGTGCATATATTCATAGTCTCTGGAATAGGGCCCGTGTGCAAGATCTGGTACAATATGAAGAATTGTCCACAAAGTCCCAAGTAAGGTAACGATACTCAGTGCCAAGCAAATGGTAACCTATAACCATCAAAGAAGACTGAATAGAAACCATTAGATTGAAATGTTGAGAAAATGTGACCGATTTTGTAAAATAAACTACAGTGTTGAATGCATGTGGATTAGTGAGTTCAGCAAACCTATGAAACAGCCATAAAAGGTGGACTTACTAATTTCTTTGTTGGGTTGTGCTCTGTTAATATATACAAAATCCCACATATGGTGTACTGCAAAAAAAACCAAAATGTCAAGATGATTAACTTTGGCAACAAAGTTAATTTATAGTGAACCCACTAACCAGTGTTCCTTGTAGAAAGCCGGGTGGGATGACTGCCCAAATGTAGTGCAACTCTCTGTCTTCAGTGAACACAGCAGTGGCCGTGAAAATAGATGTTCCCAGTATGAGCACAATGATCTGAAAGAGAACAATGAGCACTGTAGACGATTGAAGTGAAGACTTGTCAGAAACAGAATGCATTTTAAAGATAATAACTTACTCCAACTATCTTTGGTTGCCCTTTGATGAAACGATGCAGCGGTTTGGTTCCTCCTGCTGTGGTGTTTTGTACTGTTCCATTGTTGTCTTTGGGTCTTGATATGTAGAGTTCTGCTGACATCTTTATAAATAGAAAAACACAGAGAAACTTTATGACTTTGTTGCAACATATTGGACACAGACTATTTCTAAATGTACTTAAAGCAATTGTAGACTACTTTATTGTCTTCTTTTATTTACATCTTAAAAGGCAAATGAGAAGTATTATTTGTGTGCATTGTTCTTGTCTTTAAAGGGGACCTACTATGTAAAATTTACTTTTCTGAGTTTTTAATCATGTTACACATCTTTAGTTTACCCAAAGTTGTATTTTGATTGTTTCCTGCATGTTTGAGTTATCTTGTAATGTCCAGCAGCTAATGCTTCGGTGGTCAGAAAAAAATCCTTGTCTCCACCTACCACCTATTCAAATAGTTATTTCAAATCTGTGGCTTTTTAAATTTAAGTAAAATTTTACAATGCAGAGGCGGGGCTTATTAATTCTGCAGTTTCAAACATTAAGCTGATGGACCTGTTTCTTTTGTAAGATCATTTTTTGTGTTTTACAATGAACTAAATGTATATGCATATGCCATAGTTCCTTTTTAAATATAGGGAAAAATTGCAAATGGTCTTCTGAATAAAAACAAACAAAAAAACTTGTTTCTTGGAGGAGGGCCTTCATCTAGGGGTCCTTTCGCTATAATATTCGATCACAGTATGCCTATTTCATAGCATTATTTTTTTTCTTTTAGTGGGATTATGCAGGTCAGTTTCAGAAAGTTACAGTGTGTCACTTACATATGCATTTGAACAAAATTACTTTGGCATTTTATGTATAAGAACTAAAAAGTGTAAAGCCACACGACAGTTCAATGTTTCCTACACCAAGAAAAGCGTTAGAGCTCCACCTACTGATCAAAGTAGAGGGAAAATTAAACTGAACAATGTTTTCTGATGCTCAGAAGGACAAAAGTGTATCTCACATAGTATTCAGCAACGTTATAAGATAAAAACCTCAAAAAAGTCAATTTTGCATACCCCAAGACATCAAATGAAGAAAACAAGCAACTGAATTTTATGGGTGCAGCAGTGTTAAGCAATTCTAGCCCAAAGAACGGTCACTTTGAAGAAGACCACGACAAGATCCAACAACTTATCGCCAATTTATTTTTTATTTTTCCCGAACGGAACACACACGTATATCGCGTTTGGAAGTAATCCAAACCAATAAGTCGGAGCTACACTGCAAAAAAGTCAAACTCATACCGTGTTTCACTCGGAGATGTTCCCGTGGCTCCGCTCAGATTCGGGACCGTGCTGCTCACATCTGGAACTACGCAACTGTGACGCGCACCAGGCGGAGTGATCTGTGTTTTTCACCAAAACGGGTTCCTGTGCAGGAGCTTTCAAGAGTATCTGGTTGTTTTGTTGGAGCCACGATGTAAAGTATTGTTTGATATTTGTTTTTTTTTTAGACACGGTTTTCTATTGTGCAAGAGAAAAGGGGGAAAAGGATTTGTTGTAATCACTTTATTAGAAATGCGTTTTAACAGACCCATATGCACAATGCTCTATTTGACAAAACACTGTTAAGAGACCAAAATCATAAAATGATGTACATGTTCATCAGACAGCGAACTGGTCAAAAAATGAATGTATCTTTCATTGAAAGAACGATTTAACCATCTAAAAGATGATCTGTAGTCTGTTTGAAACCATGTGCGTTCAAATGACAAACAACATGACTATAATAGCCTATAGTATCATAGCTAAAGTAAGATTCTTTTCATACAGGAACGATGAAGTAGTAAAAAGCATGTTGGCAGATTGAAAAATCACAAAATTAAGGATGCTCGTGCATGCATATAAATGTGACATTAAATTATTCTGTTTTCATGTTCCTTGATTTAAAACTGACATTACATACTTTATCTATTTCTAGAATATATAAAATCACAGTAAAACGCAGACATTATTGGCACATCACTGATTAACACTTCACATTACAACAAAATAAATAATAATACATTGTTATGTAAAACAGTTCTGGTATAAAACGAATTGTATTGAGTTTGTGTTATTGCATAATACTGTAGTTTTACCAGAGGTTTACTGTGGCATTTCACATAATATGTTGATTGTAAAGTAATAAAATCACTGTTTGTTCACCGTATTAACCAGTACACTGTACAAATTAATAAAATATAGCTGTCCAAGATTTACCTAGAGCACATTTGTGTCATAAAGTGGTTTTCCCTGTTAGAAAATTACACAATTCCTACACACGTTAATTAACTCAGCTAAACAAACAGAACATCAGAGTGATTAGGAAATCAATATAAAAAATATATATAACATCTGATCAAATCTATATAAAATGTACATCCAGTCATAGCCAGATTATTAAGTGCTTCTCTTAAAACATCTATAAAACACTAAAGACGTGAAAACATTAATGTCCTGCCATTGTTTGAATCATTGACATTAACTTGAACTTGCATTGATAGGCATTATAAAGTGTTTATAAACTACATTCAGAATATCTATACATTTTGAATTGGTGTGTAATACAAAGTTCAAACACATATAGTTGCATTTATCAATAATATTAATAATAATAATAATAATAATGATGATGATTATATATATATATATATATATATATATATATATATATATATATATATATATATATATATATATATATATATATATATATATATATATATATATATATATATAGTAAAAATGTGTCTAAACCACACCTGTCACAGTATAAAGGTGAACCTGAAAAAGTTTAGTGTGCTGTCTTTGTGCATGAAGTGCCTATGAAAAATGATATGCATGTAAGTACAGTGTAAAGTACTTCGTATTCTTAAAGGTAGCTGCTTTTAGTTTGCAATTAATCCATCCATTCATCCTGTATTTCATTATTCATCTGTTTACTATGTATTATGTTCTTCTTTTTGTCAAAATACATTAAGTATAAAAGTAATTTCAACAATATGTGAAATTTGAATCTACTTTTTTTTTTTTGCAAAATGCATCTTTCTGTTCTATGTTTGTTTTGTTTTTTTCCTAACTGGTGTCAATGGTCTGTAGATCATCTTCTACCTCTTCTGTGCTCATATCATCAAGCTGTTTGCACCAGAGGTTACACTGATCAAAGTTTTCTGAAGCTTCTGGGCCACTATCTCGCACAACCAAAGGGAAGACATGGTCCACCATTTCACACAGACGGCCAAATCTGTGTGAAGAAAGCATTTTAGTGTTAAGATTGCAGACTATGCCCCAGATATTTGGATCTTTGGGTAATATTAGTAACATAAACACAGTTCAGATTCTTACGAGGAAATGTTTGTTTTGGCATGCTCCTGTGTCAGCTCTCCTTTGGGGTTAACAGTGAAAATCCTGTTGAGGGGAACCCCCACTTCTTTATAGGAATACACATCCTGTAATAACAGTTGGACAAATGAATAAATAGATGTTGATGTTCTAGCGTGTTCTAACAGATTTTTTTGTCCTTACTGTTGCTCTGTTACCAAAAGCACCATAAAACGGTTCAGTATTTGGGTAAAAAAGTTGCTTGATGTCTGAAAGACACTCAATCTTAAACTTTTCAGGTTTCTTCTCAATTACTTCCCTGTGCATAAAATAAATAAATAACTTGTTTTAATTTAAAATTGACTTGGCTATGTTGCACATTTGCTTCACATTACCTGTGCAGTGCTGAAAACAGACTACTGGGACTGAGCATAACTGGACCCATAGGCAGCATAGTTCCTCTCTCGTTAACCCAGTTCAGATAACCTCTGGTCATGTCAGCCATGCCAATAGCCCTGGCTGAGCAATACATAAACTTATAGCCATTCCTGAGAAAACATGAACGACAGTGAAGACAATCATGTTTCCTAAGTGCACTGTGTTACATTACATCACTTGTACTCACAGGCTGACTTTATGGTAAAGTCGTGCAATGCCCTGATGAGTCCAGTCTTTACCCAGTGTGGGAAGAATGTGACCCAGTGTGTCAGACCTGATTCATTTAAACACAATCACAATCAACACAATAAAGAAAATTGCATTGCTAATAACTGGAATTTTATTGTTAGCAGCTTTATCATTTTACCTTGTAATAGTTCCATCTATATCAGAGATGACAATCTTATCATCCCAGCTCCACAGGTAGATGGTGCCATTGCAGCGACAGGTTCCTTGGTATTGTGTGGTTACACTGAACACAACATCGTTGGGCCCTTCTCTTAGCTGCAGGCTAGTCTGGATAAACACACAAACTATGAGTGTATTTACTGTTGGATTGTATTGTATTACTAAGTTGTGCTGATTGTGCTGTTTATGTGTGAGGGGGTGCAAGGTGTGTGTGTGTGTGCTTGCTTATTTGTTTGTTACCAGTTGTTCTGATGTGAGCCTCAGTGTCTTCTTGTAGCAAACATTGCTTGATGTATCCAAAGGTTCAGGCCGAACAGACCCTGACACAAATTTATCTGATCTGTGACATTCATCACTGGATGAATCATCTTTCACCCTAGAACAAACACAATAACATTTAGCATCACTTGTAATTTACATATAATTTACAAATCAGTTGTAAATCCTCAAACTACCTGTCAATTGGGGACATAGCAAGAGAGTGTTCTCCACTATCTGCCACAGACTCCTGTAAAACAAGGCCATTGCCAATGAGTTGATAATATAACATGAGGAGAAGTAATATTGAATGATCATTGATTTAGTTGCATACTGATTTAGAGTCACTGTTTCTGCTTCTCCATGAAAACCACCAGCCTCCACCTTTCTTTGGCATCCTTTCCTTCATGATGTTTTCCACTGAAGCCTGAGGACATGCATACAGAACTCAAAACTGACTGATAATGAAGCACAAATCTCACAGAAACACACAAACATGCAACAAAAATGAATCTAATCAATAATAAGGCAGGTTGCCGCATTCAATAAAGTAACTTAAAATGTAAAAACGCGCAATACGTTTTTAGTTGAATGAGAAATACAGCAAGAAAATGACAATTGACTGTACATGCTCAGAGGGGCTGGGTCCAAAAAGACTTGGAAAGCAGTATGTGAAGAGACCAAAAACAGAAAAGACATAGCTCAGGCACCAACACTTTAGTCACACAAATGTGGGATGGATGGTGAGGCAAATAAAAATAGAAATAAAAACAAGAAAAGTGAAAAGAGAATATTATTGAAGTGACATTTAACATACTATTCATTTCACTGTGTTTTTAACTAATACAAAATCTAGGCTTGTGCAAAAAAAAACAAATAAAATAAATTACCCAACAATTAGGGAAATACCATTTATTCACACTGACTTTAGATTTAATCTACATTTTCTGCCATTTTATAGCATTGCATTAGTATTTTAGATTTAGATATTGTGGTGTTCTTACCTGGGGCAGTGGTTTTTGATAAACCTGCATAGCCAACATGACAGGAGCAGCTGTGTTCCAGTTGTAATACCTGCATTCAAGACGAGTTGACAAACAAAATATGCAACATTTAAATGAGTAATAAGTAAGCGATACTTTTTAATTTATTATATTACTGATAGAACTTGACATTGTTTGTTTTCTTTACTGAATGAAATTTGTCCACATTTGAACTTACTTGTTTCCTATTTTCACTACAAGGTTGGGATCATCAATAATGGAAGGGTTTTCAGAAAACTGCTGATATGATACTGCCCTCTGCTGGAATTGTTCTATAAAATGGTTGAATTCAGAAAAGAGCAAATTTAGTTCTGATTCATGCACTTATAGCTTCATACATTAGATTATTTTATAGTACCTCTCGTGATCTCCTTGTTGTCTGTGAGGCCTCCGCATAAAGAGATTGCCACATGGGGAAGGTCACTGAAATGATCAGCCAAACAGTCCACACCACTGTCCATCCCACTGCTGCCCACAGACTGTGGAGAGTGATTCTCACTGTGTACACACATCATCATCTCGGAGTCGAGCTTCACAGAGCTGCTGCCTCCATCACTAACAAGAAATCACAGAAATCGAATGCTGAAAGGCAACCCCTTGTTTGTTTGTTTTTTTTTGGTCAAATGTATAACACAAAAACAGTCAGATGACTTTATTACCTTTTGGGGAAGTAAAGAGCTGCGACTTCAGGCTCCAATTCTGTAATATCATCCAGGTAAATGCCATCTGTTCCCAGGTGTTGGCTTCTCTTTTCTGAGAAAAACAAACAAAATGAAAAATATACAAATGTGGTTAAAAAAAAACATTTTTTTTTTTTCTCTCAATCATTTAATTATATATTTACATGGCGAAGGTCTGTCATTGGAAAGTTTTTTATAAAATCTGACTAATATGAAACTAAAGAAATGCTGCATAAAAACATATTTTACAACAGAAATACTCTTTTTCTGTTATTAATACATTTTTTTTTGTCGTTTTGGAGTAACTACTGCTTTGTCTGGATCAAAACCCCCTTTTTCTCAGCATCTGACAGGCACTGGACCGTGTATGTTAAGTAAATGATTATTGGTTTACTAAATTAAGTGAAAATCGATTAACTTGTTTTGAGTGTAATTTTTAAAACAGTTTGTACCCTTCTTCTTTGAGGGTGAATCATTTCTCCGGGTGGGACTACCCCCGACTTCACCTTTGTCCAGATGGTCAGAAAGACTTCTGGGAGACACTGAGCAGGCCTCCATCTCTGAAAATGACGCCCCGATGTTTTCTACCCCTCTCCCTAAAGTTACACAGAAGAAAAAGGCATGATCAATTAATAATTTAAGTATTTCATGTCACAAATACCAACTCCAGTGTCTGGGTCTGGTACTTACCTGGAACAGTAGAATTATTCTGTGCAGTTTTCACAATGGTTTCCTTGGTGGTGTGTGATCTGTCCATTAAAGAGGGATAGAGGGAAGGGGCTTCACAATGATCAATGGCTCTGAAGTGAGTGCTGTCAGAAATATGAATGGACACAGCTGAGCTAGGTACTTCTTTCTGGTTGTCTGTGAGAAAGGATGGCTATAAAAACAGACAAACAAGCATAAATATGCAAAAGACAGAATAGAAAATCATTCTGTTTGTGACAGCTGTAAGCACCTGTGCAGCCTGCGGCAGCTCTCCCCAAGTCCACAACATCTCAGGGTTGTCTTTCTTCTGGTTCGAAATCTCTGAATCACTTTTTGGAGTTGAAGACTGTGAATCATCTGGACTACTGCTAAAACCACATTAAGAATACATATTAAATAAACATTCTTATGCTTTTTTTTTTTAAGGAAATTTTAAGGATACCTAATAGAGGAAAAGCAAGAGGTCTGCTGAGGACAAGAGATAGAAAGGCCACAGGGTGGATGTATAGACAGAGTGTCCTTGAAAATAGTACTACAAGCACACAAAGAAAGAGGGTAGAACTATTGAATGCAATTTGTGTAGTGGCATGATCGAGGATGCATTTCTATATTTTTATAAGTGTAATACCATTTACCTGTCGGATTCATTTTTACTTTTGCTTCCATTTTCAGTAGACCCACAAAAAGCTGCCCTGATAACACACATAAACAAAAATCAATGGAGTGTCTACCACAATGAGCAGACGTTATTGTGAAGTACAAATCACTTCAAAAGACAAATTATTTGGAGCTTCAAATGACCCTTAAGGAAACACTAGGACAGCATTGTGCTGAAAAGATCAGCTTATTGTCTAACCTTTATGAATTGGTTCTGATTACTGAGCCTTTTCCTTTGTAGAGGCTGAGTAAGAAACATTGTTCAAATAATATGTTGTTGCTTTTTCAGACCTTCTGAAATACTCTTGAAACTAATAACAATATAATCTAAGATATGTATTCCAAACCCAAACTGCCTGCAGTGAGGGCAGGACAGTGAATTATGCTTTCAAAGACATAGAACACACTGTGGGAACAGGACAAATCCCTGGACCTAATCCAACAGGGCATTTTCAAAGCACTATACACAGACAAACACATGCATGTACGTGCATGTTGGGTATTGCATTCCTTATTCCTATGAAAACACAACTGTTGAGAATGAAACGGACAACCACTAAAGTTGATTCAAGTTTATTCATGTGTTAATCGTTTGATACTTGTGTCAATATAGTGATGTTTTTTTTAATATAGTGCAAGTAGCTAGCAGCTTAGTTATTTTCCTTTTTATCAATTAAGGTGGAGTAACATGTTTACAAGTTTGAAAGCATTTTCTTTTTGAACTCAATCCAGCATTTTTATCTTTGCACTAGGGCTGGGCAAAAAACTGAAAAATAGAGAGATCAAATCATCAATTATTTAGTTTTATCTTTTGAAATGAAAGACTGAAAATCAATACTTTGTCAGCAAAAATGTGTGATTTGATGCAAAAGTCAAAACAAGAGGCAGAATATATATATATATATATATATATATATATATATATATATATATATATATATATATATATTCTTTTTTTTTTTTTTTTTTTCAAAAAAGCTATTTTTCTTTTGTTTTTGAAAAAGTTAAACAAAATTGAACCGCAAAAGGAAATTGATCAATCAATTTGACAAAAAAAATCATGAATATATTTTTTACCAGATCACCCCTAATTTGCAAACCTTTAAACTGCTCTGTACACCTTTATCATTTCCCCTCTCAGGGATTTAAAAGTACAATGAATTTTATGCTAAAGTCACAGTATGTGTGTAACACAAGTTAAAATTATTAAAAACAATCACAACATAGCTATTAACAAAGAATCCACATTGGAATATAGTACCTCATGTCATTGTCCTCATCTGAACTCAAGTCAATAGTGAACATGTCTTCGTCTTCTGAAAGTTCACTTTCATCTCTCCTTCCTCCTACTCCATCAGGACGAAGCCTCCTCCTCCTCTTTCTCCTCTTTTTACTCATTCCATCATTCTGTGGTCCTAGGCTGTGCACTGGCAGAGAGCTGCACAAGCTGATGTCTGCACAACAAGACAAAAACTTACTGTAAAAACTGACAAGGGATTTGTGGTAAACGCTAAACATTTAATAATGTGATTTACCATAGTGTTGGGAAGAGGTTCTGTTAAGTTGGGACGCCATTAATTCTTCTCCAGTTGAAATGATAGGTGACGTGGCCAAGTAGGACGGAATGTTTTCCTGTTGTTCAGAACGAGAAGCCACATGAGGACACACCAAGATAAACTGAGATGGACATTCAGACAGTGATCAGTTCAGAACAAGAGGTGCATGCCAATTTTGTCAGTAAAAGTATGTGGTTTAGAGGAAGCAGCATGAATGAACAAAATGTAAAGTATTGGTCTACATATTGTTTGTCCTATTTTAAAACTAAATACACAAAATTTGCATTCAAAAGAGTAAAGTTACTTCAAAACAACATCACTCAAGCAAAAGTATAAAGTAGTGGTCCAGGAAGTTACCTAGGAATAAATAAGTAACTACACGAGCATGAGTAAGGGTAACTGTGTTACCCAAATGTAGCTGAGTTCTACCCACATCTGCATACAAGTATAAAAAACAATGCAAGAGCAACTCATTTGGTGTATGCAATGTATGCACTGCTGAGGCAGAAATATATCCTATTTATTTGACCTTGGATTAGCAAAATAATTCTTTGTATGGACAGACACAGACAAGTGAAAAATGATCCCCAGTGACACATGTCCCAACTCCATCCACCCAACCCAGCCCAATTCATGCGAAGATAGGAACAAAACAAACATGTTATGAATGTCAACAGGCCAGGACTCATCTGTAAAAAGCACATTAGGTTAGCAGTAGGCCTTATCACATAATGGTTATTTATACAAATACAGTGTGAGAAGAGCCTGTTTGAGGTCTACAGATCACACTGATTAATGTTTCACAAACAGGATTCATTTGGCGGCAGCACCAATTCAAACAAATCCACAGATTTTACGCTTCATTCTGAGGCATTTCACATGGGATGGGTGACAGAGATAAAAATCAAGCAAGCTTCAAGGCAAAAAAAAAAGTGTTTTTTTTTTTTTTTATTGTTTCAAATGGGAAGGCATTAAATGTCTCATGTTTTAAATATTTTACAGTTCTGCACATGGTTTGTTAAGACATTTGTCTGACATGGACTCAGTCACCAAAGATATAAATAGTTCTATGTTTTCTCGTTCCATGTTTATTCCATATATAGAGATTGTGTCTGTCTGTTTATTTGTTTATTTATTTATTAATTACTTAATAACAAAAGTCTCTATTTTAACCAAAATTTGGATTTTGCTTGTTTCAATTTCAAATGATTATTTGGCACTTACCAGAGTACTTTCCGTCTCTTTGACAAAGAATGCCTCTCCATTTTCTCCCAGCTTCATATGCAAACTCACTGGTTCTCCATTAATTTCTATGTCAACCTGCAGAACAATGTACAAATTGATCACTGAATTTAAATATCTAATAAACCAGGAGAGGATTAGTGTGTTATCTTACCACTTTCTCCCGGGACCGCAGCACACCCATCTTGCCAAAGCGGACATGAAAAGGGGAGCACTGCAGAGAGCCATCGGGCTGGCGCACCACAATCACATCGATGCACCCGGACAATGTCGCAGGATTGAGTCCCCTGTAAAGTTCTTTCACCTGCACGAACACTTGGCCCGCCAACTGTCCAACATAGTTCATGGTTTGCAGCTATGGGCAGAAAAACAATGAAATCACTTAAAAAATACTTACATGAACAGACCCTCTTTGGATTTTTAACCAATCAGAAAGTCATTTAGATAACGCATATACATTTATGAAACCGTGAAACTTTAGACCAATATGAGTTTGTTGTTTGGAGGAATTAGTTTGAGAAGTGAGACTTAAGCTTAAATGACAAACATGGCAGATTTATAAAAGGAAAAAGCAAGAAAAAAGACCCATTTATTGAATAATGATAAGACAGTGGTAGCACAGTAAAAAGTGAAAAAAAAAATGTATAAAAAAAGGGGCAAAATACGCCAATGGCATTAAATTATTCCTATCTTACAACAATTAAGTTTAGTAAACTTGAACAGTCTGTGAATCTGTTTCTATTGGGCTAACAATTTAGATCAATATTGCACCTTACCCTGATCAAAATGAAAAATAGCAATGAGCGTATGTTAACTTTTTAGTTTATTAGACCTAATAAATAGACAGCAAGTTATTGAGTAAAATACTAGTATTCATTATGATGAATAGATTTGTCTCTTTTCACATCAGATTACAATAAATGAATCTGAGTCTGTTGCTACCTGGAGCAGGTGGAAGGTTGTACAATCATTATGTAACATTCTGACCCTTTGTCAAAGCTTTGTTTGTGTGTGTGTGTGTGGGGGGGGGGGGGGGGGTATTCACAACGGCGCACACACATGTAGACATGCCACAAACTTGATACCAGAGGCCACGTGTGAACAGATAAGATCATTCATTCACTACACACTCTGTCACTTACTCACTTTCACACAGGAGAAGGACACTGTTCCCAAGCAGCCAACCAGAACTCTGCATTATGTAATAACCAATCACAAGACACTAATACTTGGCCATTCACTGCGCAAGCTGCATTGTTTACTAAAATTCCAACTTGTGAAACCCTCTTAATGCCTCCAGGGAGGTAATGAGCTGTTGTTGCGAAATGTAATAAAACACTCCCACATTTAAGTCGTGTTTGTTGTCTATGCAAGGTGTGATAGTATTCTCACTTTACAACATCACATGAAACCCAAAACAATTAACTGATTCAAACATTACCAATGCTATCCTTAGGCGTACACGGGTAAAATCATGATGACGACCTTCAATAAAATAACCTCGACCCATTTTTACAAAGCACCATTCAATCAGATTCTTATTGCCTAAAATGTCTGTCCAATTGTAACATTCACTGGGCCATGTTTGCCTTATGGCAAAGGGTAGGTAAACACTAGACAGCACACGGGTGAGGCTAGTGTCCTGCGCTTCTGCAGAAAGCAACACAATAGAAACTACGAATGCAACATCTGCTACAAGCAATGCAATCCACAAGCTTAGTTTGATTTAACATGCATTTATTTCACTGCAGCTCTGTGCTGTTTCCCACTTACATTATTTATTAACGCCGCGCTTTACGTCTCGGTTTCTTTTCGCCATAAAATCTGCTCCACCAAGCGTCCTTCAAAGATGTTCGTTACTTGACATTTTTCGAATAACATAACCAAGTGCTGATGGCATTTACCGCGTGAAAGTACCACACTGTTAAATGAAATGGGATATTCTCTGGAGCCTGTCTTTTCTATTTAAAGCTCAGCCAAAATATTCCTCCCACCATGAGCGCCACAACACGAGCGGACGCGCGCTATTGGCTGTTGTGTTGTGACGTCATTCTGAAAACACACGTAAGAGGATCTGATGGGGTAATAATGCAACGAAATGATACATAATCAGCAAATATAACTAGTAGGCCTATGCATATACTGTACACTTTATAGACAATAAATAACAAACACTGCATTTATCACTAAAAAGTAGCTAGGCCTACATTTTAAAGATGAAAGTCAGACAAAACATGAGAAAACATTTGGTTACTAATGACGTACAGTCTTTCTGAATTATTTGTAAATCTACAGGTAGTAGTCCATCTATGTGAATCTTAAAGATACACTAGGTAACTTCTGGTGGTGTGTCTGTCAGCTGCTTGTTTTTATGACATTATATGAAATGTTCCAAAGCATTATCTGCATGAAAGTGAATAAGATATGAATACCAATAGGCCTACTCTGTTTGTGCTAGGCAATGCTATAAAACCTCCATTTAGATAACCAAGTGGACACAAGACAATTTTATCATGTACCCTTAAGCTACATTTCAAAGCAGTCACTTGAAGTATATTGTGAGAATGTAGCCTACTATGTTTTGCATGCAGAGGCACAGACAAGAATAGCAATGACATTCAGCCTGCTCGAGAGCATCTTGTGCAATAAACTGAAGGCCTGTCATTCAATGAAAGAAAAAAACAAAAAGAAAAAACAACACAAGTCACCATATCAGCTTATGTAGTGAGCTATATTTTGTTTGAACACTTGTATTCCCGCTCAGAATGTGATAGTTCTGACTGCTGACTACTATATTCAGCAACATTTTTGACCATCTTAAACAAAGTTTGTCATTCATACTTCTTGTCCTCTATCTGTGTAGTCAGATTACAGTGGGTTATATAAAGAGATTTGGTGGTTCGCTAAGTTTTAACTTGGTCCAGCCCACCACAAACAAAAGATTTCCCCACACACTCTCACTCTTGGCGGGCTCTCGTGTTTTTCGTACAGTTTCGAGGAACTGTCTGAGCTCACTTTGGCCCCTATTTTGTTATTCTTGTCACATTGCAAAACAGCTTTCTGCTGCCCTAGCACACACACTACTAATGTCATTGATTTCAACATAAGATCATGTGACTGTGTGTTTTAGCTTTTTGTCAATAAAGACCATGTCCAATTACAGTGAGAAACAGGCAGTCAGATATGAAACAGGAAAGAAAGAAAGCACGTGTCAGTAGTTTCTTGGAAAATCCAGACGGAGGCCAGCCAGAGGGGGCCAAGTGCTGAGGGACGAGAAAGGGAGGGTTGGTGTATTTATGTACATCCTTACAAGCTAAATGACATTGTAAACATCATTTCATTTCTACCATATGTTAAACTCTTTTTATTTCCCTTGCGATTGCCATCTACATTTGTTTTGTTTTGTGATAGCCTTACACAACACACACAAGTAGCATTGGGACAGGAACATTGTACTGCTTTGACATGTTTTTTGTTTTGTTTTTTTCTTCCAAAGCCCTACCACTGCCATCCTTTCTATTTACTGGCTGAGACAGTGAGTCACATTAACTGTTAAAATGAAGATTTATATAGGTTTTAATATTCATATTTCCACTGATATTCATTTGGGTAGTGAGCAAAAATGTTGTTTATGTGGCTGAATGTATTGATTTCTGTGCCTGGGTCTTGTCAGCCATGTGAGAAGGGAAGGAGGAAGGCGTTCGTTGAGGCAAGGCTAGCCTGATCTATCCCAGGAACTCTGGGGTCAAGAATGCATTCATTTCGTCACCATGGTCATGTGGGTGTTGTGGTGGGATGGGCCATGGCAGCCAATTAGAATAAAGCTTGAGACATACATCACAAGTGAGCTGTCAAACCCGCCTCAGTATGGATATTTACCTCAGAATATGCTGAATTGTTTTAAAAAAAAATCTGATTTCCTTGGATATAAGGTACATCTTAAAACCTTTTTGAATATATATTGTTTAACCATATCATACAATGCTATACAACGCAATGCAATGCAATACCAATGTTTTATTTGTACAATATTTGTACAGTATATGCAGGTGTAATTTCACTTGAACACCAGTCTGTTTGTTTTTGTGACACGTCTGGATAAGAGATTTTTGCATAAAAGCAGAGGTCACTAACGTACTGAAGTTCCCTACTCCAATAAAAGTACAGTTACTTGTCTTGACTGAAGTAAAGGTAAAATTATTGCTGAAACTACTTCACTGAATAGAAGTACAAAAGTACACCTGCCAAAATGAGCTTTATAGTGAATTAATTGTAATAAATCTAACTTTAATCATGTAAATAGATCATTGTTTTTTCAAATGTTAATTGTAACAAGGCACAGTAACACAGCACGGCAGGTGCAACAAACAAAAGGTTTGTGGATCCAAAAAAAGTAAAATGTAAGGAGTAGAAAACAAAGATATTTACTGAAACCGTGAGACACAGAAAATCACTAGATTTTTTAATATGTACTAAAAAAAAATAAAAAACAACAACAAAAAACTATTGACAATATTACAATATTTGAGAAAAAATATTTTGTACTTCCCAAATATCTTTGCCTAAAAGTGAACATTAACAGTGATGTGGGGCCCCATAGATGTAATAACCGGTCTCAGTATGGTGCTTTGTTATGTAATATTTCTAGAAAGTGTGATGTAAAAGGTTTTTTGCACATGGCTGAAGCTGACAAGACAAAACTCATTCAGCTACGATCAAGTAATATTGTAAAAGCCTAACTTTGTCTTAAACAAAAACAGGCCTTTTCTATGACTCCAAAGACATTACATTAATCTGTACTTGTATTGTATTTAAAACATGTTTTGTGTTCTTACCCAGGACCAGCTCTCACTTGGACTGTCATTTTCACCTTCACTTTGGCTTCTATAGTCATCCTGATCTCCCATGTGTGTCATTACTCCATCCTGTGCAAGTTTCCACTTGTAAAAATGAACTTGTTTATAAAAATAATTGTGTAGTTGTTTGTTTTGAAAGATATTATTATTATCAAATTATATAAAAATGTTCTTCTCTCTTCTGGAGTCTTGCCTGTGTAAGTGTGGTGAAGAGGCTGTACTTGTATATATGCTAGTTGTTGTAGACTAAATTGGTCAACGAGTGCGTTCTGAGAAGGCAATACTTGGAGGAAATTTGAGCATCTTTAGATCATGCTTCTTCTGGTCTGACGCCAATGATTCGACCTGTTCTCAGGACCACACACAAATAGGACAACTGAACATTTGAATGCATAAGTTTTATATTACTGAAACATCTGTAATGATGATCATGTCCACCCAGATCTGACACTGCACGAGGATAATATTTTTCAAAGATTATCAAATAAATACAACAAAAGGCCATTTATACCAGAAACTGCAACTTCAAGATACAAAATCCATGGTCATATCAAATGAAATGAATGCAAAATTAATATAATTGTTTTTTTGTTATGTATTTTTATATTCTGTATACCTACTTCAGTGAAATCACCACGAAATAGCTTATACAAACATTTTGATCACAACATTTGACAGATATCTGAGTTTGAAGAAAAAAAGAAGAAAAAAAAAAACGCATTTTGAAGTTGTAGAAAACAATGTAGTGTCTTGTCAGAGATGTTCCTTCTGTTTCTCTCTTCACTTTTAACCAGCACAAATTGTCCAAGAGTCACATTGATGTACGTACAGTCATATTTTGTGGCATGAGAAAAAAGTGTAACTGTTTTTATTTGTCTGTTGAACTACAGTGAGGCCTGTTGCATAGCCTATGCTCTGTATAGTTCCCAAAGAGGATAACATGCAATTCACAATGACACTGTTATGTTTTTAATCTATTTGTAGATTGTGAAGATGAATATGTGATAATAAGGATGATGATGATGATGATGATGATGATGATGATGATGATGATGATGATGATGATGATGATGATGATGATGATGATGATGATGACGAGAAGGAGGATGATGATGATGATGATGGTAAAGATTATTATTATTTATTTATTTATTTATTTATTTATTTATTTATTATTTATTTATTTATTTATTTATTTATTTATTTATACTGGTTGAGTTCATAAGGGTACAGGACCTGCTTTTTCCTGTTTAAAAACAACACAATAAAACAACATTTAAAAACGCAATAAATACATTAAAAACAACATTAAAAACAAGCACAATTGAGACTAAAAGAAATTCTGCAACAAAACATTAAAACACTGCATTGACACCAAAGTCTCCAATTTAGCCTGTTTTTGAAAATTGTTTGTTGTTAGGTGACAAAAAACTAAATGTCTTTTTCTCCGTCTCAGTTCTCGCACACACAGAGTTCAGTATCAACAATCCTGAGAGCTATTACATAATTCTAAATGTGGACTTTAAAAGTGAGTTTTTCACCAAGCCTAAAGCCAAGATGCTTGTAAGAAGAAACTCTTTCAATCGCTGTACAATTTAAAGTTTGAAGATTACTAGCTTGCACATCCCTGAGTTGTTTCTTTGAAAAAGGCATATACTTTAATGTAAGATTTTTGGAATTTTGAACTTCATTAAAATTTTTCTGTAACTCTAAAAATGCTTCATCAGTAGAAGAGGCACTTGCATACAAATGGCATCATATACAAATGAATGGGACTTTCTCCTATATTACATTCAATGTTATTTTTAAATATTGTAAAAAGTAAAGGGCCCAGAATTGAGCCTTGCGGCACATCTTTGCTCTACATTAAAAAGTTAGATTTAAAACCTTCTGCTATTGCTGCCTGGGTTCTCTTTGTAAGATAATTTAAGAGCCAGTTACATGCAGCATTATCAAATCCACAATGATTCAAACGTTTTAGAAGAACTGTATGATTTACAGAATCAAAAGCTTTTGTTATAGATCAATAAAAAGTGCAACATAATCCAGATGTCATTTAAAACTTTTGTAGTTGCATTAACTGTACTGTGTCCTCTTCTAAAACCTGATTGATAAGGCTTTAAAATTGAGTATTTATTTAAATAGTCTGTAATTTGATTTGTCACAAGCTTTTCTAATACTTTTGCCACAAACGGTAATTTAGATATTGGATGAAAATTGTTTAGATGTTTTGTTGTTCCGCCTTTATGTAAGGGAAAAGCATGCACAGTTTTCCATAATTATAACAGCCGTTTGAATTGATAAGTTATAAGTATGTGTCAAAGAATGAGCTATGGTAATAAAGCTTGGGATCAAGATTGTCAGCTCCAGTGGACTTCTTTGGGCCTATTTAGACCTCCATGTAAGTGAAAGGTCTTAGAGAGAAACACTGACCCTGTTTTCCTTCAAGGATTCAGCCTCAACATTACAGTAACACCGGTACAAAGAATGCTTGTATCGGTTATTTCAACACAGTAGTACCCTGTACCTCCTCCCTGAGCTCAATAGTTCATATTCAGGGGACAGCACATGTGTGAGGATGTTCCTGGTCTGTCTCCTCATGGCCTGTTCATAAAGTTCCTGAGGGCTCAGAGCTACAGCACTGCCCATAAATTTCCTGTCGTTCGAACCAGATTCAAAATTTGACTTTGTGATTTGGCAAATAAGTTTCCAAACCAGTTGGTGATTCCATATCTGAGAACTGATTCAATGGATGCTCTAAAATGAGCATGATGTTTCGACATTCACCAAATAGTCTGAGTTTGCGCAGGAAGTGGAGTCGCTGATGTATTCTGCTAAAGACAGAGGTCACCTGTGTATGCCAGCTCAAATCTCTGTCAATATGGACTCCCAGATATTTAAAGGAGCTCACCTGCTCTTTCTCATGGCCATGAATGGTCACTTGGTCATGGTCACCAGCTGATCTGGGGTCAATCATCATTCCTACTGTCTTACATGTGCTGATCTGCAGTTTGTGTGTATCACACCAGGTCACAAGCGCTCTACAGCAGCATCATGGAACTTCAAATTTGATGTCTTTGTCAACAAGCTAACTAACTGCACCTTGTGGTGCACCTGCACATGGTTGTGTTAGACAAAATAGAGTTAAACTTAACGTTGTGGCCTATCTGACAGAAAAGAATAGTACCATCGTGTCATAAATGGATTTACTTTTGCGTGTACCAGGAGGATGTGTGGCTGTATTGAATTAAATGCAGAACAGAACTAAAATCAATGAGCAGAAGCCCAGCATAGGTGGCAAGATGTTCAAGGTGTTTTAGAATAAGATGCATCAGTGTTGATGGTTGAGATGATGCAATGATGATGATGATGATGATTATTATTATTATTACACATGTTTTGCTGCTGTGGTTACAAGTCAGTCTCGTGGTTATTCTGAGGCGACTTAGGTAGAATGGGAGCTGAAGCTAGTCTTTTTCTATACAGTTATCTAATTTCTTGCCAAACGGAACCTGTAAAATAGTCATAGTTTGTGAGCTAAAAGCATGCACTTCATAGCATTGTTGTATGCTACCACCTGCAGGCGAAATGATTGAAACGTACCATGTGTTGAAGTAACTAGGCTATTCCTATTTTCAGTACCGCAGCAATCCAACTCATTCAAAAGGTTGACAATAATCGATTTACTAGTTACAATATCAGTAACGAGTTCTTTGTATAATTATTTTAATCACATTGTTTTTTTCAAATGGAAACGACATTCAGTATAAAAAACTGCAGGAGGAGGAGTTTTTGTAGGCTCTGCTGACTTGATTGAAAGGTTAATAAAGTTATATGAAGATAAGACAGAGTTTTGTTCCCTTTTTATTCAGTAATTAAAAAGGAATCGAATAGGATTAATTTTGTACATCTTCTTAAAGGACCGGTTATGTAGATTTTTTGTTTGTTTGTTTTATTGTTTTAACCATGTAACAACATTGTTTTCTCCTCATTAGTTTACTCAAAGTTTTATTTTGATTGATTCATGCATGTTTGAGTAATCTCATTTTCTTGCTTGTTAAAGTTACAATTGTTCTGCTGGAGGAGAAAAGTCATCTACGCAATTCAGTAGAATTAGAAAGTTAAAAATATATTTTTGGAATTGAACGGAAATTAAAAAAAAAAAAAAATCCATAATACAAATAAATAAATAAACGTAGGAACCACTTTTCTATGGAAACAAACATGACCGGGCCCTCCTCAAAGCCAAATAGTAGTCCATTTTGTGACCATACAAGCTCACTCAAAGTAAAAATGCAGACTTTATTATTCATTTTGTGTTACATAGACATATACAGTTTTTTCAGTAGCTCTGGCTCCAAAGTCAAGATAATTGAACACACTTCAAATCTTAACATCCAGAATGCAAAACACATTCTACCTTTGCTACAACAGTAACATCTTTCTCATCTTCTCTCTTATGCTTAACTCTTCACACAGTTTTTAGCAAAATCTTATGCAAAATTAGCCTTGCTTAACTCTTCGGTCACTGCTGTTAAACTATGTTTTTCTGACTAACACTTTTGCTCCAAAGTGATGTTTTCTTGGTTCAATCATCTGAACAATGAACGCTTGTGCTGTGACTCTTCTGACAAATAAATCTGTCCCATGAACACAACTCTATTAGGACAAATAGAGTCACATTTGTTTTAGAGCGTCAAACCAGACTAAAAGAAGTGTGAGCATGTGAGGAGGAGGAGGAGAAGGAGGAGGAGGACATGGAGACAGAAGTGTGAGGAGGAGGAGGACATGTAGACAGAAGTGTGAGGAGGACATGGAGACAGAAGTGTGAGGAGGAGGAGGAGGAGGAGGAGGAGGACATGGAGACAGAAGTGTGAGGAGGAGGAGGACATGGAGACAGAAGTGTGAGGAGGAAGAGGACATGGAGACAGAAGTGTGAGGAGGAAGAGGAGATGTAGACAGAAGTGTGAGGAGGAGGAGGACATGGAGACAGAAGTGTGAGGAGGAGAAGGACATGAGACAGAAGTGTGAGGAAGAGGACATGGAGACAGAAGTGTGAGGAGAAAAGGACATGGAGACAGAAGTGTGAGAAGGAGGAGGACATGTAGACAGAAGTGTGAGGAGGAAGAGGAGATGTAGACAGAAGTGTGAGGAGGAGAAGGACATGGAGACAGAAGTGTGAGGAGGAGGAGGACATGGAGACAGAAGTGTGAGGAGGAAGAGGACATGTAGACAGAAGTGTGAGGAGGAGGAGGACATGGAGACAGAAGTGTGAGGAGGAGAAGGACATGGAGACAGAAGTGGAGGAGGAAGAGGACATGGAGACAGAAGTGTGAGGAGGAAGAGGACATGTAGACAGAAGTGTGAGGAGGAGAGGACATGGAGACAGAAGTGAGGAGGAAGAGGACATGGAGACAGAAGTGTGAGGAGGAAGAGGACATGTAGACAGAAGTGTGAGATGGAAGAGGAGATGTAGACAGAAGTGTGAGGAGGAGAAGGACATGTAGACAGAAGTGTGAGGAGGAGGAGGACATGGAGACAGAAGTGTGAGGAGGAAGAGGACATGGAGACAGAAGTGTGAGGAGGAAGAGGACATGTAGACAGAAGTGTGAGATGGAAGAGGAGATGTAGACAGAAGTGTGAGGAGGAGAAGGACATGGAGACAGAAGTGTGAGGAGGAGGAGGACATGGAGACAGAAGTGTGAGGAGGAGGAGGACATGGAGACAAAAGTGTGAGGAGGAGAAGGACATGGAGACAGAAGTGTGAGGAGGAAGAGGACATGGAGACAGAAGTGTGAGGAGGAGGAGGACATGGAGACAGAAGTGTGAGGAGGAAGAGGACATGGAGACAGAAGTGTGAGGAGGAGAAGGACATGGAGACAGAAGTGTGAGGAGGAAGAGGACATGGAGACAGAAGTGTGAGGAGGAAGAGGACATGGAGACAAAAGTGTGAGAAGGTGGAGGACATGGAGACAGAAGTGTGAGGAGGAAGACGAGATGTAGACAGAAGTGGTGAGGAGGAGAAGGACATGGAGACAGAAGTGTGAGGAGGAGGAGGACATGGAGACAGAAGTGTGAGGAGGAAGAGGACATGTAGACAGAAGTGTGAGGAGGAGGAGGACATGTAGACAGAAGTGTGAGGAGGAGAAGGACATGGAGACAGAAGTGTGAGGAGGAGGAGGACATGGAGACAGAAGTGTGAGGAGGAGGAGGACATGGAGACAGAAGTGTGAGGAGGAAGAGGACATGTAGACAGAAGTGTGAGGAGGAGGAGGACATGGAGACAGAAGTGTGAGGAGGAAGAGGACATGTAGACAGAAGTGTGAGGAGGACATGGAGACAGAAGTGTGAGGAGGAGGAGGACATGGAGACAGAAGTGTGAGGAGGAAGAGGACATGTAGACAGAAGTGTGAGGAGGACATGGAGACAGAAGTGTGAGGAGGACATGGAGACAGACGTGTGAGGAGGAAGAGGACATGTAGACAGAAGTGTGAGGAGGACATGGAGACAGAAGTGTGAGGAGGAGGAGGAGGAGGAGGACATGGAGACAGAAGTGTGAGGAGGAGAAGGACATGGAGACAGAAGTGTGAGGAGGAGGAGGACATGGAGACAGAAGTGTGAGGAGGAAGAGGACGTGGAGACAGAAGTGTGAGGAGGAGAAGGACATGGAGACAGAAGTGTGAGGAGGAGGACATGGAGACAGAAGTGTGAGGAGGAGGACATGGAGACAGAAGTGTGAGGAGGAAGAGGACATGGAGACAGAAGTGTGAGGAGGAGGAGGACATGGAGACAGAAGTGTGAGGTGGAAGAGGACATGGAGACAGAAGTGTGAGGAGGAGGAGGACATGGAGACAGAAGTGTGAGGTGGAAGAGGACATGGAGACAGAAGTGTGAGGAGGAAGAGGACATAGACAGAAGTGTGAGGAGGAGAAGGACATAGAGACAGTAGTGTGAGGAGGAGGAGGAGGAGGACATGGAGACAGAAGTGTGAGGAGGAAGAGGACATGAAGACGGAGACAGAGGAGCAGGAGAGAGATGTGTGATCAGCAGTGAACTGCAGACTACACTATTAGATCATCTCTGGACTGACACAGAGACAGGACAGATGATTGAGCCCAATGTTAGACACTTCACTGCAGCCAAGATAAGATAGGAACCAACTTTTAGCTCGTCGAAGTTTTGTATTTTACTTGACATTGTCAGTAAACAGTTTTCTTTTTTCACATTTTTAAAAATATTTTTGTTTCTCAGTCTCCTTATTTTTCAAAATATTCTTCAACATAAAATGGTATTACAGTATGTTGAAATATTGTAAATTCCAAACGATGCTTAACTTAACTGTTAAAGGTGAAAGTTATTCCACGTGTTGCTTTTGTTTCATGTTCAAACCAAAAAGTGCAGTTAAGAGATGAGTGTTAATCATTTTAACCACAAAGTGTTATTTTCACAAAAGTGTCAGGTGTTTTGCACAAAAAGTAGTTATGCTGTCATTCCAAAATGTTTAGATAAATGAGTGACAAATCTGACTGAATATGTAGAGGTTTTGCCATATTTATCACAATTTCCAAAAAATGTGCCAAAGCTGTTGAAAAAAACTGTAACTGTACCAAATGCTCCAGCTACGGTCCTGACCAAGCCGAGCACAACATTATGGAGATGGTCCTGAACCCAGTGAAGCGGCAGCATACTGCTCTTGACAAATGCCCCTGAGTCAAATGCAGAGAAGAAATTTAGGATTTTGTTGGAGAAATTAAACAAAACAAAACAAAAACAGCCATGCAATTTATGTTTTAGGACAGTGGACCAGCCAAATAAAGCAAATAATAAGTTTCTCTGTACAACAGGTGAAAACAATACAAACCCAACAGCATTACAATAACAACAGGAAATTGGACACATAGGAGAAAAAACAACACTAAACAAAAAGAGATAGAAATAAATTATAAACATTGAAATGATGGAGTAGTTTTAAGATTTTTTATAGTATGTGTTTGTTTTATTTTACAAGCAAAGGTATGATGTAGCTCTTCTAAATATACATACTATTTAGTTACGTGATATGTTTTTACGAGGCGACCTCATTTCACAAAAAAAGTAAGCCCATTTTTAGATTTCAGGGAACACATAGGCTAATGAGTTTTATAGCGCCACAGAATGTATAACCATAATATTGGAAATGCATTTGTTTTGAATGTCTGCAGACTTACTGTCACTTGGCAGGTGATAACTGTGAGTAGTAAGAACTCTGAACAATGTGCTTTGACAGCAATAAAAGTTCCTAAGAGAAGGAATGCTATTTGAGGCCAATACACTTATAGTTCAAAGTGAGAGCTGTTTTTTCTTTGTGACATGGGGGTGACCCAAGTTAATGATTTGCAGGCAATTCTTCCATCAGTCCCTGACAGGTCCCTCTGCACCCCAGCAGCGTGCCATTACATAGATGGCTCACATTGTGGATGCATGAGTAATGACAGTGGCACTGTGAGTGGACTCCACGTGGACAGAGCTGAAGCCGCAGGTGCAATTAAGTGCAGGTTTGGAGCTCTGCGATAAAGACACAGGTTAGCATCAGCTACATACTGCTGCACAATATTTTTCTCATGATACTGAGGCATCATTACCTTCCTCAGTGCTATTGTCAAACCAACCAATGCAAAATGTTTTATGAACTATTATAAAACTATTGAATTTACCATGTTTTCCTCTTTGAGAAGATGATATATAAGGGACCTGTCAATTTTAAACAACAAAACTGAACCTTATGTGGTATTGTTCCTTTGTCAGGACACAGCCATTCCTTTGCCACATTTAGAAAATGTCTCTCATGGTTACCTAATGTACCTTGTGACACAGTGGCAAGGTTATACCAAACATCATCATTGGGGAAAAAAAATTATATATTAAAAAAAAGTAAATCAAAAGAAAATGAACCTCTCAAATCAATGCAATCGGTGTATATACTATACAGAGTGAAAACAAAACAAACAAAAACAAAATGTGTTGTCTTTTATTTTGCACATATACAAAAACTAATCAAAATGTTCAAGACTCTTACCAAGCATGCTTGTGTATGAAGCTTTATGAGTAGAATGTTTGGTGACTGAATACAGCTGGCTTGGGATTGGACACTTGCCTCAGTTCAGTGTGGCCTGGCCTAGATGCACCTCTTCGTGACCTTTAAATGCATGCAAGAAGGCAAACCATAAAATAAATTGCATTGCCAATAAAGCTGACAGTCATTGCCTTTTCAAAGAGTATATGTTTTCAATGCAGTCTTTGTGCATAAAAACATCCAATTAGACATATTTGGAGCAATTCTGAAATGTGTAACATTTCAATAAATATGTTTTGAACTTGTTACTCCAAAGAAACAAGGACACAATGTGACACACAGAGAGGTGCCGAGAGTGCTGACAGTTAAGTTAGTGAGAGGTGGTGTCATGCAGATGCCAGTTCCCATCGATGGATTTGAAAGTGACATCAACATCGAGAATGAAACTGGCATTGATGACCAGGGGAGGGCAGGGGGTATATAAAGGACTGAGCTCTCCATACAAAAAACACACACAGATTTCTCTGCCAGAGGTTCACGTGGGAATGTTTTTAATTTTAACACACTTTTTTGGTCCAATTCAAGAGTACAATGGTATGTATGGAAATATACATTTTTTTTGTTTATTTTTAATTAATATATTATTTTGTTTATTTATGCTATTTATTTAGTTAGTTAGTTTAAGAGAGAACCTGATAAAATGCACTTTTACTGTTTAATTGTTTATTTCAATTAATAGATTTTATATATAATCACTTTTTTTGTAGTCACTGAGGAAGCTTTCGCTAAAGCATTCAGGAGTTGTATTTCTGATTCTTCTAATGGCCTGTTTACAAACAAAAGCTAAACCTCTAAGGTAAGACTTGATGTTTAAGTTACATCGTGTAAGAATATGCTTCACCAGTTTGTGAGAGTTTTTAGTGCCTTTTCTTCTGCAGAAAAAGAACCATCAGTGAAGTGCAGCTCATGCATAATGTCCAAGAACACAAACAAGTGGGAGAACGGCAGGAGTGGCTTCAAGAAAAGTTGAAGGACATAATTGTTACTAGTGTCAAACCTCAACATGTTCAACTCCTAAAGACTAGGAGTATTTCAGGGACATAGATAGTTTGTTCTACTTAATTTATACTGTTATATTTATTATTGATATATATATATATTTTATTTTTATTTGTTTTCGTCTCTGCACTCAGACATCAGACCTTAAATATTTATGTGTTTACCATTATTTAATTTCGTTTGTATTTACATGCATATTTATATTTGTATTCTTGTTTTTCTTTTGAGATGTATGCTGCTTTTTTTTTAATATAGACTATTTTTATTATTTACTACTGCATATTGTACTGTTTGTTTTTGTTTTTTTGTTTTCATCTATTGGTACTGGGTAACCAGAAAAAAATACTTTCTTTCTTTCTTTCTTTCTACGATTTAACTGACCATTAGACTTCTAAAACAAAAAACTAGACATGGACAAAATGTAATCCTTTTATATAGATTTGCATGTTTCATTGGCCAAAGTTGTTATGTACACTGACTGTGAACCACAAGTAAAGGGCAGGAAAAAAGTTAAGTGCCATAACTTACATTTTTCTAGGAATGATGTCCCACAAGTAAAATATTTCAATATTTTATGAAAATAAAAAAAAAATACATAAATTGTATTTCTCATTGTGCACAGTTGCCTGTTAATCCCACATGACCTGACGCATGACGTCAAACTGTAGACACGTACGACGTCAGAGGGAGAATGTTTTGAACGTAGGCTACATGGTTTGTTAGCATTGGCGAGTAAGTGTGATTAACGCCAAAAACAGGTTTGATTTTTTTTTTAATTTATTAATGGCTTAATCTTGTGCGTTTTTAAATGATCCTTAAAATAAATATTAAATTACAGTCATAATTTAGCGTTCGTTGTTATTTTACCGTTGACTTGTATGTAAGCTAGCTGCTACATCTAGGTTAGCTAGCGCTAAAATGCTAACTGGCAAAAAAGAAAAAAAAAAATTCAGATTAGCAAGATGTAGCTATTGAATATGTTATATATGTTGGATGTGTTTTTGAGTAGGTTTCCGTTGTATACCTGTAATTAATAGTGGATTGTTTACGTTAAGGGAACGTTAACGTTAGGTGGTGGTGCAATGACTCCTGGCTGTATAAAATTGTCAAGCTAACGCAAAGCTTGTGCGTTTGTGTGTGTATGTATTTAGAACACACACACAAAAACAGCTCGCACCTAATTGATTGACTTTTTGATGTCGCTGTTTATCAGATTATGAACAGTGAAAGAGCCAGACAGAACCCCCCGTTGTTCGGGTGATGGCAGAGCGTCTACTTTCATATGACAGCAACTCTAGTGACACCGACAACTGGGATCAAAAATCAACAAACAAACCTCGCAAACTCTGTAAGCATTTGAGGTGAGATATTGTTTTATCACTAAACTAAATTCCAAATTAACTTGATGATGTGCATATTAATGTATATTGAAATGCGCCAAAAACGAAACCAGGCCTGCTTCCTCAAATGATTGAAATTGTGAAAAACCTGATGATCCTGCATGACCTGTTGAAAAACAATTTTACTATTGTATAAGCATGATTTGTTTTACAGCAAGCTAACACATAAAAGCAGATCTAAAAATGCAAGAATGCTAGTTAAATTGTAACTCAATTTTAAAAGCAGCAGTCAAGCCCGTGCATCCCGTGTGGAGGCTGACCAGAGGAAGATGAGCTTGCATGGTGCCAGTGGAGGCAGTGATCGCTCACGAGACCGCAGACGCTCTAGTGATCGTTCTCGGGACTCTTCACACGAGAGAGAGCTCACGCCATGCATTCGCAATGTCACCTCTCCTACCCGCCAACACAACTCAGGTCAGTATATGTTGTGCTAGGGCATAATTTTAGCTAAGTGTGGTAATTTGGGGTTTTAGAGTTGTTGTTTTTTTACTTTATATTTTGCTTCAACTGAAGATACTGTTATATTCAAGTTTATATTTTAAAGTTATTATTTTGTTTTTCTTTCATGTTTCTTTTTCCTGCTGCTCTGGCTACACTGTAATTTTTGCCATATTTTTCATTCTACATCTTCTTACAGTGCTTTATCATCTTTTTATGTGATTTGGTCTGTTTGTACCTTGTGATCATCTGGAGTGTATTTTATTTTAGATCGGGATGGTGGATCTTCATCTAGGCCTAGTAGTCCACGACCTCAGAGAATATCCCCCAGTGGTTCCAGCAGTAGTGGCATCATGAGTAGTCGCAATAGCAGTTTGTCCAGCACTGAAGGCACTTTCAAAAATTTAGGGGTGGGAGAGATGGTTTTTGTCTATGAGAATCCCAAAGAGGGAGGGACGAATGCCACGGTTGGAAATCGAAACATACGGACCTCAGAAAGAGTCACTCTGATTGTAGATAACACTCGCTTCGTCGTAGATCCCTCCATTTTCACCGCACAACCCAATACTATGTTGGGCAGGTAGAGTACTATCATTTCTTTGGTACTATGCGATATTTAATTTCATTTGTACAAATCATTGTGTTTTTTGCAGAATGTTTGGATCTGGACGAGAGCATAATTTCACCCGCCCAAATGACAAAGGGGAGTATGAGGTCGCTGAAGGCATTAGTTCCACTGTTTTTCGAGCAATCCTGGTAAGTTTCAATGTCATATAAATATACTAGATGTCATTTCAGAATAATGATTATATCTAGTAGTACTTCCAAATGAACTTAATGTCTAAACAATAAATAGTTAATCGCACATTATTCAACTGATTCACTTTCTGATTATTGACAGGATTACTACAAATCTGGGATTATTCGATGCCCTGATGGAATTTCCATTCCTGAATTGCGAGAAGCGTGTGACTATCTATGCATCTCTTTTGACTACAGCACCATCAAATGCAGAGACCTCAGTGAGTATCTCTGTGATGACTAGTTATGTCTGGTCTATATTTCTGATATTTTCTCTTTCCCCCCCAATATTAGGTGCCCTGATGCATGAGTTGTCAAATGACGGAGCTCGAAGACAATTTGAATTTTATCTTGAAGAAATGGTTCTTCCTCTAATGGTTGACAGTGCCCAGAGTGGAGAAAGAGAATGCCATATTGTAGTCCTAACTGATGATGACGTGGTGGACTGGGATGAAGAGTACCCTCCACAAATGGGTGAAGAGTATTCACAAAGTAAGTGTGTTATAATTATATCATGAGATCATACTGCTTGCATACTCTTGATTGTTGAAATTGTTTTTGCAGTTATTTACAGCACAAAACTGTACAGATTTTTCAAGTATATTGAGAATCGAGATGTTGCCAAATCAGTCTTAAAAGAAAGGGATTAAAGAAAATACGCCTTGGAATTGAAGGTACATTTTTTGTTTTATTAGCTAGGACTGCAAATTAATTGCAGCTCATCGCTTATTGAAATAATTGTCACAAGTTTAGAAATAAAAAAATCGTCAGCTGTTTTTTGTTTACCACGCCGTGAGCTCTGAAAAAACAGAACAAAATATTTAAAAATTTAAAAATTGTGTAAATTACTCTAAACAATTTAAAAATGTTTTTACATTTGTTATTTTTAAGTATCAATTTGTGCTAAAATGAATATCTAGTTTCTATACTAATTTAGGGCCCTTTCCCTTAGTTTTTCTTCTGTTGGTCGCTATTGGGCTCTCTCCAAGCGCTATCCACTGTAAGTCTAGGAGGGGTGACCACAACCAGATGTGGCTGACATAATTTCATTCAGTAAACCTGTGTGGAGATGTTCACACATCCTCCAGAGTGACAAGTTAGCAGTGCATCATTTTGCATAGCCTTTTCCAAACTGAAGACATAAGTCCTATTCGCACGGCCTAATATTTACTTTTTGTTCAAATCTGAAGGTAAAATAAGCTGCAGAGTCATTATTAATTCATTTATAAACTGTTCACAGATTGAAAACACAGACATACACATTCACATTAGAATTACATGAGGACGTCTGAGTTTGACGAATTAGAGGAATTCAGGGGGAAACTTTACAGGCATTTTTACAGACACGGGAGTAGAAACTCAGATGACATCCATAATTATTACAATTTACATGAGGTACCTAGGTAAATATTAGGCCGTGCAAATAGGACTCTAATAGTCTAAAGTAGATAGCCATAACATGTAACTTTTTCCTGTTTATTTCGCACGTTGGCTGATGTTCTAGATGGAAGTGTCTCACATCAGACTTGAGCTCTGACCTCGCCCCTAAAAATTAAGCTAGAGCTAGAGTATCTACTAGCAGCCAACACAAGAAAAACTAATTCCAGCAAAGGCAAGAAAGAGCCCTCATTGGTCCTAGACTCTGTGGTTTCAGAAAGGTCTTGGTTTCGATGAGTGTCTGATTTTTGATACTTCTGACAACTCTTAAATCTGCACTTTCAGAACATCGTCAAGCGACACTACCTTTGCTCAAGCTTGGCAAAATCTTGTATTCAAAGGACTTTTTTTGTTCTAAAGACTAATTGATTAATCGTAACAATAAATTTATGACCAAAATAATCGTTAGTTGCAGCCCTATTATTAACAGTACATTCTTTAATTATATTATTATATAATATACAATTTTGCTCTATATAGATAATAACATGAATTAGAAGAATTTGTTAATGGCAAATTTTGTATTTGGCAGGATACCCTACATATAAAGAAAAGGTGAAAAAGCGACCAGGAGGACGGCCAGAGGTCATCTACAATTATGTGCAAAGGCCTTTTATTCGCATGTCATGGGAAAAAGAGGAGGGGAAAAGTCGCCATGTGGACTTCCAGTGTGTTAAGTCCAAGTCTATCACAAATTTGGCAGCTGCAGCAGCAGATATTCCTCAAGACCAGCTTGTGGTGCTGCACCCTGGCCCACAGGTGGATGAACTTGACATCCTCCCAAACCACCCGCCCAATGGGAACCACTACAGCAACAACTACAGCAACGACCCTGACCCTGATGCACCTTCACCTGCAGTCTGATAATATGCCTCTCCCTTTTCTTCTCCAGTCTATTCCCAGCATGCTGCAGCATGGACCGATAGGGGCGCCATTACCATATTGCCTTGACACCTTCTTTGCAGCCTTAGAGCCTCAACAACACGGTGGACTGTAGAAAAGGTACATAAAGAGGGCCATAAGTCAAAAGAAGGAATTCACTGTTATTTTAAAATTGTTTTTTACTTGACCAAAGGATTTATTTTTCTGTTTGGGATACATTTGGTAAAAATATATAACAATATTATTTACAATGTTATTATATCTTAATTTGGTAAATTTGGCTGAGCACAGAACTTGATTTGTTTCTCGCTTTTATAATTCTTATTTATCAAATTGGATACACATTTTGGGGTGGCCTTTTATTACTTGGGGGTACAAATAGATTTAGATTACTTTTATGATACCAAGCAACAAGTTGTCTGTTATTATCACCATCTAGTGTTATGATCTCCAAATGTTTAGATCTTGTTCTACAGTCTGTAGTCATTGACCGGGTTCGATTTGTGATGTTATGCTCCACCCACAGCCAATATTAAGCAGAGCATTAGGCTTGTGGTCAGAATCTTGTGCGAAGCTTGAAATCTTGTTGTTGATAAATATAAAATAAAGATCTTTAAAAGTCTTTATTGCCTTTGATCTTTTCATTACAAATTAAACCCTCAAGTAATAGTATAGTGCCTTTGTGAATTGTGAACAAAAAAAAATCTTTTGTGCATATTTATACGCTAATTCATGTTGATCAGCATCACATTGTGCTCATCCACTGAACATCCTATATATTGTCCTTAGTGACAGTCAATATGTTAAATTAGAAAACTTTATTTACCAATCATAAGATATCTTTCCTTTTAAATTTGCATTTTGTAAATGTATATATTTGAAAGTACAGAGATTAACAGCAACTCACTCACTCACTTACCGTTAGTTCCATAAATAACTTTGTTGTGATTGGTGTTTGGGTTTTGAATCATCAGCTACAGTTATGTTTGATGATCATAGTATTTGTTCTAAGCTTGATTATTACTCAAAACTTCCACTAGAGGTCTCAATTGCTTATAAAATTGAGTTTTATGTGTGTCAAGGGGAATATCTTTCTTTATGCGACATGCTTCTTGCATGTATGCATCTCCTAGGGGTGTAGCTATACACATCCTAACATAACTTTTTTTTTTTTCCAACTTAATTAATTAATTATGGATTCTACAAATGCTATGCATAGTTTTTGTTTAACATAAAGAAAGAAACAAAACGTACTTCCAACCTTTTAGATAGACAGACAGACACTTTTTGATCCTGAGGGAAATTCACTTTTCTTAAAATTATTGCCCATTACACTTTAATTTGTTCTTTAACTTTGGAAATGGCAGTAACGAAGTATTTTTACTCAATCACTGTACTTAAGTAGTTTTCTAGACTATGTGAACTTTACTTGAATATTACAAAATCTGGTCACTTTTTACTTTTACTTCTTACAATTTTCAAGAAGTAACTGTACTTTCTACTCCCTACATTTTAAAAACAAGTTACCGGTAGTTTCTTTTTTTAATCCAGAAAGATATTTTAAAACCAGGTCAGACCTGCTGCTGCCGTGTATTAACATGAAAATAGTCAAAGCGTTATGATTTCTAATTTGTGACATGATAAAAAAACTGATACATTTAAATTAAATATAATGAGTAATTATAAATAATTTACTGTAAAGTCCATCTCACAACATTACACACCAAAACTACAATTTTAATTCAGATTTGAGCTGTTTTAACTGGATATGATTTAATTGGTTATGTAATGTGGAATATTTTACTGGATTCAAGACATTTTTAACTGATTAAAAGAGAATATGGCTTAAAACTAGAACAAAATTTTGCCATTGGGGTAAGAACAGTTTTCTTAACCCTTTGGCAAATAATGTGGCTTAAAATAAAAAGCAATATTTGAAACACTTTGAAACAAGGAAAATAATCCATGTCTCTACAATAAATCAAAGTTAAATTAGTCAAAATGTATGAAATCAGGTTTAAATTCTAGAATCAAGCAACTTTATAAAAAAAAAATTTGTATTACTAGATTTGTTCAAATGTCTTAAAAAAGCTGGCTTTTAATTTTTGTTTTTGCTATTTTTTTTTTTGTTAAGATGGTTTTACTGCAGCCAGATTATATGATTTGTTTTCTGCCTTGTGCTGGTGAAATAAGTTTACTTTTATACTTTTACTCAAGTATAGGAATTTCAGCAGGACTTTGACTTTTATCAGAGTTGTTTTTTTTACACAAGTAGCTGTACTTTTTCTTGAGTAGTGAACTTCAGTACTTTTGCCATGTCTGAGATAAGGTGATTGTCTTGTTTTCATCATGGTGAAAACAGTAATTAGGGCACTTCAAAATGGTATATATTTTTCAAATAAAGCTATGAATAAGATTTAATTTAATGAAATATAAATACTTATTTAAAATGTATTATTTTCTCAAGACACATCTGGTAGTATCCCAAGGCACTCTTGTTGAAAATCATTGTATTACAGTGAGATGACTAAAGAATGATAATGCTTAAAGCAAGACACTTCAACTACATGGGTTTAGTGAGTGTGTGAACCTGTCCTGCAAACTGACAGCCTCATGCTGTCAGTCTTTGGGCAGTCCTTGGGCAGACAGACAAAATGTATGGGCAGGTGTGTGTGTGTGGGTATTCATCACATTGTCAGACCCAAATGTTGTATATGTTACAGGCAAAGTTGATCTAGGCATTCTATAGAATGCCTGGTGTTTTCAGGCAAAGTAGGAAATAGATGTGTTATTATCTACTTTGCCTAGGCATTCTATATAACAAAACACATACAATTTTAATTAAATACAATCCAAACTTGGCCCTCCAGTGGCGTGCTGATGTTAGAGTATTTATTTTAATACATTTTACAATTTGGTTTATTTTTTTCAAATATCAAGTCTATTTCCCCAAAACCTCATTAAAATATATTATTTTATTATAAATCTCAGTGCAAACAAACTATGTATTTATTTAAGTTGATATGTTACTATGTATTTATTTGTCCATCTGAAGAAATGTTTTGGCACCTCCGTAAAGTCTTGACTTGTGGGTGATTTGATTGGTTGCATAAGAAAAAAGGCAAGTAAACAAGATTTTGATATGTTAAAAAAAAAGTTCAATTTCTAATTAAGTTAGTTAAGACGCCAATGAGTGAGTGCGAAAATTAAAATGGATGAAAATGTCACCTTTCTATAGCAAATTGAGATTTTGTATTTATTTTTTTCATTTCAAAAACAAAGCAGTTTTTACTATGATATACTCAATATCCAGTTTTTGCATATCTCCAAAACAACAGTGATATATTACCTAGCTCTAATTGTGGGAGTGGTTGTGATTGAATGTAGTTAGTGCTTGGTTGTGTTTGGTGGTTGTAGTTTATGGTTGTGGTTAATGATTCTGGTTGGTGGTTGATTGTGGTTAGTGGTTGTTGTGGTTGGTTATGGTTGGTGGTTGTGGTTGGTGGTTGGTGGTTGGTTGGGGTTTGTGGTTGTGGTTGGTGGTTGATTGTGGTTAGTGGTTGTTGTGGTTGGTTATGGTTGGTGGTTGGTTGGGGTTTGTGGTTGTGGTCGGTGGTTGATTGTGGTTAGTGGTTGTTGTGGTTGGTTATGGTTGGTGGTTGGTTGGGGTTTGTGGTTGTGGTCGGTGGTTGATTGTGGTCGGTGGTTGATTGTGGTCGGTGGTTGATTGTGGTCGGTGGTTGATTGTGGTCGGTGGTTGTGGTTGGTTGCTAGTTGTGGTTGGTGGTTGTGGTTGGTGCTTGGTTGTAATTGGTGATTGGTTGTGGTTGGTTGGTAGTCGTGGTTGGGGTTAGTGTTTATGGTTGGTGGTTGTGGTTGGTGTTTGGTTGTAATTGGTGATTGGTTGTGGTTGAAGGTTATGATTGGTGGTTATTATTGGTTGCAGTGAGAGTGGTTGGTTGTTCTGGTGAGGGTAGTTGTGGGAAGGGTTGGTTGGGGTTGGTTGTGGAATGATTGTAACGTCTGGTTATGGTTGGTAGTTGTGTTGGTTGTGGTAGCTAATGTCCATAATTCAATTGTTTTCTATCAAAAAAAAAAAAAAATAGTTTAAATGTTTTAGTAATTTTATATAAATTGTAAATTGTCTATTTATAAAGCACTTTTCTACCTTACCAGGCACTCAAAGCGCTTTACAATCGAGTATCCATTCACCAAGTGTACACCAACACTGAGGCAATGTGAGTTAACTGTCTTGCCCAAGGACACAACGACAATCCACTTCTGTCGTCCCCCTGTTGCACCTGGTGTTCCAGTAGTCTCCCATCTAAGTACTAACCAGGCCCTAACTTGCTTAGCTTCTGAGATTTGACGGGATCAGGCTTTAACAAACAGGTATGGCCTTTATATGAAGGTTTGCCAATTATCCTTTTAATGAAAAGAGAAGAAAAAAACAAAAAAGAGAACCAAAACCATGTCTACAACTGACCATAACAACAAACACAACAACCACTACAGCAAACAAAATAAGGCTTTGCAGAGGTGTGCAACCTTAGATGGACAAATGTATTATATAACAAGAGCAAAACCTGCTTTTTTGGCACAACTAGAACAAATTCATAATAAAATGATATTTTATTAGTCTTTGGCCTTCTTTGTAAGAAACATGTGTAATCAAATAGATACTCAAACATCAGCACTCATTTGCAGGCAAACTTAGTCCTACTGGATGGCCAAGTTTGGCCCTTGGGCCCTAGTTTGGATGGTATTTAATTAAAATTGTATGTGTTTTTTTTTTTTTGTATGCCAATAAATTGTGCTTTGTCAGAGATTATCTACTTTGCCTAAAAGTTGTCAGGCATTGTATAGAATGCCTAGGCATTGTATAGAATGCCTAGGCAAAGTAGATAATAACACATCTATTTCCTACTTTGCCTGAAAACACCAGGCATTCTATAGAATGCCTGGATTATCAACTTTGCCTGTAACATATACACACTCACTTCACAGGGGACATAGGGACAAAAAGCAGGTCGCCATAATGTACATCCTTCATATGAGATCTGCAACTGGGAGTTAATGAAATTAACTAAGTTTCAGGAGCAGGGCCACACCTCCTTCTCACCAGCAAACCACGCCTCGCTCGTCTCCTTCACCATACCTTCAATTACCCAGAAGCCTCTACTTTCACCATCCTGTCCTAACATATGTCTTGTCTCAACTCTCACAGGCACAGGCTGGCCACAATAAAAGGCCACCCTGAAGTGTAACTAGTCAGTATGTGGTTGCCTCATGCAGTGCAACAGATCTCTCGCATAGAGTGCATCAGATTGTTGGTCCACTCCACTTCAATGGTTGTGGATATTTGCAGGAACTAGAACATGCTGTTGTATACGCTGATCCAGAGCATCCTAAACATGCTCAATGGGTGACATGTCGAGTGTCATAAGATGACCTACAAAAGTAGTGCCACACAATCCAATCCAATAGTGTATGAAAGAAGGGGATTGGGGGGGTGGGGGTATTCACAGAGGTCTTATTTTATTATTACATTTTTAATAGATACAGTATGTTCAACATGCATATCCAGTTACAGGTTTTTTGTTTTTTTTTTCAAAACAATTTAACTTTTTTTTTTTATAGAACACTGTTCATTTGTAAAAGTTATATATCTGTCGCAGTACACTTTAATACTTGTTCATATGAGTAATTTCAATGCTTTTTCTATTGATTAGTATCTGATTTTCAATACTGACAAAGCTACAAACTTATTTCACTGACATGTTAGCAACAACATTTCTGTCTCTGTTTTAATTAAATTTGTCAGGAGGGTCAGTCAAACTCATTATGTCTGCAGTTGTTGTCCCTGTCATGTCACACAGTACCACGGTGCTCGTGCTGTGAGCACTAATCTGAGCTTCGAATTTAAGAAAAGGCCACTTCAGATTCCTGGATTTTCTATTGAGGAGCCGAAGAGTGGTTAAAACCCCACCTAATCAGAAAGTGACACTTTGTTTCACATGGGAAACACTTCACACTTTTCTAGAGACAAAAGATCAGGAATGTGTTCCTTTGGTCCAGAGAGAATGAACACCTCCCCATTGATTCAGTTGGACCTTTCTTTACCAGGTCACAACAGTTAATTCTCTCTACAATGACGAAGTACAAGAAGAAAAGATGGCCACATGAGAGTGCAACAGGAATTCTCACTGGACCATGCTTCGCTTTGACAAAAGAGAGAGGCTTGTCAAAAATGAAAACATCTTTCAGACCCATTGAGAAGTGTATTTGTACATTTCATATCATGACATTTTTATGGTAAAATATAAGTTATTGAGTCATAGTTGCTTGAATATGCCTAACTGGCTTGTGTTCAAACATAGGCCTATGTTCATGATCTTTGCAGTGTCCCGTGGACATTATAAAAACTTAGTACCTGTAACACTGTCTGAAGCTGCTGTGATGGAAAACAATACACATTTGTAACTCGGTACACATGGGAACCATGGCGTGGCCTTTTATGTGATGCCAGACATGTATATGAGAGCCTTATGTTTGTGTCATTGTATATGTTGAGAACCTTTAATACCCATATTCAAAACAATAATTAGACAATAAGTACATAAAAGGAATACATGCTTTTGTGTTTCTTCACACAATTATATATACAGGTTGATGTAACGTTATAGGTTTATTATTCAAAGTTTTTCAAGCAGGACAAAATGTAAGATCCAATGTCAGTCATTTCATAAAACAGTTTATGGTTGCCTATAAAAGCTACGCCCATAGTCTCAAGAGATCCTGATTAGATCAGCTTTTCTTTTGCTTTAGTTCATCTTCTTCATGGTTTTCCCTCCCGGTTGAATGGCTTACAAAGGGGGTGTGCTAAATGAACCACTAAGACATGCTTCATAAATTCAGAAAAAATAATTACAAAAAATGTCGACATGTTGGTTTATTTGTTCAAAGTTGTAAATTGAAAGTTACATTTTTAATTTACAAACCAGTTAACTTTTTTTTTCTTTTTGTCTAGTTTTGTTTTACTACTCAATTAAAAATAAGTCAAAGCATTGGTTCTGGAGATCATATATCTACGCCACAGCCTCCCACTGTGCCAGGTCTGAGTCTTGGCTGTGCAGGGAGCTCAGGCCTGTGTCTGAGTCGTCGTCGTGCACGTGGTGAGCTTTAGAGAGTCCTCTGGCCTGCTCTAACCACTTCGTCTGACAGTCCAAATTGTCCACTCTGAATATTTCTTCTCCCTCCGTGTTTTTGATATCTACGAACTCCAGTGAGTCAATTTTCAATAGTAAAGTTCTCATCTCCCGCGTTTTTGCAGCATAAATTTCTCCGAACAGCTCTAATTCGCCCTTAATAGTTTCCGAGTCCGTCTCCAAACGAAGACCAATGTACCAGCTGGCTTCCAGTTGAGTTTTAATTGTTCCTCCTCTAGGAACAATGCACTTTCGAGTTCGAGGCCTGCACTATAGGTCAGTGGGGTCAGATCCTGCTGCTGCTGCTGCTTTCGCTGCATCCATCGCAGGTGCAGCTCCTCTTGAATGTACGCTGTCAGCCTGTCAATCTGAGCTTCGTGTTCACTGATCTGCTCTTGTAGTCGCACGAGAGCCTCGCATATTGTTACGTAGTCTTCCAACTGCTTGGCTTTCTTTGAGCACACCGTCTCTTTTTTGACGCCCGTTGCGTCACCTGCAGCGCTCACCAGGTACGTGTTCTGGACGTAGTTGACCCCGTGCCGCCGTACCCGCTCCAGGTGCACTTGGGCCTCGCACAGCTCTATTTCTGCATCTAGTTCCGCGAGTCTTTGAACTTGCTGTTGGGTGGTGTGGTCCTGGGAAAGAACCAAATGCACCAAAGTTTCCATTCGTTCTGCACATGACACGTCTTTGCGCGCGCGCCTCTTGTTGATTTTTTCCAGTTTTCTAAAGGCCTTTCGTACAATGCGCCGCTGTTTCTCTGGACAGACTCCCACCAGGCAGCGCGTGACTCCACACGGGCTCTGCTCACTGCGCACCACGCGCGCCTCTGCGCTTCGAGGTGCGTGACTGGAGAAGGACGCATTGCACTTCACCAGAACAAACTTGACATCTTTCTGCTCCGGTCCCCATGCGAGCCATAGCCGCCAGATCTTAGTCTTGTTTGGCAGGACTCGCTCAAAGCCCCTCCATTTCTCCACAATGCAGTAGGCTTGAGGCGCGTGGGAAAGTACCATCTCCAGATTCTGATCCTTTAGAAGGACCTGGATAACATCTGCACAGCTGTTCCTTTTGGATAAGCCCATCACAAGCTTTTCTTCGCGACAGACCCACACAGAGATGCGGTTTTCTTCTGCCATGGCTCGTCTGGTTCAGGCTTCTGATCTGGTTCTGTTGGGGGTCTGTCATGACATTTGTTTCCCTGGTCACGTGTACTGTTCCATACACTAGGAAGTGAAGCAAACTTTGACTGCAGTGTGCAGGCCGTTGTGGTCATGTGACGCCACGACACCAGTGAATAAGAGCAAACCATGTGCAAACTTCAACACTAACAGAGAAAAGCCTTGATGGAACGTGGAGTGACAACTTCTTCCATATAAGCCATGGGCGGGTTCTTAAAGTGACACCTTGAAACTTTCTGAAGGAGAAAACTCAACTACACATTTACAAAGTTCAATTAGAAAGTTAAAATGAAAAGTTAAAAAACACTAGCCTAATGGAAACAAATAGGCTACCCTTTATGCCATCATGTGGGAAAAGAAAATAGCTAAAGGAGCAAATCTTCCATGAAACTTACAAAAGGAGGCTCTTGATCAAATAATTGCAATGATCTCAGTGTTTTATTATTTAGACTCTATTTAGGGCAAAAAAGAAACAAAACAAAACACAACCACACATGCACACACACATCCAAATCTAATTTACTTTGGTTTATTTTTTGCTCAAAAAGTTCTATATGTACCTTTAATTACATAAAAAGTGACAATTGTTGTCAATTCTAACTGCTGTTGAATTTGTCAAACCAAACTTGTGTAAAACAATATTTTAATTTCTTTTACACTGTCTCCCTCTTGTGGCCACGTCTGTAAAGAAGCTAGTACCTATAGCTTATAAATATTAGGGTTAGTTCAAAGTGGGGTATCTGGATTTCACACAGCATACACAATTTAGATTTTAAATCGGACAACTTTCTCTTTAAATCTTTCGACACATAGTTAATATTCTTTTTTACAAACAACAAAGTGAAATTGGAGAGGACCACCCATGCACAGCCAATCAGAGCACTGCACTCGGCTGCTGATGAGACCCCTACATTCTTTATTATTCTCTTCAGACTGTACACAGTGGTCCCATTTTTTCTACAAAGTGCTGCATTTATCATATACTTTTAGTGAAAAACACAAAGCTTACTAGTTTACAACTAAATACTTAAAGTTTTCCCAACTTTAAGTATGGTCAGGGCTTTAATTGGGCCTGAATGCCTACTCAGTTTCGCCATTTGTAAAAATGCCTCATTTAATGATTTACACTTCAGTACAGAAACTCTTTTGGCCCACAGAAGCAATGGTCATTACCATTAGTATTAGAAGCAGCACAAGATTTTTCCAATCCATGAAGTTTATTCAACCGCAAACTTGAATACATACAAATTATGTAGGCTATTTAGCTACAAAATATTTAACATTATCATGAATCATGTTACGAAGCAAAGACAAGATTTAACACAGAACACTGACTTTAGAATTTCTTTCCTTTGTTTTACTGGATGAAACAAAACATTTCACGGCATATGTGCCAACAAAAGCTTATACAAAGCATCTTTATACAAAAAGTTTGCATTCAAAAAGTTGTAGGGCAATGTTATTATAAAATATTTCAAATCCTCCATACTGTAATCATAATAATAAAGACGAGTTACACTCTCCAAGACAATGAAGAACTTTCAAAATTTGCCCCTTAAAATGATGCTATGAGCAGTATAATCATTGCAATCTTACTGGGCTTGCACCATACAAATAACAGTAATGACAACACAAAACAAAGAACAACAGTACACAAATACATCAACAACAAACACAAAAAAATGAAAGTGAAAAATACACTGAGTACATAAAATAAAATCCGGCAGTGTACACAAGACACTGTAAAATATATTTAAATTTTACTTCACCAGAATCTGCCAGAATACAGTTTTCTCTGGTGAAAATACTAATATTTTGTATAAAAGCACAGACACATTCTAAACATACCATGGCATCATCCACATTTAGTTATAAAAATGGGACCAGTTTCAATGCCTAATGGCTTTAATTTGCCCAAGTGTCTTGATTAAGGTTAGATTAGTGCAGTGCAGACTGAGCATAAAAAAAAAAAGTATTTTAACACTAATACACTTGAACCTGCAAGTGTCTAAAAATTCTCAAGTCTGCAGTGAATAAACACCTGATAGTACCAACTAACAAAGGTCATTGGAATCTAGATTCCCTGTGCTGTTATTTTACAATATTTTTCAAATTTCAGACTGTCCAAAAAAAAATAAAAAATTGCTGCAAGAGATATTATATAAATAAATAAAATATTAAATACAGGACATTCAAAGTATTTTTTTCAAGGATTATGTTTTAAAGGTATGTGGTCCAGAGAACTCTATTTTTTTCACAGTCTATGTTTAATTTTTAACACTCAAGTTTATGTGATTGAGATGGAAAATAATTCTTCCCATTGCTGTAAATATGAATAAAGGAAATTGAAAAAGAAAGCAGTGTAATTATTAAAAATACAAGTGACTGCATTTTTCTGACTAATGTGACTGTCTTTCATATTTTGTATTAAACTCAGAGTTTTTCAAGGCAGGCACCACTATATAAGACTGCCATTTGAATCCAATATATTGAGCTATTCCTCGACATTGCCCGCTACAGGTGTATATGACTTCATGATGAAATGGGAATAAGCATGACAAAAATTAAAGAAAAACTTGCTGGACAATAATTTGTTCAATAAACACAGTAAATATTTGTCTCAGGATATGAAAGGCATTGTGGTGATCGATTCCACTTGTGATATTTGTTTTTTGTCTGATCTGTTTAGTTCGATAGTTCTCAATCCAAAGGCACTTCCTGGTCCCACACAGGACATACTAGAGTGTCTCAGGCTGTTTCTTTATACCATATTATATATATATATATATATATATATATATATATATATCTAAAAGGTTAAGTAGTGTTTCAGAACCAGCCGTACAGCGGTTGATGTGTAAAATATAATTCATCTTATATTTCCTTGTATGTCTCAATCAGCATTTAAAAGTCAACTACTATATATTATACAGAAATTTCCCACAAAGCCAATAATAAATTGTCAAGGACTTATTAACACCATTCATGAAATAAAGGGTCGAGTACATTAAAGGCACTGCGCTTTTTACCTTTGGCAATCTTGTGTTTCTGTCTCAATGCACTTATTCATCATCATAGAGGCATATATTGGTGTTCATACAGCTAGCTGCAAAGGCCACTCATAAATATGAGCACAGTGAGATTAAGAGGGCGACAATGAACTCACCCTGAAGTTTTCAGATCCATAAGAAAACATAATGCATAACTAAGGCAAGCCCAAGGGAGTGCTTTTGTGCAAACTCAGTATTTTGTCCAAACCTCTGTCTGCAAATTCTGGTACATACCAGATATTTCAAAAAAATATTTTTACTTCTGCCTTTTTGTTTAAAGTAAAAAAAAACAACAAACAAAAAAACATGGGAGGAAATTTCTAAGACTTGAACCAGTTTACAATCTGACCTAATTATAATATTCTACATGTGCTTAACATTCTGAATGAATCTCTTCTAGTTTTACAGATGTTGGAAGGACAAGTGCCTAAAAAGTACTTAAAATAAAACCAGCGTTTTTCACAGTGCTTTACAGTTAGTGTCCAGGACTTAGAGTGCTTCAACATAATTACATTTGAAAGGTAGTTTTAGAGCAATATTGTTATAATAGCACAGTTTTCTTTGGGAAATCTACTTGCAGCCTGTGTATTTCAGAATTTATAGACAACAGTTGTTAATGAAACACAGAGCTACAAAGACTACTATATAAGACCATCTAATTTTATGCACAAAACAGATGACAGCACATACATTTAAATTTCCTATTTGAAAACATTAATGATAACACCTGATTTTCTTTTTTTTAAACATAAAACAACTGTACCATAATTTACAGCTGCAGTCATACATAAAAATCAATGACAATGGGGAAACCATGAGGACAAAGGCCATGTCCTCAGGACTATAGTGGAGGCACTGGCACTGGAGTAAAGTCTATAAAAGGGTGCTCACTCACTCCTTCACTAGTCTGTAAAGGTGATGCTGAGCGCCGTGTTCACTGTTGGAGACCTCAAACACACAGGCCATGCACAGCAGTGTCTCCTGTGTCTCCCTGTTCGTCACCACCTGCAACACATAATTTGCTTTCAGCATATTATTTTAGAATTTATCATAAAACAAATGGCAGAAACGACAATAATAAGATGATAGTTTACATTGCAAATAACCACTGTTTTCTGATGTGATAAGAACCCACTACATTACGTACAGTTTATACTAGGATTGTCAAATGTTTTTAGGTAACCATCTGACTAAAAGTTATATTTACTTGTGTTGCTGTCAAACCATTGTGACATTTCTAAATAGTGTTTCATAATCATCAATATTAGTTTCCCATAAATTACATTTATTTAATTTTTATATTGTATTAAACGTGAGGCATGGTGTCATTTGTGATTGCTGCTATATGTCCATCTATGTTAAAAAATGTCTAAGGACCCGTCTCCAGCAGAGGTCCCTGCCCCTTTTATCCTGTCTCCTGCTGATAATGAGTCTCCTCACACTGCGCTTCATCCTGTTAGGAATTATAGGAATGTGGGACCAGTCGTGAGTTCATCTTACCACACACATTTTTAGTCTAGCTGAAGCCACAGATTTTAAAACAAGTTTGACCTCTTTAAGTATTTACCATTAAGATAGTAAAGTTCTCCAGCACACTGTTCATCATGTATTTCTCTGGGAGATGCTTGAGTTTGTGGATGAAATTGATCATGTATTCACACATGGGAGAACGGCTGATGCGATAGACGAAGCGACCATTTTCAAACCGAGCATATTCAGTCTAAACAGAAAGAAATGCAAAAATAGATAATAATTAAACCATAAAACTATTATTGATTATTATTTTAACCAGTTGTCATTTTACACTTCATCATTTGTATCAGAATCTGACAACAAAAATCATGAAGTCTAGTCCATATCACACAACGACTTTACAAATTAAGCGACAGAGCACATCTTTTGTCTCTGTTTAAGTTCACTCACTTCACCAGCCAACAATCTTATCAGTGCACGTATTTATTAACGCTTGTATATTCATGGCCATACCTCAACTTTCTCCACCACTTGTTTGCCGAAAGAGCAGACTTTGGTTGAACATGTAATGGTCATGTTCTCAGAACTCTCGTACTGACTTGTGACACCATAAAATGATCCAGTCTCATCTTGAATGTTGCAGTTTAAATCCGCCTGTCAATCAGAAAAAAATACTGACAATGTATAATACAGTATGTATAGTAAAAGAATAAAATCAATGGCAATCTTTTTGGAAAGCCACTGTGCCACTCAATATGTACATAATACTCAAAATGATTACTTTTTGCCTGTTTGCTATTATCAATTATTATTTATGCAAATATAAAATGCACTTTATGAATTTTTACTTACTATGTTGACCAGTTATTCCAACCACGCACACTTTAATTTGTGATCACTTTTGTGTTTTTTTCCTATTATTATTAATAGTTTTAGTGTTTGTTTGTTTTTTAATTTTTATCCAAATTTATTTTTTGTTATTTGTTGTTTTGCAGAAAACTAGGTCAATCTTTAAATGTCCCATTTTCTCCAATGGTCTTCACCATAATCTGCCTTTTCCTTCTCTCTTTACAAACAATTTTAGAAACAGTGTCCTAACTTTTACACATGCAATAGCCCAGAAAAGGAAAAAAGACATGAAATGGAAAAATCATCTTTTTGTTTACTTTGGTTATTTGTCAAGCTACAACATAAGACTGTATTAGTGATAGAAACAGGCTTGTACTGGGTGTTAAATGAACTTGTGTTAAAAGACTGATTTACAAGGTTGAGTGGCTCTATTGGAGAGTGTGGCCTGTGTCTGCCCTGCATATCCGGTTCATTACGACCACAAAAAGACCCCATCCTTCTCCTTCATTAACCTCTGCAGTTATACATTCATTATTGTGGAGATTTGGCCTTTCATTTGAATTTTAGATATGCCGGTCACTTCAAAAAGAATTAGAGTGGACTTGGCCCAAGAACACGCGCCCCTTACTTTGTTGCTTGCCGCTAGTTAGCATTTTGCTCCAGATAGGGAAATACAAGCAGTGTTTAGAGTCTATTGAATGACCACAACCGGGTCACGCTATTGTTCCATCATATTACATTGAATTAGTGAATGTTCTGATCAAACACTCCCCTGCCGTGCCTGTCTAAATATAGTGTGTTCAATAAACAAGGAGTAGTCTTTGCTACAATGAACACATTCTAAATGAACCAGCATAGAACTTACATTATATTATTTAACATTTGTGTAGCACGAGAAGCTAACTTTTCTGTTATGTGTTGAAGGAAAATCCACTGCTGTCTAGACTGCACTGGTTTGTCATTAGTTAATTTGGTTCTGGATACAGTAGGTTAGCTTGTGACTCCCATAGCTGAAAAATGCTTACCCAAAATTTAATGAGAAAAATGAATTCTGAGGACCTTTTCCATATAATTCTTTCAGTCCTCCCTTTTTCTCAGGAAATTTGTCATAAATTTGCCGGATATCCACAGACTCTAAGAGAGCGTCGCTGTAGGAGTGGTTTGTCTGACCAATATGTACAAATAAATGTTTGTTGTACTAAAAAAGAGAGAAAAGATAACAACAGTTAGATACAGTTTAACACTTTAGTTCAGCTTTATTGTGCTTTTATCAGTTGACTTGAATCAACAAAAAAATGACAAACAATATTGTCATTTATAGATATTGCTGTGTTTCTTACAGAATCTGGATCTCTTTGTTGTTCGAGAAAGCAGAGAACTCCACCAGTCGTAGTTTGGATGTTCCGATGGAGCGCCCTTGCCAGGCAGGTGCTGCTGGAGCCTGGGCTGCTAAGGGTTCATAACCTGAAAATAACCACAACCATAAATATCTGAATTCAGCATACAGCAAACAAACAACTACTATGAGTAGTAGTTGTTTGATTGCTGTAAGATTGTTCTTTTTAAAGTGTGAAAAATAATTATTGTTTTAAAAGTCTCACTTGAAATGGCTGTTGTAACTGTTGGCTGGATTGGGTATGCTTGTGAAAATGGCTTAATGCTATAAAAAAATCATGCAGTTAGTTTTATATGAAGTCCTTTTATAATGTTTGCTTTGTGCAAAAACACAGTGATTTAATCTGACTTACTCTTGTGAGGATCCCGGCTGCCCCGCTGATATCATGCCCTGCCATAACTGAAGAGTGACACAATTATTATCAAAGACTAAACAAACAAAGATGAACAGTGTTCAATTGTATGTTCAAATGTGTACATGTGTTAGAGATGAGATCAAAAGACTTCTAAGTCAGGTTTAATGTCAGTAGTTATTTTGACAAGCAGTCTTTAATCTTGAGCATATCTGATATGGGGCAAGGCTTCAGTGGGTTGTATGATTTCGACCAGTGTGGTGGTTGGCCTATGTGCAGCAGGATGACAGATAAATATTGGGTGCACTGAAGACACTCACTCCTGCTCCTGGGAAGGCTGGACGCGGGATGCCTGGCAGGCCCAGCTTGTTGTGAATTGCCGTAGCAGAGACGATCTGAGCAGACGACATAGAGGCCATGCTTTGGAGCGCTTTGTCCTTCACGGCTTGATCCTTTAACAGCAGTCACAAAAGACTTAGCATTTACCCAGACCGAGGCAGCAACTACTGTATCAACCCCACTAACCTTTCTCCGCACAGAAATACACCAGTGTTTAAGTGTGGCTTGTTTTTGTCAAAACAAAGAATAAAAACAGAATGCCAATTTACAAAGAATGCAGCTGGTATAAGATCTATTGACCATTTAAAGTTTTAATCAAATGGTAAAAATCAAAAGATGACTTAAGTTAAAAGATTTTTTTCTTTTTTTTTTTTTTTGACTAAATTGACTAAAACTTTACAAATAAACACTGATGAAGAGTTAAGATCCACAAGCTAACCCATGCAGGCTCACAATGATACAAGCATGCTGGCAATAGAAGGTTAAAAACACCACAAAAGAACAGCAAAAATGAAATGCAAATTAAGTGAAAACAGTGTAGCATCTACAAGTACTGTGCCACTACCAAGGTGTGCAAACCAAACACAAGGCCAGGCAGGCTTTGGTCAAGGGAAGAATCATGTGCTAATACATAGCAATAATAAAAAAATAAATTAAAAATACTTACCATACTTGTAACCTGCATGAGGAAAATAAGAGTCAGTTGAAATGCTGAAGTGGTAATCAAAATAATACGTAAAATTAAAAAAGTATATTCTTACAAAACACAATCAAATCATTGTATACATTCTATAATATCAGTTTTATGAAAAGAGTAAATTGACTATAAACATTAGTTTTCAACTAAGAAAATCTTGATCGACTAAAGACAAGCCCTGCAGGTTAATTAGTTGATCGATTAGTGTGACAAATTACTCAAAATGTCTTCATATACCATCGGATTTAAACTAAATTCAAAGAACTTGAACTGCACAAGAGGTTGTGCAAAAACATCTAAATAATAATAATATTAATTCTAGGAATGTATTTCTAAATAAAAAAAACCTGATGAGTAGAATTTTGGACCAGTAGGACATTATTGACAAATTAATCGACTAAATTAATGAAAGTCAATTGTTCTAATTCAAATGTTCAGCTTCTACATTATTATTTACAAATGTAATAAATACAGCAGGTTGCAATCCTTTCTTACTGTATACACTATACTATACTATTATATGATATTACTATATTAAAAATAATTAAACTTTTTCAGATTTGCCTCCACCTATTCATCCACCTATTAGTGATTTTCCACATACAGTAGATGTCATAGTGACTAATGTAATCCAGCAGAGATTACTGGAAGCAGCGGGTCTTCCATTGATGACCCACTAAAACGCAGGGCACTTTTGTATTTCTCTATGCCACTGAAGTCTAATTTGCTTTAAATGAGACAAGACAGGGAGTCATACAAAAGCTGCCTGTTTTTTCTCAAACTGAAAGAAGCAGGCATTCATGTGGCGCGCGGCCCGTCTTCCTATCCCCCTCTAAAACACACACTCTAACCCGCACATGCACGTTAATAAGGGGTCATTAATTCCTGTTGAATACTGTGTGAGCAGAGCAAAGTGTGAAAGTCAAAATTTAAAGTCACCTTCCTCCTAAAACGAGAAAAAAGATGGCCTATGGCAAGTCTTCTTTAATGCACTTCATAAAACACCTCAAATTACAGGTCAATATTATTCAAGATTACCCCTTCTGTCACAAAGCCACCCCCAAGTCTTAATGTGCCACTCTCAGAGGCTTTTTTTAGTGATTTTTTTCCCCTGGATTTTACAGAAATAGCTGACAAGAACGCCCCGAAATGACAACATAAGAATCGGGAGGAAGGAAAGGCAATGAGAGTCATGGTATTGTAAAAAGCCAGGATGAATAAGAATAAAGCATTTTAGAAACAGCCACAGCTCTAAATGCATCTGCTATAGAGGCTTTGACAGTGGGGAAAAGTTGGGTTACTGTGTCAAAAGGGGGTAAGGGATAATCTCATTTTTTAACACAAGCCCTTTTGCCATGCCCTTTTTCTATTAGCGTGCACTGCAGCTTTGAAAGACATCAAGGCAGACCTCCAGCTCTGAGCCACAGCCAAGGCCAACATGCTTCCCAAATGTGCATTTTTGACAATCAAAATATGGTGTAATACAACATGCAATGTATACAACAATTGCATAAATTATGAGACCATTTAATAGCTTTAACTGGGAAAAATAAATGGGAATGTATCAAACTGCTATGGACATGGTCAATTCATCAAAAGATCAAGACATCGCAATCAACCCATTTCAGATTTACAACTTTTTATGTGTGCTTTTTGAACTGGAAGCTAAATTTGCAAAAATTACAAGTATTTCTGGTTTGTGTTACAGAAATTATTACCAAAAAGTATTATTGAAAATACTGAAAATTGAGATCAGTCAATCTGAAGGGAAAACACACATTTGTTCCCCAAAATTACCCCGACCGATATGAACATGGGAATTAATGTTATGCAACGCTAACCTATTACTTTATTTATTAGACCAAACTAGTGTGGCATGTGACTTAATTTTTGGGAGTTTTGAAAGTATGAGAAACAATACATTACTTTGCAAGTGACAGTTATTCACGAGACAAGACACAGAAAAGTTAGTAAACCCGTGCCCAGAAGCAAGAAGCGCATACCTTTAGCTTGGAATGAAACTCACGAGATTTCCTTCTGGCAAGAACCTGAATGTGACTAGACACCTGCGGGGGTCGGGAAGGGAGGGGCGAAAGGGGAGGGGGAGGAGAAAAGGAAGAGCCTGTAACCATGGCAACGAAAAGCCCCCTGCAACCGGGCAAAGCTAGACGTACCTTAATGGCAGCTTGGATTTCTCGAACTTTCTTTCTTGCTAAGACCTGTATGTGACTAGACACCTCCATTTCAAAAAGACAAAAGGAGGAAATCAAAACGTGGATTACACATGTCTCTTTTTTACTTTCATGAAGCTCCGAGCTACAGAGCAGGCTAACAATGTTGAATCAATGTTATGAGGTGCTGTACCATTTAAGTTAACTGATCAAGAACAATCAAGGCTGCTTAGGACATATTAGCAGCTTGCAGATGTGCTCTGTTGTGTGCTGAATGAGAATCTGCTGGTCTGCTGTTCTTGTGGGACTTGGCCAAAATCAGTTCAGTGTGAGGAAAAGTAAAGACTGAGACGGGACATGTTTGTTCAGGTTTAGACTATCGAATAGAACTTGATCATCCTTTTGCATTTTGTCCAATGTCCAATGTAAACTGCTACATTGATCTAAGAAAACGTATTTAAAACTGGGAAATCTGACAGTTTTTCATTATAAGTAAACTTTGTCTTTTAGACCACAGTGTTTATGGTACAAGTTTTAATTAATTAATGTGGGCGGGCATAGGGGATATTTGGAACTAAAAACACTCAAGCCTCAGTTGCATCACAATACATCACTCAAAACTGCCATAATCAATGAAAATTTGAGCTAGATATTATCACCAGCATGATCAAAATACAGACTGTGGAGACTCTGCAGAGGCCAAAACACTAATAATTACAGAAATACGATGTGAGGAGTAGAAACATAACTCAAACAAGCATAAGCTCATTGAGATTTCTTTGATTTATCACCAATTAGATCTTCACAAATTTTCTTTTTTTTATATTGTGATAATAATTTTAGGCTCTATTGCCCTGCCATAATCAAAACATAACTTTTACTGAATAAATACCTTAGGAAGACTAGCGGCCATGAAATTGGCAGCTAATGGTGATCCTAAAAAAGCAATAAACAATAAACAACAATACCATGGGAGGACTGCTAGCACTGATGAAATGACTGGTTACGTCTGTCAGCAAACCATCAATTATTTAAAATCTAAAAGGCTATTGCAGTGCAGAACCTTGCATTGTAGCTGTGGGAAAACTTTTAGGAATGGCCAGACCAATGTTGTCCGTGAGGGAGATTGTCTTCAATTGAGCTGAGCTGGATCTCGCTAATCACAGATGAACTTTTCTGTTGTAGAAATTATCAGAAAATGTGTGATTTTTACCATTATGCCCCCCTAGATAATGGATCATAAGTAAACATTAGCTGACGTACATTGTGCATTATCCGAAAACCTGTTTACCCACTGGTTAGACCCTGTAAGCTCCACTATTGAGGACTTTAGAGGGCTGAAGGTAGAAAGCCCAGTTTGATGGACAGCTGCTGTGAAACGCTCCAATTCAATGGAATAGAGCTGAGAGTCAAGGCCAAAGTGTTGCAGGAAAAGTGTGTTTTTATCACCACTGATTTAAAAACATATTACATCATCTTTGTAAAATGACTCTTTAATGCTTTTTTTTAACCATAATGAAATACCCTGTTGATATACAAGCTGCAGGAGCTAAAACGACAACAACTTGGTAAAATAAAAAATTATAATCGTGGTAACTTACTGATACACTTTAATCACTTTTTTCCTCGACAAACATAATATCTTCACGCCGCATTCTTGGAAGACGTATTTTCATCATAAATAGCAGGACTGTCCCATAGACTATTCGGACCGAACTGCTGTTTTTTCCTCTCACCTGCTTCCGTGTCCTCGTCTTCCCAGTCCGCAGCTTTATGTATCTTGCAATCAGCTCATTTCGACCTGCACATAGAGAATACAGAAATTTATGAGAAGGATTATCACAATAAACACTTTTGTTATCTCATCCATCCTGCATCTACAATTCTTTAAAAAGGTGACTGATCAACTAAAGACAGGCATTGTTGATCAGTTGGTCAGTTAAAAAGGTTTTTGTGATCTAACCACATGTACTTCACCCATACCCAATATACAGTCAAAAATTCCAACTGTACTCAAATTTATGCAAAAAAAATGTATGTACAGTATATTTATTGTAATTGTGATTCTATGGTGCACCATTATTACTGTAAGTTATCCTTCACTCATTGGGCTTTGGGGTTTTGGGAGCAGCATTGATGGACAGTTTGTTGAGTTGTCTCAGCTTCTCTTTGTATGTTGGCGTTTCAATTGTGTAATTTCTCTTCCATCATGAGATCAGTTACTGTATTGTTTTAATTTGATCATATTTTGGACTACAGTATAAGCAAAAGTTTGCTATCTGAAAAAAACAAATATAAAAAAACAGTAAAGCCTTTTCAATTCATTTAATTCAATCTCTTTTTGTTCAAAGCTGGGGACTTTGAAAGGAAAGAGGTCTAGCTGTTCATAGTGTTAGAGAAAATAATGGCACTGAAAACATCAGGTTTAAAACAGAGCAGTGCAGAGTAAATTATAATTAAAGCATAGCTTTGTAAAGATTTCCAATTAACAACGGCTCCAAACATTCTTCTGGCCTCAGAGCGACTCTAATTGATGTAGCAATGCACATGACCCCTGCTTAGCCTTTTCATATGGTAATAACCCAGCGCCAACCAAAACTATTACACAAATTATAGTTAAGGAGCCACTCTCATTATGGGTCCAGCTGTACACAAACTAAAGCCCTGGACTTCTCTGAAATGCAACAACATAATGACACATTTTTCGACATTCAGCTTCATTTTCAATTAGGTCTTACAATTATTTTGACACAAAGGGGCTGTATCAGTCTGATGTGTTAATAATATATCTGAGGTAATTAGGACAAAGGTCTTCACCATCAACAAGATATGCTTCAGAGAGGAGCCAATATGATTATTACTTGTTATTATGTCTAAGAAGAGAGATGCGTTATAGTATAAAAGGGAACAGCATCTTCACATTATGGGGGGTATATAGGTTTAAAAATGTGATACAGAGTGATACTATTGAGCAGCCCATCTACACATTTAGTTTTGGCCCTAAACCTGGTGATAAGTAAACAACCTGTGAAGTGTGAACATGTACTGCAGCAGCCTGTATGACCAGGCTGTGCCAACATCGTAACCCACCCCTGCGTTTCACCATTTTCAATAATCAAAGAATTACACACAGTGAACCATAACATGACAATGCAGGCATTCATACAAACTCCTGATTCCTAGATCAAAGCGCACAAATGGGCAGCTGAAAGCTTGCTTACTATTGAATTATTCATTCTTTTCACCAGACTGACAAAGCTCACGGGTCCTGGCTGCCCCACTTTTGTTCAACTTGTGTTTATAAAAACAACATGCAAAAAAGTCTGAACTGTTTATTTTTACCTACATTTGGTATGTACACATACAGTACTTAATAATAATCCACATCCATACTGAGAATAATTTCACCTTATCGCTCTTTTAAACTGCTCTTGCCTTTAACTACAACTTGTATGCCACCAGTTGAAAACACATAATTCGCTTAATTAGTCTACATTCACCACCTACTAAAAATATTTGCTGTTAGACTAACCAGAGTAGTCAAGAGGTACGACTTTTCATACTGAACAAGTAGATTCTTCCAATCTAGAGCCTCTTAAGTCACATTTATATTCATTTTTATTTTTGCTAAAAATGTTTGATATATATTTATTGAAAAGATAACAATTTGTGTCATATTTTGTGTATCCTTTTTATCTGTGATAGAGGATTCAAAGGTCAAAGGCATTAGGATGACAATAGTGTAAACCAACAACATGAAGGCATCCAGCCCAGAAGCTGTAAGCTTTTCATGTTTTATCAAACACAACCCACACTTGCCACATGACAAAAATGTGTAACATGTAGTCATAAAGAAAAAGAGACACAGTAAGAAGAATCAATACAAGGTTAAAATGAAGTTGGCCCAAGCTATAAAGACCAACAGTGAGATGATAACACGGCTCTGATGATGAAGTATTTCATACTGTACAGAACATCTAACTGCCATAAATTAAGAACATAATACAGTTTGTCACACAAACGCCATTAGAGCTAAAAATACATTATTGCCACTAGACCCTCCAGGTGTTTCCTGTGAGGTGAGACCTGATCGTCTCCTTGTAATCTTTGGACTTTGCACACTGGACAAGCAGCAGTGTACAAAAGAGTCCCAGTATGTTGCTCAGGTTGGCAACACACTATTCATGCAAGAAAAGGAAATCTAAAAACGAACTACACAAGCCAAATTCAAATTTTATTCAAGTCAATAAAACTACATCAACCTTTCTATTTTGTTGTAACCGAACTATGCAAATACTCATAAAATGTTAAGGTTGGTCTAGTGTCCTGAAAGTGTTCAGATAAAAAATTGTATTCAGGTCTAATATAAGATATCACAAATGACATAGCAGTGACACAATTATGTTCTTTAAAGACAGTGTGAGACTGTAATTAACAGCTTCTTAAAAATCCATTTTAGTGGACACCAAAGGAAATCAATACTTCACTTGTGTTGACCTTATTGAGCCGGATAAAAGGCTTTATTGCAGGTCCTGGGTCACGAGCAGTTGAGCTAATGTGTTGGTTTAACAGTAGAGGATTAAAGGTGAGGTGTTCTCTCAAAATCTTACAAGACATCACAAAGCAGAAGGTCACTAACCGGAGCCTTCCTAGAGACAGCGAGAGCGCATTACAACAGCTCTTTGTTGAACTGGAAAAGCATTGAGATGGAACCAAAAGACCAAAAGACCAGGCTCTTTATCACCCAGCGGGGCCAGCTCAGTCCATTTCCTCCCTCCGCACTCTGCATCTTTCTGCAGTGGCCGAAGCACCGTCACTCGTCCCAGGTCTACACATTGTGCTCACTGGGGACCAATTTGCACCACCAGTTCTTGACTGAATCACTCAATCAATTAGGAGCCACTGTGTTTATCATCACATGCATTATAACGGAGGTCATGGTGGTGGGCATCTCAGGAGACAGCAGAGAAGGAATAAATGGTCAGAGAATGAAGGCACAGTTGGACAGGCATCTGTACTAATCTGAACGGACAGCTGTAATTACAAGTCTCACGAGAAGCTGCTGTGCGTCTGGGCAAAGTGTGAACACAGTCGGGAAGGTGCAGGCCCCCCTTCTGCCACCAAGTCAGACAAGGAAGTAAATCAATATTTTCAATCTTTTGGGATCAATTCGGCATCTGAGCACAAAAGGAAAACATGCTGAAAGTGGACAATATGTAGAGATGAAAACTTTGTGGCCTAAATAAGTTACCTTGTACTTTATTTTGTAGATTGCCAAATCAAATGGTGAGAAAATTGTATTCATGCAACTCTACCTTCTAGCTCTACTTTTAAGCTCTATTCTTTTCAGTTATTTTAACACCAGCCAACGCTAATTTAAAAATATATATATATAATGTGAAACATTTGATGAGAGAAATCTGCATCACTCAGCATTTTAAATATTTTGCTGAGGAAAGTTGTTCAAGACAATTAACAGGACAACCTAACCTTGTGTGACCTCCACGCAGAAAACATTCTATTGTAATATAAGTTCATTTCTTGATTTGTACTATCGTGTTTTGTCAAAGTACTTCTCTAATCTCTGACTTTTCAATCTCACGTAGGAAAGATCAATTCCTTTTTACAGTGTAGCCAAAATGTTCTGGATGGAACAATAATGGCAGCATTCAAATTCCATTCAAATGTTGATTACATAAAATTGTCCTATCAGAACGAGATTGTTCCATCAGAAGTGTTTCATCACAGTGATGTGACGTAATCACCATGAAGATTTCCTTGGAGTGGCTGACACTGGCTCTTTAAGAAGCTGAAGCAGTGTGTGTTTTAGCCAAACAAAAGCAGCCTATTGGGAACATGAAACCTGAAACCAGCAACAGCCTGGCTCACAGGGCCTGATACAGACCTCAGAGTGAGACACACCCACAGTCCTGCTTCAGACACACACCAGGACAAACCACTCCATAGAACGTCGTCATTACAACAATCACCGTTTTCCAGTGAGCAGTAACTTGTATTTCCACCTGGCATAAACTTTAGGTCCACTCTACAATCCTCTCCTTTTAGTCCATGGTTTAGAATTGCCCAAAAGGATTATCGCAATGTTGCTGGATGTGCATCAGTTCATATGGTTTCTTCTCTTGATTTAAATTTGAAGAGCAACAATGTATTTATTGAAACTGAATAAAAATAATAATAATAATAGTATTGTATTCAATGCAATAAATGTGAAGGTAAAACTAAAATAGCACGGTTAAAAACTTTAAAAAGACAGTTTTGCATAATGACAAATTCTAAAGCAATGAAGTCATTCCTGACCCTAGAGCGAGGTGATATGCTAAAATATATTATTATTATTAGTAGTAGTAGTGGTAGAAGTAGTAGTAGTAGTAGTAGTGGTAGAAGTAGTATAGTAGTAGTAGTAGTAGTAGTAGTAGTAGTAGTAGTAGTAGTAGTAGTAGTAGTAGTAGTGGTGGTAGTAGTGGTGGTAGAGTAGTATTAATAACGCTCACACGTTAAATTAGTTGTTACTTGCATTTAGCATGACAAACGCTCACTCAGGAGGAGTAAGTGGAATAAAATAGTATGTATTTAAACAGGTGACTTTGAATAGAGAAATATTGTGTAACAAAATAGCAATTTCACCCAAAGCAGATAGTCACAGGTATGAGGTCTCATTTTGAGTAAGGTACAGCTCTCATATGAGGTAGATTCTTGACACCCTTAAAAAATATTTAGCATAGTTGCATTCTTCTTAAAAAAGAAAAAAAAGTGATACACATTCAGGATAAACGTGGTGTTTTGAGAGTGAAAACCCCTCCTAGAGAATTCATCTTGCTGCACAAGAATTACGACTGTAAATCTAATATGCAAATTAATTTAGAGTGATCAGAAGACACAAATATAAGACTGGTCAGTTTGTCTTAAAAGAGGGAAAAACAATTCAGACCATTTGAGAATTAATTATAAACATAAAAAGTCATAAATATTTTATGATTTTTGCAAATAATAAACAATAAACTTAAGCCTATTTTATTTGCATACTAATTTTTCTTACTCTGACATTGGTAATAAATCTTTTTCTGACTTTTCTGAAATTTGTTTCTTTGTTCACCCAGTTTTTTCCAATTGCCCTCCATCTTGCCTTATGACATCATCAAAGCCACCAAAGCACAATATTGCCCATCCATCAAGTTCAACAATTTTGATAATGTGAGATATTAATGCATAAAATGTAGTTTCTAAACACATTGTAATAGATAATCTTGGAAGCATCTCTTTGCACCAGTGCACCTTCTTTCTGTTTTTAATCAGCGCAAAGAAGTGTCACCACATCTTCAGTGAACACACACCAAAGACCAGCGCTCTGAGCCGTGAAGACCCAACATGAGTCTGCTCACTGAACGACCCCATTAAATAATATGCACTTCACGTCAATTGCACCGCGCCAGGATCCACAAATGCATTGTGTGGTTTGATTAAGTTAGAGGTACACAGGACAATTGTGTAAAAAGGTTGAAGTGGTCGGCTGTATTTAAATGGAAAATGTCTGTCAGATTTTTATAATTTAAGTACACAGCTTGTTATCTGTGAAAAAAAAATATATATCTCTTAGTTCTTTAGTTACGGAAGTTTGGCATGTGATTATGGTTCAAGACATATTTTAAAATGTGTTGAAATGTATTTTTGTAAAGTGCAAGGTTATAAGACAAGACAAAATGTCTGATTCTGACTCTGATAACACAATATCAATGAATACTGAAAAAAAATCATCTAAAACAATTACAAATGTAATGTTTTAAATTTCACATTCACAGTGACATCAATCTTCTATTACCTGCATCAATGTTATTTACACTTTTATAAGACGTTGCTTTTCAGAATACATAAAATAATTGGACTTTTTTATCACCATGTGTGTGAAAAAGCTAGTGCTAGTCTGACAATAGTAGGGGAACAAATGAGGGATTATTCTGGAGGAGTGTGATGCCTCTCCTGCCACGAAGTTCCTCACACTCTTCTGAGTGAATGCAGGTGACTGAGGAGCCTGAGCTGATCCAGAATTCCTCATTATCCGCGCAGCAGGGAGGATGTGGTCCAGGCGCTCTGACTTGGAGCACGGTTAGCCCAAAGAGACAAGCCCCAGAGGAGCACAGAGCTGAGCCTTTGGGCCACACCAGGTCTGCTCATTACACCTAACTTATCTGTGGCATCTGTGCAAACCAAGTACCACTTAGTCCAAACACAGAGGTTCTGTGCAGGGGCACTGATGACATGGCACAGAAACAATACAGCAACAGTGTTTCATTCAAATACACACAAGATTCACTAAGTATCACATATTAGATATTAATCAATACTATTAGTGTATCAACACTAACAATATCAGAAACAGAATTTGAATATACAGTAACTATATGGATAAAGAAGAAGGTATTATTTGTATTATACAAATAATTACTGTGTGTGAGCAATTTCTTATAAAAATCAAGTTTGATATTTTAGTATTGGGACAACAACATTATTATTCACTGACATTTCATGTCATGTCAAAACAAAAAAGAAATAACGATGAAACAGATATGATAAACCCCCAAAACGTGCAAAAAATAAGATCACCTTGATGAAAATTAGAAACGGTATCATAAAAAACACCCATCTATTTGTACAAAGATGGAATAAACTTGCATGTCAAAAAATCACAAATACCATTTAACTTGCAAGGTTAGTGCAAATACATGAGGCAATGAATAAACATACAATTTGTGTGAGGCGTGTTGTTTCATTTATCAACTCTATTTCAGGGATAAATGAATGCAGCCGAGCACAGCAGGTGCATTATGCCATAGCAGAGTCTTGGGCTCAGCATCGAGTTTGATTTTACTTTTACAACTGCCCTGACTGTGGCTGGTGATGTCAGCTATGCCTAAGATGTATTTTCACAAGAAGCTGCAAGGAATAAGCATGATGCCTGTGAGGCACTTCAGGTAAACACCACAATAAGCTAAGAAGCAGAAATTAGAAATTGTTTTGTAGCACGCACAGTTGCTATAGAGACGGTTGCTAATTAACTGCACTCTAGCCCGGGATAACAAAGGGCTTAAGGGCACTCAGGGCGGCTCCTCTTATGATGAGCTGTGTATGGAACACAATGCCATCCCCAGGGTCTCTCTTCCACAAAATACCTGTCTCCTTGTAGCCAACCTCCAACTCAGATGCCATGAGAGATTCTGGTTGTCCACTAAACCAGGGGTGAAAGGACATGATATATGTAATAACACCTATGCTTAATACAAATGTTGACTTAAGCATTGCTTAGATAACTAAATAGATAATACAGTTATTTTTTTAATACATTAATATGATTTTACATCAGAGAAGAGGTTAGGCTGTAATCTGATAACAAGTCTTTTAAGTGAATGAACTTAAAACAATATAAGATAATTTTGTGCATGTCAACCATTTTTGAATTTGATTTGATGACAGTTGATTGTCTTAGCTTTCATATCTGCTCCAGTAGTGCCAAAATCTATATTTCATTTGGCCAAAGAAGTCATAGGACAGCTGTAAGCCAGGGCTCTTAGGGGGCTTCAGATTTCACTTGACACTGACAGACTGTGAGACAGTCCAAGAGAAAAGACAGAAAATATTCCCTGTTTGCGTGACATCAACCAAAACCAGGGGTAGGGTGGGGAGTGCACAGCTGGTGGCGAACACACAACCATCTGCTCCTGACTAATAGTTTATACAGTTGCACTTAAATGTACAACGAAAGTGCACTTGAGAGAACCAGGAGGCTGCCATAGCAAAACATTTCAGAGGTTTCTGACTCATGTCATAACACAGTTGAGTCACATTTTCGATGACCACTGCACTACTCACCATACATCTTGCCCTCATCTGACAGTATGATCTTCCTGCGTCCACAAGGTGGGTAGATGGCCAGCGCCTCCTGGAAGCTCTGCTCTATGTCCGGGCTCCAAACTCCCTCAGCATCGTTGTCTGCAGGCTTGTCCGCAGAGTCACTCATCCTCTCTAGGTCTTCGGCAGGACTCTCGCTGCCGCTCCAACTGCTCGGATCAATGGTGGCGGTGGGGGTCTCCAAGCTGAAGCCTGGAGCAAACTAGGGGGAGACCTGCAAACACAAAAAAATAAAAATAAAAAACTCAATCAACAGTAACATCAGTGGACAAATACAATAGTTCTCCAGTAATACAGTAGTAAAAACTAGGGCTTCGAGTAGGGCGCTTGATTGTGTTGAAAATAGTAATCACAATTATTTAAATCATAATTGAAATCACAATTATTCAAACATGGAGCACTTAAATGCAAAACGTGAACAAATAAAATGAAATAGGTGACAGACAAAAAAAGATAAATTCTACTGATCCAATTTAATTATTTGCAAAGCCATAATCATGAGTAAATAATGCTGTTGATTAATTTGATGTGTGTAATGTTGCCTTAGTTTTGCTTGACATTGATAAATTAGGAAAGAAGATCTTAATGTACTGTGTATTTGTCATAAAAATACATTTATTTTTTATTTTTTACCATTTAAAGCTTTTGAAAAAAACATGCAATGTCACTAAAATGAAACCTAATTAAATTTAAACAAGAGCAACATTCTTTTGAACTTTTCTTTCATAATTTCTCCAAACATGCATGTTCATATTATTATAGTTTTCTTTCACATACAGATACTCAGACTGAGCAGTGTGCAAGGTTCCTGTCTTTTCTCAATCTCTCCTCTTAGTCCAGACAACTGCTTCCTCTCTGAGCACAATCCCATTCAAGTCGTACAAGCTGTCAGGAAGTGGGAATACTAGCATATGTTTCTTCCAGCAGGCTGGACCATGAGGGGAAAAAGGGGGGAGGGGAGTAAGCTGTTTGGGAAAAAACTCCCATAGTAGAGAGCAGAGCTTTTACTGAATCTGTGTTTTGTGAGGCGAATGCTGACACTGCAGAATGGATTCACAAACCAATGAGGAGAGCAGAAGTTCCACTACACATGTGCCTCCCATACAGATGTCTAAAGATGAATTATTATGATAATCACTTACAAATCCAGCCAACAATAGTTCATACAAGGTTTAAAGTAGTAAAAATGTTATTATACTTATGCAACTAAATTTAACACATTTTGTGGTAATGCAAGTTGTTTTTTAAACAACTTGCATAAAAAAAACGATTTCCAAGGCTTTAAACATCTCACAGAGCACTGTTTACACCATCATCCATAAATCACATGGCACAAGTGCTGCCTACCAAGACCAAATCCGTACAAGACTCAGGTCTAAAGACCAAGGAGAGAACTGGAACACAACTGCAGATGGAACTGGTCAGAGATGTAGCCAAGAGGCCCATGGTGACTCTGGAGGAACTGCAAAGATCTACAGCTCAGGTTAGAGAATCTGTCAACAGTACAACTTTTAGTCGTGCACTACACAAATCTGGCCTTTAAGGAAGAAAGCCATTGCTGAAAGAAAGCCATAAGAAATCCCGTTTTCACTTTGCCAAAAGCCATGTGGGGGACACAGTAACCATGTGGAGGAAGGTGCTCTGGTCAGATGAGACCAAAATTGAACTTTTTGGCCAAAATGCAAAACGCTATGTGTGGCAGAAACCTAACACTGCTCATGACTCTAAATACACCATCCCCACGATCAAGAATACAAGTGCCAGCATTATTTTCTGGACATGCTTTTCTTCAGCAGGGACAGGGAATATGATCAAAGTTGATGGAAAGATGGATGGAGCCAAATACAGGGCAATATTGGAAGAAAGCCTCTTTGAGTCTGCATAACACTTGATACTGGGGCGGAGGTTTATCTTTCAACAGGACAACAACCCCAAATATAAAGCCAAGGCTACATTGGAATGGTTTAAACAAAACATATTCATGTCTTAGAATGGCCCAGACAAAGCCCAGACCTAAATCCAATCGAGAATCTGTGGCAAGATCTGAAAACTGCTGTTCACAAACACACTCCATCTAATCTGACTGAGCTGGAGCTATTTTGCAAAGAAGAATGGGCAAAAATTTCAGTCTCAAGATGTGGAAAGCTGGTAGAAACATACCCAAAGAGACTTGGAGCTGTAATTGCATCAAAAGGCGGTTCCAGAAAATATTGACTCAGAGGGGGTGAATAATTTTGCACGTCTACTTTTCAGGTTTTAATTTGTAAAAAAAAATAGATCATGTATGACTGTCCTTCCACTTCACAATTGTGCAACTTAGTGTTGGTCTTTCACACAAAGTTTCAGTGAAATATGTTTGATTTTTGTGGTCATAAGAAGAAAAAATGTAGAAAATTACAAGGGGTGAGAATACTTTCGCAAGGCACTGCAATTTACATCAAGAAAAGTGTCGCTGGTAGCTCAAGGCAATGTCTGCATCAGGGTTTAGAATCAGGCTGGGCAATAAAGTGACACAAAATGAGAGATGGATGTGCTTAACGCTGCGAAATTGATTCTTCTTTTCTTTACTTTTGCATCTTATAGATTAGAACAAAAAAGTGTAATATAGCATCTACTTATGACATCACAAAACCGGAAATTTCAGAACAGTGCTTTTTGAAGCTCAAAGGGGGGACATTAGTATCTTACAGACAGAACTCCAGCAATGTTAAGAACTTGGTTAAAACTCAAAAAAGTTTACTTTTCATAAAATGTGCCGTTTAACATGAACATCTAGAATAGTTAGTCGATCTTTCATTTAGTTTAATTTTTTAGTTTTTTTTTAACCATTAGTTTAAACTTTCTATTCTCTCTAAAATAATTAAAATGCTACATTTCAAATAATTAGAAAGTGTAACATTTGGTTATACAGTATGTCCTTGTTACGTTGTACTGCAATTACCCAGGATGTACCCTGACTCATCACCAGAGCAGCCCAGGAGAGGTCCCCTATGTGAAGACAGATGACAAACACAATACTACCATAATGAGGTATGTTTTGCTGTGATTGTGTATTATTGCTTTACTATTGAGATAACAAAAGCCAGTGGATTTGAATATAATGTGAGGATGTGAGGATTACCACACATTGCACAAGAGAGTCCCACTACAATATAACACATTAAATTGCATAAGCCTTTGTTACCCAGAGTGTATTATGTTTTGGGGTTAAACACTGCACACTTACTGGATGAGTCACTCTCTAAAGTGTTATGCCTCTACAAACAATTTTCTGTGAGATGTGCATAAAAAATGAAGAAAAACAGAACATGTTATGAAAAAAGTATGGGCTGACCAATGTCAATGTGCACATTTTGAATAATCATTTTGTGTTTACTTTACTTTTACTTTTCTTTTATTTGGCTATAAATATTCATATAACTTCTGTTGTTGTCAAATTGTTTTAATTTCTCTTGTAATTTAGTGCAAACGTACGTCATTGTAATTGTTTGAAATTATTTAACTGTTTCCTGTAGCTCTTTGAGATTCCTTTAAAATTCAAGGTGCATCACATCGAAAATGTATTAATATTATTGGGTAAAAGTGCAGTTACTTGAATAAAAATGTATTCAACTATAAGTATACTGTGTACTGCAAAAAATGTACGTATTTGCAAAATATGACTGCATGCATGAACAACACACTAATAACGCTATCTGTATTATTTAAACAAGTAAAAGATAATCAGGCTGTTTTAAATGCAAACCAAATATTCTTTAGCCTCTGGAGGACATGCCAAGAAGAAAAGCATTGTCATTTTGTATTTGTCGGTAAAGACAGGAGCAGATACAGCTGTGAAGCAGCAGTGCACCGGTACATTTGGGACTTGTACTATTTACTAAGTAACATCAATTGTTCTATGCTTATTATACTTATTATATTTATGTTACAAGTACAAGAGCAGACTTATACATTTATAAAAGTACAAATACCTAAAACATCTACTCAGTTACAAAAACGTCTTTTACTTGATTTTCGTGACTGCTTTGCTATCATTATGATTATGATTATTATTTTATTTTATTACTTGTGACTGAATAAGTCATTTTCAAAAAAGCAATTCACAATAAAATAAGTTCTTCATAATAATAATGCATTGATTTATATACACTTTTCAGACACTCAAGACACTCCACTCTATGCATTATTCATTCATTTTACACTAGATAGTGGTAAGCCACTACTGCAGCCACAGCTGCCCGAGATCCAAACTAGGCAATGTGGGTAAAGTGTGTTGCCTAAGGACACAACAACAAGTGTCCTTAGGCAGGACACTGTGCCACCTGAGGTTCCTCTAGCGGCCTCCCATCCAAGTACTGCCCAGACCCAACATGCTTACAATAGTATTTTTTATGATGTGATCACAAATGAATGCATGGTTTGTAAAGCAAACTCTGGGGGTATTGGGCTTTAGATATGGTGTGTCCATAAGGATAGAGCAAAAGTTGGAAGGATAATGTTGATCATGTTTAAGTCCTTAATTGATGCTTTAGGCTTGCTCAATCTGACAGCTTCTGCATAGCGATCAATAATTATCAGATTGACGTCACATGTTCAATAGGTAGCACCTTCGCACGGGGAAGAACATCATCATCAAACTTCACATAAGTCAAAAAATTGTGTGAGTTTTTGGCATGATTAAAGAAAACAAAACCTGCTCCAGAAAATAAGAAATATAGTACACAGGACTTTGCGTTTTACTTGTTTTATGTCACAATGAGTGTAGAAATATGCTTGTCATGATCTTCTTGTTTTGTCTGACATTCCTTACTAATGATGAAGCCTCTGTCATAAAAAGCAATCTGCTGCTTGGTTTGTTCAATGTCATCAAACTAAATTCTTGTGCATAGAGATCCAAGCTAAAATGCAAATAATCAGGAGTTGCCAAAGTAGCCAGTAACTTAGAGCTTCAGAATCCCAACCAATTAAGTCTATGAGAAGATAATATGAAAGACAACCATAGAAACACTAGTGGCACACGATAATTGCATACTTCTGTCTTTACTGACTCTGCACCATAGAAATGGCCTTATTTGTGAAATGCTAGGTGAAGATGGCCCAAGGTGGAATAAGTGAGGAACGGTAGCTAAGCAGAGTAGTAGCTGTGACATGGCATTATGGGAAATTACACTTACCGTGAGATTACATAAACCACTCACCAAGCAGGAATCCAGCTTCTTAAATTAAGAGAACCCATTTCAACCATCAGACAGAGCAAGGTAATGAAATAGCAGATGAGAGGTCTCAAATGCAATTTTCCATGTGGGGTTCTTTTGTGCCGCTATCTCAGAGGGTGCAATAATGATTCTGTGAATGACTTTTGTGCTCCCTATAATGGCCCACTGTAGTTAAGGCCACACTGTGTAAAATCATAATTACAATGTTTTTTTCAGAAAACTCAACATTTTCAGCATCTTACAAATAAATATACTCTCTTTTGCATAATTACAACCGCAATGTCATTTGAGCGGGGCATATCAGACCAGGGAAGCATACAAAACCTCTGATAGTAACACAAAATCCATTTAGTTTCAGTCAATAAAACAAATTTGTCAAGTGTTTGCGAAGCTTGTTTACAGAAGAGATGGCTGCTTTTATTTAACAGGTTAACGACCTTTATGCGTTGGAAAAATTCTGATAACCAAATTGAATGTATTTACGCAGCTTTCTCAGTCAAGGTAAGGCTAAGGCATGCAGTAAATAAAATTAAATAGGCAAAAATTAAGGTGAAAGGCGTTCTTTGGAGAAGCGCACTTCATCAACTGATTTATTTAGAGACAAACATTTGATTTGGCATGTTACATTTAAAGCTACAGTATAAAGATTGAATCTCATTCATCCTATTGGATAGAATTTCCCTGCTATTGATTCTGTATTGCAACGTAATTTTGTTTTAGGTATGAAGAAGACTGTATAAACAAGATTTTCAATAGTCATTTCAAAAAGGTTTGTTGAACGTGCTCTCCTGTCTCGGTTATTGGTACAGTGTTTATTTCATGCCTCTTTGAACCAGACAGGCTCGCGGACACTGTCTCAAATCTACAGCCCTGGATCGCAGGAGCGCCCAGCAACCATCGGGCCACTTCGGGATCAATCTTTGTTTGCAGCGAAGAATAGGATTGATTTGTGGGTTGTGTCAAAGCAGCCGTCACAACCTGCAATAGACACAAACAGGTAGCAACAGCAAGACCTGGGCAGCTTCAGATGTGTCTCCACAAGCACCCCAGGACAAACTGATGGAAGATTTGCTTAAGAGTTCTTTAGTAATTCTCACTCAGGAGTCAGCAGAGCCAAAGTATAACATTTAACAATTTCTAATTTAAAAATGAAAAGAAGTAAAAGCTTGGATGATATTTGCACTCTGAGCTGTGCAGTGCATTCCTCACAATGTGTCAAGGTGGTGTGTCGCACAGGCAAAGCGCATAAAGCTCAGGAAATTAAAGCTGTAAAGAAAGGTTGGGCCGATAGTGGATCTCTTGACAGTTATGAGAGCTGAGCAGGCCGAGGCACAGGCTGGACGCGTGCGGAGTGGCATGAAAAAACAAATCAGGCTGATGAGCCCTCTTCTCATTTATCTGCTCGTTCTCCTCTCCTTGCCTGCTTTAACCCCTGTTTGCTTTTGGCAGGTACATTACAATCTCCTTTCGGGTAGACATAGCTTAAAATCATGTGGTTTAATTAGCCTCATTTAATTACAATTGAATGTAAATGTAAACTAGAGGTTACTTTGCATAGTCTGGACAGTTCTTACGATCTGCAAGACAAATAAAAACAAAATAATAGTGAATCTCAAATTGCATTCAATAACATAAAACACAAATCTTCAAACCAAGACTGATTCTTTTAAAATAATTGTTTGCTTTGAAAAAAACAAAACAAAAAAACATTGAATCAATATATTTAAAGCTGCTTGTAAGCGTGTGTGTAAACTAATTTTGTCTATCATGAAAGTAAGTTCTTAATTTATATTTTACAAAACAATTTGAATAAATAAAAATAAAGCTTGAGTACAGCAACTTTATAAAGAATAAAGGCTGGCTGATCATCAGCAGATTTGTGCCAGCCATGATAACAAAACCACACACATTTATGAAAGCTCAATTGGGAATTTATGACATTGTCAGGGCAGTACAGCGCCAACATGACTGAATAACCCACATTTGAATACAGGCCACAAATTATGCACTTGCTCACTAAATGAACTAACAGTGGCTTTGTTTACATGTTCTGAGTTTGGATATACAACTCAGACGCAGGAAGATTATACACATATACTGACAATAAGACTGATAATAAAAGACTTTGCACCTCAAGCATTGCAAATGACAATTTATTCTGAAGTCCTGTTCCAAATAAAGTCATGTTGCAAAACAAAGACTAGTTTCCACTGATTGGAGCTAATAACTTTAGAATCCGATGGGCTTTTTGGGGGTTGGAGTACATTTGCCATGTGGTAAAGGATGCAATAATAAAGAGAAGTGGTTGGGCTTCAAATAACCTAAGGATATCGAATTGTCAATTATTTGGTTGGTGGTTTTACTTTGTCAGTAAAAACATGTGGCTTGGAGCAATGGAGATTGATCAACATGAGGACAAAAATTGTGATTATATTTCTTCCCAGACTGTCCAGCCCTATGAGGAGTGCTGTGTAGTGTTAGTGTTATGTGTAAAAGTATGCACTGGCCAAAACATCAGTGCTGTACATTTTATTAGATTACAGGTTTTACTATAGTATGAACACATGACTTTGTACAGTCAAGTCGATGTTGTCCTCCACCAATGGTGTGTGTGCAGGTAGGAGAAGCTCAGAGTTAAGGTGTAGCAGGGCGCATCCAGGATCCTGCAGTGGTTTTATTGCCACAGCTCTGAGGCAGATTTACACAGGTGACGTCAGTGGCTCTATGCCAGAGTTTCCTTTTTGGTGGCACACTGGGCCGGCCTCAGTGGGCCCTGCTCAAACTGCTGCTGCAGAGGTGCTCACTCTAAAATTCCCTTTCAGCTTTACAGGGTTTACCTCAGGGCACACAGCCGTAAACCAGCATGCCAGCCTTTTCTTTAGACCACTGCAGATTTCATTTAATTACACCATTAATGGCTCTGATTTAATTAAAGCTGGGATATTTGCCTCCAGGAATTATCAAAACATAAATGAAACGACAGTAGTGTTTCAATTAGAACATAAATGTGGATTAATTATTAAAGTCGGACCAAAAATTCATTCACTGCTATCTATTTAATTTATAGCCTTAAAGACCCTTTTTTTCCTTAACCCTAAAAACAAGTTTAGGAAGGAGGAAGCTTGACTTGTATCATTTCACACGGCTCTGAAGCCTCAGTCCTGCCCTCAAACCTCAACGTGACCAAACAGGACCTGCTATACCAATGCATTAAGAGTCTACCACCACACGAGAATTAGGTAGTTTATTCAATTATTATTCAACCTTTTCTACAAGCAATTTTAGAAATGTTGTGTTTTTGCTGGCTTTTCCAAAATATAAACTACATGAACTAAATAAGTCAAGACAAGGAAGGTACAGTGTATGACAGAAACAGGTTTGAGCTGTATAAGCCCCAGGCAAGTCTGATCTGTCAAATTAACTTGAACTGTTTCCACGACACAGTATCAGCGTTGAAAAACAACGCTTTTTGTCAAAAAAAAAATTCTAAATATAAATATTAAAATAATTATGTTGTAATTATCAAACCTACAAAATAAACCAATTACAGCCTACATTGTATAAATTTATATCAGTTGTAGGCAACAAGTGGAATGTTATAGTGCTGAAGAGAGGCCTACAGCCACAAAGTTGCCAGTCTAAACATCAACTCTACTATTTATTATAGTTTACAGAACAATTAGACAAAAAAAACAGAATTCACCCTTCTTTACATACCGATGGTGTATAAAAAACAAAACCAAATATAGCATACCTAAAAGAATCTACTTGTTACTTGAAAATTGTGTTTATATTCATTATGTTCAGAGTAATAATAGGGCAAGAGAAGGATTCATTCAGCAGGTTGTATGAGAAAACAAAGAGCATGTTTAGTGCAGAGGGGAGAACTTTTAGTGTGGTGTTTCAAACTTTACATTCATTTTTGTAACTCATTTTATGCCTGTGATAAAACTTTTGGTCTTATGCTTTGCATATTCCCATCTGCTGCACATTTCCAGGGCGTTCTGGTCTTTAAATCATTGTGAGGAGTAAAAGTTGTGACACACTGGGATTGGCTCCAGGGCTGCTCTGTGATTAGACAGGAGTTTTAGCTGAGCATGCACTTCCCAAACGCAAGGAAGGAAAAGAAAACACTGGTGGAAACTCTGCATCACATCGTCTATACATGAAAAACTGACCAGAAAATTACACTGAATGAGAATTAAATTATAGTTTATAGCCAATAAGATTATTTGAATTGACTAAACACTTTAGTCAAAAGCACTCTTCAATAAACAAAAACAATCAAAGCTTAGATTCATACTGAAAAAATGTTGGTGCCAGTGCTCACAATAACAAAGACTTGTACTTACACACAACTGAGCGAAAAGAAAATGAGGGAAAGTCGTTGAAGCAACAAGTCTCTTCTCTCCGCGGTGCTCTGAAGGCGATGATCCAAAAATCCAGCGAGGAAATCCCGGACAACTCCAGGATGAGTCCACACCAACTACGGAGAGTAAACACAGCAGCATTTTGAGCGAGCATCCTTTCAAAACGTTGAGTTACTTTTAGTTCAGGGCGCTTTTTTGCTTTAGACAAGAAAAAACGCTCCCGGCTAGTTTATAAAGGCAGTAACAGGCAGACTTCCTTTAAAAATGTGAAAATGCCAAAGATTGTCGCTATGTAGAGAGCAGCTGGGGTGTACAGTGAGCACCCTGTTGCAACAGCGATCACAAATCAGCCATTTATGTCAGAGATGGACATTGGACACAGTACTACACTACGCCATGTGATGTAGGAAGCGCTCAACTGAAAGAAAGCTTGTTTGGTAGGACAACGCTACAATTCTACAAGTACAAGTCTCCAACTAAACTTACCTGCTCACTGATTTCTCTGACAAAATTGTCCCTTTTTGGTGATGGGATTTTGCAAAAAAAATATTTGTATTAGACTGAAGTTAAATGTGAGTTTCTGGGCCAGCCAGGAGGGTATAGGTAAATCGCTTCGCGCACTGTCAGAGATGTGAAGAATGCTCGGAATGAGAAGAGGAATGAAATGAACGCGAAGAGCGAGTTTGCGTCGGGGGCGGGGCCAGAGGTGGCGTCATCCCGGGCTCAGGAGCACAGAGAGCGGCGCACGAGAGAGCCCGAGAGCCCAGGCAACGGCGACAAGAGGCCACGGGGCGGTGGTCTTACAAGACAGTCTCATGTAAGTTCACACAAGGGTTTGACTCTTATTTTATTTTGGGGGATTGTGATAGAATTTTAGTTATAGTTTGTTCTAAGTTGTAATTGTATTGCCTGCAGCTGATGCTCAGAAAAAGCCCTATCCCTGCCATGACATGTAGCTACTTTACAACAAAAACGACTAATTTGCCTTTTTATATGTGCATGCCCTTGTATCACACTTGTGTTTTACAATGAACAAATAGTCAAATACTGATCTACATATGGCATTGTTTATTAGTTTAGTTAAGATTTAGTTTATTGGTTTGCTTATTCAACCATACAAACATGAACCAGATAATTAATATTTGACCAGGTGTAGGCAGAAGCTATAAGGCCCAATGTTCCTGTCCTTCTCTCCAAATGCAAAGTACTAAAAAAGTTATGCATTATACACTATATACAACTAATACAACCGAAAGTAGCAAATTTACAATTTCATTTTAAATTCCACATTCCACTTATTACAGTTAAATTAATGACTAAGGTGCTAAAAAGTTTTCTACCATCTTCTTGAAAGTGTTTTTAAAGTGTGAAATGGAAGTAGCTTTTTTTTTTTTTTTTTTTTATCATCACACAAACTATCCCTCACAAAAAAATGATTGGAAAAACAATTTTAGTCCTAACTTTTGGTCTATTTTTTACACTTCAGGATAGATAAGTGAAGTTATTTACGGTATCTGAGGGGCTTTCACACTTTAAAAGTCTCAAATGACTAAAGAAAATTGCTTAAAAACACTGCAACTAATGTTCACATATTAGTGTGTAGGTAAATGTTGGCATATTTAGACGGTGAGGTTATTAAACTTGGAAAATGATTATGTGGAAATTATGCAACTATGTTCATATTGTAGCAAGAAATGAAATCTGAATAAATAGATAAATAATGAGATCAATATAAAACATTCTAATACAATATTATGTATTATTGGCCCATCAACACTGTATTCAGAGCCCAGGATTTGGTGCTACGCCTCTGGACGCAACAAAATACTATATCTTAAGCTCATGAAATTTGAGATTTTGGTTTTCTCTCTCAAGAACACCTAACAAGTCACGTTTTTCTATATACTGCATTTTAGATGACAATTTGTTAATTCAACAAAATATAAAATGTTATTAAATTGCTGGTTTTACTTTGTCAGTAAAAACATGTGGCTTGGAGCAATGGAGATTGATCAAAATGAGGACAAAAATTGTGATTATATTTCTTCCCAGACTGCCCAGCCCTATGAGGAGTGCTGTGTAGTGTTAGTGTTATGTGTAAAATTATGCACTGGTCAAAACATCAGTGCTGTACATTTTATTAGATTACAGGTTTTACTACAGCATTATCATGAACACATGGCTTAGTACAGTCAAGCCGATGTTGTCCTCCATCAATGGTGTGTGTGCAGGTAGGAGAAGTTAAGGTGTAGCAGGGCGCATCCAGGATCTTGCAGTGGTTTTATTGCCACAGCTCTGAGGCAGATTTATTGCCACAGCTCTGAGGCAGATTGACAATTTGTTAATTCAACAAAATATAAAATGTTATTAAATTCCTCTGGAAATAAATTGTTCAACAATAATGCAACAGATGCATTATTATTAGGTTATTTCATTCTAAAGCACTAAAGCTTTCTCTGCACCTTTCTGCCATTATCATAACCAAACACTTCTGGCTTCCGTTCTACACTTACTTGATAAATGAAAGTCAGGTGCATTGGAGAACAGACAGACACAGATGATGGACCTGTCTGAACAAGCCAGTCATTAGAGATTGACACTGTTCCTTTAGAAGAAACCATTTGTGTCAAGACTCTCAGCACATCCTTCAGCAGTTACATAAATGCTTGTCTGTGCATGTTTAACCTAAACTTTTGAGACAATGGTTCACATTTAGGGAAGAAGTCAAATAATAACAAAATAATGATAAAATACTCATACTGAAATCAGCCATAGTTCTCAAGTAACTTTGTGTCGATCATTTTAACATTAATGGCAAACTCTTGTGGCCAAAAACATTTATTATAAAAAATATTTAAATATTTACAAGTATTTAAGAAAGTGCAGTCATCGTGATTGTGGAAGTATATTGTGCAAACTAAGACAATGTAACAGAATATTTGTATTGTGCAACTTAGCTTAAGAGTACTTTTATTTTGAAGCAAAGGACTTTTACATAAGAACAACTTTTCAGACATTACTGAATGAGTGTAGGGTGAGTAGTAGTAGTAATAGTAGAAAGTCTTCAAAGTAGTCATCTGGACAGTGTTTTTCCGAAGATCAAGACGTTTCGACTCTCATCCGAAAGTCATTTTCAATCGAGTGTGGTGACGCAACAGAGGTCCAATATTATGAAACAAAGTGTGGCCTCAGTAGCAAACTCACTAACTTGTCCCTCCAGTTCTCCAGTGTTATAGGCTACACCAGTTCTGTGTGATTCTTGTTACTGACGTAAACATACACAGTGTAAAACAAAGAAACATGGTGAAGACTGAACAAACCTTGTAAATTTCACATGTTTACATGCACATGTTGTTACTGTGCTGGGCTGAGAGTACAACAACTGATGGTGCACCTCTATCACAGAATAAACACAATATACTCATTCACACAGTATCTTCTGCAGATATGTACTGTGCTGTATTTTAGACCTATTAGACCTTTTTGGAAGTTACTTGATAAACACTGTTACCCACTGTAAGTTCTAATTTTAATGACACGTGGACATTTAGCTTTAACAGCTTGTGTGGCAGCCGGACATAATACTAACCCTCTGAAACAATAGAATTATACTGGTCTTGACTTATACTGGTTTGTTATTTGTTGGTTGCATTATTGAATGAGCAACCAAGAGAAACTTAGGCTGCTCATTCAGTAATGCTTAGAAACTAGTTAGGATGGATGAAATACTTATTTTACTATCTGTAATAAGTTATTGTAGCATACTTTAATAGTAATATTATACTTTAACAGAGGAAAACACATACAAAAATTCTCTGGGACTCACGTAACTGTTCTTGCTAATATGGCATCAAGGTAAAATGTTTGTTTTTTTCCCATCAGTGTCATGACAGAAAATGTAATTAACAAAGCATTTTTATTAGAGGTCTTTAATTGTACTGGATCCATTATAATCATAAATAATTACCTACTACCTGGCCAGCTCCAGAGCTGTATTCTTACAAGGTCTTGACTGAGTGTTTAAGTATTTAAAGTGTTACAAGTGCATACCAGTGCCTTGAAAAAAAGACCTTTCCATTCACTGGTGTCTGAAAAGTCCACTTTACTTATTCAAAGTATTCAATTAATTCAAAGTGAGTGAAAAACATATTTTAATTCAATTCAACCTTAAACGTGATGAAGAGTGAAGGCCGGTTTCTGCTTCTTTGGCTTGATGAAAAATGAAACATCTTGTATTTGCAGAACATAATGAATTGAGTGATGTAAAGAGAGAGATCACTGAGACATAGAAGTACAAGTCCTGTGCTGTACATGCGTAATATTGTAACTAACACTTTTCCACACTTCTGACATGTTACTTTGCCTTGTTGCCTTGCACCAACAAATTGGGAAAATTAAAGTTGCATTTTTTTTTAATAATCTAGGCAAAGCAAAAGTGTCTATGGAGAAGGAATACCTCCTCTAGAAATGTTACACAGTGCACCTTTAAGGCCCTAATTATCAAGCAATTGCTCACATGCAAAGCAAACCTGACACACTTTTATTGAGTGTGTCCAGTGTTCAGTGTGATAGTTTTCATATTGAAACTAACACACAAACAGGTTGATGTGTGTCCTCAACGTCAGGGTCAGGGCATGAATAAGTGCAGCACCTTTTTTAGACTTCCCTGTATTATTTTTTCTAGAGGCCCGTATTAGAACCTGGACAGTTTGGACCACAGTCAATGACAAATTATCATTATCGTAAGCACATTTTTTGTAAAACAGGTTATTTCAAGTACTGTTTTGACTACTGATTATGATAAATATTAGGACATCAAGCAAAAGACACATGCTCCATGGCTAAGTCAATCAAATAAAAGAAATATAAAGCGTTTATGCTCAAAAGTATGCGCCAGATTAAAACAGTCCAAGGACCACATCTAGCCCCTGAGCCGCAGTTTGCCCAAGTCTACTGTAGGATCCATCAGATCCTGACCAGGACCTGGCTGTATAAATCTGCTCCAACTTACATTTGAAGTGTGTGTGAGGGAGGTAAAGCAACTCAAAACACTAAATTGTATCTTTGACCCGGTGAGGATACAGTAATGATACACTTTATTGTTCTGGTTCCAGTATCTCTGGGACTTCTCCTCAGGAGCAGTGAGGATCTACAAGTGTTCAGTGCAGCGCTTTGGGATGCATTTACAGATCTTCTTGATGGGCTTGATCAGAAATAGTAGAGTTTAACTATTGAGCAGCCCAGGATCAGCCGATCAAGGGATTGGTTGACTGATGCAAACACATTCAAAGGATGGATTTTTTATTTTTATTTTTTTTATTTATTTTTTTTGTTACTTTCTTATTTGAGCTGATCAGTGAGTCTGTAATACTGGAGACTGTGAGCTGTCCAGAAAAATGAGATACACACTGTAGTTAATCCTTTCAAGACTCTGCACTCAATAAAAGTGCAAACTAGATACAGTTCTGTTAAGCGACAGTGAAGAGGAAACAAAAGGGATAATTTACATAAATGTTCAATGGCAGAGTTGCATTCAATGTATTAGATATTCTGCCTTAGATTTCCTATACTATATCTTAAAGTTGTTTGTCTGATCCCCTGTCACGCCAGCTGAGCTTTGGATGAAGTATGTGAATACAGCAGAATATAATATAAAGAGTGTAATTTCACCTAATAGCTGGAAAAGCTGCTGTTGAAGACACCTTGGTGTATGCTGAGTGATTATACGTGATCATTTCTGCTGTTTGGTGTATAACCATGGTCCTGTGCTTTTACTGATGATAGTGGTCCAGAACAATGGGCTATTGAAATGCATTGTCACAGTTCAGGCTTAAATGTCACAAGAGAGAGACGCATATAAGAAAAAAATCAGCACCCAGCGATGTAGACAGGACAAGCCTGAGATGGTTTTCCTCAATCATGCTTCGTATAAAGTAAATATAGCTCTAATTTTGATTTTGGAGCAAGACATTATTTATATATTTCCACTCCTCTCTGCCCTTCTGAAAAAAAAACATATACCATATTATCTGTATGTGTAGGTTAAAAAAAGTGTACTGTACAGCAGAGGTCTGAGCACATTAATGCTGCTCCTGAGCCATAATAAATGTGTTAGATATCATGAGCGTAATCAGCCTCTACACAAGATGTGACACTGTTAGCTTTAATGACCTCTTGATGAGAATATGACGTACAAAATTATAGTATAGAATTTGAATACATCCATTTTATATAAACAAATAAATATCCATTAAGAATGGCATCAAAAGAAAACAAATCTTACAGTTCATTACTCTTATTATTGTGTGTCTTAATTTTGTGCTGTGTACAAGGACAGCAGAATACTTCAGATTCAGTGAGTGTGTTTGGGTCATGCTCATGGATTCAACCTCCTTGTACTTTCCATGAACTCTTTCTGCTTCTCTCATTCTATTGTAGGCTGCCATTTCCAATATTATGTATGATACACAGCTGTGCATTTTCATTTCCATTGGACAAAGTTGCTGTCCCTGTATCTCAATGAAATTCTATTGAATGAAAAACGTTCAGGAAAAGCAAACGCTTAGACAGTTCAGTTTGGACACAAAAGATTTTATTTAGTTTAAATGTAGAGGAAAAAAAGATTATGGTAGGTGATGGAAGACAGAAAGCACTGAGCCCTGGTACCAGTGGCAGTGAAGACAAGGTGCTTAGTAAAGCAGAGTTCCCAAACAGAGTGATGGGGTAAAGGGCTGAGCAGAAGATGAAACTGAAGAGAAGACATTTCTCTGATCGTAATGATGGACATTTAATGATGGCTTCACTTATGTGTCTGGCACTATTCTCAACTCATCTGACAATGGTTCAAACCTCATCTCATTCTTTTGTTTTTGTGTCAGTAAAGATATTACCTTTGTAGTTCATGTAACAGAACAGTGATGTGCAAATAAATTCTGCAAAAAATGTCATATATGGCAACATGGGCAGTGTTCCTCCGACCCAAGGTCAACAGTTCAATTACTACTCTTGACATAAACTAGAGCGGTCAGATCCAGTCAGTCGCAGTTTCCTCGAGTGATAACTGTCATGGGCAAGACACTTGTGAACGGATGCATAGTTTTTTATTATAAAGTGCTTTGTGTGCCTTGAAGGTAAAAGAAGCACTAAATATTGTGGCCATCAATTATTTATGTGAGTCAATTGCTCACACAATAGATTTGGTTTACTGTATTTTACGGACTAATAGGGAAGTTTGGACATCTTACTGTAACATTAGACTGCAGGTTTCAAGCATTGTTAGAATACAGGCAAATGGAAGTGAGGACAAGTCAACAAGAGATGACAACTGTAGCTCAAATTATCAACAAGCACTTTTACGGATTTTCATAAAAACAACATTTACGCATCACATTTTGTAAATGGAACATGGAGCATGGTTTGTCACATTAGTTTAAATGAACTGAGACATGGACATTTACTTAAGCAATGTAATGCTTTTGAAGAGAAAGTATGAAACAATAAGGCCTAATAAAATACAGACCAACATTTAAATGTAAAAGAATGTCAATTTCAAATATTCTATGCTCAAACTAACAAAAAAATAAAAAAAGGAAAATGTATTCCAATGTCAGAGTGAATTCACAGCAATGCAATTAGCAGCAGCATATTTAAGATAAATGGACAGGCAAAAACCGACGCTTGATGGAATTTTAGGGGAGAATTTGAATAAAGGGAAATATTTGAAGGATGTTGGCAGTGCAGAAGACGGCCTTGTTTGTTCCTGTGATTGACTTTTTCCAAATGTAATTTCACATGTTTGTGTTAAAATACACACACACACCCACCAGTCGACATATGATTTGTTCAAGGTTTTTTGCGTTCTTTCACTTGATGCGTTTGGTTAATGAAACGTGCGGCACACATTATTGAATACTCTGAGAATGTGGTATTTCTGCAGGTGGAATTTAAGGCCACCACAAAACACATGTTTAAAAACAGTCACTTAAAGGACTCTGAACTGCTGCATCAAGTTAGTGATATAGATCCTTTTAAAGTTTGCAAACAAATACTGTCGGAATTCCGGAACACAAAAAACAGCATTTTGTAATTTCAGGGGTTCATTTGGGTGTCACACATACTTTAATATCATTAAAATCAAGGGGTGTTAAATTAAAACTCAGATGCACGTCAGTGATAACCAAACCTGTGTTAAATGCATTTGCAATAAATTGACTGATATGGGTTTCTCATGGCCAGTGGTGATACCGATTCTTCAGAGTTCTGAGAAACTGATGTCCAACAAACTCTGCAGAGATATGCATCTGATTTTGATAATTAAAAAAAAAAACACACACTCACAGTTGTTTTACCTCAAACATAGGGACAGTGTCACACTGAAAAGAATGTGCACACATCAGCCCAATTGATCAGCCTATTTCTAATTTTCAATTACATGGTATTTGATTGACAACACAAAAATTATGATTGTTAGGTTTATTGGACAAAATTTATTGCAGAAAAAAAATAACCTGCAGAAGAAAATTGTGTCTTCTACCACATCTAGTGAAGTTCAAATGCTTCACTGCTGATTCAACAAAAGAGTGTTTGTACAATCTTTTGTAAAAGAGAAGGAAACTTGCTGAAATTTACCCTGCAGATTAAAAATGGTTGTTTATTTTTTCTATAAAGATTTAAACAAAACAAAACAAAAAACTTTTCCATTTAGATTATGTCAGTCGAGAGAAGAAAAAAATATTTTCAGTCTTTTTTTTTTTTTACTCACAATGACGTTTTTTTTTCTTTTTAATACATGTTAATGCAATAGTGTGTTTGTCACACATAAACATTATTTGCAAAAGATTGCTCTGAACCAATGGGTGGCACAGTACACTTTCCTTGTTTTCTGAATCTTTTAAATGATCATTTGAGCAAAACTGCTAAAATAATAGGCTTTTATTTTTAGATGCAAGTGTGTTTTTTTCATCAACTTTCACAGCGCATGTAATTTCATTTCAATTTCATCTCCTGATTGCTCTGTTTAGTGCTAATCTTTCCAATACAAAAGTGTTTTGTGTTATAGAAAAATGTCTGTTTATTAAAACAGTTGAATATATAAATGCCAATGATTTATAGCACTCAAAACAACTGAATCTACACCTGTTGGCTTCTGAAAAATTATTACATCAAAAACAAGGTAGGACTATCATCCTTCATAAAATGCAAAAGAAAATCTGTCAAATAAAATGTGTCTGTGGCATCGTATTAAACTTGTACTGTAACTGGTGCCACCAAAGTCTTTAGGGTTTTGTTTGCTGGAGACAGCATCTCTGTTTGTCCCTCTGAGTTGACGAGGAACAGAAGATGAAAGCAGGTGACTACAGCGTCTTCTTCAGGAAGATTTGAGAGGTGTCACCAATTCCAGTAATAAGGGACAAGGGCATAAACATAAAAACAACAATTGTTCTTATTAAAGAAAGTTTAACAGTTCAAAGTGTGTTTCTTGTCATCAAAATGTAGTAACTGATTCTGTTAGTTTGCTTGCCATATGGATTTAGAGAAAAATAAGACTTTGCAGTATTTCAGTTTGATCAAGCATTAGCCTGTAATAGAAATGCCACTAATTAGCATGTATTTGTTCTTTACAGGTAAAATAGAAGAGAAAAATCAGTGAACACTGCAATATTTGTTACTCGGCACACACTAAACTGTATAATTGACTCTGTGCACATGTCAGGCTTGTTTATAGTCTAAAGTCAACAAATACTATAAGATCAGACAGTAAAGAGAGAATACTTCACCAAAGAACCAAAGTGTGTTTATAAAAGGATGTGTCTGTCTGTCAATGCTAGACAATTTAAAAATCAACATTGTTCATGCACAGAGTGAATTAGGACAGAGTTAGCAATGCAGACGCATTATAACAGAGACAACTGCTTCTTATGGACAAACCAAGCATGTGACCATGCAGAGAATCACCTGAGATACTTGTCAGTCCTCATCAGGATCATCTACACACTCCACAGAAAAGTGAAAAACAGAGGAAATAAATCAACACAAGAAACCATGGAAAACTATTACATTTTTTTTTCTATAGTCTTTGGTATTTTACATTACCAAGTCAAAGTCAAGTATTATTTTACACATTCAAACAATAAAAATACATTTAAAGTGCTTGAAGGACATTTTTAAAGTCACTTGTCAAAAGAAGAACCAATAATCATCTCTGATCAGAGACTTTGATTGATTTATGGCAAGAAAGGCATCACATTCGACGAGGTTGGAGAATGTAAAGCATTTTCTTTTGTCTGCAGTGAATTCTTTGAATACAAGCTTTGTGCTTGTGTACACACCTCTCCTATTGCCCTGTGTTACTGAGAATGAACAGTAGATGGCAGAAGAGTAAAAGTAATTGTACAACAATCATTTAAAATAATAATAATAATAATAATAAAATAGTAATAATAATCTAGGAATTTTTGGTTGCCACACAACACCTTAAAAAGTTGTATCATAAAAACCAAAACAAGCAAAACCAAAATGCAAACCACATGCTTACAAATGCAGCTGCTACATGCTTCCATCAATGGAAACACAACATAGCAGTTCCTAAAGATAAACACGCAGAATTAGTCATGACAAAAGCATCTACCTGCAGGACATAGTTTACAGCAAGATAATTATTTTTTCAGTATAATACGTAGACCTGGCAGTAGCTTCTTGCATTTGATCACAGAATTCAATAAAATAAATCAAAAGAATGAAATATTAAATAGTTTCAATTCAAACTTAAAACATGGTGCATAACATTTTATAAAGACACATTCAAATTCCAAAAATGTATTTATATAATCATAAAAGACCCAAACTATTTTTCTTATCTATGTCCTATTGTCTTGTGCATGTAAAACGTACAGTGTGGTAAGTTTAAAAAGCAAGTAAACGTTTTGGAAAAGGTGCTTATCGCTCCCCAGTGAATGGGCACTGAAATGTTACAGATGAGTCGAGTTAGAGCTGCTGTTGAAGCCACTGCATAGCTGTCTGTATTGTGTTGGGTCCTTCAGGTACTGCTTCTGCGTACATTTGGAGAAGTACCTCTTGCGAAACTAGCAGCAGTGGCACACCGATGGTCATAAGTTCAAAGAGGAAAGCATATTCTTGGGCGTTTTCGGTGAGGTGAGTGGCCAAAGCATGCGCTGTACTTCGCACACAGTTTGATAAGTACTGAGGAGCATTGCACACGGCACGAGTCACATTCATGGGCCATCGCAGCTGTTTTTGGGCCCACGAGCACCAAGTACCTGAAGAAGGAGTCTGTGGGACTACAGGGGCTCTGCTCTGCTCCTGGAACACGCACCTCTGCATTGCTTCGCCTCCATTGTGCATCTGAGAGAGAAGAGTACGAACAATAAGAAATTATAGGGCAATCTTTTTTGCGGACTAAAAGTAAATAAAAAATAAAATAAAATAGTAAGCATAATGGCTAAAACGAAGAGTAAAATTACCTTTTTCTTTAAAGTGCATATTTTTGTCAATATTAAACAATACATCAACTACAAATAATCTCTTTATGCGATTTTTGTATCTTTATCTTTATCAAATACTGAATTCAATGACAAATCTTAAAAATAAATTTCTCTTTAAGTTTAAGGAGAATAATTGTATTGGTTTAAGATATCCACATGACAATAAATGCTTATATAAGATTAAAATCTAATTTTTAAGATCTAGTTGGCCTTATAAAATAATGTGAGGGCTGCATCTGGTCCCCAGGTCTTGTTTTTGACACATGTACTTTTAGAGTTTAAAACAGGACAACAACTAAATGGAGATCTCCCAACTGTGTTGATGCTCATTAATTAATTAATTAATTAAATATATTGTGGTAGAAAGGAAATCACACTTGTGAACAGTAACAAGTGTAGTTTACTTCCATCTCTCATCATACAAAAGAGAAGTAAGAAAACTCAACAAATAGCTAACACACAATCACAACTACAATCTACATCTACAATCTAATACTGCTAAGAACAAACCATGCCCTTGTCAAAAGTTAAGCTGTAGCATTGGGATGACAATATTAGTAGAAATGTTAAAGTAATAATGCATTTACCAGTCGTTGAGACACTGTCCTCCTCAGATGTGTCCCGTTGGAGCGCTGATCAAAATGAAGCTGACAGTAAAGTTTACCTGTAGAATCACAATCATCAGTTTGTTTATATATCAAAATTACATGCGTCAAATCAGACTTAAAGGTTCTATATTACTCTAATTGTTAATCTTTTATAATGTTGCTTCATCATCAAAAACATATCTGAAGATGTGTTTTGCTTCCTTCAGATCAGCATGCATTCTTTCCTCAGACTAAAAACACTCAGTTCCTCCATTCTGTTTTAAACACCACACACCTTCACTACAGTTACCTGAACACATTTGGACTTGGATTTACCAAAGCTTGAATCTACGGCTATTGTATTGACCTCATTTAAACAGCTTTAATTCTTATATTAAGAGAAGATCGATCTATCGATCTATCTATCTATCGATCGATCGATCGATGGACGGTCGGTCGGTCGGTCTGTCTGTCTGTCTGTCTGTCTGTCTGTCTGTCTGTCTGTCTGTCTGTCTGTCTGTCTGTCTGTCTGTCTGTCTGTCTGTCTGTCTGTCTGTCTGTCTATCTATCTATCTATCTATCTATCTATCTATCTATCTATCTATCTATCTATCAAGGCTGTGTCCGACGTACATGGGGTAGCCTAGACAGGGCACCCTTCTCTTTCCCCCCTTCCTCCCTCTGGTCCCATGTTCTGATAATCTCAACAGAAGGAAAGATTAAACTAAAACACTGTCCAAAAGGGTGTTAACTTAAGGTTCTCTTAGTGTATTATTGAGCAAAAGAATTCAATTGAGGCCAAATATTAGTTAACAATAAAACTACAACTTCATGACATCACAAGGTGGAACACAGTATTTTCACCTTTGGAGGCGTAGACAACTTTACAAACCAGGATTACTTTAACACTTGTGAATTAAACTAAACACAACTTTGAAGATATTTTGGTGAAGCAAAAACTTTCAATAAAGGCTAGACACTCACAAAAGTCAATTTTGTGTAATATGGGAACTTTAAAAAGACAAAAATCTGCACCTTGCTCTGTGTCAAAAGCGTGTGCTCCCAGCCTCAGAGTGGAGTTACAGGAGGAGCATCGGAAACACTCTCGGTGAAAGAACAGTCCTTCAGCGCTCACTCTCTCCACCAGATACACACGTCTGTCACAAGAGCGGCACCTGTCTGCAGACTGCGGGATTGTCCTGCGAATGCCACTCTGCAACAATCAATAAAGGAAGTCACAGTAAATACATGAGACATAATGAAACATCTTAAAGTAAAATAATTCTTCTCTTTTAATGTGAAAGCAGAATTCTGTGACTTCTATACACTGTCTTCATGATAAGATCCATGTGAGTGACTCTTTGAGATGAAAGCCGATTGTGCAGAAGGTGGTAAGTCAGAAAAAAATATTAAATAAAGCTGCACTGGTGGCCAAAAAAATGTATGAGTGGGTTAAATATGTAAACGGCAAAAAATGAATTTCAAGACAAGTTAAAGTTGCTTGAGTCTAAACCTAATTTTTTACATTTTAACAAATTTAACCTTGATTTATTGTAGAGACATGGATTATTTTCATTGTTTCTTTCTTTCCTTGTATTTCCTTGTTGCTTCAAACTGATTTCAAGCATTGCTTCTTATTTTAAGCCTAATTATTTGCCACTGTGTTAAAGGTTGTATGGAGGATTTTTCAAATCCAACAACTGTTTGCTGTTTTTCAAATGATGCACATGTGTGTCTCCTCCCAGGGCCACGCCCTTCACTGCAACTGGGCCAATGAGTTACTTAGGAACACTGAGGGTTTGCTTGACAGGTTAACAAGCCAATAGATAACAAGGTACCTCGTTATCTATTGGTCAACGTTTTACTGGCCTCATCATGTCCACAGGTTATACGTATATTTCTATAATTATTTTTTTGTTTAGCTTAAATACAAGGCTGTTACAAATCTATGCAACTGTTTTTGACCGAGACTGACAAAAAAAAAACAATTTTGGAAAATCCTCCATACAACCTTTAAGAAAATTGTTCTTTCCCAATTGTCATTTCTTTTTCTTATTTTAAGCCAATTCTCTTATAACCAAAATGTCTTGAACCAGTGAAATATTTTATATTACATAAGAATTCAATCTTATCCAGTTACATAAAACAGCTCAAAACTGGAGTAAAATTCTGATTCCAAGTACTTTTAAGCAAGTCTAGATACAGTATATTTGTCTAGATATATTGTTTTTGCAGTGTAAGATCAAGGGATCTATTTCTCTGCTTGAAAAGAAGGTAACAAATATTTTATCAACATTCTTATTCATGATAACGCCAATTTAAATATGATGTTATTATATAAATCCAGCTCTGTAGGTTTGCGTCATACGATAATCCGTTACATGCACAAAAACATGGTGCGAGTCACAAAACAAACACTCACATACATAAGTTTAGATCTACGTGGGTGTTCTGTTGAAGGCACTTACAGTACGAACAATACAGCTTTAAACTGTTTACAGTGTCAGATATATCCACATACAAAATACAGTATCATTTTAAGCACTTCTGTTTGGCCTTTAAGAAAATAAATGAGGACAAAAATAGACCAATTTATTTGGATAGTGCAAATGATATAACATCTGGCAACAGCAGTAAAGCGAGCTGTTTGGGACGGGTGGAGTAGGAACCCACAAGTGCCACCACAAAACACCCACTTCTTTTCTGTCAGAGCGGCTGCTGATTAAAAACACAAGGCTAAAACAGGAGCACAGCAAAACTCACAGGCATTCGTGTTGCATAGTGGCGTAATATTTCTTGTTCGATCTAAAATAATAATGCACAAATGGTGATGGAAATCTTATGAACTTCCATGTGGACTATGTAAATCAGGGACGTCAAACTCAAATGAAGCTGGGGCTAAATCAGAGTCCGAGTTGGTTGAGGGCCACATTTTGAAATATAAATCTTTCTGTGTTATATCAAATATGACCGTGGGCGATATAAAGATTAGTATAACATTTACTGTATGTCCAGAATTATATTGTACCACACTACATCAGAATCAAATTTTATTTCTCGTCCCAGAAGATTACGTTGCATTATTATACATTGTACAAATTTTGACAAACTGTATGCAACTTGCTGCATTTCAGTGTGTTTTTAGTTTTATAGCCACATCTTAGTAAGTTTTCATATTTCGATAGGTTTATCATCCATTCTGGCCTACAGGTTACTCTCGTCAGCGCTAGGCTGCAGTGTATTCTGGGATCTGTAGTTCAAATTGTTGTGTGCTTTTGCAAGGGACATTATCATTAATAATCAGAAACCATCCAGGGAATCATCGTGGGGCTACATTTGGCCCACGGGCCGTGAGTTTGACCCCCCCTGATGTAAATGCATTAAGATGGTGTATGGACAGCAAGACTTACTGCTACATTAAAAAGACAGTTAATGTATATTTCAATATGTTGTAATTTATTCTACTACAATTTTTACTATATATATATATATATATATTTTTTTTTTTTTTTTTTTTTTTTTTTTTTTTTTTTTTTTTTTTTTTTTTTTTTTTCAAAACTCACAGTGTAACTTTTTAACCAGACTTAAAGAAAATAAAAAATCTTCTGTAATTTTTATTATTATATTTTTATTTGTAATAAATGGTAAAAGTATGTGCCTTTACTTTGAGCAGCCTTTCATCAACGCAAAATGGACTATTGACTTTCTCCAGTAAATTTCCATAAAAAACAGCTACATTTTTTCACATTATGACATAAAATGTATTCCTATTATGAATGTTCCAACTTTCTATTTCTATTGAAAGTTAATTTGTCACCACTGTTAACTCTACTGTGCCTTTGGTGCAAAAGTGGTAAAATAACAAGAATGGCAAAAGCTTCTACCACTGCATGAGCATTTATGCATACATTTTAATGCAAAAACGCCAAAAACCAAACTGACCAACAGGTGATAAGGCAACACTTCATGTCCAAAGCAGTTAGTGTTAAAGATGTGATTCTGGAACACAAGTCACCTTTGGGGAAGCTGGACTTTCACCTGAAAACAGCCCAGTGAGGTGAACCGCTTTTTCTTTTATTGACTTTGCATGAAACTCTCTTGTTTGTTGTGTCTGAGCCTTTATCTGTAACACGAAGCAGATTAAGTCAAGAGCCGTCCAAACCGTTTACTTCAACAGGTCACGTCATATCTCGAGTCACACTACTGCCCTGTGTGCCACTGCCCACAATACTGCACACACTAATAACCTCATAATAAGCACTCCTCTGTTCTGGCGCCCATAAGAAACTGGATTTGACAGCAACTAAATATTTATTGTTGGAAAGAGAACAATAACTTGGTTGTGTGTGCTGAAAGCACAGACCAGCGGTGCAAAGCAAGTACAAGAGTAAATGTACTTTATTCAATTATTACATTTTAGGAGCCAGAAATTTACTTAAGTACATTCTGGGGACCTATTGTGTTTTGTTTTTTTTCAAGATTTAGTAAGAAACTAGAACATATGCAGATCAGTAATTTACCTTTGGTTCATTGTAAAACACAAAATGGATCAAAAACTGCTTAAAAATGGAAACAGCTCTACATGACTTCCTGTTCAAAACTGCAGATGTGATAAGCCCCGCCTCTTCATTATAAAATGTAACTGTAAAAAGCAACCGATTTTAAATGACTAATTTTTATTGTTGGAAAGTGGCTATGGGACAATTTTGAATCATATATACTTCACTTTGAATATTAATGTTTTGAAATATAACAAGTAAATACAGACAAGTAGGAGGGGATAGGTGGTAGGTCAGAACAGGGATTTCTGAGCACTTGAGCTCCAGCTAAAGAACAATACAAGATTACTCAAACATGCAGGAGTCACTTCACATATAACTTTGAGTAAACTAATGGTGAACGAATGCCATTGTAACAAAGTTAAAAACTTTGAAAAGTGACATTTACGTACATTATAGGTCCCCTTTAGACAAGATATCTGTATGTTTTACTCAACTGAAAACTGAAAAGTATCTTCTTGGTTATTTTAGCATAATTTAAAAATTCTCAGCTCTGATAAAAATATGACAAGTCTAGAAACTAAATTAGTTGACTAAAAAATCTCTCAAAATCACAAATTTTCACCTAAAAACTACACAAAATATGGGTCTGACTCTGAAGAGGTGTAACTACTGTGAAGGCAGGCAGTTCAATAAACCATAAATGTTATTCATTGTACAGTAAAGCATCAGACCTCTGAATGAGACATTTTTACTTCCAAATATTTGAAGTAAGGTTAAGTATACTTTATTCCCGTAGGAAATTTTCCTCTGCATTTACCATCCTTCAATGCCTCTGGAGCTCTTCAGAGCATGATCGCGCAGTGCAGCTCGGGACCCATCTCCAGGTGTTGCTAGCTTGTCAGGACTCCGTAGCTGGAGGATATTACCCTAACATGTTATTGGTTGGTGGGGAAACCGGAGTGCCGAGAAACCATCCAGAACGGGAGAAACATGCAAACTCCACACAGAAAGGCCGGCCCGTGCGGGAATGAACCCGCGACCTTCTGCTGTGAGCAAGAGCGCTAACCGCTCAGCCACCGTGAACAAACTTTCTTTCTTTAATCTTTGATTATTTATTTACTTATTTTTTTTTTTTTTTTTCAGAAGATGCCAAAACTTAGAGATGACTCACCCTTCTCCAATTTATGCACAAGTTTAGTACACAAATAGGATTAGAGCGAAATTCTGCACCAAGCCTAAATAAATGACCTCTGACGTAAAAGTTGGGTAACAGTCGGATGCAATTTCTGCGAGCTATGACTGTAATGGTATTTTAAAATTAACAAACTACATAAATTGATATACTTACAAGAAAACACTTCCAAGCCATATAAATTAAAAATAAAACACATGGCAGTCTTATGGCAGCTTGGCCTGTGCAGATCTGTTCAATAATCCACCTGTGTGCCTTTTTGAAGGTTTGCCAAGAGTACAGACCTGCCTTTTTTTTTTTTTTTTTTTTTTGCTATAATTAGAGCCTGACTTCAGCTTCAGACTGCAGCCTTCATAATACATGCTGTTTATGGGTATGTAATCAAGCAGGATCTAATTTTACAGTCATGTTTGTAGTCTTTTGAAATGTGAAAAGAGAGAACAATGTTGAGAAAAGGAAAGAAAGAAAGGAAAATAGCAGGAGAAGATTTAGAAGACAGATTCACCTCAGAGATGTGTTGGTCCACTTCTCTGAGACGCTGCAGAACTCTAGACATGACCTGGACAGCGGAATGACAGGAGGACACTGGGGGCTCTCGGGCTGAGGAGGGGCAGTGTCTGGGCATGTGTGTGATCGACATGTCTAAGTTTCACAACACAAAACAGCTGCTCGGACCCCGGCTGGAGGGGTCCAGGTCTGTCCACAGAGCCAGTCGGTCTCAGAAACACGCGTGGTGATGTAATGACTGACTGAAAGTGATCAAAGAAAATGTGTGACCGCTCCTTAGCACGCACTGACTTCACTTCAACAGAGAAGCATTTATCCATTCAAGAAAATACACATGGGTGGGTGTATGTTAGCACTCCTGCTGGACATAATTGAGTCAAGCTCCAAATGAAACTAAGCAATATTTAAGGTTTGTCGTGGATTCTTTATGACACAAAGAAATGATATGGCTTAGTCCAAAAAAATTAATTTTCCAATAATTTATTCCCAGTGCAAAGGTGAGATAAACAATAATATTTACAGTTTTCAGCTGTGGTAAGGGAAAAAACCCACAGTCTGTCCAGGACGGCTGTAGAGCTGGTGCCTGCGGTGCACACAGCTCTCTCTCAAAATACACACTGCCACTGTGCCAGAGGGAGCCTTTTATAGTACTAGGCCCCTCCCACAAACAATTAAATAAGAAACATTTATTTCTCTGCCACTAGAAATATAACTCTGTTCTTTTAGCTTCAAAAATCCCCAAATATTACAACAATAAAAAGTATACTGTTTTTAGACTCTTTTAAACCTCCGGTGAAAAACATCTTAATATTTTAATCAAGCCGGTAAGTCACGTGACGTCACTGGCGGCGTGACGCATGCGCGCCCTACGTCTGACGTAACAAATGCGGAAGTGCGCGGCGCTCGGGTCGGCCGACAGACGCGCGGAGGGATGTGTGTAAGAATGCTGGAAAACGTTTGTAAGAGGAATATATGACTATTATGAAAGAGATGTTGAGCAGCGATCATGTGTGCACCCACGAAACTGCGATGGCTGCAAAGAACCGGGAAAACGGCGGAAAACAGCAGGTAAGGGAAACTTCATCTGATTGTGTGTGCTGTGCAGGTGTGTGTGTGTGTGTGTGAGCGCGTGGCGCAGCCTGACGAAGCTACTTCGTCACACTATCCTTCCTCTCCCCAAGGTTGCAAAGTAGGGCAACCTGGACAAATAGTCCGCCACCACATTGGTTGTCCCTTTCCGATGCCGAACTGTGAACTTGAAAGGCTGCAGGGAGAGATACCATCTTGTCAGCTCCCATTGTGGTCTTTCATGCTGTTGATCCAGGTGAGGGCCGATGGTCAGTCTCGAGGTCAAACTCCCTTCCTAGGAGATAGTAACGTAGACTTTCTAACGCCCACTTGATGGCGAGACCCTCTTTTTCCACCACAGAGTACTTGGCTTCTCGAGGCAGCAGCTTTCGGCTCAGGTAGAGAATGGGCCGTTCCTCTCCAGAATTTCCTTGGGCCAGAACAGCACCCACCCCAACTGCCGATGCGTCAACTTGGACCAGGAAGCGTTTGGTAAAATCAGGGCTTCGGAGAACAGGTGCAGAGCACAGGAACTCTTTTAACGTCTGGAAAGCGGCCTCACATTCTTCTGTCCAGTTGACAGGTTCTTTGATTCTTAGCAGTCAGGGCGGTGAGTGGAGTCGCAATAGTAGCAAACTGGGGAACAAAGCGTCTGTACCACCATAAGCCCCAAGAAGACCTCACTTCTTTCTTTGTTCTGGGTCTGGGACAGTTCCGGATTGCCTCCACTTTGTCAATTTGGGGCCGGACCTCCCCTTCGGCCAAGTTGGTAGCCCAGGTACCGCACTCTTCTTTGGCCCACTCACATTCTTTTATGTTCAAGGTGAGCCCTGCCTTCTGGATCTTCCCCAGAACCTTTCGTTAAGTGTGTTAGATGCTCCTCCCATGTGCGGCTGTAGATTACAACATCGTCCCAATATGCTGCACTGCACTCTTCGCACCCTTCGAGGACCTTATCCATTAGTCGTTGGAACGTGGCAGGCGCCCCATGCAGACCAAACGGCATGACTGTAAACTGGAACAAGCCTGCTGGAGTACGGAAGGCGGTGTAAGGCCGACTGCTTGGGTCTAGAGGCACCTGCCAGTATCCCTTGCATAAGTCGAGCGTGGTGATGTATCTGGCTGACCCAATTCGTTCCAGCAACTCGTCTATGCGGGGCATGGGGTAAGCGTCAAACTCCGAGACGGCATTGAGCTTCCGGAAATCAATGCAAATTCTCAATGTCCCATCCTTCTTGTACACTATCACGACTGGGCTGCACCATTCTGAATTTGACGGCTCAATCACTCCCAACTGTAGCATGGCTTCTATCTCTTGCTTCAGTTGCTCCACCAACTTTTGTGGGATGCGATAGGGCCTTTGGCGGAAGGGGTTTCNTTTGCCAAGAGTACAGACCTGCCTTTTTTTTTTTTTTTTTTTTTTGCTATAATTAGAGCCTGACTTCAGCTTCAGACTGCAGCCTTCATAATACATGCTGTTTATGGGTATGTAATCAAGCAGGATCTAATTTTACAGTCATGTTTGTAGTCTTTTGAAAATGTGAAAAAGAGAGAACAATGTTGAGAGGAAAAGAAAGAAGAAAATAGCAGAGAAGATTTAGAAGACAGATTCCACCTCAGAGATGTGTTGGTCCACTTCTCTGAGACGCTGCAGAACTCTAGACATGACCTGGACAGCGGAATGACTAGGAGGACACTGGGCTCTCGGCTGAGGAGGGGCAGTGTCTGGGCATGTGTGTGATCGACATGTCTAAGTTTCACAAACACAAAACAGCTGCTCGGACCCCGGCTGGAGGGGTCCAGGTCTGTCCACAGAGCCAGTCGGTCTCAGAAACACGCGTGGTGATGTTAATGACTGACTGAAAGTGATCAAAGAAAATGTGTGACCGCTCCTTAGCACGCACTGACTTCACTTCAAAGAGAAGCATTTATCCATTCAGAAAATACACATGGGTGGGTGTATGTTAGCACTCCTGCTGGACATAATTTGAGTCAAGGTCCAAAATGAAACTAAGCAATATTTAAAAAGGTTGTATGGAGGATTTTTCAAACAATTATTTTTGTCAGTCTTGGTGAAAAACAGTTGCATAGATTTGTAAACAGCCTTGTACATGTGCTAAACAAAAAAGAGTTATAAAAATATATAAACTGTGGACATGTTGAGGCCAGTTAAAACGTTGACCAATAGATAACGAGGTACCTCGTTATCTATTGGCCTGTGAACCTGTCAAGCAAACCCTCATGTGTTCCTAAGTTACTCATTGGCCAGTTGCAGTGAAGGGTGTGGCCCTGGGGAGGAGAAACAACATGTGCATCGTTTGAAAAACAGCACAGTTGTTGGATTTGAAAAATCCTCCATACAACCTTTAAAGCCTTGTATTAAGCACTTTATAGGTGCACTGTGTAACTTTTCTGATTTGGGGTCTAACATCTGCTTGTCTCTGTGGAACAAAAATCTGTTTATTCATTCAAAGGGTGCATACATCTATTTTACTGTCAGTGAGGTCAACTGTCCACATCTCTAACCTGTTACTTTACTACTAAAGTGTGTATATTATATATATATATATATATATATAATATATATATATATATATATATATATATATATATATATATATTATATATATATATATATATATATATATATATATATATATATTATATATACAGTATATATATACAAGCAGGAATCTGACCCTCCATCAGCAAATGTCATAGTGCATATTTAGTTCAGCATATAAAAATTATTCCTAATTTAAAAATCTTCTTTGATGGCGTATAAAATATATACTGAGTCCACTGACTACCTCTATGACTGGAGGAGGAGGTTTTGGGGCGGGTGTTGGTCTGAGCCTGATGTGCAGAATCTCGGTCAAGTCAATATAGTTTGGTAGAAACTTTAGAGAAAGAGAAAAACATAAAGGAGAAGAATAGATGCAGAAAAGATTTGAGAGAAAACGTTGACCGAAATAGACAAGATTGTCACAGGGCAAAGGTTTTATTTTGTACCTGTCTTCGAATAGTAGAGTTGGGCTTGTTTTCGAACTTGGCCTGCAGCTGTGAAGCCATTGAGCGCACTTTGTTCTCTTTGGGTCCAGTGTTGTCCAGCGCTGCAGATCTAATACTGGAAAGATTGGTGGCCTATAAAGACAAACAGTTAGTGTATATCGCCAGGAAGTGCTCCTTATTTGTGATTTTTAAACAAACACAAACAGACCTCTTCTAAATAGCCAAATTTCCGTCTCCTTTTGTAAATGTTGTCCGCACTCTCTGTTTTCTTTTCATCCTGGAACAATAACAATTTCATTTTAACAACTGTCTAAAACTGCAGTACACTGAAGACATATGTACCATCATAAAAAACAAGCATTAACTGAATTCACTAACCTTTGGAATCCTTTTTCTTGTCAAGGCTAGATTGTGCACATTGTTATTACTTCTGGCTTCTTTAGAGGGATAATCTTCATTATTTTCATCCACTCCTGTAGGACCTGAAACATATAATTGCTATATTGAATATAAATACCATTTATCTTTCAAGAGCAAAAAGCCATAAAAGTTAATTTAAATAATACACATGTTATAAGCTGTTTGCCTTTCCACACTGTCCCTTTTGCTCAAATTACTTAATGAGAAGTTTAAGATTAAAACGTAAGAACAAAATAAAGGCTTTCTTATCTGATTCTGAATTATGGATTAAAAAGTTGCAGTAATCCTGTAAGAACAAGCAGATGTGCATCCAGATGACTAAAAGTTTCAGCATCCAACCAGAAGCATTCCTGTCATGCCTCAAGACTTTGCTAACAGAATGATACACTATGCGTGGTTTTCCTCAGGAAGTCAAAAGGAAATTTGATACATTTTTTCTCTGGAATTTCCTTTGTGCATTTTTATTAGGCTTAAGGCAACAGAAGCAAAAACATAATATTATGTAAGGGGCACTCAGACTCTGCTCATTAATGACTATTTTGCATTTCGATAAACTGACTGTTATGAGTGGCTACCATAAGGTTAGTGTTCAAAATGTTGAAACTTGTGCATAATATAACATGTTTTGTACAACTGAGGTGCATACCGGATGCAGGTAAAGGCGTGCCACGGAAGAGCTCATAAAATTTGGACAGGTAGGTGATCATCTTGGTCTTATCCAGCTCTTGGTCTGCACACAGCTCTTTCCCAGATGTAAATGGACGTATTCCAAATTCACGCTCACTTACGTCAAAAGCAAGCTGAAGGTTTTCTATCTGGTTTTCCTCATTTAGGGAATCAAAATCTCTGAAGAAAAGTAAATGAGGAAAATTGTTATAGTTTTTGCTATAAAATGTCATTCAGTCTCAACTTGAGTCTCATGCTACAAGAAGAATCTACAGTATTAAAACTGTAATTTAATTTGAACACAGTAGATACCAAAAGGTTGAGGTGACATCATACAGTGTAAAAAAGTAGAAAAAAATTTAAAGAAATTGGTGGTAAATTACAAACATGGAAAGACTTCACTGACAAATACCAGACCATTGTATAAATAGCAGTAACCTAGCAGCTGCACACAAACAACTGTGTCATTTTGTAAGGGTTTAGGGGAAACCCTGGCTTTTATTCAGACAAACCCCAATAACAATCTGCTAACAATATTATAATATAAGCAAACTTTTTATACTGTATGTATTTGAAGTGGCCCTGGTGTTCATCATTTTACTCTTGGCCAACAGAGAATTGTTTGATGTCATGTCATGTTAATGTACCCACCCTGCCCTTGTTGAAAAGTATCATATCCAGCATATTTAGCACACCCATGGGAGACTTCACAGCATGTTGTTACCAAACACATTTTGTTACAAGTCAATCAAAAGATAGTGTACACTGTGCTCATATAAAATTACACCATTGATACTACAGTTATGCCATGCTTCAGGCCAGTGCAGACACATTACACGTACATGAGCTGGGGTTTGAAGCGGTGAATGAGGGCACAGAACGCCATGCCGCTGAGCCACGACGAGCACAGGTCAGTTATGTTGACGTCTCTGTAGCCCTCTGTCTGCTTTTGACACCAAGTGAGGAGTTTCGCTGGTCGGATCTCTGACTCTGTGAAAGAAAAATATCTAAATGAATCCATGCAAAATAGTTCACTATGTAACTTAGATGGAATATGCCCACATGTTTTCCTCCATAAAGTTTAATTTCATAATGGATGTTAATGAAATTAACAAAGTTTCAGGAGCAGGACCACAGCCCTTTCGCATCAGGAAACCACGCCTCGCTCGTCTTCTCGGACACACCTCCAATTACCCAGAAGCCTCTACTTAAACCGCCCTTTCCTAACAACACGTCTTGTCTCAGATCTCTAGACCCCACCTCCCACCCCATATCTCATCTGTCCTCCTGCTGAAGACATCTCCATCTACAGGTGGGGGGGGTCCTGAATCGGCTGAACGGATCGCTGAGACAGAGCCCCCACCCACAGTCTCCCCGATCCAGCCATCGATCAATCAACAATCATCAATAAATATATTAATTGCATTCTCTGATGTGGTGTGGTCCTTGCTAGTGAAGATATGGTGTGGATATGTGGTTGGTTATACTTCTCACTGATTTTACATAAACTGCAGACCATTTGATTATTAGTTCAGCCTGATTTAAGACTAAACAGTGTGACTATCAGAACACATGCACCAGCAAATGTGACAAAAACAATTCAAAATGAAATGCAAAAGGTTTGTTATGCATGGAAGACTGTATTCTTCATGTTTATGTTACATATTTCCTACACGTCACATCTGTGTGTTCAGAAATATAGTAGCGAGCATGTGTTTGACACAAAGCTCCTCCTTTAAAGAATCCTCCTACAGGGACCAAGAGTAAAAATAAACATCAGATTGTGACTTGTGCTCTCAATAAAGAGAGTTCAGGGAATAAGATCTAATGAGATTTTAAATTTGTATATATATATATATATATATATATATATATATATATATATATATATATATATATATATATATATATTTTTTTTTTTTTTTTTTTTTTTTTTTTTTTTTTGTAAAGTGGCTAAGTGACTATTTTTATTACAGTATACATGTTTTACTGTGAATCTGAATATTTTAAATAATCATAATTAAATAAAGACAAGTGGGCGGGGTTATGTAGCAGGTGAGGACAGTGCTTTTCTGAACACTCAATCATGTGATGCAGGACAATACAAGATTACTCAAACATGCAGCAATCAATCTTAATAAAATACTGAGCAAACAAATGATGAGAGACAGCAGTTTTAACAATGTTAAAAAGAAAATTAGATTTGACACAGTAGGTGTCTTTTAAAAATACATAATTACAATGAAAGGTCTAATGTCTGGCTACACAATTTCAGCCAGGCTAAAGGTACAGTAAGTGACACTAACCTCGTCTGCGGAGATTGACCGGTCGTCGAATAGTGGCAGCTCGTTCCAGAGAGCAATGCTTCAGTTCTCCACTAATGTACAGCTGTCGCACCTTATGTAACGAAAGACAAGTTTAAATAACTTTGCCTATTGCCGTGCAAACAATAGAGCAGTCTCAGGTGACAATGAAAGATAACCTGGTGCGGTCGGACAGAAGACACGTTCAGGTTGGGGTATCGCGTCCCAGGGTCGACGGTGTACTGCTCAAAGTTTTTGTAATGTTTTCAGGTGTCGTCTGATGAAGTAATCGGTAAACACTTTCTCTGCCAAAATAAATGAATAGATAAATAAAGTGACACAACATAGTTTCAACTACTGTATACTATTAAACAGAATATTTGAACATCGGCTCACATAAAAAATTACTTGTAAAAATAGTTTGCTTGTACCTCTCTGCCAGTACCTCCAGCACAGGTCGACCCTCAGCCCAGCTCTTAACCATCCAAGCCAGATCAAACGCAGCAAGAAAACCTCGAGCACAACCTGTTCCCATGGGCCAAAAGGGCTGCAAAAGTACATTAGACTAACTGATTAATTGTTATTGACATTCTTGCACTCTGATAAGATTTTTTTTTATAGAGGTCACTTTTTTCCTCATAATTACTGGTAGTAAAAGTATGTTTCTGCGGGTCTTCACATCTAAAACTAGTGGTAAATGAAACCATGCATGTTAAAACTGGAAATGTGACAAAGTGTGAGAGCTAGCAAGGGAATTAGTAGGAATTTCCTTTACTACTGTTAGAAAATTAGATAGACTGGAAATAAATTAGAATACTAATTCTAGAGATTCAAAATAAATGATAGAATTAAACATATATAAAGTGGCCGTTTATAGATCCATTTTTCATCCACGATTCACAATTTGTATTTACTGTAATTATTAGTAATGTGAGTGTGTGTGCTTATACAATGAAGTTTTATATGAAGTAGTCTTTACCTCAAGCAGACTATCACCAACCAGTGCCACCAGCAGCTGGTGTCCAAACCTCTCCCGCACCAGAGCAGCATTCTCAGAGGCGTACATGCTTGTAAAATCAAACATTGCTACATCTGGCTGGCCGCAGTGGTTCAAGGCAAAATCCAGCATAGGAAGTTGGTAGTTGGTGCCAAAGTCAGCTGCCTCCCGGGCGTAGCAGAGAAGAGCTTCCTGGTTGACATTTTCACTGCTCAGCAACATCTGTGTGTCTATGTAATCCTTTTGTAGGAAAACATATAATTTTACTTGAGAGTCTCGCCTAGTGAACTCTTCTGAAGGAGTTAGCAGAAAAACTTACATTCATAACGACGCCTTTGTCCAGCAGACTCTGTTTCTTGGCAGTCATAACAAAATAATGTGTGTTGTCTTTGTAGTACACAATGTTCTCCAAATCTACACCTGTAAAAAAAGACAAGTTTCTATTGGAATTGCGGAAATAATATAATGTAAACATTGCATAAATTCTTGTGGCTTTGTTTCATTTTTGCATTTTCATGTATGTTCATTGTTTCCTTGACTAAGTGTCTTCTATGTCATGTATTGTGTGAAAGTGTAAAGCCTTGGAATCACATTTATTTTGGGTGACAAAGTCTAGGGGCCTCATTTATGAATCCAAGTGCTAAATTATGAGCATAGACTGACAAAATGGAAGTGGTATATTTCCTAGCTTTTTGCATTAAAATTACTGTCGATACTATGATACACATACGACATCTTTCACAAAACTGATATGCATGGCCTCAAGGTTTGCATTTGTGGTGTCTGTGTGAGATACAAATGTCAGCTGTATCAGGTTTTTGCTCTCCTTAACCTATTTTGCACGTGAGCAAATGCTTGAAAAATTAGACTCTCAGTAATGAGATTATTGCATTACTTTCCCTTTATAATTATTTTTTTTCTTTTAACCAAACTATTCTGCTCTGTACTGCCAGTTTTCTAATCTTTCACACATACCCGTTTCTTCTTTAAGATCCATGAAGAACTTCTGGTTAAAGATAAAAGCCACTCCACTGATCTCCTCCACTTTGGCTTCAGCAGTTGTGTTTCTGTTGACGAAGTTGGCAGTAATGGCGATGGCCAGTTTACCTCTAAACTCTTTTCTTTTGAACCCTTTAAAAAGGATCAAAACAGAGAAGTAAGAACCTAATTACAAGGTAGTTAGTTCTTAGAAACAAAAACTTTTAATAAACTATTTTCTACTTATTTAATGTAATACTTTAAATTAAAAGGACATTTCAGTGTTGACTGCTGGTTTTCTATAAATAGTAAAGCTTTGGACACTGAAACACACGTTGAGGGGAAACATTTTGTTGTTAGTTGTCTTTATTTAGTCTATGATGCAAACTGGTTGTGAAACAGCTGCTTTAGCCATGTAATAATGCAGCCATTTTCCTGTCACTCAATTGATCACTAAAGTAACTACTATATTAGGACAGCCCCATATATAGAATTAATCCTCGGAGGTCCTGTCCAAAGTGGGCTGACAGCAAAGGAAAAGCATCTCCCCAAGGCTTATTCACAATTTGGAAAATGAGCTACGTATTCAGCACTGGCCGAGAAATGCCCTTTTTAGGAATACGTATCTAGTGTAAAATGCTTGTTCGATGACAACATTTTAAAGCGAGAAAGCACAACAATGAGACATAACATGGCATTGATCCAATAAGTTTAAATTTGTTCTTGTACAGAGGCTAAGATCTGCTTTTTGTAAGGACGTCCACTCTCCTCTAAAGCAGTGGTTCCCAAAGTGGAGGTCAGGACCTCTCGAGGGGTCGCAAGACAAAATCTGGAGGTCGTTAGATGATTTCAAGATGTAATTTTCTACTTCTGACTTGGTATTTATTCTATTCTGGAAGCATTGTGCTTAACTGAATTTTGATCGTATAAAGCAACAAACTACTAAAACAAATGCATTCTAACTCCTTTTTCAACTTGAAATTATTGCAGACATTTAATTTTACATTTTACAGACATTTATTATTACATTTATTTTTTTTGCTGTGGGTGTTGCCAGTTGGTTACATGGTTATTTTGGGGGTCCCAGTCTGAAAAGTTTGGGAACCCTTGCTCTACATTACACATTTAGTTAATTTGAATTGGTTAAGCCTATTTGATCAAAATTTCCCATCACTGGTTTCAGGAAAGATCCAGAAAAGTTTACATTTATACATTTGAGCCGATGTGGCCACTTGTTCACTAAGAAAACAGGAAATCCAGAGCATAGATGTAAAAACGGCAAAAATATGTGGTAAAAATAGCAGGTCTTAAAAAGTTAGTGCCAGGGTCAGATGAATGTAATACAGAGTAAAATGGTTTAAACATTAAAATCAATCAATATAAAGCAATCAAGTTACACAAAACAATTTAAAACTTGTTATTGAGTGGTACTGAATTGGACTAGATGAACTGTTAAGTGACCTACAAAATCAACTTCAGCCACGAGTAAAGTATTAAAACAAGTGGTTTATTCTTGTTCCTTTATCACTTACCATCAAGAGTGTTTCGACGTCCATCAGCTCCCACAATCACATCAAAGTCAAAGTTGGCCACAGGATGATCAGCAGGACGAATTGCAGCACGCCAGCCACTCTCTGTTATCAAGAAAGTATTTTAGTTTCTTATGTAATCCAAGCATTTTAATTTGTTGGATATTAGAAAATGTGTCTTGCTGATAGAAACAACAGCAGTATGCTCCTGTTGGGTGAGGTTCAAACCTGTTTGGTGGCCTCACTTCTGTGCAAACTGTTTTGTACAAGCTAATAAACGATAAGTAATGCACATTTCTGAAACTACACAAATCTACTTAAAAACATGTTGTCTTGAAAATAATTTACCATCAGTTTCTGCATTTCTCTGTGCATGGTTGGATCAAATTATCACAGCAGTCTGCAGAGTAATAGCACCATGTCAAAAATGTATTCCATGACGTCAAGGTCGACTAGTTTGTCACACAGAACAGAGGGATAAGTGTGGGTTTAAAATTAGGCACAGCTCTTGTTATCGTTGTATAGCCTTTATAGTTGAAGAGAGTACACCTGACAGCCCTAGGCAAGTTATTTTTGAACAGATTTGTGAGTGACAATGTCAACAAGTCATTTTGAAAAAGTTCTTTTTGTTGTATGTAGTCTATACTCCGGCTGTGACATGTGACTAAGATTTCAGTTTACTTTCTCCCTACAGTTACATTAAATGGTGCTGATAATATTATGTAAGTAGTTGTAGTTAACATTGAATCACTAGGTGCTGCCAGGCGCAAAATGACCTGTGCATGGAGAATAAACTAATCAAAACTGAACTAGCTAAAATGTTAAAGGGAACAAAGAAACGTGCTTGTAAATTAGGAAGTGTGCATGGTCTTTCAAAGTACTTCCCAAAATGCTATTTATAACTGGATATCCGTCTGTTTATTGCTGTTGATGAAATCTAATACTGCTCACAGAGGCGTCCAATGAAGCTATCATCCAAATACCTTTATTTTCCTGGTCCTCGGGAGGTTCCAGCAATTTGATAAACTCTGTGTTGATATGAAACTCTACAGCAACAAGCAGGGCCACCTTCAACAGGATGAGCTGCAGCTGTTGGATACCTGTTAAAACCAGCACCTACTTTGAATAATTGCAACACATTTGTGAAAAACTGTCATTGTTGACAACTACCTCATTATTGTCTTGACGTCTTTTAGCTTACCGGTATTTTGTGCTAAGTACAAGCAAAATAAGATAGCCTTTGTTTTATAATGAGGAAATTCCAGTTCAAGAATAGTAGGAGAGTAAAACTTGCAATTAAAAAGATAAATAACTTTCAGAATATGAATTTAACGCACTGTTCAGCAAAAACATATAGTGACAAAAACTAGTACACAAAGTGGTGACAATGGCTGTTGACAGTGCAGCATATGAACAGACTAAAACACCAGTAAAGTGGTTGCACTATATTATAGAAATATTCACAATATATTACTATGACTATATTCATGCACAATACAGCATTTGGACAGAATACACAGTTGATTACCGCTATTTAAGAAAATGCAATGTTAAAATGTCTACTTACTGATATGGTCTATGGCTCCAGCACAGAATTTTCCATAAAACTTTTTGGCCCCAAGCCCTCGTAGATCATGAATGGTGAAGGGCCAAAGGTGCAGCACGTTGTGTCTGGAGAAAGAGTCTCGTTTCTCAATTACCACCACTTTGGCTCCCATCAGTGCAAGTTCAATGGCAGTCCGTAACCCACAGGGCCCTCCTCCAATAATTAGACACTAAAGGAGAAAAAAGTTACATATTTTAATTGCAGATATTGACGCTTTAGTCATTTTCTCTGGGATTAGGATTACTTCACTTTCTGTGCTAGGGAAAGAAACTGCATGTGAAAAACAATGTCTTAAATTTATAGCTATCAATGTAAAACTTACTGTTTATTCCTCACATAAATGTAAGAAAAGAAAGTATTACAAGTATTTTATCTTGCCATGTTTTATATATACACATGATTGAAAAATTGAGTTTAAATGTGCTGATTAATTTTGCTGAGTTTTTTACAGAGATGATTTTGGTTACCTTATTTAGTTTTTTGAGACAACTAGATTTAACAAAAAATGTGCAATAAACTTCTAGTTCTGATGCTCTGCTTCATGGCAAAGTTTGGTAAAAAAAGATGCATTTTGAGAAAATAGGGTGCACTAAAATGTCCACCCCTGGTGATGTTATTTCATAGACTATGAATGTGCCCTAAAACAGCATTAGACATACAGTACATACCTATATTTACAACTGATTTCACAGAGTCTTGCTTATAGCTCAAAAATACCTTGAAAACAGGTTTTATTACATTGAGCTCGCACACTTCACCACAAATATGACTTTTAACTTGGTCTTGTAGCACCACTTACATGTCTCTATTTAAAACCATACTGTGTAATATTCTAGAAGCAAAGCAATATCCTTTCTAAGAGAAAAGGTGATTGCAGACCCACTACTAAATCTCTTAGTGCACTTTTATCTCACATAAGAACACTTAACTTAAATGCTGTGTTCTTCAAGCACCTGGGAGGTTTGAAGCTTGTCGGGATGAAAGATAAGGAAGTGTTTCTAGGCACTACAAACATAACACTGCAAAAATAATTGCTCGGAGGAATGTTTGCTCTGCATCTATCACTAAACCATTTTATGTTTTTCATTTATAACTTCTTGCTCATGTTTCTGCCTGATGAGGATGAACAAATGTATGAGGTCATTACTGTGCATGCTGGTACCTGTAAGTGTAGTGTGATACTGTGCTAAGCAAAAACATGAAAAAAATTAGAAATACTATTCTAGTTACTGGTGGTATTAGTAGTTATTTGTTTATAGCTGCTAAACCCATCTTTATCTTTCCTATGGTGCGCAAAACATATCCGATATTTAGACAGGACTTCAGCCTTCCTGCTTTTCTGGATGTCCACTATCACTGAGGACACAATATTAGCTTTGTACACTGCACCTTCTGCCAGCTGTTCAAACTCAGGAGCTGTGCACTTCAAAAGAAAGATGTTTGACTCCATAGAGATGCCTGCTCAGTGTGTTGTTCAGTTTCTGGTTGGATGTGGGGGATGAGTAAGATAAAGTCTCACCATGAGTCACCTGGGGTTATGACAAGCAGCACAAAATACTTCTCTTTCTTTTTTCGTGTCTCAAAATCTTATGTTTCCAATTATGCCGCCATTAAAATATTGATACTTGCTACGCACAAAATAGGGCTTTGGCACAGCATACAAATATGTTGATTTTTGTGGGTTCTCACGCTACACAAGAAAATTATTCTTTTCTCTTAATCAATAATAAGCAAGTATATGGAGGCACACCATAGTTGAACATCCAGTAATACCTCTCTAAAAATGGCAAAAAAAAAAAAAAAAAAAAAAAAATATATAATATATATATATAATATATATATATATATATATATATTATATATTATATATATATATATATATATATATATATATAATATATATATATATATATATATATATATATGGTGCCGCTTGTAGCAGAAGTAATTATATTTAATCTGAAAGTATTGCCTTTTCAATCTTCAAATGTATTAAGTGACATAAAGTGACATAACATTTATAAAATAAAATTATTCAAATATGGACAGCTGATATGGACAGCCTGTTCTAAAGTCTCAGTACTAAACTGTGGGAAACCCTGAAAAATGCTGAGAATTTGTTAAAGGTTGCCGTTTTACATTTTAGCCTGTTTTCACAGATGTGGGGTTTCCGTATGTGTCACTGTCAGAGGTTAGAAGTGGGCTTTATCCTGTTTCCATTCACTATGTTATCACAGACACAAGCGTGTGCTGATAACGGTAAATGTGCTGACCATTAAAATGCTCTGATACAAATTCTCCTTCAGTGCTGTTACAATATTAAATTTAGTGTTAGCAATTTGTTTGAGAAAAAAACAACAACATTACAATAACAATTATTGAGTCCATGAATTAACAAAAGTAATATCCTTAATCCTATATCCGTTTTTCAGTCTCTAATTACTGTGGTTGGAGCAAGGCACAAGATGAGACGAGACACAAGATTTGGTTCATAAGAATGAGACAGAATGAGATTTGATAAAAAAAAATACATTGTGCAAATCACAAAACTGTTTACAAATTTTGGCCTCAAAGTTGCTTAGTTAAAGCTTAGCTGAGGTTCTTGTTGTCAGTTATAGTTACCACTGATTTTGGAACTATGGCTTCTCAAAATGTGTAACTCACACTCAATTGACCCCTGCTGTACTTATTATGCCACATATTTTCTCGTCTGTGATCAGTTTTATTGTGATAAAAATACTACTATTATATAAACAGGAAGAAAAAAATGTTTTATATAGGCTTGTTTCAAGATACCAGATACCTATGTGATTTTGTAGTTCTTACAATATTGTGATCTGTATACGCCTAATCAAACAAATGCTTTTTTTCTATTCCCAATAGAGTTAAAGCTTAAAACCTTAAAAATCAACAATACAACATAGGAATAAATCTTGCCACAGGCGCAGTTTTGTAACAAGCACTTTCTATGCAATATTCTCAAGCATTTACTTGACAGGTTCTGTTAGACTTGTTAACTTTTATTGTTACGTGTCACTAGGTCCAGATGTGTCGGGCCATAAAACAAAGCTGACATCACATCCTTTAAAACAGTTCTGGCAGAAATGAGTGACCATCATCAGCTACATTACTGTTTCAATAAAGATTTTGTTAACTTGATGTTTTGGTTGAACAAAAACATGATAACTAAGCTATTACTATTCAAATTTGAAATACATTTTGGAATAAATCTGCATTTGAATAGCATTTGTATAAATATTTTATGCACTTTTGAACAAACCAATAATTCCAGTTTGCAGAATATTTAATTAGTGTATTTTTAAGGACTTTTGTACTACTTACTTAAAACTGTATATCATGTCTCTACCAGTAAATGTTCTCTCATTTTGGGTCAACTTTGACAAGACAGCAAAATCTCCCAAACTCTGAACATCTTTCTCTCTGTTGTTCAGGATGAGTCTACTTCATACTTTGAACAGCGGTAAAACCAAGCCAAATAATTTGAGCTGCTGAGTGATGCTGTCTGTCTGTGTGTGCAATAAAAACACTCTTTCATGAGCTGATGGCAAACAGGTAATCATACTGCAGCAGGCTTCCCGACTCCCTCTCATCACCTTTACAAGACCTGACTGATGTTTTACTGTCTCTACAGCAGCATGTACACAAAAGAAAACACCTGCATATACTAATTTGACTCACACATTCTTTACATCAGGGGTCTCCAACCTTTAGTTCAAGAGCTACCAGTAGCTTGCCAAAGGATTTTAGAATCACGCAAATTATGTATTGTTACTCAAATTTAATTTCTTACATGCCTATTTCTAGTGTAAATGTATCTCTAGATGCCAAATTATGTTCACTTCTAAATAGACATTGGCAAAATTTTCATATAGGCCACTTATCTATGTCATAGTTGACTTTAATTTTTTGTCATCACTAAAAGTAGCAATTGTAACGCTTTCCTTTGTGACCAGTTTATAATAGAAACTATAGTTATTGATTTATAGGAACTTAGACATTTATTTGCAGTTTATAGTTTATAAATGTTTACCTTTTTTTTTGTTGTTGTTCTTTTTAAATTCAATTCTATACATAGAGACCCTTGAAACCTTAGCCTAGAGAATTTGATCTGATACCTGCTCTGTATTATTTTATACAACTGCTAAAACAGAGTTGAGTCTATCTGGAATTTTCCAAACTACTGACCCATTTCAGAAACACAGTCTGGAGACACAGACCCTGGAATGACCTGGTGCAAAAGGTACCACCTTGGCGCTTGAAGTAGTTAATAAGCCCTTACCTAAAAGATGCATGTTTGCGTGAGCATCTTTAAGCGGTTTATTTAACAATTTCTTAAAACAGCAGTAGCCTAGTGAATGCAAGTGCTAATAAAGAGATAAGTAGTGCTAATTCAAGTATCATACAGTATCGTAAATAATACAGAGAAATTGAACATTGGTTACACTGGAAATAGGGTCGCAATTTGATTTACCTTTATAATTCTAAATTATTCAAAGACAAAATCAAAATTAAAAATTAAAAATAATTGAAAAAAGTCAGATTCGCAACAGAGAAAAAAATAGTTCATAAAAAGTTTATAAAACATTGAACCTACCCTTGTGCCCACAGCAGCTTGGCCTTTCCTATACTCCTTATGGGACATTCTCTTGTCCAGTTTGGCCCACAGTGCTTTGGCTTTCCAGCAGGTAACTTTGGCCTTCAGATCAGCGTAAAATGTGCTGCTGTCTGAGGGATCCAAATCCAGTTTTCGGCACATTACGTTGAAGGCTTGCAGCGTGCCCTTACATGTGGACGCCTGCACAAAATTTTCAAACAGTTTGGCCACGTTGTCCTCCTCTGTCTCCCCCATCGTCCTGCTCTTGTGGTGGAGAGTAGATGTGCTGCTGCTAACCCCAGTCCTCCTCCAGATATGGCTACTCCCTCTGCTACTTCATGGTGCCCCCGTCTGCAGAAGAAACACATAAGGTCTGATGTCATTGGGTAAGACTTCTGCACAATCGCTGTAGGCAACACTTGTCTCCTCATGCTCTATGATTAGTCCTGATTCACTTCATTACTTCAACATTTTTCTGTGTTTGTTGTCTCACTACTGTAGACAAGGCAGATGTGTTTTATTTACCCCATGGCTTCAGCCTAACACAATAAATAGCTTCAGACTGGTGAACTAGCTCCACTATTATCTATTGACAAAAACATTCCATCCAAAGGCATGGCAGTGATAGAATATTAAGGAGTCACTCTATTGTAGATAAGCAACTTACTGTAAGTGCATCTTAACATAGGCAAGGCCAAGTCCTATAAAAAGCAGCTGTTGTAAGACTTACAACCAACAATCTAATTTTGGAAATGCTAATTAGCTTTCTCAAACAAACAACAGCACAGTGGCTAAGTACCATTTTAGGATAATTAAATAAAACAAACTTTTATGCAATGAGTGTGAAAGTTTTCAGAACCTTGTTGTGCAGTATATATCTAGGTGTGTTTTCCACTCTTCAAAGAAACCTTAACCTTAAGAAGAACTGGTCATTCATGACTAGTGTGTGGACTGATTATATATGACTTGTGGCATGTTGGCTAGTACTTTCCTGATTAATAGTTATATGCGTGAAACATGCTGCTTCTTTTGAGAACAGGCAAAACTGAAATTAATATTTTCTCCAATCAACCATCAAGTGTTTTTCAAATGAGGCCCAAATATCCATGTCTGAAAGATCAAAGTGGATTTTCTGCATTTAGCGTGCAAGCTCTCATGGGTGGAGGCCACAGTTTCCTCCAGTTTCCAGGGAAATTGCTTTTGATATTTTAACGTCCCATAGAGCAGGATAGACAGGTCATGCTAGATTTGCAGAGACCCTAGCAGTAATCCCCCCACTGTCACCACCAGCAGCACAGGGCCTCAGGTGGCTCTAACTGAGCATAAGCCCAGCTTTTGTCAAAACTACCACATTTGACAGGCCTGCAGCTCCACAGACCAACGTGATCTCCCTCTTTCAATTCTGCTTCTGTACTTATCTGTTCAACAGCACAAAACAAGGATAAGTATTCCTTCTGGCAATCAGTGTTACACAATAGCAAAACTGGGCTTAGATTAGCCAACTCTCATGTAAAGAGTTTATTCCCCCTGTTTTGGTCAAAGGGCAATTTTTTACCCAAATCTTCCAATAGTTTTTAAATTCTCACAAAAAATTCAGAAAGTCAGACATTCATACGGTGTGTGCGTGTGTGTCCGTGTTTTCAAAAATTCAATTAACTAAAAATGTCAAAAGTAATCCTGAAATCTTGCGGCAACATTGCCAACATTACAGAGTTAAATTAAATTTGAATATAATAGACTCAATCACTAACAAATTAGAAAAAAACGAAACTCAGTCCTAATTTAAATTAAATTCTTTGCACAACTCTACCCACGTGCCTTTGGAAGTCAACTGATTCACATAGTCTGTATCATCAATGTTTGCATAACTAGTTATTTAGGCAAATAACCGCTCTGAAGCAGCACATGGGCCAGCTCCTGTCACCTGAGGCTGCTCCCCACAGTGACAAAACACTGTGCCACGTGGATCACAGAGCAGCAGCATCAGCAGGAGCACCTCTTTACCAGCCCACCCACTGACCTCAGCAGTCTGCTATTCATAATTCACCAGATTTCTTTCTCTAAAACCATCAACGAGTGCCCTTCGATGACAGACACAGACACATAATATATGACAGAAGTGCTTTCATCCTTCAGGCTCGGCACATGACAGGGTGGAAGAGAGGACTTTCAATTTTAGCATGTGGTATGTGAGGATCTAGGGTGTAATGATGATTCAAGACTGGACTACATAATTGTTGGCCTGTTAGGAACGAAAAATAATACTTACCACCACAAACGATTCTAGAGATTGTATTTTTTCATAGTATCTGCTTCCTCTCTCCTTATTTGAGGCAAGGTATATTTTTGTTCCCTAAGCAACACACATAATCCTTATTTTAAGACTTTAGTGCAAAGTCAACATTGCACAAAATTAATCTAAAACTAATGTGTGTGGCTGAGTTTGTAGTCAATTTCAAAAGATGTAATGTGTACGGTATATCAAAATCAGTCAGTTTTTGTTTGTTTTTTTCAATTACATAATTTATGTTGATTTAACAGCATTGGCTTGAAAATACTAATGATTATTGCTGCTTCCATAACTTTTGCTTTGGTTTAAAACTTCAAAGGATTTCATTTTGCTTTCAGGATTAAGAAGAACCATTATAATTATTGAAACCATGTGTTAAATGTGTCAGATGAAAAGGTACCATGGATTAAGTCACTGCAGTTCAGTGCTCACACAACATTGTCTGAGCCAAAGTTCTATGACTTCACCATCTCAGACCTGACTGCATGGAAAGTCACTTGTGGGCAGACGGAGCTCAGCCACAGAACGGCTGTAAAAATACAAATAATGACAGACAAAGTGGAAAGAATAATGGACAAACCCTCCCACCACGCATCAACGGACCACTGTATCATGATTAAAAGGATCAGGGAGTTTACAGAGGGTCTTGAGAAGGTACTTATCGGCTGTTTTTTTTAATATTATATGTCTTGTCTTCATAAATTCTATTTCGTTTACGTGTCTACTGACTTGCTTTTAGAGGTGGGCGATATGACGTTATATTGAAGATTTGCAAAAACAGATTATCAAGTTTATTACGTCTAAACAAAACAAAAACAAAAGTTAACATAAACTTTCAAATAGACAAGTTTATGTGATTAGCAAAAGTCATATAAAAAAGAATAGTGCTTTCTAAGACACATTTTTTATTAAAAGGAGCACTTACACTAGAAAATGTCAATCTTAAATAACACATTAAGTGAATAAATGCTTACATTAAGCAACATTTTTCTAAATTTGATTTGTTTTTATAGTCCTCCTCCAGTAAGATTTGCCAATAAAACATACTTGTATATTTCTTGTGTTAAAGAAAATACACTACTTTTCTTTTGTAAAAAATATATTTATCCAGTGATTATTTGACAAAACTTAGACGTCAAGTAATTGAGGTCTAAGTTCGTGGTACTTTTTTTTTTTTGTAATTTAGTAAAAGTATAATAAATGCAGCAAAAAATAAGACAGCTGTGTACTATCTGAATTGAATAATTGTTTTTTAGTTCTAATCAGAAGTGCAGCTCTCTGATTGACTGTGCTTGGGTGGTCCACTTCAGATTCAATTTGTTTGTTTGTTTTTTATTTCAACAAAAATAAATATACATAGATATTAACCATGTGTCGAAGGATTTACCAGAGGAAGTTGTCAGATTTAAAACCTAAATCAGCTACTCCGTCTTTAACACAATGTTGTTGTACTGATCCAAATATCTTTATGGAGATTTTTTTTTTTTTTTAATATCGCCCAGCCCTACTTGCATTGTGTTTTCCAGAAAAGGCTCACTGTCATATATTAAATGAGAAGAATGTTAGGAATCTGAAAAATGTACCTGTCTCTCACCTGGCCAGCTCAGAGAGTTAAAAAGCACACACACAGACCCACAACAGAACAAAATGGGCTTACGGAGGATTTACTCAAATTATAGTGTGTCATCTACGGTAATAACATGCTACATTTGAGGTTTTACTCTTTTCAGGAAAATGGTTTGGGGGGAAAAATGAGCAGAACTATTAAGAAGTGAAGAGGGGAAATACATGATGGAAACTCCTTAAGTTGCTAAGTGTTTTAGATTTTTGTCTTTGATTTATGAAAAAAGCAGTCAGATTTAAAACCTAAATCATGCTTGCAGAGTGAAAATCAACTACCCCAACTTTAATATTATATACAATGCTGCGCAGTACATATTAGTGGTCATTTTTTTTACTGCTGCTGTAAACATTTTTTTACGGCAAAGACAGCACAACTGAATCTAAATGGCAGAAAAAGAAAATGTCTTGTGATTGGGCTGGGTAAATCATGCTGCTAAGCGCAAGCGCAGACAATTTTCCTCTTAGTTGTGAATGAATGAAACAAAGTCTGAGGAGTAGAATCAGAACTTAAATCCTAAATAGCCTAAAGTCAGTAGAAAGATTGTAAAACAGTTAAGAAGTCTTCAGTATATTGTCAGTTGCACTGTTTCAAACGATCTCTTTATTGTAAATTGTGATTAATGTAGGCCATACTGCCTTTTTTTGTTTGTTTGTTTGTTTGTTTGTTTGTTTGTTTGTTTGTTTGTTTGTTTGTTTGCTTTCTGGAAGTAAACAAAATTACACAGTGCAACTTAAAATAATTTTACATTTTTGTGAAGTGGTTGAATTTAGAGTAAAAAATAATAATAAGGCCTGTCTGAAAATCTGAATGAAACAACAGCCAAGTGTCCCACCACCAGTCACAATGTTTTTTCAGCTCACATAGCTCCAGGCTTTGGGAGTACAATAGGAAGCCGGACGGCACAGGGCAACATTGGAAGTGCTGGAAAATGTTTAGCGTCGCCAACGAATAACAGTAATTACAGAGCAGACTAAAGAAAACCAGGAAGGAACCTTCTGCTGGCTTGATAAGCAGCCAATGTGTCTCCAAAACAGCTTCAGCTCTGCCCTGCACGAGTCATGAATACACTCAGAAAAGGTTCATAGTGAGCTGAATATCATATGGTTGTATAGTGTCATAGTCAAAGGTGAAAAATACCCATTTTCAGTAAGCTCAAAGGGGCTGTGCTTGTGACTGCAGGGAGGCGTGTTTGCCACATGACTTCACTGGACAATGATTTATCAAGACATGCAGGGTAAAAAGCCACACTGAACCAAAATCTCTCAAAAACAATTAATTTGACCAGTTGTTCTGACCTAGATTCTACATTTCAGATGGGATAATTTACGTTTGATCAAGAGAACACAGTGACTCTTGTGGTGCAAAACTGCCTGCACTTCCAAAGACATTTTTTTTTTTTTGCAAACAGGGCGGGCTGAGGGATTGAGAGACAGGATTACAGTCTGGCAGGAATAGAAATCGCAGTAAGCCAACAATCGCTAAAAACAGAATCAAAATAGAGAAGTGTTATGTTACAATAACAGCACATGACCTGTGAATATAACAACACAAGGGGACAGCAACTGTTTCAAACGCAGTGTACAAAGGTCAACTTGATGGAAATCGATTCAGAGACAAAAAAATATTACTCTGGTTTAGCCGCTATTTGGCACCAATATATTTCTAAAGATGGTTTTGTGTTTACAATCAGCTAAATGCTCCATTCCTATAACTAAACAGTAAATTTGACCTTACAGTCTAAACATTACAGGAAGTTGATATGTAAATGTGGGCTGAACAAAGAGCTAAACTGATTATTGTGTGTTCGTGTTAGCAAGCAGAGGAGCCATGAATTATATATATTACTATGTAAATGTTAAGGTGCAGAATATAAGTGTAACAGTCTTTACATCTCCATTAAATGAATTTACTGACAGAAGCTGGGCTACATTTGGTATGATACCTGATTTACATAAAATAAATGGAAGAATAGAAAAAACAGAAGTTGGCCTTTAAGTACATCCTAGCTCTCACAAATTCTTCAGCACATTTTTTATTCACAAGCCTTATTTTTGGCTGCAATAATCTCTTTTCACACACGGCAAAAGTGGAAGCACATATAAAGTGCTGTTTTCAGCTATCATTAAGATAAATAAAATACTTTATCATTTCATTCAGACAGAAAATAGCAGCTTGACTTGATCACAAAGTGCTGCATTTTTGGTAGAAAAGACAAAACCTCTCTATATATAATATTATAGAATATTATATGATATTATATTATATTTAGAATAGAATAGAATAGAATAGAATAGAATAGAATAGAATAGAATAGAATAGAATAGAATAGAATAGAATAGAATTGAATTGAATTGAATTGAATAGAATATCTGTTTCAGAATGTAAACAAAAACCTGTCACACTAAAAACATTACACAGTTTCATGTCACTCATACAGTGGAGCTCTGTAGAAGCTGTCAGCACCACACCTTTCTTTATCACTGTTTAGACCATTACAAGCCTCGGGCTGGACAGGCGCTTTACAGGCAACAGAGGCGGTTCAACAGGTGAGGTAAGCGACTGAAAAGATAAGTGGGTCGAGTTCATTAACATGTACCAACAGTGTTAGCTATGTTTGTAGTGGGACTAAATACACAGCCACTCAACTATGCGCCCATTCAAGGGTAGTCCCTATTTTGCTTTGCAGAAATGTTTGGGGAGCCTTAGCCTCCTCTCAGATGTTGACAATAATAATAATAATAATAATAATAATAATAATAATAAAATAAAAATAATAAAAATAAGAATAATAAGAAGAAGAAGAAGAAGAAGAAGAAGAAGAAGAAAGAAGAAGAAGAAGAAGAAAGAACAAGAACAAGAACAAGAACAAGAACAAGAACATTAAATAGTATAGAGTTTACGGGGCAGGAGTTGGGGTCACATTCTCATCATATATATATACTATTTATATATATATATATTTATATAAAATATATTTATATATATATATGCATGCACACACATATACACAACTTACTGACTTACTGATCAATTGGTCAGAAAATGACTGTGATGATCTAACTTGTCATAACTTGCTTGTCAGTCTGTGCTGTGTGATGCATTATTGTACAATGCCATGTAGTTACAAGTGAGATGAAAATTGAGAGAAACTCTTACCTTTTTTCAGCATCAGTGATTTCATTTTCTAAGGACCTCGGTGAATTCTCTATGAGTGATAAGGTTGGCCCAAGTCAATCTAACCGGCAGCAGCGGGGTTTGTGAGAGAAATGTAGCAGTCAGGAGTCAATGGGCGGTGCTCAAGTCTGACACAACTGTGTTGCTCCACGCCTCTGTTTCTCGAGTTCAAAAGATCGCTCTAACTCTGTCTGATATTTGAGAAGATTCCTGTCCAAGTAAAAAGGAAAGCTCATGGTCTTCAAACGAAATAAACACATAGTATGGCATACAGTTTAATTTAACCAGACTAACTTTTGAACTGTGCCCGGACGCGAGCGACTTCACCGTAATCAAGCGGCAAAAAAAACAAATCGGGATTAAAATACAGATTAAAATTGACAAGAGAAGCCATTACAAGCCTGCTCAACAAGAGCTGATAGTCGAGATCTGATATGCTTTTATAGACAGGCCATGATGGTTCGTGCTGTAAGGACATCTCCTGGACATTTCATGAAACTACACCCACATAAAAAGAAATGTAGCCTATACATTTTGTTATTTTTTGTTCCTATTATATTGTGACTTTAACATAGGCCTAAATAACATATAGTACCATTTGAAAAGCTTTTTTAAAAAAAACAAAAACGAGCCACCAAGGTGTTCATAACTTCCATTGAAGTCATACATAACTTCAAACATCATTTTAGGCTAGGTTAGGCGATTTGGTCACGTGGTGCCGTTTCCCGGCAGCACCCCGCCACGCCCTCGTGACCCTCCGCGCGCTCAGTGCAGCAGCAGCATCAGCATCATTAGCAGGAGCTGCTCAGGAGCTGCAGCATCATGTTGTCAGTCACTCTGCTGTTTTGGCTTCTAGCAGCGCCCGTCCATGCTATCCTTCCTGACATCGTGGACTCCGGCCTCAATCACATTCTGGGAGACGTTTTCTCTCGGAAACAGACGGATTTTGACAAAAGTGTGATGAATGAGGAGCTGCAACAGAAGCCAGGTCTCAGGTAGATTGAACCTCTCATCAGCATCTACATGCAAACAACAGCATTAGATTTAACAGCAAAACGTTAAAGTTACAATATGTTTTTCTAGGTAAATGTCACCACACCTACACCAAATCTACCTTCAAGTCCTCCAAATGACACAACTTACCATTTTGACCCAGTCCACAAATCAGCTCACGTAAGTTTGAGAATTGTGTGTAAACACATTTAGCTTACTACTTTTATTATCCTGTGCTTTGTGCTTTTACTTTATTATACAGGATACAAACACCTCCACAACGGACCAGCCCGAGTATCTTGACAACAATATTTATAATGTATGTTATAGGTACAACACATATTAACAGTATTTCTTATGGCTCAAGGAAAATAATATTTTTCTGATAAATGTTTGCTCTGTGAATGTATGTGTGTTTTAATATACATAATACATCTGTATTCTTGTTTACTTATTTTAAGGGCTGTGTAGCTGATGATGACTGTGAGAAAGGAGGATACTGCTTCTCTCAAGCTCATCGCTCTAAATGTATGTCCTGCAAAGCTCTTGATGTGGTAGGTAAAATAGGCTTTGAATAGAGTTTGCAAGCACACAACAGCACAGCCTCCTGTCGGTGCAGATGGGTCACACTTGACTGCATTGCAGTGTGTCCACAAGTGTAACTGGAGTGTGGTATTCTGAACAGTGTCTGCAGACATTAGCTGTCTAATAGAAGTTTGGCTTCAGCTTTGGCCCTGGTTAAGTCCTAGTTTCTATGTTAGTTTATTAACAAAAGGAACGACTGATTCACACACATTAGACTGAACATTTCAGATAAGAAAACCTTTTTTTGTGCCATAACTGCATTCCAAAGCTTCATTGGTTTTCTGTTTGTATGTTTTTAGGGACGTGGAGTGCTGTGATGAGCATATGTGTGTGTGGGGTCAATGTACAAAAAGTGCTTCTAAAGGAGAAGCTGGCAGCACTTGTCAAACACAGAGTGACTGTAACCCTGAGCTCTGCTGTGCTTTTCATAAAGGTACAATACAGAGATCAACAATTTAAAACATGATCATAGTTTAGTGACAAGGCCTTTGTAATGATACTAATGATATTTTTCTATCACCATGAAGCACTGCTTTTCCCCATCTGTCTATCAAAGCCAATAGAGCGTGAGCAGTGTTTTAGTGCTTCCAATCACCTCATGGACCTGCTGTCCCAAGATGAGGGGCCCAGAAAACACTGCCCATGTGTTTCGGATCTCCACTGCCAGCATTTAGGGTGAGCAATGAGACAATTGCCTCTCAATTAATATTGTTTTTTGTATAAATTATGTGAAATCAAGTTTCTTCTACAGACGAGGAGCTATGTGTCTTAAAGGAGAGGACTCGAGTGAAGAAGATATGACAGACGATCTCTACTCAGAAATAGACTACGTAATCTAAACATTTGCTTTTGTAAATGTAACTAAAGGTATAACCAAATTTACAAGGAAATGCCTTGGAAAAGTACTTGCACTTAACCAGTCCTTTCAGCAATATCATTAAATATTTAACTAAAACAAGGCCATTTACTGTACGCTTACAGAGGTTGTGCACTTCAATTGCATTGTTTGATTGATCACTTGCCTTGTAATTTCCAGTTTAACAAAATGACTGAATTATGCATTATATTAACTTATGCAAGTCTTATTTACAATGTGGTGCCTGTGCCATATAAAGCTATTTGTGTACATGCATCATTATCACAGTCCTTTAATTACCACTTACGTGTTTCTTGTGAAAGTACTTTTTTTTGTGTGAGGGGCCTCCCTCTGCCCGTCTACACTCCCTATAACATCTGGACACGTTCCTGATGACTCGTAAGTCTGATGATCTAATCCAGGAACCCATCAGAAGTTAGACGACCTCTGCCTTCCCAGACCTTCACCAACTGCACTCATACATGAAGTGAATACATTAAATGAATTTCTGACTGTTTGAGCAGACGTCTGTATATTTGTGGCGTCCTGGATATCCTTTTGTAGTGCTTGGACAGTGGTTTTCCTCTTCCTCTGTGCCCAAAAGAGCAGATAGTGGTCCAGCCGGCGGGTATCCATTACTCTCCCTGTACTAAGAACACAGCAAAACATTGTGTCATCCAGGATAAGCTGGACTGGACTACTTCTCATGAAATAAATTAATGTAGTTTGTTTCATTAAGGTTCTAAGCCTGGACATCCCAAAAGTCTATGGTTAAAGCCATGTTCAATGCACTTATTGAAATTATTCACTGTACTGACCATCCGTTTGTGACACAAGCACCTCTCTATACTTTGTCTTTGTTTCAGTGTGGATGCCCCTTAAAGAGACAGAAACTTTCTTTGGAAAAAAAAATCATTTAATTAGTTTCTAAAATCAAACTATTTCACACAGGATTTTAATTTGAAAGAAAGAAATAAACAACAAACATATTTATATCTTGGCTTTTCTACAGTGAATAGCTGGTGGCAGCGTCATAAACCAAGGGGACTGTGACGCTGAACTCGAGTCTTCAGAGCAAGTGCCCGCCAGGACGAACATGTTGTGGACTTTGAAACAGCAGCAACACTGTCCTCTCAGAGATGTACAGATGCGTAAAGAAACAATCAAAACGCACATACAAAAATTTGCTTCAAAATTATAAAGGTACAGCTTTGGAAACTTGCAGATTTCACTGGCACCTGGAGCAATGATTGTGTTAATTGATTGTTGCCTAAAAAATTTAACTGAAGTGTACTGTTGGCATACAGTTCAGATGTTCTTTAGAATAATTTAAGAATGCACAAATAAAACTGCATGGAAAACAGACAATACTAAATCAACAGGTCGCCCATAAATAAAAAGAAAAGATAATGTGAAATGAATAAAAATAGATGCCTTTTGGCTCAATATCACAGTCCCAACACCGACATCCACCAGAAAATCCTGCATTTAAATGATTTATCTGTACAGCACTGACGCTTTCTGTGATGATTCTTCCCTTTACACTTTACAGTAAAATACACTTTACTGTACAGAGTCACTCCTCTAATCAGAAAAAGGGGAGAAAGAGACCAGCTTCATTCAACGGCATTTGATGTGCGCAACAAAATGGTGGGCCCAATGCTCTCACTGAGTCCTGCTCCACTGTAGCAGCCCAAAGGTTCAAGTGTAGTGTTTGTGCTTCAGTCTTGCCCTGTGTCTTTGGCAGGGCCTCCATCCAGGTAAATCTTTAGGGCTTTCTCTTTACGTGGGGAGTAACTGACGCGCTGCCCTGTCTTCAACAAACGGCTGCTTTCCTTCTTCATCAATTCACTGCGTTCATCTTCAGAGAGCTCCAGGAGTTCTTCTGTGCTGTCCCTGCAGATCACAAAAATAAACTTAGGAACCTTATGCTCATATCAGGGGCATTAGTAAATTAGAGACTTAAAACTGCTGTCCAAACCATACAAAGCACATCTTTTAATTTTCCCTCATTCGTTATCCCCAAAGACTGAAGGTTAAATATGACACTGCTTGGGAGTGTGGAAAGGTTTTACAGATTTTTTTTTTTAAACCACACAAGTGCTTGCTTGGGATCCAGAGCCCATGCTTCTGCAGTTCTTTTTTGAAATATATTGATTTTCCAGGCAACAAAAATGCATTCAAACCCCCAAAAATATGAATGTAAATAATGTTAGAAACTGATACACATTGACAGATTAAATGCGTTCAGAATGTGTCTAAAAGTAAAAAATTTAACTGATATATTACCTGTAGAAGACCACTGCTCCATCATCACAGATGTAAAGAGGCCACACATTCAGAGTAGAGACTTTGGGGTTCCAGTCCAAATCTTGGTGGATTTCCAGCACAGAGATGTCACAAGGAAACGTCCCTCTTCCCTAGAAAAAGCGACAGACGTGTCATTCCTGACCTCTCAAGCAAATTATTACAAACAATGCAATTAGTTTTCAAAGAAAGAAAAAAACTATACCTTGGCAAATTCCAAATTTTCAAGAGGAATTTGACTTAAGCTGACTAAGCTGCAAAAAGTATAAGAATCATATTAATTTTACTAATGTATACAGCATAATACAAGAAAGAGCAATGTGTTTCTTACCTTTTCTTTCAGTTCCTCTACACTACTACTTTCAAGTATCACTTCCTGGAAAACACCAAGTTTCATTGTGGCAGGGGACCATCTCCGAGTCAGAACTGCCAACTGGGACATGGACTTCATTTTCTCTGGTTCTAAAGAACAGAAATATGCATACAATTGTGGGAAGACATAATCTTGATTAAGTTGATAATGTTTGTTTTTCCTCCCAAAATAAAGTGCTACCATTGAGGACTTCTAGAAAAACCTCCCAGTTGGAGGAGATGCTGATGTCTTCTTCATAGACATGATAGTCCAGAAACACGGTGCCTGGGTTCTTCCATGTCTTTTTCCTGAGACGAACTCTGAGGGAAAAAAATATGCAGACATAATATAATTTCTTTTTGGAACAGTGTACTCTGAAGTTGACAACGTATCTTAAGACTTCGAAAAATACAGAAATGCTGCAGGTGACCTACAATGGGAAGGGAGGGGTAATTATTTTCCCTCAGGGACATATTTAATGCAGACAAAAGGCGGAGGGTCTGGCTGCGATCACTGATGTAAAAATGAAATCTCCTATTTTATTTTTAGTATCTTTTAAGAACGCGAGTCCAGACACTTGCTCTATATAAACAAGTCAAACAAAAAAAAGAAGTATAAGATTAACACTGTGCCAGGGATGTGAATACAACAGACCACATCCGGCCTCCGGACGAGAAGACACATTTAAAGTTTCAGAGCAATGGAGGCAAATACTGTATGTAGAGCTACTGGTTTGGCTGAAAAAATCTCTAGTTTACAGCTGCCATTCATAAACAAGTAGTGTGTGTTTTTTTTTTTGTTTTTTCACAGTACAGAACAGTCAATAACAACTGCTTCAAATGTATGATGTATAATATGTAGCATTTTACCTGTCAATGCTGAGGTCAAGCTTGCACTGCTCTTTTAACTGAGGAAGGAGTTCTTCCTTAGACTGTCTGACAGTCATGCCCTTGGCAAACACTGTGTCCAACAGGAACTTGCAAGGCTGAAACCAAGAAAAGAATTTGTAAAAGGATGTTGGTCACCGACAAATATGAGTTCCTTACCTCTGGTTCATTCACAAGTAGCTGATACACTTTCACCCTGTATTCTCCTTTTTTAAGTGCTCTTCCAAGTCGTATAGTGATCTACAGAGAATATTTAATTGTAAGTATCGACACATTGACAAAGTGTTGGCAGAAAGGACTTTTTCGAGACCCCTGACCTTGTTATCATCAGAAAATGATGAAAGTGTTTCATTCAGTCGCACACTCTCAAACTCCTGGTTGTTAGCATAGACTCGAAAAACTTTAAATTGTGTGGAGGGAACTCCGACGTAAGGCTCCAAGTTCACTTTAAAGGCTGCTAATGTTATCCTTTTGTCCACGTGAACTACCAAGCCTGTAACAATGTAATTACCAAACATAACAAAGCAATGTGATTAAAACTAGTATTTAAGCATGATACTTAAAAGCACAGTATGTAACCTTGCGGTGGAAAGACACCTGCACTGAAAAAGGCTGAAACCTTAACGTGGCAAAAATACATTATAAGTCACTAGGTAATAGGTTTTGCTCACGTGACGTCACAGCATTTGACAGATCAATTATATTTTAATCAGGTGGAGGGCAGCTAAAATGAATATTGTTTAATTGAATCTTCTAAAACAAAAGGTAAATGGGTGTAATCACCAGGAGAAATCAACTGAATTTAAATTAGTAGATTTTTTTTTTATATTTCATGGCAAAATATAATGTTGTTTATTATGAGAAAAAACTTGCCACCTGCCCTAAATCTAACCTCATGATATACTGTGGATGAAACCTATATGTTAACCCAGTGGTTCTCAACCTGGGGGACAGAACCCCCATGAGAATTTTGAAATCATTTTCCCTAATAGTGAAAATTTAACATTTTCATATTCTAACATCTTTCAAATGCAGTGATATATGTCATTTCAATTTGCTGCTCTAACAGTTGAACTGATGCTTAGGTCTTGAAACTAAAAGCAAACATTAAACTATAGATTAATTCTATCACTTTGCAGGTAGCATACATTTTGTATTTGAGAGTCACGAATGCCAACAATTGGTATTATGGGGGTCTCGACTGAAAAAGGTTGAGAACTATCGCAATAAGCAGCTGAACAACATTTCTATAAAACAAGCAGGAGGCCACAGGTCTTTCAAAAAGTCTGTTTGGGCTGAAAACATTACCTACTGTGCATTTAAATATAGAAACATAATGTACAGGTATCAAGATTAAAAATATACATTTCTGTGTATCCCATGTGGAGTCATCTTGAGAGCAAGGCTCTGCTTTGAAGTACAGGTACTGGGCCACAGCTTTGCTCTTTCCATTGTCATCATACTCGCTGTCTGTTCCTGAATCTTCTTCAGCTGTGTCCCATGTTTCCTTTTTGCCTTCGTGGGCTTTAGAGCGACGGCTACTTGTGATGCTGTGAGAGTCTAAGCCGTTGGCCAGTTGGATTGGTCCACTGTCTGCGTTACACAGTGTGTCGCTACTGTGGCTGGAGCTGAGGATGTCACTGTCCACTGAGCTGGTGCTGCGATCATTAATAACCTCAGAATCTGAGCGCTCCTCAGACACAAATGGAGTCTCTGGGTCAGACACACCACTTCCTGTCGTGGACCTGATCCGGTTCTCTAGCTCTCTGTTGTCCACGGCAACACACAAAGAAGAGTTTGAGTCTGCCTCTTGAGTGGGAGATTCAATGTGTTCAAAGTCACTGGTGTCAGAGCTCTTTTGGCTGTCACTGTTGCTGCATCCCTGCTGCTGCTGCTGTAGAGACAGGTTCTTTAGCTTTTCCGTGCTCTCTTCCAGAATAGCCTCAACAGACTTACTGTTACCCTTTGAGTCGTCAAAGGGCATATCAGAGTCACTTCCTGACTTAACAGTCCTATTAGCCAAAGTGCCAGGAGACTGTTGTGGCAGTAAAACTAAGAGCCGGATTGTGTTTCCGTGACGATCCAACAGTTTCCACAGGAGCGAGTCAGTGAATGCAACCTGATGATCTACAGTCTCCGAGCTCTCCACAAAAACCTTAATAACAAATAATTGTCACCATAACAAATCAATTTTTTTAAATTGATTCAATAGGGCGTATTAAACAAAATAATCACCTTGTTGCTTCTGAAGAAACCCTCAGCTTTCAGTGTCTTGTTGGGTACATAGAGTAGTCGGAGGTCATTGTAGCAGCGCTCCAGGACAACACGCATGGTCTCTGCAGGAAGTCCTGTAGCCTGAAAAGATGAGACACAAAGCGCATTCTTCACATGTCTACCAAGCCAAGTCTTATCAACGCTGGTCTCAAAGTCCAGCATTTTGAAGTGAGCCATGTACCTGTGCAATAAGCTGCTTGAATTCAGTGATGGTCTGATTCAGGTATGCTCGTACACTGACCGGAGAAGCTATGGTCTCACTTTTCAGATTCACAACATGAACTTTCACCATCACTTCTGTTGCAAATCAAAGACATTCATTTATATCTAGTTGTTGGTAAAATACTCTTAAAACATTCCATCATAAAACTACTATTGCAACAACTATTGTAACTTGCCTCCTGGTTTGTAGGGCTGGAAGACTTGATCTGGTTTTCGAGTTTCTAGTAGCAAGTCAAACATGTACGAGGACTTGACTCCACCAAGCAGCAAGCCCATCGGCGTGTCTTCCTCTCCTTCATAAGAGCGCTCCAGATACTCGTGAAACTCATCATACTTCACCAGTCGACAGCAGTCCGGGGGAACTACCCCTTGGAGCTCCATCAGCTGAGTAAGAGAACAGAAAGTTGATTTATTCTAAAAAATGTTTTACATATAATTAATAATAGAATACAGCATATAAAGCAAACCTTGTATGCCATCTCTGTAGCCTCATTGAGGGTTTTGTCTTTATGTACTTCAAGCTTGCTCTCCATCATCATCTTCACAGGATGCATGCAGAAAAGCTTGATCTATGCATTAAAAAGGAATAAAATGTGGTTTCTTCCGAAATGTAAAAGGACACATTTTGCACCTCAACAATTTAGGACTATACCTTACAAGTGTTGCGCTCAATCTCCCTTTGTCTCTTCTCTTGCTCCTCTGACTCCTTTTCTTTTTGCACCAAGCGTGCTATGTGCTCTGGGAAGTCGTCCACAGCTAAATATTCTTGAGTTTCAATGTTTACAATTAACAAAAGCCAATAAAAATCAAATTAAAGACAACAGTAAGGTACACAAAAAATGTTCATACTTGCGTTCCTTGCGGGATCTTTTAATCTGTATATCAGCATGTATGCATTAGTTGAACTGTAAGCAAAAAACACTCATAACAGTCATTGTTATATTCAGAAAAAGCCAAATGCTCCATAAAAGACAGCTAACCTGGCAAAAGCACTTGAATAGTAGCCTCTGCTTCCTGAGGAACCTCCATATGTTTTTCTAATATCATCTTGTGTGATCTGAGAATCAATATTTATGTATTGAAAAACCCATTGTGTGTTTTAAGCAAGACAATGCTTTGACTGACCTTACTGACATGTTGATCATTAAAGCTGTACCACTGACCATCACTAAAAGACTTGATGCAGGCATAGTAGTGCCCTCCTGCAGCACTTCCCGAATGAACCATGACAGAAAACAACTCGTAGGCAAGCAAGCTCTGTGGCAGAAGACAATCAGCATTACCATTACAAAATGAAAAACAATATTTTTGTTGTTGTTGTACCTTTGGTTTTAACACCCTTTCCGTGCTGCTGCTGTCCAGACAGATGCCTTCATCCACACAATCATCAGTGGAAAAATCATTGCTCATCTGGTCACTGTGGCAACTGCCTTCATTCTCTGCTCCACTGTCAGTACAGCTCTCTGTTTGTGGGGACTTCTGAAAGAGGTAAAACATTATACTAATTATTTGTTTTTAAAATGTGGTGACATATGCTCTTTTGTAAATTGTCTTTGCATCACAATGAATAATTTGAAAATTGCTTAGTAGACAAAACCGAAGTCTCAAACAATAGTACAATAGGTACCTCATCCTCTACATCAATGAACGGACTCATATCAAGTTCTTCTGGAAAAGTCATGCGGTCATTCAGTTTAATACGATGCATAGTGGTGTAATCAAAATCAAATCGCTTCAACTGGAGTGTGAGCAGGTATGGAAAATGTAGAAATCTCAGACCCTGAAATGAATGGAAAAAATTTTTTATAACAGCGCCCTCTTTGAACAGTTGTATATGTGACAGTTTCACCCTGCTCACCTTCCGGGCATCACATTTTTTTTTACAACGCTCACAAAAGTATTGATTGGGTCCATCCAAGGTTTCAGGTTGGATAAATGCCTGTAAAGCTTCCTCCTATCAAAACACACACACATACAACAGTTTTGCGTTTGGAAAGTTAAAGGAGACCTCGTGCATTTTCTATGTATTTAGAAGTAAACTATAAAATATGTAGATCAGTAATTTACATTTTATTTTTTGTAAAACACAAAATTGATAGTGGAAAGGTTTAAAGTTGTCATCTGGGCAGCTTTTGAAGCCTTTCTACTATGAATCACTCCTGGACAAATGAGGGATTACACAGTCTTGACACAAAATTGATGTAAAACCCCTTACAAATAGAAAGAGATTCTTTTACTTCCTGTGCAAAACTGCCACGCCTCTTCATTGTAAGATTTTATTGTAACAAGGGGCAAAATTATTTTTTTTACTGTTGTAAAGTGGCTATGTGACGGTTTCGAACCATACATGCTTTACTATGAATCTGAATATTTTGAACAATTACAATTAAATACAGGTAAGTGAGGCGAGAATTGGGCTTTTTTGAAAACTCAATCATCAGCTGCATAATCAATCTTAGTCAAAATTTGAGTAAACTAGTGATGAGAGAAGGCAGTTATATCAAGGATAAAAACAAAAAATATGTAGAAAAATAGATTTTTTTACACAATAGGTCTGAAACATGCTGCTAAAAAAAAGAACAAAAAAGTGAGAATTAGAACGCACCACACTGCCATAGGCCTGGCTGGCTCCAAAGGGTCTAATTACAAGCGGGATGTCCAAGTAAGTATCATTCCTCCAGCTCTCATAGCCACACTCCAAGCAACGAACATAATCCTTCAGCTTCCCCTGGTATAGCTGGTTGATCAGGTCAGCCTGAGGGATGAAGACATGACTGTCAGCAGTTCTACATTAACACTGCTTCATTGTTTGATATATAAAATAGAAATTCTTGGAATTTATGACAAAATTGTATCTTCTTCACATTTGGTTTGGACAAAATAGTTGACAATTAATTGTGTCACTGTATCTGTCATTGACATTTAATACTTCTCAAGGTGGCTGCACACTAGGGGAGTCTAAAATGTTCTTAAATTTTTAGACAAAAAAAAAAAGAGGCCACAGACATAAGGACATTTTGCAACAATTATGTGATCGAGGCTGGTGCAATAGATCCAGAGGCTAGTGTCAGGCAAATGAGAGAGCGGCTTGAGCTGCATTTACGTATGTCTGTTATTACTTATAAAAGTGAAACAACAACAACAATGAAACACATGAGGACCAAATCTGGCATGTAAAGGGCAAACAGTCATCAGAGATAAGCAGGTGGTTACATGGTGTCATTGTGGATGTTATGAAATTAAAAAGTTTACAGAACGTAGATTAGCCATTTTCTACATTTTATGAACTGCCGTCTCAAAGCAGTGAAGCCAAACGCTGTTTAGAAGTTGTGAAGCAACACTCAGGCAACATGTTGGTACCTTACAATGCCAACAGATATGACAAGTGACAATCTCTTAGGAGAAATGTTACTCGAACTGTTACTTGAGTCACGCTTTCCCAAACTTGTGGAGGCTTTTTAAGCTTAATATCGGCCCATAGCTCTTCTAGTGTGTAGAAGGTTTCCTGAAACACTTACCTGCTCAGTCTGTTTCCATTTTTGCTCAAGAGCATCAAACATAACTCTGCACAGCTCTTGCACATCGTGCTGTTGCCAAGCTGAGGGCAAAAAAGGTTAAATGAGATATGACAGATATGCAGCTGCCAAAAAAACAAACAAACAAAGACTCATACAGCTTCTCACCTTCGCTGCTGTCCCATCCAAAGCTTCGGGTCACATCAGTGGTCTCAATTGCACGTTTTTTACTGGTCTGAAGCAGAACAAACAATCGCTGCAGCTGATATGGAATGCTGGTAACTGGGTCCTCTTCTGATTCTTCAAACTCCCAGCTAAAAGTAAAGTAAAAAGTCAAGGATTTCACCAATGTGAGGTTTACCATTAGCATGTTAAGATTGTGAAGTATTCTTACTTATACAAAGCATTTCTGAACTCTGGAGTCATAAACAGTGTTTGGAGAAGGCTGTTCAAATAGCAGGTCATAGCCTGGTTGACTAATCCAACATAACCTAGAGATATGACAATAATGATGTGATGTCAAGGAAATTATTGACTGCAGCAGACATACTTAGCATTTTAGCAATATATTTTACATCATGCTATCAAAGAATCCATAACAAATACATTGTCATAGTAAACTGCTTTTTGTGATGTCTGTTAAACACACAACTTACCGTAAATACTTGGAAAACCAACCTGTTTCTGATTTGTTGAGAATAGAAGAGTAGGAATATGATGGGCTGCTGTAGTCACCACTGCATCCCACAGTGCCATCTCTAGGCAAAGGTCCAATAAAGCGCTCCTGAGAACTGTCCTCCAATCCACTACTTTCAGCAGCTCCTGACTCATCCTATGACACAAAATGCATATGGGAGACCTTTATGTATGTTTTCTAAAATATTAATATTAATAATATCAAAACAAATTATGTTTTGACTCACTGATGCAATATGTGGCTGCTCTCCATCCTTGTCAGTAAGATGAAGGTAATTCCTCTTTCCCCCAGGTTCAAACCCAGAAGTTATGAGGGACATATCACTGGTGTGATCCAGTGATGGCTACAAATGAACACGTTACATAAGTAAATCTTTTTTTTAAGATGTAATTATGAATAGCTTTTTTTCTGTCTTACAAAAAGAGATTACACACAATATCATATAATTTCCAGAGATTGGATATTGCAGGCATGTTAATAAATTATACAAAATAAGTGTGCTAAAAACTATAGGATTATTGAGCAAGAAGACCTCAAGTGAGCACATCGCTGCTGTGGAAACATACAGAAGCTTAATCCAATGACCTACTCAGTGAGATAACAACAGGCACCGCACCTGGCTTGGGTCAGCAGCAGGATTAGTCTGGGTTCATTTAAGAAAGCAGGTTGTACTAAAATAAATAAGGGCAATATTCTGGATATGTTTTTGAGAGGAGTAGAGAGGTGAGAAAGTAAATGTGTTAACATCATTACTAAGAGTTGCTGAGAACTTATTATTCTATTCAAGGTTTTAGCTCACCGTATCTGGTATGTTTCCCCAAACAAGCTCAAAGGTGCCAGGAACATATCCCGCTTTATGGGCCACATCTTCATGAAGTTTAGAAAGAGTTGTAGAGGCAGGTAGATTAAGAGTCAGCTTTTCAGTCACAGTCTTTGCACTGGTGGTGTCCTGAATTATGCACAGTACTCTCAGCTCATCCGCTGCATTCTGTATCTGCTACATAAGGATAGCAAAAAGAAGTTAAGACGTTAGACACAGATTACACTAGAATCTTGAAATTAACCAAATCCTTTTTAAAAATATATTTATTTACAAGGTCAAGCAACACCAACATCATGTAAAGATACTTAGTAGTAATTCATCAGGTAAACTAAATATACACATTTTAATAAATGAATTGTAAAATACAGCAAAAGAACAGGGCTGCAATAATTGATCTGAAAATGTATAGTAAATCAGCTTTTAAATAGTCTTAAATGTACATTTATTTATTCTGTCTACATACTCACTCTCACACAATGTCAAAGATTTTTACAACAAACAAGCAGCAGAAGCTGTAACTTGGAAAGCTCCAGTTAATTTAAAAAATCAATCATCAATGACAATGACTAAATTGTTAGTTACAAGCTTACACAAATACTTAATACACTCACTGTTGCTCAAAAGAAGCAACACTTTGTCTAGGTTCAGGCACAGACAAGCACATATTACAAATTCAAGAGTAACTAGAAAAAGCGTTGTTAATGTCCATGCAACATTTACCAAGTTATGGCAATCGACTGACACACAAATCAAACTTTATAGCTGCTAAATCAGACACAAGCATTAATAGTACCTGGCAACGTCTCTTCATTTCATCAAAAATCACCTGCCTGCAACTCCAAAACATTCCCTAATAATGATAATAGTATTTATTGAATAATTTGTTTGTCCTACATAGAAGTTTTTCAATGCAAAAGTGACAAAAGGTGACATTTGTAGGTTTTTAATGATGGCAAATTCTTAACATTGGCTGAGCAAAACTCAGACACTCACCATGTACGTGTCATGTGTCACACTTAAATAAAAGAACCTTGGGATCATTTATGGTCTTAAAAGGTTTATTTTAATATAATTTTGGAACTAAGAGTAATGTGTGTATCATAATCTAATGAAATCATTTGACTGAAATTTAAAGAGTAATTATTTTTTCAGACTTAGGCAGATTTATGCACTATTTGTAACTTCAAGAACTATAAAAATCAAACACATAGACTCTATTTTGCAAGGATTGTTATAGGATTATTACTGCCGGCCTTTTAAGGACCACCATAATGCCAAGGCGGTCCTTGGTGAAAATGAGTTTGCCATTCCTGCACTTGAGTCTAGTGACTCTAGAACTGCCTAATGACTAGACAAGTCTCTGTCCTGTATCCTTTGAGCGAGCTTGCATGGCAGTATGTATTTATATTTGTGCTGGGGAGGAAAATTTGTTTCTTTAGCTGTAAGTTTCACATTATGGTGGAAAGCAGCCGTTCCCAAACTTTTCAGTGCCGCCGCCTCCTTAGTTTGTGCATTTTGTTTTGTTCACTGACAATGGCAATAACATTTTTTCTGATTCTGAAATTGGCCCCAACATTGCCCAAGCCCCCAATAATTATTCAAAATAATGTAGAATGCATTTCTTCTCAGATTAAGACACAAAAACAGCAGATTGATAATGCCTGTGGACTTTGTATGGATTAAAAAATAGTAAAATAATAATATTTTACCCCCCTCCCCCATTTAGACTGAATCGTTAGGTGACTTTTCAACTCCAGAAAGCTACACAGTTTTACTTTGATAAGTCTCTAATGATAAGTAATGCATTGTTTTTCACCTTTGAATAGTATATTGTATTGCACTGTACTGTATTATACTGTATAGCATAAACATTTTTAAGGGACGCCTTTAGTTTTTGTTTTTTACAATAACTTACTACTGAAAAGAACACAACAAACTTGTGCATAAACTAGATTGAAGGCAGCAGTGTGACTCTGAGTAAAACTAAATTAACAAATGCTTTGGAATTTCTTGTTTTAATAAACCCAACTACATTGCGCAACGAGTTAAATATGAAAGACTGGTTCAGACTTTCAGTTAACGTTAAATGTGATGAATGCTAACATTACCCTGTTTGACCGACGATCTGCTAATGCTAATGCTAAAGCTAATGTAAATCTCACAGATCTCAGAAAAACTCAAAACAATCAGAAAAAACTAGACTAAACCAGCACGTGGGTCATACAGAAAATGTGCAGCACGAACGACGCGGATAGTGATAGAAAGTGACACGTCCGTACAGTGTCAACACAGTCGTTTTGTTTTTACTTAAAAAGATTAATTGCAGTATTTCCTCAAAGCCGAATGGGTGCTAGTTAGCTTCATCTGACTGTAGCTAGTAAAGTTGACTCACTGGCTTAGCGCTGATGTTGACAAACGTAATCTATGTTAAGGGAAATTGTATAATCTAACATTTACGACAAGCTTCGTTTAACGGGTTGCTCAGTTGGCCAAAATTATTTAAAAACTACAAAACACTAAAAGCGAACAACAAAAATACAACTGTTTGGTATAGTCAACTAGCAGCTAACTTTCGTTAGCTCTTAGCTGTGTCGTGATAGCCTAACATTATTTGGCCTAGCTGTAAGCTTCAGTATGTGCATAAAGCTAACAAAGAATTCACATGTCGTTCTATCCAACCTTATGTGTAAACAAATTGCGATGCTAGAAGGTCCAAGACCTGCAGTAGCCTCGTTGTTTTCTTACCTCTTTTGGAACAAACTGGTTGTCCTCGCCAGGCACCATTTCCATTTGTGCGACAGTTTAGACAAGCATCTGTCCCTGTGTTGATGTCAGCGAATTAACTTTACAACGATAAGAGCAGACATGGCAGGTGCGTGGTGTCGATTTAACATCGACGTAAATTAATGCTCTACTCTGAAGTGCAGTTAAAGTGGTCGCAACAGAGTTACAGTACAAGCACAGAGTGTCTTGTTATAAACGATGAGAAATGGCCGGCGCGACTCTGGCGTCACATCCATTCCATTCTGACGAGCGTGCGTGATGCATGCGTAACGATTAATTCACTCTCTTTAGGGAACGAATTTAAACTAAAATAGTTAGGAAAAATATATTGTTTTGTTTTGTCAGTGAACTTTATTTATTTTACATAGAGCTACAAAATGTCTATATGAGCAGCAGAAAGGCGAACATGACAAAAAATTTTCAACAGGCATTTGATATCTTTGTGGATCGTTGGGTTAGAGTTAGACAGTGGGTTAGACCCGTTTTATTTTCGATTCTACGAAAAAGCTGCTTAACCTATTTTGTAATCTATTTTGACATCTAGGTTTCATGGCCCAAAAAGAATAGGCTAACTGAGATCCAATCTTTATGCAATAATCTATTTTTGATTAAGACATCAAGTAGCTTATGCATGTCTTGCATGAATTACCCACTTAGGTAGGTTGTGCATTTGAAATAAAATGCAGTGAATACTTAGGTAAGTTGTGCATTTGAAATAAAATGCAGTGAATAGAGATTTGAAACTTTGGTATCTGTCTCTAGGACAACATAATGCATTACATTTCTCTTGTTTAAAAACATCCTGTTAGGAGCCTTTACTTTGATTTAATATGTAGCCATAGAAGCACACGGTCCTGTCTTTCTTAGAGCTCCATCTTGCTACAGCAGAAATAAATTACTCAGGAGAAATAATCAAATCTAATGGTGCAAAAGTTCAAAACCAGTCTGGATGAACTTAAAACACATTGCAGACTATCTCAGTGATTTACCTGCATCGCAAATTTGGAAAATTGTTATTTTATGTCTAGAAAAGAAAAAATGTGGGCGGAGCTCACATGCAAACCTCCAACTGTGTTTTTATGGGGAAGCAATGTTGCTATATGGGTAATGCTCAAAAAAAGGCAAAATCATGCACAATATGTGTTCTTCAAAATCTGGAATTTTTAAAACTACTGAAATTGTCTAGAGAAAAAAAAAGTTGGAGACGAAGAGCCTGGAATACAGGATTGCTTCTTTGGCACTTAAAGGTGCATTGTGTAACTTTATTTTTAGAGGTGAAAACTATATTACACAATTCCGAAATAGAAAGTCAATACTTTATCACATCAGTGATAATTGTGAGTTATACCATAATGGGTTATATGTGAAAAAAAAAAAAAAATATATATATATATATATACAGTATATATATATATATATATATATAGAGAGAGAGAGAGAGAGAGAGAGAGAGAGAGAGAGAGAGAGAGAGAGAGAGAGAGAGAGAGAGAGAGAGAGAGAGAGAGAGAAATTATTTATTTAGTGCTTCAAAACATCGTTTCAAGTCTATTTTGAATCAAAAAGTTACACAGTGCACCTTTAAAGGTTTAAACTTTAGCATCCCTGCTTTGCATTCTAGGGAATGATATATTCACAAATGTACTTTTTCAAACTACGACACACTTCATCATACCACTTTCCTTGGGCAGCCACTGACAGGGCCACACAACTCTCCCTTTTGTTTCCCGTAGGCTGCTTTTTAGTACGGTCCCAATTGAAGTAGCTTATAGGCTGACTGTTGACATCAATATATTGGCCTTCTTTCACTATGTCTGCAACTCCAATCCAAAATCCTTCGTTCCCGGAGAACTCCTCTTTGCATAGTCCCTCAGCTCATTGTTTTCCATCATGTCCCTTGGTGTTGCAAGAGTTCCTCCTTGTGCAATACAGTCTTCATTTGCTTCATGGTAATGTTTGGGCACCTCAATAGTGAGATAGCATTTTCTGTGGGCTTTGATTCCACGAAGACAAACTGCAAATGATATGCATCTCTTAGATTTATCTTATTTTTTCAAACAATATATTACAAAATATTAATATAAAACAATAAAAACAAAATATTTTATTCCTTGGTCTAATTATGTTCTTACATGCTTTTTATATAGCCTACCAAGGGTTAAATGTACAATTACTGTATACAGGCTTATAATCTCGGCTTGTGCTGCTAAATTATACTAAAAGCACAGCTTAGTTTTTTCTAAATATTTTTAAATAAACTTTGAAAAATATTTTTCTTCACAAATACCTGTCTGTAGTGCTTGCATCTCTTTCAATGAATTCACCTCCAGCCACAATTTCTCAAGCTGAGACTTGACATCCTCTTCATCTGCAGCTGCACCAAAAAAATGAAAGCAAAAAGTAAAACTAATATCAGCAGAAAGATTTAAGAGCATCTTTCTAATTTGTAAGTACCTGCTTGGCGGGTAGACACCTTTCTTGTCTGAGTTGGAAGACCAAAGTTCAAATGAAGCAAAGAGAAGTAGAGGACTAGAACGACTGGGAGGACGAGACGTGCCATGCCTGGGTCCAAAAGTAGACAGTAGCACACCTTGTGCTGCACTGAAGGGAGTTAGCCCAATACTAGGACTGTGTGCCTTTCATAGTGCTTCCTTTACTCTGCTGCTCTGACTCAAACCCTTGTTTATTTATTCCAAATATCAAGCCGGAGTGAGAGAGGCAAATAATATTTCCCTGTAGCTTGTTTGTATGAAGCTAACAATTGACATCTTCATGTGTATGAAGTCATAATACAAGAGCCTATGGAAACACAAGTAGGTTATTGCAGAACGTTGTTACAGCTTTTTAAAAATTATATAAGTTAAATGCATCATTTTATTATTACCTACACTTTGCTTTGTTGCACAAAAAATTAAAGCACCTTTAAAATTCTTTTTTTGTTTGTTTGTATTTTTAACAAGTCAACTGCTTTTTTTTAACAACTCAACTGCCATTTTCTAAAAGAGGTGCAATTGAGGGGTTAATACAAGCTTTAAAAATAGCACTCAAACCCAGCCCAAAGCCATAAATTAAACTTATTTACATACTTGTTAGCATTTATATATATATTTTTTTCAGTTCATTATCATGTACACTCCATTTGAGCTTAGCCATGAAGCATAAACAGAAAAGCATTTTTTCAAATTCAGAAATGCTTACTGCATAAATTATAAATTGCCATAACATTTATTGAGGTAAACAAATTAAACAGTTTGCAAGACCAGTAACACACTACATTTTTTTGTTTGTTTTTTCTGTTTTTTAGGTAACACATACGGAATTATCCAAATCTCATCACTTAGATGATATTATCATTTTGTCCCAGAAAAGTTACCTTGTCAAAAAAAATAAATAAATAAACATAATAAAACAAAACAAAAGTCAGTTTCTGAAATTTCTCAAACATACAACTTCAATTAATTAAAGATAATGCTGAAAATTATATATTCACAGCAAAAAAAAGAAAAAAAAAAGACCTTTTTATCTTACTCATTTGAATATAGTACTACATATGACACAATTTAAGTATTCACATTGATTGCAGCTGAAAGGCACTGATAATTCCATTAAAATACATTTGGCTGGACTTGATGCTCCATCTCAGTTTCTAGTCTGTTCTAGATGATCCAAAATACAATTTTGTCATTTGAAACAACTTTTTGCATTTTACAGAACGAATGAATATCAACTGCATAAAGCACATCTATTAGTAATCTCAAATTTGCAACTAAAGCAGGCAATTCATTATCAGTTGTTATGCTGAATGGGTGTAATTTCCACATTTAACTAAAATCGGATTAAAGTTGGGATAAATAACTTTTTATGCTGTAAATTGGTAAACTTTATGTTTTCCGCACAAAAAAATGTGGAATGCAGCGTTCTAATTGGCTGAGCTTGGGTGGTCCTCTACAGTCTCACTTTGTTTTTGTAAAAAGAATTTTTAAAAAGAAGCCGTAATTGCAACCAAAATGAATACATGTTGATATTACAATGTGTCAAAGAATCTATGACAGGAAGTTGTCAGATTTAAAACCTAAATTGTTTTTGCAGTGTGAAAATCAGAGTACTTCACCTTTAATATCAAGAAAAAGGAAAGATAGATACAGAAAAGTGTGTGTGCATGCGTACATACAAAGAGCCCAACCAACAATGCTTAAAGACCTATATGGAATAAATGCATTTTTGTTACTTCAACGTTTTCTTCACTAATGAATAAAAGGCATCCGTTCCTTAATGTCATTGTCTCCTTCTGTCTCTTCTTCTTCCTCTCCTGCTTCACTTGTCTCTGTGCTGTCACTGGCCATCTTGTAACAACATTACAAACCATGTCATCAGAAAAAACACACACACATACTCCTATACACCTAAGCATTAATACAATTTTATATATGTATGTATGTATGTATGTATGTATGTATGTATGTACTTGTTTTTGCATCTTTGTGAGAACCGTTTTGAGTTTTTAACCAACAGAGTGAGGACATTTTTGGGAAGTGAGGACATTTTGGCCGGTCCTCACTTTCTGAAGGGCCTGTTTTGGCCTGTTTGAGGGTCAAGATGTGGTTTTAGAGTTAGGGTTAGAATTGGGTTAAGGTTAGGATTAGGGCTAGGGTTAGGGCTAGGGGGTTAGTTTGGATGGTTAGGTTAGGGTAAGGGCTGGGTAATACATTATGCCTATGAAGTCCTCACTAAGATAGAAAAACAAGTATGTATGTATGTATGTATGTATGTATGTATTGTTTTTGCATCTTTGTGAGAACCGTTTTGAGTTTTTAACCAGAGTGAGGACATTTTTGGGAAGTGAGGACATCCTCTCTTGGCGAAGGGCCTGTTTGAGGGTCAAGATGTGGTTTTAGGTTAGGGTTAGAATTGGGTTAAAGTTAGGATTAGGGCTAGGGGTTAGTTGGATGGTTAGGGTTAGGGTAAGGGGCTGGGTAATACATAATGCCTATGAAGGTCCTCACTAAGATAGAAAAACAAGTATGTATGTATTTGTGTCTGTATAGATACATATACACACGAGACATTTGTTTCTGTATTGTAAAATATAAACTTACCAAAGGTGTAGGAGATTTATCGACATCCAGAATAAGTTTTCCTATATTTCCCCTGTCATGGATTCTCTGCATAGCCTCTTTCACCTGTAACAATAAAGCAGACTCCTCAATATTGTGGTAACAATTATGTCCATTAGAAAGCAACTACGTTGTGCAAGTTAGCTGATGCATGAAATAGGCCACAAATTGTTTGATGGTGAATTGGTGGGACAATCCAATTCAAGCCACTTGCAGTGCCAAAGTCGGTGACTATTTAAGATTCAAGTGATAATTACCCTCTGATGCATGAATTATGAAAGCCTTGGTCAAGATTTTTTTCTTAGGTGTTTTTCTTCTTCTCAGGACATGAAAAAAAAGTTAATTTGATTTTTTTCCAAAAACATTATTTTATCATGAAGTTACAGACCCGTCCACTCCAGTGGACTACATGCGCCTGAGCACTCAACATAAAACATTATAAACCTAATATAAAATTAATAAATTTCTAGAACTTCTGTTCTTTTGTAAATATTCAACCCCCTTTTTTGTTTTTATGCTTTGACAAACATTTTTGGGAATAAAACTGTCCACAGAATAGTCTGGGAAGGTCCGTAAACACCAGTGATAACAGTATTGACAACAGTGATGATGAGTGACTGCTGGAGAAGAACAGAGACATAGGAGCTTAGGAATATGCATTTCCTCTCCTATCACTGCCAGATTGTTTTTCTATTTCTGGAGAACATATAAGTTAGTATTGTGCCTAAATCATCAAAGAGATCTGCTTGTAACATGTGTCTGAATGTGGAGGCACGAGATTACATAGATTTCTGCAGGTTCCAGTTTCCTAGAAAAAGAAGCAAGTTTCCATCAAAAGTCATTTTTTTTTACTTTCCTCATATTTTTTGAGGCTGGAGTATGGTCAGGTGCTTTGTGACCCTCTTTCGCAGCTCCCTGATTTTGCTGACTAGTGAAGCCATTATTTTACCTGTGCTAAAAAATAGACTGGTTGTTGCATGATGTCCACTTCAGTGGACACATGCAAAGTATTTTATTTGTCATATTGAACAAATAAAACTACCATTCCAAACAGATTATATCCTTCTTAGATGCTTGTTGTATATGATCATATTTTTTGTTCCTGTGGGGCTCTTCTAGTATGGAAAGATTGGTAGGATATGCCAGCAGTGGTTGGCAGAAGTGACTGTGAGCGCCCATCTTGAACTGGGAGGGCTCTACCTGCAGTTACACTGACTGACCACTGACTTGACCTCAATAGACTATAGCAGCAGAGAGCACTCTAGAGGCTTATATGTAGTTTCACCATAGAACCCAATGCATTAAAAAGAAATACACTTTTTAGTAGCTGTCCACTGTAGTGGCCGCGATGCATCAGAGGGCTAATACTCTTTTACTCATTTTACTGTTATATATCTCTTTGTTTTCAGAAAAAAAAATATTTGTGCCTGGAAACAAAAGTGGGCAGCGCCTCTGACACTGCATTGTTCTCTCAAACCATTTTGTTCATGGAGAATGCTTTTCTGAATGTTCAGACCAACATGCCAATAATTAGCATAGTATGGCAGAAGTTTCTCATGCTAATTTGCATGTGCTTGTGTGCACACTGTAGCACAGTAGTAATAGGCCTCATTCATGAAAGCGGCTGTAGCGGGGGTGCACAGTCAGAGCACAGTGCGCTCTGGTCCTGGGGGGACACAGGGGGTCCTGAGTCCTGTGGGGTTAGATCACAGAGGCTGAGACTTTTCTAAAATTATTATATATACAATATTTTGCACAAATACTTCATGTACAATCATGTAGGAATTAACATTTCTGACTGAATTATATAAGAAATAAAATTTTGAAACAGCTGTTTTTTTTGTTCTTACGAGTGCTCCTTCTTAGGATTTGTTTTACAGACGAACATTTTCCGTTAAGAACAAATTTTGTGAATGCCAAAAATGTTCGTAAGGAGCCCTTAAGAACAGATTTGTTCGTAAGAACGTGTCATGAATGAGGCCCACTATACTGAGTCACTCAACGTCACTTGAATGTTTGAAAATATACATATGCCGATTTTTATAAAGAATACAATCTCATTTTACCTCCTCTACGGCCCAAAGGGAATCCACCACTGGCTTTATCTTCTTTTCATTATAAAGATGCAACAGTTTATCCATCACTGACTTTACTAAATCACATTTCTTTTGCTTGAAGAGCAAATTAAGCAGCGAGAATCCTGCTATGACTTTGTTCTCTTCATATAGTTTAATAGGATTGACCTTTTCCACTTGCCACCACTGAAACAGAGCAAAACACGTTATAGAGTTACATTAGTTACCTATTTCAAATGATGTTACACAGAAGTACACACATTAAACAAGTAAAGTGGCATCAACAAAGTTTTTTTAATCCACAAGCAAATATAAGATTTATAATAAAAGGTTTGTCTCTTGCTTGACATCTAAAGAAGATACTCCTTTACTGCTCATGAGATAAAGCAAGTCAAAGTTGCAGAGTTTTCGATTAAAGCAAAAAATAAAAAATAAATGATATATAGAAATAAATTAGTGAGGACTGACTGGTCCTCACTAGAAGAAACCTGAAACAATCATGATCTGTTTTTCCAGTTAAAATGTCTATACGGGAGCTGATCAAGAGCTGTGTGGTGATAGAGAACTTCTAATGTGCAGATGGGACTTTCAGAAGACAAACATCACATTGCTCTATTTTAAAATGCTTGTCCCAAGTTCTGCCAGTTCAAAGTGTCCAATATCAGTTGTGTTTCCTGTGAGTTGTGAAATATAATCACTTTTATTTAACATTTTATTTCAGTCAATTAAATGCATTATTTATAATGCACATTTGATCTAAATTATACAATACAAAGTACATTATAAAGTCTATTAAAAACAATCCCACATGCACATTCTTAAACACTTTATTGTGAGATTTTCTGCAATAGGTATTTATTATCATTGTCGTTGTTGTTGTTGGTGGTGGTGTTAAATATATCAATATACATTTCTATATTTTTACCGAAGATTATTAAACATGTTAAGAATTTTAGGACTAAACTAATTGTATTTAACCAGATGAGTTTTTGGCCAGTATGAAAATCTACGTACATAAGCCACTACACTGCATACAAAAGGTATATTGTTTCTCATTGCAATACCACATTAGATTAGATTAATCTTAAGTTTAAAAATTCTTGCAATTTTAGCAAATTAGATACATTTTTTCGTCATAGTTGAGTGTATTGCATAATGACCCACTGTATCTCTGACTCACAGATTTTGCAAAGCTGAAGAAACTCTTTGTCTCCCCAGTTACCATGTTTGATGCGCCTGAAAAAGCAAAAATAATAGGATTGGAGTTGTGCAAATAGGTGGGCAGATGTAACTGACCATTAATAGTCAGTGTGCAGGCAAAGGAACAGCGGCTCTTGACGTTTGATCTCCATAGCATTTTTCATACACCTACTGATTCAAATGTATTCATAAGAAGAATCAATTAGAGTAAAATTAGAAAATGATGGTAGTCATGACAATACTACATCAGGGCTGTATCTTAATTCTCATCTAATTGAACCATTTGAAAAGTCTGCTGTATAGTACGAGAAAGAACCTGTTTCTTACCATAAAGGATATATGTACCCAATGGCTTTAATAAACTTAGACTTTTTCCCGTGTTTTCTCCAGACAGGCAGTCCAACACAATGTCCACTCCCTCAGGAGAAATCCTGAAACACACGTATCAAAGCAAAGTAAATCAATTGGAAAAATAGGTTAAGCAATCCATTATGACAAGGTTCCATTTGAACTCTTCAAAAGGAATTTGAATTAAGACGAAGTTTATTACATTTTTTTCTTTTTGGACACCGGCCGAGTCTGTGTGGCAGTCTTGTGATTTTATGCATGTTGATTTTAAGAATGTGCACTAAAGCATGATGATGTGTGCCACATAATGATATATATTAGAAACATCACTTGAAAACAACTGATGGATGAATTTATTAGTAAATTATATGGTCAAATTATACAAAGTCTACCTAACAGCAGTTTTGTTATGAATGAGTATGCAGGAGATTAACGCTGTACCCTAATTGGCTCGACTGGTCCACAGTCAGCCCAGACCTCTGCCCAAGCTGCCTCTCCTCGAGATGAGCTGTGAGTTGCCATGGGGACTATGACCACATAGGTCCAAATAAGGCAAAGGTAACATCTGCATCCTGCTATCCCAGGGCTCAAAGAGAGCCACGTCAACACATCATTCATGGACAACAAATACACACACAATGTCAAGAGTCACAATAAGCTAACTCTTACATTTTGACATCGGGTATATAATCCATGCTTCTGTCAAAGAGGTAAGTCACAGAGTTTTTGATGGATGGATGCTTAAAACACGATGCAATCCCAAAAACTGTCACATTGGGCACAGTAGAGCAGAGCTGAGCCACAGCTTGACCCTGGGGAAAAAGCAACAATGATACCTTATCAGCACTTGATAAAAAAATATATATATATATATATATATATATATATTTTATATATATATATATATATATATATATATTATATATATATATATATATATATATGTATAATACTTACTACACTCCCTCCAGCTGAATGTACCAGCACTGACATCCCCTCTCGCAAATTGGCCACTTCGAAAAGCATCATGTATGCAGCTACATAGTTAAGAGAGAATGCTGCACCTTCAGCAAAGCTCATTTCATCTGGCATTTTGTAAACAAAGTCCACTGATGTGCACACCACCTCCGCCCAGGCATTGTAGTTTACAAATGCCATTACTCTGTCACCAATCTGGAAGATATTTTACACAAAAGTCACCTCAAGTACATAATTTAAGAATTGATCATCTCACTAACCTCAAATCCTTCTGTGTTTTCACCCATGGACTCTATTAATCCACAGCACTCAAAGCCAGGTACCACAGGTGGCTTTGGAGGGCTGTCAATTATTCCCTGACGCACCATTAAATCCAAGAAATTTAATCCACTTTCCAAAAATACAAAAAACAATCAATCAAACAAAATGTCATTTGTTTTGTCAGTGATCTTTATAGCACAAGTCTCCTTTCCAGTCTAGATCACAGACAAACTGATTTTTTATTTTATTTTTTTTTTTTTTTCAGATTGAATCCCTCTGTTAATCACAATCGCCTTTTAATAGAAAAGTGACTGAATGCAGAGTAAACATTGCAATTAAATGATGTGATTAGGCTTGAAGCACTCAGCACTTGGCTGCATTGGACTGGTATACGCTGTGCTATAGACTCCACATTGTACACAAGCGGTATGAAGACGTTTATTCAGACAACAAAACATAAAAAATTCGTTATAATCACCAAGCTTTGACGCGTATCTTCACTTCTCCATCCGCAGGTTCAGGCATCGCTTTCTTGGTAATCCTGAGTTTGTTGAGACCACCAAAGCCTGACAGCATCACCACTCGCATCTCTTTTCCTTCACTGGGCGACTCCACGTGTTCATTCTCTTTGCTCAACTGTTTCTCTATCATATGCTGGGTTTCCTCAGTCGTTTCAGACACTTCTTTAGCCATGATGGAGACTAGTAAATCTACGTTTTTGCGCCCCCTCAAATGATGCGCGAGCAAGCTGCAAGTCCACTGAGAGGCCACTCACCAATGTGATTTACGCACGACAGAGCCCCCCAACCCCAAAATGAATGCAAGATCACACTCAGATTTCAAAAAGAAGCTACAGTTAGGATATGCTTTTATTTTTTAATGATAGGACAAATGAGAACTAAAGCGTACCACCTGCTGGTAAACGCGTTAAAACGTTTTACACATTTTGACAATATTAACAAATATAGTACTTCATACGCCTGCTTCAAAGTAGCAAAACTATAGTTCATTCTACTGTTTTATTTTGCTTTGGGCAATATTACAAAACTGATTTACTGTATATGCGTTGCGCATTGAAACTCAAGTTTTGTGGCGCCTAAGTAGAGTGCCATCTTCTGGTAAACGACTAAAAGAAAGTACTAACGGTACAACAAATTTCAAAATGCACATTGAAGCGAATACGCATTTAGCAAAGCAGAATGACAAAGAAAACAGTCAAGCTGTGGGTATATGTAGCTTTATTCGTATATTTTTTCAATTTAGAGTTATTGTAGGTAGTTGTGAATTAAGGACATCACAGCTGAAAACAAACAGCAGCTTTTTATTGTGTGCGTCTAGCAGCTTCACTGGCTCAGAACATTAAATTAAAATAATAAGATGTGAATGTGAAACAAATATATTTTTGTTTGTGATTATTTTCTGTAATACAAACACAAAATAGCCCATGAACATAATAACTCTTGGTCATTCTAGCCATTCATTGACTTCCACTGATCCAAAGCCGGGTCACAGAGGCAACAGTCTGCATACTGATATGTAATAACTTTGCTTAAGTTTAGAGTCTCAAGAAGTTAATTTTTTGGCACCTCAGTAAATATTCTAAGGCCATGCATTCCTTGGATCTCCTCTTTGAGTGCCTACAAAATAAAAAGAAAAAGAAGTATGTAATATAATGTAATGCTGCAAAAATTGGGTATCAAGATATATTAGACAGTGCTTTAAAGGTGCAATGTGGAAGTTAAAATGCTCAAAGTTGCAATACATTGTATTACAGTCCATTGGCAAATTTCCCAGATGTGCACAGTCATTGCCCCTTTTAAGCGGAGAAATCCTCATGAATTTAAGTGGCTTGGGCCAAATTCTCCTGCGCTAATCAGACAAAAGCCTCCTTGTTAATAGACTCCTTATTAATGTCGGTATTTGTATTCATTTAAGCTCTCTGTTTTGCTTGCTTACATCAGACGTATGTTGTAAATTGCTTAAATTTAACGGGGAAAACACCCAACAAAAAAGCTCTAGCAAATACCGCCATCTAGCTTCCCAAACTCCAAAACACATGAAGAAGGATCACAAGTGCTGACTGACTGACTGAAGCAGGGCCAGTAGAACTTGTACATGCTTTTGAGAAATGGTGGAAATCTGCGCTGGGAATCAGTAGGATGCTCATACGACATTTAGGTAATCAATTATAACTTCAACATATCATGCACATTTAGACACAGATTCAGTAGTTTAGTTGTTAGCTCTTTGTCTTGGTAAGCTTTTTGTTTTAGAATTTGCAGTACTAAATTGGCATTCTGGTTTTATAGGAAATTAGTCCTGTAAAGAGCTTGACTACAATTTTCTCACACACAAAAACAGAACTTCCTCCTCAAACACAAGGAAAAATTTAACTTTTCTAAGATCTTTTTTTGTGATCTAATTTTAGAAGTTTGCAAAGTGGTCAATCAGTCAAAAATACCAAATATAATAGTCAGCATCTACATTTTCTTAGTAATAACTTGGTTTTCTTACCTCAGAAAATAACGATGTGTCAACAAGAGATTATTAAGATGTCTAGTAATGCGCACAAGCACAGACTAGGGAGCAGTGCCACTAAATGCCAAAGACTGTACCTTTGTTCAAAAACTGCCATTCGCGCATAGCACATTTAAGCCACCATAAAGAATGTGCTCTCATTTTCATTTAGAGTCCTGGTCCTGTTAAAATAATGAGGAGAACGCGCTGAACGCTCAGAGAAGTACCGGTACTTAAATGGGGCTTTTTTTTTTTTGGAAGTGGTGGAACCTGAACCTGTGCATTCCTGGCCACTTAAAGAACTAAGTAACATTTTTATCTTGTTAAGTCTTTGTAAGTCTCCGTGATGATGGTTATGTATGTGTTTTGGGGCATTTTAACTTAAGGATGTGTCGGTCTCTCCACTGTCTCATCCAGAAACCACAGCAACTGTTACCTTCCTCCCTTGTGTCCTTAGCAAAATATTTCCGACCAGAATGTCTGTCTTGAGAAACCCTGGCTCTTTTTAATTAGCAGTGTAAAAGATGTTTAAATGATTCTTTGTTGGTTTGTTTCAATATTAAAGTTATGTAAAAATTAGAAAATAATAAAATAATGTTATGATTTGATTCCGCTAGTAAGTTTAATTACCCAGGAGAGCTGTAGCTCTATCGCTAAAATTGCTAAGTTCTGCTTTAACTCACTGATACTAAATCAAAGTTAGATCAGTGGATGCTAAGACAAGGCAGTTGTTTGGATATAGATACTTTGTCTGTGCATATGTGCTTTTTTCTTCTTAATAAATACATTTAGCCAGGAAGCAATGTGGCTATATGAAATATAACAAAGAATGTAAGAGTAAGTTCAGTATAGTAGCATATTAAGACACCGTATTAGTGACGGATTACCCTGTATAAACATGCATAATTCCTAAATATAGTGCTGTATTTGCTAATAAATAAGGGTAACTTATAATAGATTGTTTTAATTAAATACTTGACTGAACAACAAACAGTGGATATTTTTGATGTGTTTAATATGTTTCTACTACACTAATTTTCACATAAAAATAAAAAACTGTGATAAATCTGCACTGTGATACTTCTCTGCATTATCCTTGTATTATTTATTTCACTTAGCTAAATCCAGACTCTGATCTTTTCACCAAACATCACAACATTTTGGCTAAACATATTTTTGACTTTTAAGACTCCATTGACAATACACAACAGTAGATTTGTCAGTGTGCCTCAGATTTTTTTTGCCATTTTGCACAGTTTTAAGTAAGTAAGCCAAGGCAAGTTTCCTGCATTTTCACACAACAGTAGATCTTTAACATTACCTGGTTGACTAATTGGTGTTGTTGGACAGTTCTTTTTCCCTTGAACTCACTGGACTCAATGTGTATCTCATACATTGCTCCACATCCACCTAAAAAAGCACAGTTCACACATCACATGTTGAAACAACAACACACGTTTACAAGAAAAAGATATTGTGTAGCGCAAGTCATTATTTTACATTTTTAATTTATTTTTACTGTGCTCTGTGTATTTTGCATTTTTTTAAGTAAAAACAGCAGGAAACAGATTGCCTGACTTCCTGTTCACGCAGAACTAAAAATCTCTGTTCTTTGTGGCATTTTTATTGAAACAAGCTGTAGATTTTAATTTGTGTTAAAATATAATTCCGTCACAATGTGGCTATGTGAAATTTATATACCGGTACGTACTATATATACAGTATATAGGAAAGTAGGGTTATGGTAGGCTCTTGGATAGGTGTATGTTAAAAATGTTTTAACCAGACAAGCTTCAATGCCCAATAATACAGAATTAAATAGGTAGAAATAAAACTCTGAATAAGCTAATGGCGAGGAAATTGTAAATAAACATGACTGTAAGATAACGTTCATGAAGAAGTCATGTTAAGCAGGAAAAAAAGTCTATGGTTGAATGACTGTCCTTTATGACCCTTTTGCTTGTAGCTGATTGTTTACCTGATATATCCACAACTTTTAGTGAAGCGGCTAAAGGAAACTTCTCTTTTAATATTTTAGCTATCCGAACTTCTCCTTCTGTTTGTGAGGACAGATGTCTAAGTGCTGGACCAGAAAATACAACCTGGGAAGAAGGAGAAAGACAAGACAGGTCAGACTGACTCAAACAGCAGTTGTCATTTTGTCCTGTTCAGCTGCGTAAACATTCGTCAAGTTCACTTACTTCTCTACATAAAATACGACGTGCTGAAATCATTGTGTTCGCCACGCTCCGTATACACGCAAGCATCGTTAAAGCAGCTAAATGCTAAACGAGGTGAGTAAAAAAAAGTAAATTGTAAATAGTTAGCATGCTAAATCCTCAATGTAGCGTAGGGCTCTTTGTGATGACGTCAAACATCCGGGTATGGCAAAACAACATACACATTTCGGCAAGTATTTTTACTCAAGTACTTTACTTAACCCTCTACCGCATAGTGTTGCTTTTAGGCAACAAACCACTTTTTTGGCTTGGACACTGGCCCTTTAAGTTTTTTTTTGTTGTTGTTTTTTTATAATGTTAGCAGACATGTTTCTGTCCAATAAAATCAGAGGCTGAAGTGGGTGTGCACATTTGACTGAGTCTGAAGCAGTCATTTCTGGAAGCAAAGTCACATGTGACACAGTGCTAGGTAACGGTAAGATAATTAACACTTTTCTCTGGGTTAAATTGGAATAATTTTATACAAAAAAATATTTTAATGTCCAGAAATATGTCAAGATGCACATTTGATTGTTTACATATAATTTTTACTTGTATGTTTATGCTAATACTGTGTTTTAGGTGTGTTGCCCTAGGGCAACATCATGCAGATGTAGCACTTTTGTTGGGAAAAATAGTGCTCAAGAAGAGATGTGTTGGAGTGAATAATGAGTATTATTGCTTGTAGGAAATGGACATAAAAACATTTTATGGGTCCAAGAATGAACATGGTAGTGAAGTTCCATCCGACAGTGAAGACAGTGAGCTTGAGGACGAGAGTGAGAGTGGAGAAGAGTGGCTCCCTGAATCAGGTTTGACACTCAGTGTAGGTCAGGGGTCAGTCAGGGTTCTGTAAGATGTGTGTTGGTGTGTGTGTGTTGGGATGAAAATGAGGATGAGGATGAGGTGTTTGAACCAGAGGAAGACAATGGCTGGAGAACACCCCATAATGCCAACTTCCCCGACTATCCTGAATGGCAAGGAAGCCTTCCGAGATCAGAAGATTACTTCAAGATGTTTTTTTCAGAAAATATCCTGTCAGTGATCACAGAGCAGTCAAACCTGTATGCTCTACAGGTTTGACTGTTGTTGTTGTTGTTAAATTTTGTATATCTCACCTGCTCAGGGACTGCAGATGGAAACTAGCTACGGCTAAAATCTGGTGCAAAGCATCTTCAATGTTTTTGCACACTGTCCCTGTTAAATAAACTAATAAACTAAACTAAACAACCCAAGCAGACCTTTAAAACTCAGCACTAAAGAACTTGAACAGTTCATAGGTACTGTAGTCTACATGTCACTGTTTGGGTTACCAGTCACTCGGATGTTTTGGTCCAAGGCCTCTCGGGTGCATCAAGTAGCTGATACCATGAGTCTGAACAGATGGGAGGCCATCAAGAAAGCTCTCCACTTCAACGACAATGAGGCAATACCTGCAGGAAGTCCAGATCCACTTTACAAAATCTGACCACTGGTAGACCATCTTATTTCAAAATTGCAATCCATCCCAATGAGTGAGAAGCTGGCTGTGGATGAACAGATAGTTCCCTTCAAGGGAAAGAATAAGAACAAGCAATATCTACCAGCCAAACCTAAAAAATGGGGATACAAAATACTCATTTTAGCCAGCTCTGAAGGTATTCCACATAACTTTGAGATCTACACAGGGCGAATAGTGCAACTCCTTGAGCTGGTAGATATAGGTGCAAGTGGGAACGTCATTTCTCCTAAATTGGCTCTTTTTTAGGTAAATTTTAGTATTATGTTGAATAAAACCTTTTCTGATACATTTTTAGATTATTTTCTCCTATTCCATTCAGTATTGAAAACCTTGGTGTTTTAGTACCCTCATCGCACACTGTTGCCCTGAGGCAACAAACCCAGATTTTTGTGGGGGGGCGTGGGGGGTCAAATGTTATAATTGATATAATGTCAGGGACCCACAAGCTCTCAAAAAGTGTCTTGAAATATTTTTTTCCTCCTAAAATAAAAAGTCATGCAGTAGAGGGTTAAGAAGGATTTTTTTTTCTTACTTGAGTAATAAAAATCTGGTGATTTTTTAACTTTTACTTCTTACATTTATCTGTACTTTCTACTCCTTATAATTTAAAAAACAGGTTAATTCACAGTTTTTTACCTCTTAAAGCTCATGCAGACCTGCTGTGATGTTGTGTATCAAAAAAGAAGAAATTCATAAAACATTATAATATCTAACAATTATCTATTTGACACAAATACAATTTTTTAATTGTCTCATTGTAAAACCCATGTTATACTACAATACAACTGAAATCAACTTTGCAATTTTACTTTTTTACTTAGGTAAATTTGCATTGTTTTACTTTTGTACTTTTATTTAAGTAAATGAGCTTTAGCAGGACTTTAACTTTTACCGGAGTCATTTTTCAGACAAGTAACTGTACCTTTACTTAAGTAGTGAACTTTAGTAGGCTACTTTTGCCATCTTAAACCAAACTGCGAATTGTAACGTAATGTACAGTATAATGTTATTTAATTAAATTAATAATAACAGAACAAAACTGCTGCTTTATAGATAGTGTTGTCTAGGAGAGAAGATTGTTTTTATGAAATTGAGCTTGAAAGAGGGGCTTATCTCTTTGTGCAGGTTGTCAGGATTTACTGTAGTGTAGGCTCGTGCTGTTTACAATGGGTTTTGTGCCTCTTTCACTGCACATCCCAGCTTTGTTTGTCAGTAAGAATGATGTCTAATGGACAAAGACTGTAAGCGTCAATCAAGCATCAATCAAGACTCTTGTCCAAACATAGTGGTCTAATTGTAAATGATTAGGATATGGTACAGGTTGCTGATGTCACAGCTTTTTAAGACCAGTATCCTCCTCAGAGTAGTCAGTTTGCTCATCGACATGGGCAGACACCACATCTTCATGATTGCTCTAGTTATCCTGGTTCTCAGCTGTGCCTGTTATGCTGAAGAGCTTTCTGATGATCTTTCTTGTCCAGATCACCAGAAGAGCTTTGATGGCTCATGCTTTGAATTTGTTGGTCTACAGCGTCCCTTCCTGAGCGCCCAGGCCTGGTGTGAGCGTGGTGGTGGACACCTCGCCTTTATTCTCAATGATGAAACGCAGCAGTTTCTCCAGAAGCATCTGCACTCTGGGATGGACTGGTGGCTTGGACTGGCATCAGCAGCTCCTAACTTTACTCTAGACACTTCTGGGGATGGTGAGGATTTTTTATATTTAATTTTTTTTTTTATTTTTTATTTACTGCATATATTAAGATGTAATCCATGAGTGGTCTGTCTTGCACATTACATTAACATTTATCCATGGATATTCTGTTCAAATCAAATATAGAAGTTACAAATAGGAATGTTTGCAATCTTTATTTTATTTTATTTGTTTACTTTATATTGTAATATGGTTAAGCTTGGTTTTAGTTTACAATCTGATAATATAATCACAAAGTAAAAGAGGTTTTCACTTATTTTATGACTAACAGTTTGCAATAGACCCAATTGGACTCTCTATTAAGCAGTGTAAGGGCTTTATTATGACAATTAATCAATTTATTGTTGTTGTTGTTGTTGTTGTTGTTGTTGTTGTTGTTGTTGTTGTTGTGTTATCAGGATGTTGATATTTTTTCAGATGTGAGGGGCATGTAAAAGCTGCTTCAAAAGAACTGAATGTAGGTTTAGTTAATTAACTTCCATTTCCTATTCCACAAATGCAAATGCTGAATAAAGTGCAATCAATTCTGTGCATTACTAGACAAACGTCAGTGTTGTTTCTGAAGGCTTTCTTTGCAGTTTGCATGTCTTTTGTAAAGAACAGTCAATCATTAGTTTACACACATATTTACTCCTGCCTAAATCTGATATCTCTCTGAAACAGCAGGCCTAAATACACAAGATCCTTCATTCACATGACATGGACAATAAAAAGACCCATAGCAGCCTGTCAGTCTCACTTACAATTATTTATTTTTATTTGACTACAGGGATTTCACCTTCTAATTCATTTACATTATCTGATTTTGCCTCAAGGTTTTTTTTTTTAAGTTTGTTTTGTGATTTACCACCGATTTCACTTACAATGGACATTCCACCTGTTGTGTTTATTTTATTCTTTGCGGATGAGTATAAGTTGTTCTCTATTACAGGCTCTCTTTCTTGGCTGGATGGCTCAGATGTCAGTTATAATAACTGGGTGAACACGCCGGAGCCAGGGGCAGCTTGTGGATACATACAGAAACAATCTGGGTTTCAATGGGAAGCTTCGAACAACTGTACCCAAGAATATAATTTTGTCTGCCAGTTTGGTAAGACATCTTAAATTCATAGACAATATTTTGTGTTTGTATGCAAAATAAAATGACTTTCTCTACATAGATTTAGGAAGATCTATTGCCTGTGAAGGTCAAAATGCTACATTGCAGTGTGGATCTGGTCAAGTAATAGAAATAGATGACAGTTTTTTTGGACGAAAAACTATACATTACTGCAGATCCCAGCTCGGAGCCTCACTACAGCGCCTCAGGAGGAATGCAGCTGGATTGATGTTGTAGATTCAGTAACTGGTATGATACCAATTTAAAAATAACTATTTATGTTTTGTATGATGCTTGAACAGCACAGTCTATATATTTTTCACAGATGTTATGTGAGCCACTAGAAGTCAACATAAAACGTATGCCTCTGGCTATGTAGGCACAATGCAACCATAATAGGTGTATGTATCGCTAATCTGCTTTAGACACTCAAAAGCTAAGCTTTGTGTACTTTAGCTGTACATCTGAGGCATTTGTGATTTGGTGCCAACATTTTTAGTATGAGAAAAATGCTATTGGTTTAGTATATCTAAACAAACAAAAAACAAACATCACTGATATGCACCTTTTCTTTTAGCTCATTGTCATGGACTACAAGCCTGCCAGGCTCCTGTGGATGTGAGCTCATTTGGACAACCATGTCCAGCATTTGGAAGTTACCTTTCTGTGGAATACCACTGCAAACATGGTCAGGTTTGCGGAGCCTGCTGACAATTTGAAATAACAACGATAGTTGAAAATTAATTTAAACTTAGATAGAATATTTTTCTGTTGTTCAGGTCTCTCCCTATTAATGAGTAAGCTGGCAGCTGTGTTTGATAATGTCACTATTACGGTCAAGTGGCTTTTGCACCCATTTGAGGGAAATCTTACATGTACTGTTAATGCTGGAGATGGCCATACAATTGACCCATACAGCCCAGAGGAGTGAGTATTACGCAGTTATACAATGCACATAATGCTATGACAACATTCATTTTACTTTTCAGGATGGAGAGCACTGTAATTCACAAATTTACAAGACCTGGACATTTTTTGGTCAGTGTTGAATGCACCACAAGTGACTGGCATGTTACAGCACAGAGGGCAATAACCATTCAAGAGCCACTGGGGGAATTTGGTGCTATCAAATGCTTTGGTCAGAACTCTTCTGTTGATGAAGGCAAATGCAATGTGGAGTATGGCAGACCAGTACATATTCAAGTTTTGCTTAAAGCTGGTATGGAATTATTATTATTAGGCTATAAAGTGGAATATATTTAAAAGCCACTTAAAACAGTCTGCTTTGCTTTTCTGGGTTTGTGTTTAAGGTACAAATGTAACATATAAAATTGAGCATAATGGTCAACTGCTCACTAATTCTTCTGTGGACAGTGGCAGTGCACCTTACAATATAACAATAGACATCAGTTCTGTTGAACAGCTTGGACAGGGCTGCCACAATCTGACTATATCAGCTTCTAATAAAATTTCAGCGACAACCGTATTCACAAACCTAGAGCTGTGTCTGCTGCAGCCCATCGAGGGTCTGCAGGCTTTTGTGAAGGCCGAGGAAGGCATGTGTCCAGACACCTATGAGCTCATCATCAATGTCTCGCTGGAGCAAGGAGCCCCAGTACGACTTCTGTTCACTCTAACAGGAGCTCAAGACACCATTTCTGAAAGCAGAACATGCTCAATGGAAGTATACAAGCCTTTTCCTTCTCCTCTCCACTTGAAGGTATGTTGTACATAGCTGTTACGATACAACAATAAATGCCATACCTTTACATACTGTTATGTTGCACTGAAGGAGTTTTGCAAGTGAAAGTGCGAGCCATGAATGCCTTCTCAGCCGCAGACGCTGATGTGGATCTTGACAAGATACTTCTAGCATGTCAAAATTACACAGTCCAGCAAGAAGATTTTGTAAGTTAACCAGATAACCAACATAATTAACAATTTAACAGTGCAAAATTAAATGATTGTTTTGATGATATTGTCTTTTACAGATGGAACATGAATTTGGCGATTTAAAAATTGTTGCTTCTCCTTTTGCTCTGGTTGATTACAGTCAGGGTGTTCATCTACAAGCTGAAACCTCATCCCTGAACAAAGGAATCAAATTTAATTGGAAATGCAGTATGAATTTTATTTTCTTACAGTATATTGTATTGCCCTTTGAGATATTACATCTTGCATTCACTTTTTAAATCACTCACTATTTTCCCCTCCTGGTTGAACCAGACTTATCTGACCCCCTTCTCTAAAATCACAGGCCTAACAAATATATATTATGATCAAAATGATAATTTACAAGCATTTACTTGAGACAAATAAACAATTGTTTTTCATCCCTTTATTAATTCTCCACTCATATATTTCCCCTTATTAGTACAAAATTGCAAAAATAACTTTTAGATTTTGAGGGGGAGCAGGTTGGGAACCACTCTTGTGATTATTTTCATACTAATAGGCTATTGGTGTTTTATTACAGAAGGCTCCTGCAAATGTTTGAATGAAACAGACCGTAAATCTTACACAATTGAAAAAGAGTGTCTTCCAAGTCCCTTTGAATTTGCTCAGTACACTTTGATTGCAAAGAGGACACGTTGGTTTAGAAGTGCAGTTAAAGTTGCAGTGGCTTCCAAATGTATCACAGTGTCTCCAAAGGAATTCACAAATGTAACCATAAGGTAAAAATTCTGAATTTCAACCATTAAAAATCCTTAAGATACTCAACTTTTCCCTTTTTGATTTGCAGATGCGATAATTGCTCTTCAGTAAATGTAATTAGTCCCATCACTTTAAAATTGCACTGTGAAAAAGAATGTCCTGATGTTATTTGGTATTTGGAGGACCAAAAGCCTTTGGCTGTAAGTTTTGCTCTTCTTAGTTTACAAATTATAAAGAAAAGTTAACTTCTTTTTTTATTTTTTGACTATAATTTATAGAGCAACCTTGAAAAATGTAATGTGAGCCGACTTCCTCCTATATTGAAGCAAGATGGAAACATTCAATTCACTGTTGACAGTAAACTTTTGGAAACATCTCGAGATACAATGCAAAATATTGTTGTGATTGCTTATGGTGAGCTATTGATGCACAGACAAATCTAAAATATATTGCTTAATGACATGTCTAATTGTATTGTGATAAAAAAAAATCTATTTGTTGCAGGAAAAACTGAGGCTGGTTTTGCCAAGTATACTCTGCCAATACCAGAACCATCACCGACTCCACCGGCAACACCCAGCCCTGCTGCAGATATTGTTTCATGTGGCATCTCTCCATCATCTGGGACTGTGCTTGATGCTTTTAACTTTTTGTGCACAACAAGTCTGTTATGTTCGTCAAGCTGCATTTACTGCATCAAAACAGATAAAGGTAGGAATGTACTAAGCTTTTGATTATGTAGTGCTTTGTCAAAGATCTATTTTATTATTACAAAATGCTTACAGGATGCATGTTGACAAATATGGTTTGAAAATACACAAATTGGTCAAAAAGTAGTTAAAATAAAAACACCGGTGGTGAGTTTTTGACATTTATTATTCCAGGAAAACACCTAAGATGTAGTGATGCACCTGAAATAAAGTCAGTCTTTCTGCCACTTGGAGATAAAAACAACAACTTTAGTTTGTCTTTAATGGTGACTGTAAAAAATCAAAATAAGAACACATCCACCAACATAACCACACAGGTAAGTGTACTGCAAATAGATCTTGCTTCATGTTCATGGAATATTTTCCGTGACAATATATATAAATATATTTTATTTTATATCATAATATCATAGGTTAATGTAAATCTCTCCTAAGGTTGGACGAAGTGATACAGAAAGTTCTGTTGACGCCCTGAACTCTGCAGTGCATGGTACAGTGACTCAGTTAGAACAGCAAGGCCTTCTCTCTGGTGAAACTCTGGGGCAAATGTTTGCATCAGTCTCAGATATGCTCAATGCAGACTCCAAGGAGGAGTCTGTGTTAAACAAGGATTTAAAAAAGAAGGTATCATGATTAGTTTAAACTCGATCAAATGCACCTTTCAAATATGTGTTGTTCTTACAGCTACGTGAACAAATGTTGAGCAAAATGACCAAAGTTCTGCAAGGGTCCCCCAGTAATACAACTCAGGGGGTCCAGGTGACTGCAAGAGCTGTGGCTGGACTCACTCAACACTCTGATGAGCTCACACCCACTGCTCAGGTACTGAGCTCTAAGATACTTAATACATACACGTACGTACGTACGTACATACATACATACATATACATACATACATACATACATACATACATACATACATATATACGTATGAAAATATAGATAGATTCATTACAGGATGTGTTTAGAACACTGCATTGTTTTTTCAGGAAGAAGCTGGTTCGTTGTTGGTGGGTCTTAGTGCCTCTCTGAATGTTATCAGTGTACATCAATACACTGCAGAAGAAGATAAAGAAGTGGTGCAAGCAGCTACACCAATTGTAGAAGCAGCCAGCAATATTTTAAATGTTTCAGACAATGTAAAGCTTGCATCAAATCAGGTATGCTGGGAAAACCTTTAAGTGTGTCTATTTTATAATTTTGTTTTCACAGAGAAAAGTGTCAGAGTTTCTTTTAACTGGAATTAACAATGTACAAAGTGCTTTACTTATGAATAAAAAACTGGATGGAGAACCTGCTATTATTGATTCTGGTCAGATCAGTGTGTATGTCAACAGGTATGTCACGCCAAGCACATGTTATGGAAATGTAAGATTTAAATAATGTACTATTTTTGAATGAAGGATAACACCACAGACTATGCAGATGCAAGATATCAACGTACAGAAGAATACCTCCTCTAGATTTAACTTTCCCGTTCTCCCTGCGGCTATTGTCTCACCAGAAGAACCAGTGGATATAAGGGTATGTCAGATGTACAGTATATGAACCCAAAAATACTGTAGTTTAACAGTTGTTGAAACATATATTTTTTACACCAAATTTGTGATCAACAGATGATGAGTTTCACCAAGAATCCATATGCTTGGAAAGACGAGAACATCACTGGGACAGTAGGATCAGTTTCACTAAATAGAATTGATGGCAGTGCCATTGCTGTTCATGACTTACCAGAGGAAATAGAAGTAATATATAGTACATCAAATTATAGTGGTTTGGTATAGTTAAATTATTGTTTGTTAACTTTTATTTGTTATCTTTAGATTTTTCTCCCAAGACTTGATGTGGAAGAGGAAAACAGCACTGAGCTGGACTTGGCCAATTTCAGCACTTTAATTATAGATGTTCCCTCACCTGATGTAACACTTGTTCTGAGAATGGAGCCATCTGAAGACATTTCTTTTGTAGCATTTCTGGGATTCAAAGCCTACCCAACTCAGGATAAATATATTGCTAAGGCACAGCTCCCTATAGAGAATGCAAAAAAAGGTATAACTATTTTAAAAACATTTTTAATTGAACAATGAATATTATATTTGTAATAATAATTATCTTTTATGTACATATTTTTAACTAATCATTTTAATTCACAGAGGAAAAGTATACCTGGGTGGTGAGACCAAAGGATCGAGCTGAAGATACGGGGATGCACTATCTCGTTTTAAAACCTATTGTAGAACCTGGCATCAAATCAGTCAATGTCACTGTTAACGTTGTCACTATTGCTGCTCAGTGTAAATACTGGAATGAAACTGAGTCATTGTGGAGTGAAGATGGTTGCAGGGTAAGAGCAAAAAAAAAAAATCAAATTGTGTCCAAAAACTCAAACTAATATAATAGAATTTAAATAATTGTTTAATTTTCTTTTTCAGGTTGGTCCTCTCACCACACATGCAATAACTCAGTGCCTCTGTAATCACTTGACATTTTTTGGGAGTTCCTTTTTTGTTATGCCAAATTTGGTAGATGTGTCACGCACTGCAGAACTTTTTGCCACTTTTACGAACAACCCAGTTGTGGTTTGTTTTGTTGGAGCCATTTTTGTATCTTATCTTATAGTTGTAGCATGGGCACGAAGAAAAGACATCCAGGATTCAGCTAAAGTAAGCCAGTAAATAAATTCAGTTTTAAAATACATGTTTTAGCTGAGTTTATTATTTTTTTTAGGTCAAGATAACCGTACTAGAAGACAATGATCCTTTGGCAGAATATCGCTACATAATAAATATCAGCACTGGACATCGGCATGGTGCATCTACGTCCTCTCAAGTGGGCTTAACTCTATCATACATATGAAACCTACTTTTACATTTGTGTTTTTACTGAACTGTCTATGTGATATAGGTGACAATAACATTGCAAGGGACAGAGGGAGAGAGTGAGCCCCATCACCTGACAGACACAGAAAAACCTGTTTTTGAGAGAGGTGGAGTGGACATGTTTCTGCTAACCACTCATTTTTCTTTGGGAGACCTGCTGAGCATTCGACTCTGGCATGACAACTCGGGAGCATACCCAGCATGGTTGCTTTTTATTTTGATCTTGTTTATTTTATTAACTAAGAGCAATTTTTAGGCCGTTTGATGTTTCTTTCAGGTATGTCAACAAAGTTATGGTACAGGACTTGGAAACTGGTCAGAAGTGGCACTTTCTGTGTAACTCCTGGTTGGCCATAGATGTGGGCGAGTGCACTCTTGATAAGATTTTCCCAGTGGCAACAGAAATGGACTTGAAGAAATTTAGGTAAAAGTTATTTTCAGTCAGACAAGACAATGTTACAGTTATTTCCTTTTTGCCCTTTTTCTTTTCCTAGTAATCTGTTTTTCATGAAGACTGCCAAGGATTTCCGCGATGGCCACATTTGGTTTTCAGTAATCAGTCGTCCTCCGTGCAGCACATTCACTCGAGTACAGCGTGTCTCCTGCTGTTTCTCGTTGCTCTTGTGCACTATGCTTACAAGTATTATGTTCTGGGGCATTCCAACAGACCCCTCTGAACAGACAATGGACCTGGGTAAACTATTATTTGTTTTTGCTCTACTTTGAAAGAAATTACAATTAAATGTTTCAAAACAAAATTAATCAACAAAAATATATACAAATAGTGTATTGTTGTCAATAAGCCATGTTAACATACTAGCAAATTCTCTTGGTTGGTTAATTGTTCTTAATGTTGTTTTTGGCAGGGCACATAGAGTTCACATGGCAGCAAGTGATGATTGGGATTCAAAGTTCAATCATTATGTTTCCCATAAATCTGCTCATAGTGAGTATTTTTAGAAATACTCAACCTCGAGAAAAAAGCAAAGCAGAAATGTCCAAACAGGGAAAAATTGTTAAAGTGTCACCTTCTCAAAGCTCTCCTCACAAAGAGCTAAAGGACATCACACCGGAGACTGTAATCAAGGTAAGAAAATGCAAAAATATATAAGGCCAAAAAATGTATTACAACGTTGATTATATTTAAAATATTTTTTGTAGGACATAAAACGTATTGCACAGTCCCTATCAAAGGCCATGAAAAGCCCACTTCCCCATTTTGACCTCAAACCTGGTCAACAGTGTGATATCAACACATTACTCTCTTTGGTGGAGGATATTATTAAACAACATAATAGATCCTCGGAAGATTTTTACAATGACACAACAAAAAAAGAGCGCTCCATGATCCTGTCTTTGGGCTCAGTTAGCTTGCAAGGTAAACTGGTGTCAGTGAGTACTGTATTTAAAACTGCAATTTAGTGTGTGTATTTTATCTGTAAAAAGGTGTACAAACCTTCTATAAAGAACATAAACACACATACCAGTAGATATATCTTCAGTGTAAAAGCGGATACCTTGGATGTACTTATACTTTCCTGTTTAATCCTTTTTTTTCTCGAACAGGATCCAGTATGTGGGAACACTCTGACAATTCATCTAATAGCGCCCAAAAGAATACTACCAGCTATACTCGATATCTGTACAGGCAACTGCGCCACGTTGAAAAGGAACTGGGTTTGCTAGGGCCCTCTCGTTTTCCCAGTTCCAACAACTACAACCGTGCGCTGCAGCAGGTCCATGGAATGAAGTCTCTGCTGGAGTACCACCTCCCTTTGTCTGCTCTGGAGGGTGAGCAGCTAGAATCCAGTCCCGAAGAGAGCATCAGTGGAGAGCCCAAGAGAAGAGGTGGGCTGCCCTGGTGGTTTGTCTTTGTGGGATGGATACTTGTGATTTCAACCAGTGGAGTGTCAGGATACTTCACAATGATGTATGGACTGACCTATGGGAAAGATCGTTCAATAAGCTGGCTAATTTCAATGGTTGTCTCCTTCTTTGAAAGTCTTTTTATTACCCAACCATTAAAAGTAAGAAACAAAAATAAATAAATAATAACAATAATGTAAAATGCACTTTAAACAAAGCTCAATTTCCTTTGCAGGTTCTTGGATTTGCAGCTTTCTTTGCTCTTGTTCTGAAAAAGGTTGATCAAGAAGAATATGGAGAACCTCAGGTAGATGGACTTGTGATGAATTCAGGTATGATCACACTTTGTTTCTTCGTCCAGTGTGGCTATTATTGTATTATACAACTATAGTGTGTGTCTAAGTCAGTGGCTACATGAGCAAAACTGATCGATTCGATCGCTGCATACTTCGAACGTTTTTCAAAGTTTTAATTTTCAAAACATATATAAATATGTTGCACTGTATTGTATCGTTGTGTCCTTGGGCAAGACACTTAAACCACACTGCCTCAGTGTCTGCGTACACTGGGTGCGTGGATGTTAGATTGTAAAGCGCTTTGAGTGCCTGGAAAGGTAGAAAAGTGCTATATAAATTTACCATTTACTTGGAGTTGGTCGAGGGACTCTCACTTTACATAAACCGCAAAAAGTGAATCTGGGGGGTTTAACTGCCACAAAAACTATTTAAACATTAGTTACAGGTTATTTACTCTTGTTTAGCCTAAATTATGGCATTAGCCATCATTTTTACATACAAGTTGATTCAGTTGGAGCGCTTTGAGCGGGGAACTGGTATTTTCAACTACGAAATATCCAACTTCCCAGTTACCTGGAAAGCAGCATAAGCCTTAACATAGCGCTGATGATTAAGAAATCATTGAAAGATATTGAATTATTAATTAATAAGAATATAATTTGTGCACTGGTCTATATTGAATAGTGTACAGTGATTCTTAACCATAGGAACAGGGCCCAAAGTTGGGCCGCAAGCACCTCCTCTTACTGGTAATATGAGATTGGGCCCCAGGTTACTTTGCACATGAATATTTGGGGCTCAAGGTTAAAAAGATTAATAACCCCTGGAATAGATAATGCAAGCTTGACCTATAATCTGTTATTAAGCCTTTATATATTATGGATAAGAATTCATAAACATATCAACTATTTATAGAGTGTTTATTATTCATCTACTAATGTTTTGTTAGGCTTAATGGTGTTAAGGTATTAAAAAGTGTTACTAAAAAATATTTTCATTTGTATTTTAAAAGAATGCTAAATCATTTACATGTCTGCCTTTAGATGACCCAGATAATGTGCGTGCTGCAAGAAGAGATAGTACCTGTAGTTTTTACCAGCCACCTCCACCAAGTGACATTGAGAAGATGAGGAACAATATGATAAAGGAACAAAAAGTCTTTATCCTTATTAGAGAGATTGTAGGTATGGAAATTACACTGATGTGCACCAGAAAATAGCCACACAAATTGCTACAGTATCTAATAGCTTGTTTTTCCCTCCAGCCTACATGGGATTTCTGTGGATGCTCCTCCTAGTGGCTTATGGCCAGAGGGACCCTAACGCTTACTTCCTTACACAACACATCCGTCAAAGCTTCAGCAAAGGCATCTCAGACACTATGAGTATTCAAGACGTGTTTGATTGGGCAAACACAACGCTATTGAGCAACCTTTTTGGCAACTATCCAGGTACGCATGTTATGTGTCTTTCATGTTGAGGCACATTGGTCTTGCAACATAATGGAAAGTACATGCTGAGTGCACATTAAGGCATATCAGGTTTGGTTAGTTTTTGAACAAGTTCTTTGTTGATATACCTATAAAAATCATACATTATAATTTATTATAATTTGTTAAAAAAGCATTTATCAAAATTCTTACCACTTTCATTTGCTGTTGTTTACTTGTCTCTACTACAGTGTTGGATAGGTTACTGTAAAATTGTAATACATTATATATTACTAGTTACAGGGGACAAAAATGTAATACATTTGTGAGTAACAATAGTTACTGTCTCAAAAATGTAACTGAGTTGCTATTGTCAGTTACTTTGAGCTAATCACACATAGGACATTTTACAATACTAATCTTGTTACATTTACACTTGATTACTGGTTGATTTATGGAAATGTGATGTCGCAACACATTTTGCTCATAATATTCGATTCACATTTAGGCCAACAGACAGTATTTTAGTGGTGTTTTGGTTTTGAATTGTCTTCAATAGAATATAAAAGCAATTAATTTATATGAAAGTAACTTAAGTTACTCAGATTGTAACTGAAATCTATTGTCAACATTTACAGAAATAAGTTACACTACTTAGTTACTGAAAAGTGGAATATATTATAGTAACTAGTTACTTTTGTAATGAGGTACTCCCAACACTGCTCTACTAACAGGTGTTCTGCTTATATTTTACTGGTGATTTACTTAAGTTGCGTCTGATAATTGAGTGTTTTTTGCACAGGTTTTATCACAGATGGTAATTCAAAACTGGTTGGCAACGCTCGTCTTCGTCAAGTCAGAGTCCAGCAGAAATCCTGTCATGTTGCTCCATCCATGAAAACGCATGTGTCAGATTGTCATTCTCCCTATTCATGGGAGTTAGAGGACATGGGCTCCTATGGTCCAAGCTGGACTTACAGAGTGCCTAGTAATGACACACAACATTTGGAAAACCCATGGAAATATCAATCTAACGGGAAACTTCGGTCCTATCCCATCTGGGGCAGCGTGGTACTTTACAGAGGTGGAGGGTTTGTGGTAGATCTTGGTCCAAATTATCAAAACTCCAGCAGGTACACAACATAATTTGGATGTTTAGACAGAATAGGGTGTTATTTCTTCCAGATAATGTCATCAAAACAACACTGACATGGACTAACTTTCAACAAAAACAGACCTCAATAGAATCTTGCATGAGTAATGTTAGAGCCGGTTAACTTAATAGTGCTCAGTGAACAATATATAAAAAATTCAAATACTTAACTTAGTAGATTTGATATATCCTATTGTTGCTAAGTCAATTTTTGTAATATAATGTATTTCTCTGTCTTGAAGTGTTTTGCAATATCTTTATGACAACACCTGGTTTGATTCTTACACACAAGCCATCTTTGTTGAATTCACTGTGTATAATGCAAACGTAAATCTCTTTTGCATTGTTACACTAATGCTGGAGACCACAGCCATTGGTGAGTCACAAAATGTCTTTATATTCTTTAAAACTAAATCTAAAGTCCTGTGTTTGCTACAGGTGCATTTCAGTTTCACAGTGAACTTCAAAATGTTCGCCTGTATCAGTCCACTGGCGGCTTGCATATATTTGTGATGGCCTCTGAAGTGATTTACTTTATTTTTATTCTTTACTATATGATTGTCCAGGTATGACTAGTATCATCATGTACAATATTTGTACTTTGCACTTTGACAGCCCACTTTCTTGTTTCTCACAGGGGAAGTTAATAAAGCAACAAAAATGGTCCTATTTTAGAAGTAAGTGGAACTTGCTGGAACTGGCCATTATTGTCCTGAGCTGGAGTGCCCTTTCTGTGTTCATCAAGAGAACTTTATCAGGAAAACGAGATATGGAGTATTATCAGAATCACAAAGACCAGTAAGTTAAACAAATTAAAAGTCCTAATATTAATATAATATTGCATCAACTGTTGGTGCCATATAATTGCATTTTAAACTGTGTGCGCTAAAGTATCTTGTGTTTTTATAATAGTGACCTTTTTTGTATTTATTTTTTTTTCTTTAGAAATATTGTTGCATCTTACTCACTAATGTATAGTACAATGAGATAACGTAATTCATTTATCCCAGGGAACATAATTGTTATTTATGTATTTATTTTGCTTTATTTTGGTTGAGAAAACTGCACCAGACTACACCCTTATGTATGTATCCATTTATGTTTGTACAAACAAATTGTTATAATATATGCACACTGTAAATGTTTTGTAGATTTGCCAGTTTCCATGAGACAGCCAAGGCTGATGCGGTGCTGGGGTATCTGATTGCGTTCCTAGTGCTGCTGGCTACAATCAAACTCTGGCACCTGCTGAGGCTGAACCCCAAGCTGCACATGATCACTGCCACTCTGCAGCGCGCATGGACTGATATTTCAGGCTTCCTGGTGGTCATAACCATCATGTTTCTGGCCTATTCTATAGCTGTGAGAATTTTCCCACACTACACCTAATAGGCTTACATAGTTTAAATATGTAAATAAAGTATGTAGAAAAGAATAAAACCAAACAAAACAAATGTAAATGTACATGCATGCAACAAAGAAAACAAGTGATTACGAGTACCCAGTGTTTTTTTTTCCTCAAATGCAAAGTACCTTGCCTCTGAATTTGGCTCCTCCAAAGATGGTGCCTCCAATCCACGACCAGGAAGTGTCCTTCCTCAGCCTAAGCAGACAGCTGATAAAAAAATTCAGAAAAGTTTCATAAATAAACAATTGAGTATGTGTGTATGTGTGTATGAGGGGCGGGGGATTTATTATTTTCCAATTGTATCATGATGAATAAATGTATCATAATGCATAAGGGATAAACAGACCAATACCAGGCAGCAAAGAACACATTGATGTATGTATCCTTGCCTGTGGAAGACACTACTTGGGAATGTAGTGATGACCTGAATGCCTAACAACGCTCAAATCAGAACTTGAGAAACTACCTTTGTTCGAAAATGTTATTTATCTGCAATAATGAATATAACTATTCATCATAACAAACACTACTATTCATTCTTGTCAATACCTCCCTGCTTTTTTATCATTTCAGTCTAACCTGATGTATGGCTGGAAACTGTATTCCTACAGAACACTGCTAGATGCTGCTCAAACCATGGTCAGCTTGCAGCTTGGCATTTTCAACTATGAAGAGGTAATGCATAAACTACTAACTACATAATAGAACAGCTTCTAAATCAATATTTGAAAATTGAAATAGCAAAAACATATATCTCAATTTTGAAAAATTGTCTACAAGATTTTTTTTTTTGTTCAATCAATATTTTCAATGACAATAATGTTAAGTGGATTTTATCAATTTGATTGAAATAATATTTTAATTGCTATGAACTACATTTTGACTTTTGAAAACACTGTGATGCAAAGAGTAAACATCAAGCCATCAATGACTTTTTAACATGGCGATATCTCTTCATTGTTCCACAGGTTCTGAATTACAACCCTGTGCTTGGAGCTTTCCTCATTGGCTCATGCATTGTGTTTATGACATTTGTTGTGCTGAATCTTTTTATTTCTGTTATTCTCGTGGCATTTAGTCAAGAACAGATACATCATAAGGTAAAATACCCATATATTAATCCTAAAATCAAGTATGAATGTATTACCTCTCTAATTTTATATTTCCATAGCCATCAGAAGAGGAAGAAATTGTGGACTTGATGATGATGAAATTGTGTGGTTTGTTTGGGATAAAATGCAAGAAGCAAAGTTGTGATGGATCCAGTGACAAACAAGCTTCAGATTATGGATTGCCAACCATTTCTGGGATCAATAGTGAAGCATGAAATGTCTAAGTTTAGTAAAGTGTGGCATGTACTGCCCTTGCTTTGCCATTACTGTACCTTTGGCCTCATATGTAGCCTAAATGCCATCATATGACCACACCTTTAGTTTTGCATTGGCTTATATGTCAAGTATTGAAATAGAGTGTAAGTATAGATCATATAAATAATCATAAAAAACTCAAATATGTATGTTGATGCTTGTTTTACCTTTAATTTGTGTAACAATGTAGACAGTTAATAGCCATTAAAAACTAAGTGGGCCACAAAAAGAGCATTATTCACCATAGGCTTTTCTTTACAACATGCATCTCAACAAAAACAACATAAATTCAAATACACATGTCTCACTGAGCTCCAGTGGTCAATCAATACAAGATTCTCCTTTTATCGCTAGCATGAACAAAAGGACTAGGACGAAGATTTATAAACCCTGCTCCTTTAAATAAACAGTCAGACTAGGCTAAAAAACGATGTGGTTTTCACCTCAAAATGGTTGGACCAGTTTTGCTCCAGTTTACATGGGAGAGATGTCCCGCTGTATCAGATCACTACGTGATTCAGACTGCATTGTGTTGATTTACCCAAATATTGTTTATTATTAATAACTTTTTGTAAAATTGTCTGTAAAATGACAGACTAATCTTTCTGGGACCATGTGTGCCACTTGGCTTTCCGAAAACCGGTTTACAGCTTTTCAGTCAGGCGTTTACATGGAGGTCAGGAAAACCAGATAACTAGCCTAGTCCAATTTAAACCAGTTTTCCAAAGTGCATGTAAACCCGGACAAACCTGTGAGAGCCGTAAACGATTTTTAGAAAACCAATTGGTGCACGTGGTCCCGACCGATTGTAGTCTGATTTCAGACTCATGTAAACAGATAATCATAGTCTGCAGCTGGACAAATGCTACTGAGCATGCTCACAACTCCTGCCCACTCCAAATTCCAACAATAAATTAAGAATTTTAGAACAATAAAGTGCCTTGCACAAAGTGGCACAAACATTCTCACATTTACCTACAGGTTTAACACTGTTCTAAATGTTTAAAACAGCCCTACATGTCCCAGAAAACAAATGTGTGTCATTTTATAAACAATATTACAGACAGTTAATAATAATAAACAATATTAACAATGTTAAAGTAAATCAACAAATTATAACCTCAATCATGCAATAGTGAATCTGACACAGCACGACCAGTTTTTTCACGGTAGCTAATCGGCTTACTCTCGTGCATGGAAACAGGAGCAAAACTGGTTAAGTTAAGGTTAAGGTACACTTTATTGTCCCCGTAGGGAAATTTGTCCTCTGCATTTGACCCATCCTTCAATGCCTCCGGAACATCTCCTCAGGAGCAGTGATCGCCGCAGTGCAGCGCTCGGGGACCCATCTCCAGATGTTATTGCTAGGCTTGGTCAGGACTACCGTAGCTGGAGGATATTACCCTAATGCATATTATTTGGTCCGACCGGTTTTAGGGGAAAACCAAGTAGAGCACAGTTTTCTAGCCTAGTCTAATTTTCCTGATCATGTAAACGCATTGACTAAGTCTGCCCGGGTTTACATGTTTACAGAACTGGTTTAAATCGGACTAGGCTAGTTATTTGGTTTTCCTGGTCTGCATGTAAATGTCTTGAGGTGTGTCCTCAGAGTGTGTCCTCAGTGCGTCCTCAGGAGGACCCCAACACAAAAACAATATGATGTTTAAAATAAGTGCTTGTACGTTGGCAAAATGTTCTGGCCTATAATAGAAACAGGACGTTGCCTTCTATCCACGGACTGATCTCCAAAGTTTGGCTCTGTTGGATTTCTTCAGTGAGGGGCGTGACTCTTGTAAATGACAACAAACAAGGCTGAGGGCGGATCGAGAGAGCTCACCAGCGCAGACACCGACAGGGCCGAAGCTGCATGGCTCTTCTCTCCTGACTTGCACAACACAAGTTTACCTTTTTGAACTCGGGTAAGCAGATTAAGACACGCTTCTGACCAGTCCGGGTTTGTCGGTGGGTGTCCGGTTTCCTGACGTGGAGGGATTGCGATGCCCTCTGACTTTACGTCGCTCTTCAGCGGGGATCTCGACCTGTTTTCTCCCACGCGGCAGTCCTCCTCCTCGCACTCTACAGGTGGGACATTTCATTCAGGACCTGTTTTATCTGTTAGTCTATCATTATGCTAGTACACTACTTACCGACTATTTAATACACAAACAGCGAAGGGTTAGAAAGGTTGCTCAGTTTGCTCACCACGTTTACCTGTCCAGTTAGTTTATTCTAACCTCATCGTTCGCTTTAAACACTGGGGTAAGTTTTGAGGAGAGTGGAGGGCAGGGGCTCTGCTCTTGGCGCACACCGGTCAGACCAGTTTAGTTTTTTTTCACTTACAAAGCGCCACGCAGTTTTCTTATCTTGTCCCTTAAAGGTCTCTTCATAGAGCCACACTATACTGACACTTCTCCGCCCACTGACGCACGACTCGCCCTGTAAGCGGCGCAACTGAGTCCAATTGTGTATTTTTTGTGTAGCTGCACTTTTGTTATATTGTTATGAATGAGAAAAAGACTAAATTGCTTTACAGGTGCAGTCACATTTGTGGTGGAGTTGAGTCCTCTGCTTGTCTTTAAGGTGTTTGCATAGACAGTATGCCACCATCCAACATATCTTCTCTTCATAGAGACGAGCAACTGTCAGATCAGATCTGAGCCTGCTCTCTGCACTGCACAACAAAGCTCACGTTAGACCAGACAAATATTATAGGCCTGAATTCTTTCAGAAGTCTGATGCATATGCAGTCTTGAATAAAATAAAAAACAGTCGGCTATATTACTGTTGTAGCATTTTACAATAAAAAAACTACACTTCTAGCTGAGTCATAATGCTCATTTGAAAATGTTAGTTTCTATAAGACAAATTGCCTACAAGTGGCTTAGCAATTGTGAAAGCACACTTCTCTGCTTATTTGTCTCTCTCTATTTTGCCCCTTCTCTGTCTGGTCACTGATTAACCCTGCGGCTGCTCTCTGTGTTTAAACCTGAGCTTAAATAGCACTCTATTAATATTGACCTGGCTGTGTTAAGTAAACTTGGCAGCATGCATATAAAACACTTGATTGCATTGAAAGCATGTTCATATTCAAAGATAAAAGAGAGTCTGGGGATTATAAGAAAGTTTACTCTACAGTTCAGCAAAAATATGTTTTCTTTTCTTTTTTTCTTTTCTTTCTTTCTTTTCTTTCTTTTTTTTTTTTTTTAACAAACAGCATTAGGATTAAATGTGCCATCTATTATGGTGGTAACATTTAGTCTCTGGGCTTTTAACCTGAGGCAGTAAACATTATAGCCAGCTCTGAAAAGCTATCAAAAATATTTTTACAAGGGCTTTGAGTGAAGTCAGTTGTGAAATACTGAACTTTGTGAGGTTTAGAGCCCTATGTTAGATTTATGTTAATCCCATGCTGTTTATTAATACAGTATTTTGGCATTTTTACAAATACATATTTTGGATCTATACTGTACTGATACTGTTTTTGTCTTTTCTTAAAAGAAATGTTTAAAATGTTTAAAGTTGTTAAGCATATTTCTGAAGAGACTTAGGCCTATGAACATTCCAATGTAAAGCACATAACGATTTTTTTTTTTATCATACCGGCGTCCTCTTAGCTTTCTCTAAATCTCATTTATTATTAACTCCTTACCCTAATAAAAAGCCTAATCAGGTCTAGGTGCCTCCTGAGGTATTTATGGCACACTTTGTGTGATTGTGACCCATCAGTTTCAAAACTATTTAACTTGTTGCATGTTCTCAGATCAGCTTCTTTATCATCACCTCATCAAGTCAAGTGCTCTTAACTTTACACCAAGTTACCCACTAAAAATGTGTTATTTAGGTACTGCTGTGGTGAGTGAAACCATGTGTCCCTGTGGGTGTGGTTGTCTTTTGTCTCTTTGGATTATTGTAGGTTAGCAGCGAGCAAGTTGTACTCGAGTGAAAGTGGATATTTTCATACCCTTAAGCAATTTCTAATGCACTACATAATTGTTAAACGTACAGTATGCCAGTTATGAATGGCAGTAGAGCGATAGCATATATAATGTATTTAAATAGTCTATTTATAAGAGAGAATAATAATATTTATTAATAATAATAATAACAATATATTCTTGTACAAGAATGTATTGAGAGATCTCTTGTGAGAGCAAGATAATATAAAAATATTGCTATTAAAGAGTGGTCTGTTGATGGATTAATCAAAATGAGTTATGTAGCAACAATCCAATTATATATTATTTGGTATCATCAAAAGTGTAAAAATATCATAAGCTCTATTGATATCAAAGTGTTTTTTGCATACTTTTCTTTGTTTTTTTTTTTGTTTTTTTTTTATAAAAAACACAGGAAACTACACTGATCCTTTGCTCTACTTGTGTGCAGACAATAGAGTATCAAGACATACTGTTTAAACCAGAACAATAAATATTGCAAACTGGCCATACCAGCTTGTCAGTCTCTCAAAACTTTAAATGTAGGAAGTTAAAGCCCATATGACAGCTTTTCAAATTTTTACTTAGTTTGGTGTGTTAGTCTTTGTGGTAAATATTCATCAAAGTTTAACAGCAGTTAAAATGCAATTTATGAAGAAATTGACAATTAAATGTAGAAAATTACAGGAAGGCATAATAATAATAATTTGTCACATTGTCACTCCTCTGTTTTTTATGTTGATTTTGGCCCAGATATACAATGTGGTTGCCTATTCCCCTCCCCATATGTCATATTTACTGGACAAAAGACATTAATGAACTGAAACAATCGAATTGGGTAAAAACAAGCTAAATGTTTAGTGAAATTTTAATTGTGATCGTGTTTACTAGGTTTTACTAAAAATGTAGTCTAACCATTGCTGGAGACTGCTGGAACCCCAGGTGCCACAGTGGGACAGCTAAAGTAACTGTTGTTGTGTCTTTAGGTAACATTGCATAGAATAGATCTGGTGTAAATGATGATTGGTGCTCAGAGGAGCTGAGTGAGCAATTATTACTGAGGCGTCTTTGAAAAATAAAAAGCTCTATATAAATTGAAAGGACTACTATATACAGTATGTTTAGTAATATTGAATGCATGTCTGTGCACTTTAGTAGGTAACATAATCTACTATTCTGTAAGCCTCTTCAAAAAACAAATGTTCTTGCAAAAAAAAAAAATCTATTGTGAGATGCATATTGAGAACAATTCTGAATTTTCTCTCTCAAAGGATTCATAAAGTATATATGTCTGTGGTGATGATAGATATCAGCTCTTTCAGACTAATCCAGTGCTAAATGTATTGTTACAACTTCACAATGTTTAAATAATGACTAATAATCTTCTAAACACAGGCACAGACAAAGTTTGTAATCAATAACTGGGCACAAAGCAAATGTTTATTTAGTGTAGTACCCCTATATTGTATCTTAGCGGGATAGTGGAACCGCAAAGTAGTTGTTGTAATCCAATAGCAGGTTATTACAGTCCACTTGTTGAGAGGCATATCATATTCAGTTATTGTTGAAACTAAGCCTTTGAGTACATATAATGTGGTATGCACCACAACCAAAAAAATAAATAATAATAAAAAATAATAATAATAAAAACTTTACTAGAACACAATTTAGGCAATTTTAGAATTAATTACTACACATTATAATATTACTACAAGACAAAAGTTTAAAACATGGACAACACTATTATTTTGTGCTGAAAATTACAGTATTGTATAAAAACTAACAAATAGCAGTTTTGTAAGCCATTGTAGTATCAAAATTGGTACAAAGAATCAAGTATTTTTCTTAGTATCAAAATCAAATCTGAAATTTTAGTATTGTGACCACACTATACCACACACACACAATCAGGACAAATGTGAATGCTAATTCATAAATCAGTTAATGTTGTGCAGTACTATGTTGATGTGTGAAGTACAGTACATTAAGTTTTAAATACTTTTTTGGCTAACCACATTTGAAAAATATGTATGTACAAAGATGCTGATACTACAGGTATAGGCAATCTTGGAAGACTGAACCAATTCATTCAACTTCTTGAATATTTGCTATTAGGTTGCATAATCTCTATGCAGTTTGTTGAGAATATCCTGTGTTTTCATTTGTTTTTCTGAGTCACACTTCCTTGGTAGACTTTGAGGATTCAAGAGACTAGCAGCTTTGTTTCGGCATTTTCACCGCGCATCCTGTCTTTGTTCCCAATGCCCTCACTTCAAAGTGAAGCTTACACTGTTCAATGCTTATGCGCATTACAACAATACAAATACAGACAACAATACAAATATCTTCCTGTACATGTGTTCTTGAAGCATTGGGCACACTTCATTTGTGTGTTTGTTTCCAGTGGTATCAACTTGTTTTAATTTTAATAGGTCATTGCAGCAACATTTTTATCCTATAATACAATCATAATCAAATAATACTGTAATTATTATTCAGGCTTTATATTTATAGCTTGATTGTACAATGGTTAATGTCTTTAAAAATGCAAGACATTGTTATTAGTTATATTATTATCTTGCCCAAAATTTATTAATATTAATTGTTTAACTCACTTTATAAAATAAAACCTCAGTAATATAAATAACAATGGGCTTAACAGAGTATTAGTTGATGAAAAAGGGGTGTTTGGCATTTAGTACTGTATACCGATAATAGATTCAAGTGTAATAAAAAGTTCTGCACCGTGCAGTTTATTTTATGTCTATTTATCACTAATATTGCAAATTGAGATGTGTTCTTTTCAGTCACTTGTGGGTATATTGCTGTATGCCATAGCAGTGGGTGACTCAGTTTTTAAATAGGATGTCATTGACTGTTATGACACAGCTTTTTCCCACATGTCTTGCAAGCTTGGACCTGCCTCACTGACATACAAAAAATTCTTTAAATACACTATCCTCTGTATGCTTGCATGTTATTACTTATTGTTTAGCCTTAAAACAAAAATATTTAATCTCATATTCAACTGATCTCTTGCATTTTTGTCTTTGTCTTATGTCTTTGAACATAACTGACAAGAAGACTCATAATGCGACAGACTGTGTGTGCTGGGGTCACATTCCATAACCTATGTGTAAACAGGGCATTTTCTGGTGAGTGTGCTCCATGTGTTTTTTGTGAATAGTTTGAATTCCACCGCTTTCTGTTGTTGCTGACTTTGATAAGTGCATGTGTTTATTTGATCCTATGAACATCTACACATGACAGTGATGTCCATTTACATTGTTGGAAAAACAAGTTGATGCATAATTTATCAATGAAACAGTGGAGCTCTTATTTATTGGGCTTTTATTTTATATGCTCTATTTTTGCATGGATCGACTGTCACTATAAATCTGTGATTTATTTGCAATGATCAAATTTTTGACTTAAAAATTGACATTTCTGTGAATTTGAAATGTTGTATGGTACTGAAAAAAAAAATTAAAGCTTTCAAATTGGAGCGTGCAATGAAATTATATATATTTTATCTCTTATTTATTTTAAATTTGTTCTTAATAGCTCAGTAACAATCTGTCCAACACAAATGTGGTAAAACATGTAGATACCCTCAAAACTACTTTAAGAATATTACTGAAAATTCAATACAATACCTACCCCTACTTTCAAGGGAGTATATATGTTTATATTTAGAATGCTGCCCTTTAAGCATTTTTATGTGTAAGAATCAGTCACAGTTTGTGGACTGTTGATGTGTTGGTGCTGGAAACTCCTGGGCTGTTTTGAAGTTGAGTTTGTGGTGGGTGTTTGTTGAAAGTGTGTCGTGTAAACTGATGCCTGGAGGCTGCCTGGTCACTTCAGAATTAGCTCAACTCAAACAGCTACAAGCCCTCTCTAAGCCTGCTTTACTGTGCGTTTCATCTCAAGCTTAACAAATGGCAAAAGGACTTTTTTTTTCAATTATTGTTTATTAGGCAACATTTTTGACTAATTAACAGTACGGCTATGTGTATATCTATGCATTTCTGTTCGAGGTTGTTCACATTGGTATGTTGCAAACAAGCTTACGTACAACTTCCTTATTGCATGTTGTAATGTTGTCTGTCAGTGAACACTGTGTTTATTTTCTTGGTAAAGACAAAATCACTGACAGAACTTGAAAATGACAAATGTACAGTCACAGCCAAATTCACAAACTTGCTAAATAGCCTTGTTGTTTCATCTTGTATTTTCATCAAATTATTGGCACCACTATTATCTAAATTAAGGCTCACTGATTGTTTGCAAATAAATAAAATAATACACTTCACATGCCTAATAAATCTTTAAGCAAACTAATAGAAATTTGTCATTTGTAACTACATGCCCTTGGCATAACTTAGATGGTCATAATGTGATGGTTTCAGATTAATGCCACTTTACAAACAAGCAAAACAATGATAAACTCGGTGAGAAGCAAATAAAACTCAATAAACAAAAATTGTAGTAGTAAAATAATTTAGGGCTACGTCTGTCAAGTACAGATTGACTGTTTAACGTCTGATGCTGATAGCAAGCTTTGCCAATATTTTGAATATGCCTGCCATGATCAGAAGAATTCTCAAAGGCAATTTATTAGTACAAAAATTGAATAATGACAATACTGTATAAAAGGCCACTGACACAAAAACCCTGAGGCATGTTAAACCTTGAAATCCCTTTTCTTTAGATTCTTTCATTGTGTCTTCACCATGGAAGTGTAATTAGAACTATAAAATAGATCCATGGCGTTGACACTGATTGATTTGTGTTATGTTGTTTTTTCTTGGGTCGCTTAATGTGCTTTTTTTTCCTTTTTTTTGTTGTTTTACAAATGATCTTACTCAAGAAGCACTGCTCTGAAGACTTGTCTCATGTTACTATGGAGTCCCTGGCAGCCTTCATGTAAGCTTGGCGTAAACATTACAGGGTTGTTGTACATGGTTTGTGGCAAGGGCCAGTCCCTTGTTAGTGCGTCTAAGCTTCCATTAAAAAACTCATGGTAAGATAATTTAACAAGAAGTAATCCCACGCCCCTCTTATTTCAAACTAAATTAATTGATCCATAAAGATAACAATCTTCAGAGTGTGTGTTGATTTCTGCCTCACTAGATTGCACATGACAGAAGCACTAACCTGTCGAGCAGGTTGAAGTGTAGTGAAGGGTCTGTGCGCACACAGTAAATAAAGCAGTCCAGAGAGAAGCAGTGGAGGGGAATCGAGAAGGGGGAGAAGAGGCCGAGTTAAATCAGTCACCCAGCCAAAGCAGTGCCACGCCCCAGGTGCCAAGGCTAGCAAGAGCAGGCAGCAGGAATGTGAGGCAAATGAATGGGAGTGAAAGTCCAACCATTCACTTTTTTCACCTTTTGCCTGTATAGCACACTATACAAACAATGGAAAGTGAAATATTATATATCCAGAAAGAATGCTGATGACACAGTCACAAACGTTGTATAATTTTTGTGTAGCATATCCACAAGGTCAGACAAAGATAGTCTTTATAAATTTGTCAGGTTTGTATTTAACATTTTGAACTATATAAATATTGTGGATAAACAGAAAATGTCTTTCCGCAGTGGTCAATGGTCTTGTTAACAAGGCTGCAGACTAAACTGAAATGAAAACACCACATGGTGATGTTTTCATTTCAGATGGGTTCATTTCTCTGTAAACAAAGCTGGGCATCTCTTAAAAGACTTTTTCTCTTCTTTATATTTATTCATTATGTCCTATATGTGAACTGAGTGAACTGACCAGTCCCTAAGACCAATGTGGGCTCACTGAGTCTCTATTTTCTGTGTGGTTGGCATCTGTTTACTGGAAAAGCGACTCACTCACTGGGAGCACATGTTGCTGCATGAGCTGTTTCTCAGTTAGCTGAGTGTTTTACGTATGGTCACACAGGCAGTCTGTGTTTTTAGAGATGCAGGGGGTGTGTGCTTATGTGTAACAGATTTTGTTTGGATAATTTAGCAAATAACTAACAACACACTGGAGCTCTGTATAAGTTCTTATGGAGTTTGGACTTAAGCTCCTGTTTTGGGAACCAGCATTCCCTAATTTTTAACATCTCACTGCAATAGACAGGAAGGCTTTAGGAATGAAGGGGATTGACTGAAGTCAGTACATCCCAGGTTTGTCCATTGTACACAGTGAGTGATGACAATGGGAGGGTTAAGTATCTGATATGCACACCAGACCCTGGGACTCAGCTGCAAATAATTTAATCTGGCAGTTGGTAGAGGAGAGTCATGCGACTGTAATGTCCGCTTGAAGTTCATTCCATAATATTTAGATGATGACTCAAACTGCTGTAAAACGTCATGCTTTTTGATCTTTGGCAGTAGGCTTTCCATGGCATACAGTAACTTTAAAACCTGATTACATGCTTTATTGATAGTCTGTTAACCTCTTGTGCTTTTCTTTTTTCACAGAGGAGTTGGTTGATCCTCTTTCTGGGCAGTGGCAGTTGCAAATCCCGAGTCCCGAGACGCTCAAAATTATGAGTCAAAAGAGTGGTGGAGTGGCAGGTTCACCTCCTTCTGCAGCTCTGCCAATAGGTAAAACCCCCTTTCACCTCGATGCATTCTGTGTAAGCAAGGTCCAACCCAACCCCCAACTTGGGCGGCTTATGCAGCTATCTGTACCTGCAGGCATACACCTGCCACTCAGGCAGGCAGGCGTGGCTGTGATCCTCACATGTTGCTTGAACATGCTTTAACATGTGAAATTATTGCATCAAATGTACAGTCAAAGTTTTGTATTGATTCGCAAAGCTGCGAAGAAGTCCTTTTATTCTTTCACTTCTCAGAGAAAGTTTTTTTCAGAATTGAATTTACAAGGAGCAATGCACATTGAACGCAAAAGTGTCATTTTCACCTTCACCACCTTATTCCTTTCTAACACTTCCTTATGGGCATACTGAGCATTTTTCTCTTTCCATAAACTTACTCTTTTTTCAATTTGAATATTTAATATTGTTCAGCTCTTATTGCTCATTCGCTGTCTTATTTTTATTCCAGGAAGTTCCCTCTGAAGCAGGGAGTGTCTGCATTTAAAATGGTCTGCAGTTCTCTGCTTCATAGGTCAGAAGCTTGTTTATTTTGTCTCTGTGGCTACGTTTAGTCCCAGCTCCTGAAGTTTGCCAAAAGACAAACTAATTTGGCATGGAATGCAATACTAGTATTGGTGTCTCATCACAAACATGTCAGAATTTGACAACACATAGGATCATAATGACATTTACTATGAGAATTGCCTTCTTATTGTATTACAAAGTTTTATAATTCATAATTGTAATTTTTACATCCAATACACATATCACTTTAACTTATGTATTGGAAAAAACAAAGCTGTTTCGCTACCAATGAATGGGACTGCTAGCCAATCATAATTGAAAAGACTTAACTAATTTTGATTTCTTTTGCGCTATAGATATTATGTCCTCCATCCCCATCGAAAACAACGGCTTGTCCATGCATCCAAGTAGTGACCAGACAGCAGCATGTAACAGCAATGTTGAGCCAGAAGAAGAAAGAAGTGGAAGGCCTCTTACTGAAGGGATTGGACATGAGAGTATCAATGTTAACATCAGCAGTGCTAACTGCAGGGCAGGCAGTGAGATAGGAGTTACATCCAGGACATGCACCAGATAACCCCCACAAAACGTAGAACGGTGCTGAACATCTCTCCACCTCCTCAAGATTTGTTGGATAATAGTCGAATGTCATGTCAGGATGAAACGTTTGGAGAGTCAGAGCAGAGCAACAGCATCTGGATGGAAGATTCTGTTTCAAACTTTAGCATGATGAGCACAGTTTCCTATAATGATAACACAGAAGTACCTCGAAAGTCCCGCAAGCGCACCCCTCGTCAAAGGCCTGGACCTAAGTCCAAACAGGCCTCAAACCGGGACGTGTTTGATGCAGACAGTGCCAAAGGTCCACACTTTGTTCTCTCTCAACTTGGCCTCGACAAATCTGGACCAAAGGGAAGGTTAGTTTTATCCTTCTCGTGTTTCTTATTATACCATGATATTCAAATAAAATGACTATTTAGTAATCAGTGTTGTTTAATTCCATCAAATTAAATTGACATTTTAATATATTAATGTATTGATTTATTCATTTTCTACAGCTTGTTCCCCTATGGCGGTTGCAGGTGACTAGAGCCTCATCCAGTGAATTTGATCCTAGGCAAGGAACACCCTGGGCAGAAGCCAACGCACCTCAGGGTTAACACATAGAGACAGACACAAACAGACAACTATTCACTCTCATTCATTCATAGTGAAATTTGACAGTGTGCCATTTGACCTATACATGCATGTTTTTGGAGGTGGGAGGACATGCAAACTCCACCCAGAAAAATCATGATTTGAACTTACAATTTTGTTTTTATGAAAGAGTGTATGGATTTAGCGCTGATTTATTAGTGTGGGACCAGACAGTTAAACAGTATGTGGTATGAATTGCATAAACATTTTTGAAGCTTTGGTTGTCATTTGGTACAAACACTGCAACAAGTCACTGGGATAGGCTCCAGTAACCCGCGACCCCTAACGAGATTAAGCGGAAGAAAATGAATGAATGGTTGTCATTTGGTGTTGAATATGTTTTTATTAGGAAGCCAGAGCTCTAACTACTCTGCAACAGTGCACTGCTCTTTAAATATACACAATCACAGCAGTTGCAGTTTTTGAAATATCTTTTCATTCACAAACAAAATACATATCATGTGGTAATATTTTGCATAACAACAGCTAGCTCAGAATTTTAGATCTGTACAAACTTCTTTTAAAGTTAATGTGATTATTTATTTATTTTTGTCCATCTACAGGCCTATTTAAGTCAGACACATTTAAAATGTTATTTCGGAACAAAACAAATTAGAAAACATAAATTACAAATAAAATTATTGTTTTACCAAATTGTGCAGACCTAAACATATTTTTGTAGCACACAATACTTTTATGCTCCCTTATTTAGACCTGTTGTGCTTGGCATTTACTTGACAGTACTTGAATTTTACAGTCAGATTAATCAGTAGAAGTAATTAAGCAAAAAGTTCAGTTATCATTTCTGTCAGACCAACTGCTGTCAGAGTTAATATTATTTAGGGATGCTCAGGTAAAACCTTTCTAAACATGATTTTAAGTTTCCTACAATAATTTGACAGGTAAAGATGAACAGGATGAAAGCTGCATGATCCTCATTGTGCGACTAAGCTGTATTCATCAGTTGTTGCTGATATGACAACTAGGGCCTCAACAATATGGATATTTGAGACCAGATACTGATGCCAATTGCCAAAATAACTATTTAGTAGTAGAAAGATACACTTTTTGATGAGCAAGCAATTATTTGAAAAAAAGTCTGTCAGGCTGTATTTATTGTAAATTGGATTTATTTAGGTAGCATTGACTGTTATCAATCATAACAAATTGATAAGCATTATTGTTAGCGTCATTTTAAAGTCTGAAAGTTCATTATTTTCTGGGAGTTCTGCTACTGAATGAACTCATGAGCGTATAGGTGCCTTAGCCTCATTAATATGCACAAATATTTGCGGTAATTATAATGCCAAGTATTAACATTCAGTTAATGTAAATTGAATGAGATAGTTGTATTTTGGAGGACCTAATCTTTGAAATGAGGTAAAACATGCCCAGAGGAAATTGTCCGTTAACCGATAGTCATGTGCTTATATCAGCCAGTATCGGCCAATCGATATATATCAGTCGTAACGTAATGATAACTCTTTATTCATTGGTATTCTCTAAATTCTATATTTTTGTAGCTCTGAAGACGGAACTCAAGCGTCTAATCCAAAAGGAGGAATCCTTTCAGTGCAGTATCCAGCAAGAAGTGAAGGGAAAGAGCTAAAGATCCTGGTCCAACCAGAGACCCAGCATCGAGCTCGATACCTGACAGAAGGCAGCAGGGGCTCAGTGAAGGACCGCACCCAACAGAGCTTCCCTACTGTAAAGGTGATGATTCAGCCATTAATATATACCAATATATTACCATATATACATATATACCAGGGTGTGTCTTTAGTCATTTATCCAGTTAATTGGTCGATGGTGTTTTAGACCATCAAAAAATATTGGACAAGTTTTTCTGCTTTTGTCAATGGCAAGGTAGTTGTATGCTGAATCATAACTAACTTAGTTTACTTATTGACACACAGTTTATGCTAAACTTAACTTACCCCTCACCCTAATCCTAACCTTAACCTTATTTGACCCCCAACACACACACACACACACACACACACACATACAGTATATAGGTGCAAGTTGTATGTTTTACTATTACCGGTTGTTAGTTTGTCCACATGACCCCTTGAGTGATAGAATGCTTCCCCTGTGTTTTATGTGAAACAGCTGGAAGGGGTGAACGAGCCTGTGGTTCTACAAGTTTTTGTGGCTAATGATTCAGGACGAGTGAAGCCTCATGGATTTTATCAAGCCTGTCGAGTAACTGGACGCAACACCACTGCCTGCACTGAAGTGGACATTGGGGGCACAACTGTTATTGAAGTACCTCTAGATCCTAGTACCAGTATGACTTTGGCGTAAGTTCAGACTTTTTTTTCTTCTTTTTTTCCCCAACATGTGCGACAACAATAAGTATACTTGTTTTTCTCAGTGTGGACTGTGTTGGGATTCTTAAGCTCCGTAATGCTGATGTGGAGGCGCGCATTGGTGTGGCAGGATCAAAAAAAAAAAGCACCCGTGCACGACTGGTGTTTCGAGTCAACATTCCTCGTCCTGATGGATCAGTGCTCACACTTCAGATTCCCTCTTCACCCATACTATGTAGTAAGTGAATACCAATTCATTCACGTATACTACAATAATGCTTCAAATTGGACAGCACTTTAAAGGGGACCTATTGTGCTTTTTCTATACATTTAGGAAACTATAGTATATGTAGATCAGTCATTTAGATGTTTTGTGTTTTGTGAAAACACAAAATAGATGTAAAACAGCTTCGAAATAAAGTATTTACTTACTTCCCTGCGTCGCAGAACTGATAAACCCCGCCTCTTCATTGTAAGGTTTTAATGTAACAAACAGCAGATTTTAATTTTGTAATTTTTATAGTTGTAAAGTGGCTATCTGACTACTTTGAACTATACATGCAATACATGCTTTCCAATGAACCAGATTTTTTTTGAAAATCACAATTGGGTGGGGATAGGTGGTATAACGACATGGCTTTTCTGAGTCATCAGTTGCAGGACAATACAAGATTACTCAAACATTCATGAATCATTCTTATTAAAACTTTGAGTAAACTAATGATGAGAGAAAAAAAAGAGTCGTTTAAAACGAGGTTACAAGGTTAAAAAAAAAAAGATTTACACAATAGGTCTCCTTTAAACACTGACATCACTCTGTGTGACTTAAATTTTTTGATGCAGATTGGCACTTGTGTTTATTAAAGAATAATAGAATGTATTTGGCCATCAGAAAAAGTGCTAACGCATTGTTGTTATTTGCAGCTCAACCTGCAGGGCTCCCTGAGATCCTTAAAAAATCTCTGCACAGTTACTCTGTCAGAGGTGGAGAAGATGTCTTTATTATAGGAAAGAATTTTCTAAAAGACACTAAAGTTATATTTCATGAGAATGTTTCTGGTGAGTTAACATAAGTTTATTTTACAGACTTTTTTATTTATACCGGTCCTTTTGTTTATTGTTATTTAAATATTTTATATATTATATAATATGATGTTTCATGATGTTTCATGTTGTAGATGAAACATCATGGAAGGCAGAGGCTGAAATTGACATGGAGCTGTTTCATCAGGTAAGTAATCAAGGGCTAATTTGAGTAAAACACTTTTTGAACGGGACCTTAATGATAGTAAAGAGCTAAACATTTCAATAATTGCACTGTACTTTAAGAGAATTATTAACCATTTTCAAAGTTTTGCAAACTTTATCTCAACAAGCTTACTGAAACCTTCAGCATTGTACCAGCAAATTAGTTCCTAAAACTCAAATACATTGTGAATGAATACACTGACTAACACATGCCTGTCTTATATGTTTTTGTCTTACTTTTTATTGAGAATAGTGGTTCTGTATGTTCTGTGTTGTCTTAGAACCATTTGGTTGTAAAGGTTCCTCCATACAAGACCCAGTCGATCAACAGTCCAGTGTGTGTGGGTATTTATGTGGTGACCAATGCTGGGAGATCCAACGAAATCCAGCCATTCACATACACTCCTGATTCGGGTTTGTTGTCCAACAACCAGTTATTCTGCTCAATGGCTCCACCTGCAGGTTAAAAGTTCAAGACAATACTGCATTATGCAGTTTGATTTGAGGCACAGGAAGGATAAACTCTTGTATTTGTTGTTACAGAAAAAACAGATGTTTCTGTAAAAAAAGAGATGGTTTCACCAACCAAGGATTGCTCCTTTGACCATCAAAATGGTTTGTAGTTTTTGAGTTAGTTGCATTTATGTGTTTGTGTTATGGAACATTCTACAAATATCTAAATTTGATGTTTTAGAACCTAGCTTAGTAACAACTATGTTGCCCTTGGTAAAGACTGAAGAGATTACCCCAATGGAGGTGACCAGTAACTTGCAGAATGCTGGAGTATTCAAGGTAATCTAATTATTATTATTATAGTTGTTGCTTTTTAATAATAACAACAACAACAACAACAACAACAACAACAACAACAACAACAACAACAATAATAATAATAATAATAATAATAATGAATGGTGTTGTTGTTGTTGTTGTTTATTTAGAATAATAATTATTATTATTTCTATTATTATTATTTTATTGTTATTGTTGTTGTTATTATTATTATTATTATTATTAATAAACTTGTTTTTTGTTTTATTGACAGCCAAATGGAAACATCACTTCAGGTGCTCTAAATAAGAATCTGCCCTTCTCCAGTTGTCTTCAGCAGACAACGAGTGACCTGGATCAAGGCCAAACTTTTACTAACACTGAGCAATTAAACACCATTCAAAAACAGGACATTTCTCCAACTAGCTTCTCTGTGACTTCTGGAGACCCGCTGGTACAACAAAGTCCTCAGCAGTTTCTCCTGAAGTCTAGAGAGAGTGTAATGCAAGACCAACCCAGCAGTGGCTCCACAGGAGTGGGTAGGCTCTGTGGGGACGACACCCCACAACCTCCTCAGATGGCCATCTTTCCTTCAGATGAAGTGGCCCAGTTAGAAGAAGCTGTAAGGCAGCTTAAAGCCAAAAGTTTTTGCAGGTTACAGCAACCCGACAATTCACTGACTGAACAGCCACACATACAACATAAGCAACAGCTCCAAAATCAACAAATTCAACAACAACAACTACAACAGCAGCGGCAACAGCAGCAGCAGCAACAACAACAGCAACAACAGCAACAACAACAACAACAACAACAACAACAGGTTCTAGACAACCTCCAGCAGCAACTATTTCAGTCTCAGATCCAGATGCAGTGTGTGTTTCAAGACGCAGGGCAGGGAAAGGGTGAGCAGCAGGGCTCTCCTCAAGTTTCTCCAAATCAGGCCTCTCTTTTCCAACAGACGCCACAGCAGCAAGTGCCCATGTTTCAAGGAAATGAGCTGCTGTCCATTCAGACAAACTTTCTGCAACAGTCGCCATCTCATCCTTCACCGCCCATGTTTCACAATGCATCTGCATTAGCTGACTCATCGACTCCGCAGGGGACACTGTTTCAAAAATCCTCTCAAGAACATGTCCAGGCTGCACTTTTCCAAACCCCCATGTCGGTTCTTCAATCTCCAGAACAACAACCCTCTGCATCAACACTGTTTCTCCCGCAGACATCCCTTCCCTCTCAACTCACAACTAACAGTCCTCAACAGCAACAGATGGACTTCCTTAACACTCTCCAAACCACTAGCCCTGAAGCACCAGTCTATCAGGCTCAGACACAGCTCTCACCCATTCAACAAAGAAATTCCATGGAGCAGCAGCCTTCCACACAGGCACAGCACTCACAGTCAGGACAGCAGGCTGCTCTGTTTCAAAACATCCCTGTGCAAAATCCACTGTCTGCAAACCCACAACAACAGCCACAGCAGCCAGGTCTTTTATTTTGCAACAACCCCATGTCCACCCAGGACCAGGGGTCCAGCCTTTTGTTCAGTACTCAAACTCAGATCAACGTGACACAGTCAGGCCGCTCAGAGCCCATGGCTTTAGGGAACCCCTCGGACCCGCGGAGGCAGATTCTGTTTCAGGAGCAGCAGCTGATGCAATTGGGCAACACAGCAAGCACTCGACAAGAGTCGTCTGTGGACCTTTTCATGCCTCAATCAAATATGGCATCCCTGCAACAGGATCTGGCTCAAGAGCTTGCTCATTCATCCCTGTTTACAGCACAAAATAGTGCCCTTCAAACAACCACAAATTCTCCTGTTCAACAGCCAGGAGCTTTATTCCAAACTGCAGTCACCAGCAACATCAGTCAAGCAAACCAGACACAACAGTCTGGACTCTTCATGTTTGGGATTCAGAATGGTAAAATATATATATATATATATATATATTCAGTGCTATTTAATTTCAAAACCTAATCACCAATTTGTTTTTGTTTTTTATTGGTTCCACAGAATGTGGCCAACTAATAAATCCAGCTGGAAACACTGTGTCAGATCAGATCATTGCCATCAGCCAGTCCGGTCAGAACCAGAGAGAGAGTGAAGCTCGAATCCAGTCCCTGCTGAACCAGTCTGCCTCGGTCCAGAACAGCATGACTTCCTCCCAGAACATGGAGAAAATGGATGAGCTGCTGGTTAGCTTACACGATTCTGCGAACAGTTTAACACGTTCATTCTAATCCCTACATCAGTATAGTTTGTTTATTTAAATTAATTATTTAACTCTCATTAAACAATGAGAAACTTTTTCATTTTTTATCTGAAAAATTTGAAGGACAAAATAAGTGACTGAATTGGAATCCTTATGCCCGTTTTAAGCCAATATTCAAATTCAAAATTCAATGAAAGAATGAATGAATGGTTTATTTATATAGCATACTTACACAGACAGATGTCTTCCAAAGTGCTTCACACAGTGATGGCAAGCAGCCCTGGGGCAGCTCAACAGAAGCGATTCACCTAAACACTTGCCGCCTCAATCTCTGACCACCACCAAGCTTTCCCTAACCGGCATGTTATTGGTTGGTGAGGAAATCAGCGTGCCCGGAGGAAACACCAAGGCATGGAGGGAAACCATGCAAACTCCACACAGAAAGGCCCGGGCTGTGCAAGAGTCGAACTTCTGGCTGTGAGGCGAGAGTGCTATCAACTCTGCCACCATGCCGCCAATGTACAATTTAGAATTGCATAATCTCATTTTTAAAATGCAATTCTAAATTGTACATTGTATTGTCAATTTGAAAGTTGGCTTAAATAAATTTATAATACAAGTTCATAATAATCTACCTAATTTACTCCCTGCTGTGATGTTCTACCCAGAACAATAATTGCTTTAATATTGTACTAAAAGACCAAAAATATGAGGAAGTCTGTGTGTTACAAGTTATTTTATGTTTATTTGAACACAATTAGATATTTGTAGTTTAGACTTTTTTCTGTTTAAAAGATGACATGCAGAAGTTAATAAATTAAATTAGTCTCCAGAATGATTATGAATGATAAATAACTAATCCCTGGTAATCACAAGAAAAGCCTCTACATATAATCACATAAAAACAAGATTACTGATTATGTGAATATAATGTACTTGATTTATAATAAATCAAATGCCTTAAAGTATTTGATTAAAGTACTAATGTTACACTCCAAGTACAGTAGCCTATAATTTAGTCCAAGCAATCGTACAATGTGGTAGACAAAATATTTTCACTTTTTATTTTGTAATTTGTTTTATTTGCTACCACTTTTATATACTAAAGTGGTATTGTTTCACTGTTGTATTCCGTTTTTAGTGAAAATGTTGGTTCTGTGTATGTTATTACATGTGAAGTGTTTTATTTTTATAATCTGGTTGTCGGCAGTCTGTGACTAACAAATGACTAAATAACAAATAGTTTTAAAATCAGCACATTGCTGATGGTTTGCCAGTTATATGGCTTCTATTACTCATATTCCTTTTCCTCTTTCCCGTTGTTCATGATTGCAGAAACTAGGGGCTGGTCTCATAGTGACAAATAGAAGTATTTGCTTAACACATGTTACATGTAACATAATGAAAAATAAAATGAGAATGTCATTGTCACAGTTTCTTGAGACCAATTTTAAGGTACCTTATTCTTAAAGGAGACCTGAGAAAAGGGCTTGTTGTGAATGGCTTTCTTTTAAGTGTAATGAATTGAATGTGCCCAGTGTTTTAAAACTACTACTATTGTACATTTTAGATCTAAACATTTTACTTTTTATTGTTGCAATGCATATTAGTTGCAGTTTAATTTATTTGTATAAAACCGTTCTAAAAATAATTTTATTGTTGTATAATAATTTATAGTTAAAAAAAACTATTGGCTCTAATTATAACATGTCTTCAAATAAATGTGATAAACCTATAGAAACTTTATAGATATTATAAATGTTATAGATATTTCATTGAAGTATATATAGTTATGTTATGGACTTGCATCTGATGTTTTCCAGACTAAAATACAAATTACATAGAAAAAAAAAAACATTTTGAAAGAAATGTACAACAATTTGCAGAATTTGATCACTTTATGAAAGCAACAACAGTAAATGTACTTCATTTCAAATACATGCTCTAAAAAAGTTTGCAAATCCCTTTCCTAGTACATTTGTGTGCTTATTGTTACATTGGCAGTAATTACAGCAGTTATAGTAGCTATAATAGAACAAGCTAGATAGATACATATAGCTCTTAATGACTGTTTAAATTTTTATGTGTGTTTTAGTTGCTCTATTAAACATTAGTCTACATTACACTAATATGATTGGTCTGTCATTCTATTATTCTAGCTCTTTTGTTTAAATCTCATTTTCACTGCTTGTTGTAAGGAAGATATTTTACTAATTATTTTATTGATTGTGGCATTATTATTGTTTGTTCATATTCTTTCACATATTCTTATTCTTTTTGAGAAGTTTCACTAGAAGTTTGGACTAGAGAAAGTGAGCTAGCTGTAATTATTTTTTATAATCCATGTGATAGGTTGGATCTTAATAAGCTGTTGGCACTAGAGGGAATAAATTGTGTAAGAGTGTTGTTATGTGGTGATTTTAATGCTCACAATACTTTGTGGGGATGCACTAAAAATGATTTTAATAGGGAGGGGAACGAGTATAAATGTGCGTTCTGGAATGACTTCAGCTCTTGATTTAACTTAAGTAACTAGAAATATTGCAAGTATTTATGAGTGGACATAGTGGAAGGTACAACTTTGGGTGGTGATCATTTCCCCATAATAAATAGAGTGTTTTTACATGGAATACTGACACAGGAGGGTGTGGCTAGAAGGTGGATTTTTTGGTAGGGCTAATTGGCAGGTTTTTAAATATTTAAATAAAACAGAGATGGACAAAGTTGACTTATGTGACAATATTGAGACTGTCAATGGAACAATAAGGGCTATCTAAACTGAGGCTGCAGAGCACTCCAAAAAGTAAGAGAAAAATGAAGAGAAAAGGCCGTCCCCTGGTGGACAGATAAGTGTAGTAGGGCTATTAAGAAACTTAGCACTAGAGCTTCTGAGGGATAATCTATTTTATGAGAATTTAATTGTATAAGAGAGCTAGGGCAGTCGCAAGAAGGATTATTCGAAAGACAAAAAGACAAAATTGGAGAAATGTTTGTATTGGAGAGGTATGGGGAGTGATAAAAAGTATGAGGGGTATCCGGAAGGAAAGACAGTATCCAGTGCTTAAAATGCAGATAGAGGTGGAAGTGTCAGACAAGGAAAAAGCTGAATTGATAGCTAAAGCTTTAATAAAAATTCATAGTTTTAATAATTTAACAGAGGCTGGTAAGCGAGGGCGAGAGGAAACAAAAGGTGCGTTTCCAGATGTTCTCAGAAGGAAGGAAGATGATAGAAATTCTATAGATGCCCCATTTACTTTAGATGAATTGAAAAGAGCTATTAGGAAATCGGCAGACTCATCCTCTGGGAAGGACAATGTTTGTTACAGCATGCTTAAACATCTTCGGGCCTAAAGCTATAGAAAAAATTCTGGGATTTTATAATAAAGTGTGGGAGGAAGGAGTTTTGCCAAAAAGTTGGAAAGAGGCAGTCATTGTCCCCGTTAAAAAGCCAGGTAAAAACCCCTCTAATCAGACTAATTATAGACCAATAGCCCTGACATCCCATATGGGGAAAGTGATGGAAAGGATGATAACAGAACTTTTAGTATTATGTAGAAAGTAAAGGAAGGATGTCAGTGTTTCAGAGTGGTTTCAGAAAAGGAAGGGGGACCATGGATCCTGTGATTTGCATGGAGACAGATGCACGTAAGGCACAGGTAAATAAAGAATCAGTTTTGGCAATATTTTTTTTATGTTGAAATAGCCTACGTAATGGTATGGAAGGAGGGGCTGACGATAAATTAAGCTTAATGGGAATATCTGGACGGACTTTTAATTGGTTAATCATTTAATAGGTACATTCAAGTTAAGGTAGGAGCAGCATTGTCAGAACAGTACCCTGTGGAAAACGGGACCCCTCAGGGCAGTGTTATCAGTCCCATTTTATTTTCAATTATGATTAATAATGTTTTTGCTAAGGTCATTTTTGGAATACATTTGCTGACGATGGAGCAATATAGAAGAAGGGGCGTAACATTAGGCACATCGTTGTCAAAATGCAGGAAGCCGTCAACTCTGTAGAAACGTGATCTTATGTGTGGGGTTTTAAGTTCTCAATTGAGAAAACAAAAGCAGTGTTTTTTACAATGAAAAGGAGTTTTGATGTAACAGTTAAAATGTACGATCAAGTAATACAACAGGTTAAGGAGTTTAAATCTCTTGGTATGTGGATGGACTCAAGATTAACTTGGAATGTTCATATCTCTCATGTGCTTACTAAGTGTAAAAAAAATTTAAATGTGATGCGATGTCTTAGATCAGTGCTAGATTATGGAAATGTGGTATGTAGTCCGGCAGCTGTATCAGTGTTGAAAAGACTTGAAACAATTCAGTGTCAGGCTTTACAGTTGTGCTGTGGGGCCTTTAGAACATCTTTGGCATCAGCGCTTTAGGTGGAGATGGGTGAGATGCCCTTGCAGTTGAGACATAAACTTTCTATGCACAACTGGGTAAATCTTAGAGGACATTCTGAGAATTTGCATCCCACAGTAGAAACCTTGTTGCCTTGTTGGGAGAGTGATAGGGCAAAGCGGGGGTGTTTTGCATGGAGGAGTAACCCAATTGCAGAATTAATGACTCTTATTCAGAACTTTACGCCCATCTGTCACCCCTCCATGGTTGTTTCCTGCAGTGTCAGTGGATTTTAGTATACTGGAAAAAGTAAATTCCAGAAAGTCTACAGGGGTAAGGATGGTGGTAGATGAAAGGTTGCACATGATCTATAGCTCATATGTTTCAAGTGTATACAGATGGCTCTAAAGATTCCAAGGTGGCAAGGACAGCTTATGCATTCGTGATCCCATCTTTACATCTTTCAAAAGAGAGTTAATAATGACCTGTCAGTTTTTTCAGAAGAGCTATTGGCAATTTTAGCCTCATTACACAGTGGATGGAGAATTGTCAGGTGATAGAGTTAATAATTTGCTCTGATTCAAGTTAATCTTTAATTGCAATTGAATCTTAGTTCTTCAAGTAGGCAAGACTTGGTAGTAGAAATGAATGAGCACCTGCATAGGCTGCACAGAAGAGGAAGACTCACCTTATTTGTTTGTTAATAATTTATTATGTCCAGTTAAAAAAATTAAAAATAAAAGAGGGGGGGCACCATGGATATTAAAATGAGTATATGATATTAAAAATGAGTACTTTTACAGTGTTTTTACTTTTACTTTTTTTTTTTTTTTACCATACTTTTAACTGAGTAATCGGCAATTATTTTAGTCACTCTACCCGATCTGCAAAGAAATCAAGAAAATAGGCTGTGAGGAACAAGCTTCATATGGAAAAAGGACTCACCCTCCTTCACTTTAGAGAGGTGCAGCACTTCCGCAGAGCGTTCAGAGGCGCTGCGGCTTCCACGCGCTACACGCACGGCACCGAGTGGTAACAACATGGCAGAAGTGACAGCGGCGGACGGAGAGAAACTCAGCAAGAAGTAAGCAAATTTAATATCTCACCTCAAATGTGCTTACTAAACAATCTTACTACCACTGAGAGATTTTGATTTATCTGTAATGTAAAAAGTACTGGCCCGTGCCGTGTATTTCCAAATGTTACATCAGGTTGAACACGGTAACCACTAGTCGCGGGTTCCATATAGTTTTGATTTCCCAGAAGTCTTTGAGGCAGTGCTCTTGGTAAATGTAGTTCTGTAGATCTGGCGTCCTATGTCTTTCATTTATTCCAAAACGTGTTGGAACTACAAAATCCAAAATGCACGTCGAAGAACTGCTCGCTACACGTTTTCGTTTCGGTTCTGTTAGCTAGATTATTATTACGTTCAGGAATTACAAGTTATTGTCCATAATTGCTTTACTTCTATATGTCATTAAGTGGTTGTAAATTAAAAGCTTCTTCTTAGCTCGAGTTGATCTTTAAGGTAGTTGATAGCCGATGTGCACTTTTATGCTCTTTGTTAGACTACATTAAATGTTGGTTGTTTATTGCTCGTGCTTTCTGAGTCATACTCAGTGCGCGTGTATTTATTTCTCCAGGTGTGTCTACTGATTCCTGGTAGCCAGCATGCTGTGTGTGTTCAGAATAGCCAGACAGCAGCTGTGCCAAGTCTTTGGGGTCAGTGGGCAATGGTTAAAATATACACCACCCTGTACAACTGCAGTGCCCACTCAAATCTGTGGGAACCGATGGAAAGGTGGCAAAAGGTTGGTGGCTCTTCTGTCATAATGAGAACCAACCTTTTGTCACAAGTGCTATATATTATTAATATTGTGATTGTTATGCACTAGCACATAAATACACTTTCCTGTTATGTATTGAAGGAAAGTATGATGTGTCTGTACAGCCTATGTAGTAATTGTTTTTTTTTTTTTTTTTTGCTTTTTTTTATCAGTGAGTTGAAGAGGCGAATGAAAGCGGAGAAAAAGGCTGCTGAGAAAGAGGCTAAAATCAAGGAACATGTGGAACAAAAGAAGGAAACTAATGATGACGCCCATAATATATTAGATGAAGAATCACTTGACCCAAATGTAAGGATTGCTTTCACTTTTTATTTGTTTAACACTGACATTGTTAAATGAAACGTGTTTTGTTTTTTACTTTCTTTCTTTCTTTTTTTTGCTATCGTACTTCTAGCAATACTTCAAGATTCGCACCCAAGCCATCCAGGCACTGAAGGATACTAAAGAAGACCCATACCCCCACAAGTACCATGTAGATTTGTCCCTCACGGAGTTCATTGAGAAATATAACCATCTACAACCAGGAGACCAGCTGTCCGATGTTGTCCTGAATGTATCAGGTATGACCCTTTTGAAATTGCAGTTAAACATTTTTGGATATTGTCAATATTTCAGTTTCTTGATTTTGGCAGGACGGGTCCATGCCAAGAGAGCATCAGGAGCAAAGCTGCTTTTTTATGATCTGCGAGGCGAAGGGGTCAAGCTACAAGTAATGGCAAACTCAAGGTATATAGTTCATTTTAGTAGCAAATCTATTGCAATTTATGATTGCGTGATCACCAGGAAACCATGGTAGATTTTGTTATGACTAGATTAAACCAATGACTAAATATGAAACTGAAACTGTGAATGCTTTTTTGTTTCTATTTTCTTTTTTGTGTGTTTATTTAACAATTAGTTTTTTTGTCTTTTTCTGTCAGAAACTACAAATCAGAAGAAGACTTTGTTGCTATTAACAACAAGCTTCGGCGTGGTGACATTATTGGTGTTCGGGGTAATCCAGGGAAAACCAAAAAGGAGAGCTGAGCATCATCCCCACTGAAATGACTCTCTTATCACCGTGCTTGCACATGTTGCCTCACCTTCACTTTGGCCTGAAAGACAAGGTATTTCTGAATCATTCAACTGAATATTGTGTGCCACCACTACTCTGTAGTAATTTTTTCTAAATGCCAGGAAAGATTTTATTTAATGATTTTGTAAGTCCTGTGACACTAAGCTTCATGCTACATTTCCAGTCAAGCTGGATTCATGTACGAATAACTCAAATGAATCTTATCCATCTTAAAGTATATACTTTTGTTTCTATTAGGAAACAAGATTCCGTCAGCGATATTTGGATCTGATCCTTAATGACTATGTGAGGCAGAAGTTTATAACGCGGTCCAAGATTATTACTTACCTGCGCAACTTCTTGGACCAGATGGGATTCTTAGAGGTAACAATTGCATTTTTAAGTGTGTGATTGAATAGCTGTCATAATGTGAGCCTACTAATCTTTTGTTTTGTTTCAATTACAAGATTGAGACCCCAATGATGAACCTTATTCCTGGTGGAGCAGTCGCCCGTCCATTTGTTACTTACCACAATGAGCTAGATATGAATCTTTACATGAGAATTGCACCAGAGTTGTACCATAAGGTGACTTTTATGTTTTATTTTTTTCTGTTCCTAAAGGATTAAAAACTTTGAACTTATGATGCAAACTTTAAAACCATGTTTTTCAATAGATGCTTGTAGTTGGAGGAATGGACAGAGTTTATGAAATTGGGCGTCAGTTTAGAAATGAAGGCATAGACCTCACCATAACCCAGAATTTACTACATGTGAGTTTTACATGGCTTATGCAGATTACCACGACCTCATGGAAATCACTGAGAAACTCCTCTCAGGTAAGAAACCAAACAAACTGTGCTAGAAACAGGGGTTTTACGGCTGGGTAAAACCTGATAAAGTCATAGAAAATTGTATTATAGTTTCCAAGTCTTGGAAAAGTTATGAAATTCTACTGATTTAGGAAAAAGTACTATTTTTTTTTATGTTTTTGCTCTGTCACCGTCAGTGCTGAGAAAAGATGTATATAAACATGCTTATAAAAATAAAAGAGTAAAATTTCAATGTTAAACATTGCAGTTATTGTATTAAACAAAAAAAATGACAACCTTTGCTCCTTTGTTTGAAATTGGAATTAAGTACACTGAAACTGAACGAATATAATTACTAAATCAATTAAAGTGTGACATTTTATTTTGTTATGTTTAGAAATCCCCAAAATGATTGTATTTCAGTTCTAATCAGTTAATGAAAGCGGATAATTTATTGAAACATTAACGTGAATAAGTTAAACAAGGTCATGTAAATATGAGAAATGTTTGGAAAAATCATAGAAAAGTCATGAAAAAAGTTTTTACAAAGCCCTTTCTCTCATTTTCTGCTTACTATTCATACATGTTGATTTAGTTTTGCTTTTATACAAACATTTTTATCAGGAATGGTGAAACACATCACTGGTGGATACAAGGTGACCTACCACCCTGATGGACCAGAGGGTCAGGCTTATGAGATTGACTTTACCCCACCGTTCAAACGAGTGAGCATGACACACGATCTTGAGAAGATTATGGGAGTCAAATTTCCACCTAGTGATTCCTATGACTCTACAGGCAAGTATCAAAATATGGATACATATGCATCCATTTACAAGTAATTTTTCTATGTGATACTAACTGGCGTTTTTTTTATTCTTAGAGACACGTAAATTCTTCGATGATTTGTGTGCCCATAAGGGGATTGAATGTCCACCGCCAAGAACCACAGCACGTCTTCTTGACAAGGTGCCATTTTCATCAACGCTTTTATCAGTTAATCTAATTTGCATGCATTATTGATTTTTTTTTCTTCTTTTTTTTAGTTGGTAGGTGATTTCCTTGAAGTCACATGTATCAACCCAACTTTTATTTGTGATCACCCTCAAATCATGAGCCCTCTGGCTAAATGGTAGATATAAATATTTACTGAATTATTTTAAATGTGTTTAAGAAGCAATAAAACTGGCCTGATGCTTGATCATAGGCATAGATCACAGAAGGGCCTAACTGAGCGTTTTGAGCTCTTTGTGATGAAGAAAGAAGTCTGCAATGCATACACTGAGTTGAATGACCCAATTAGACAGAGAGAGCTGTTTGAGCAACAAGCCAAGGTATTCTGCTACATCTGCTTTGTAATAATGTCTTACATCATGACAAGCTTTACTGTTAACAACTTCTTTTGTTTCAGGCTAAAGCTGAGGGTGACGATGAAGCCATGTTTATTGATGACAACTTTTGCACTGCATTGGAATATGGCCTGCCTCCAACAGCTGGCTGGGGCATGGGAATAGATCGTCTCACCATGTTCCTCACTGACTCTAACAATATTAAGGTACATGCATACTGGTTATGTTTGGAAGTGTACTTGCTTTTTATACATACATTTTTAGTAAATATGCTTAGTTGAACAAATGTGCATGGTCCATCGATGTATTACAGTCTACATTTAGCTTTATTCTTTATGTAAAATGGCACTGGACTTTGTAAAACAAATGAGCAGACAGTCGATTATGTATTGTATTATTTATGAATTGAACATAACTTTGTATTTTCTTGTAAAAGATTAAAGTGCTCTAATGAGCTACACTCTAAATAATTTAATTTATTTAAAAAATAAATAAAAATCATAATTTTCGACAGCACAGTAATAGATCTAAGGGAAAGAAGGCACAATCATCTTAAAGTTTATTTTTTTATCCACCAGGAGGTGCTGCTCTTCCCAGCCATGAAGCCAGATGACAACAAGGGCTCAGCACCGACGGAGGGTACGTCTGTCTGACACTTCACTGCAACAAGATCTGACTTTTCCTCCTGTGGTTAACAGAAGCAAGTTTTATTCATGTTTGTGTGTCCCGGGTTTTGTTCTTGACTTTTTTTTTTAAGAAATTACTTTACATGGTTTAAACAACAAATACGTTTTTTCCCTCTCTCTAAATAAATTTTAAATTTGCAATATCTCCTAGATTGTGGACAAACTTACTCTAGCCTAATGGTGATGTCTATTACAACACTTTTTTTTTACTTGGACTGAATGTCAACTAGTCCATAAATTCTTAAATAAAAATAATAATAAACTGTATACAAATCATTTCAGATGTCTACTGTGGTTATTGTTAGGTTGATGCACCACTTGGTGAAGTCCTGCACACTTCTCTTTAGAGCAGTAGGCTATATAGGATAAGCACGCCTCCATGTGAGACAGAGATGGTGCGCGCTCCCGCGGCTAAGTCTATGTGTGCACTCGTTTAAAGAGTGACCAAACGGAGAGAAGATGGCGATGAGAGCAGCGCTGCGGAGCATGTCCTTAAACTTGTCCAGCAGACTCGTGCAGCCTTTGCACACAGCGCAGTTTTCAGCTACTCGGCTGCTATTGAGGGGCGACGCATCGCGGACATTGAGCTCCAGCTCGCCCTTGTCAGCAGGTAAAAACACTTGACAAAAGTTGCTTTCCCAGTGAAGCTGCCGTGTTCCACATGTGGGATGAACTCGCATTCCTGTCTAGAAAACTTCTGATTGTCACTCACTTTGCCTCAGTGTAGCCGAGAAGTGAAACCACGATGTTTTCATTATAAACTTAGCCACGTGTTTACTTTGGTCATTACAAAACGTTTTGCTTTTTTTAGTGGAATGGACAAGCACTCTAGTCTAAAATACATTGGAATCATCAGAAAATTAGCCGTGATGGTGCCAACATTGTGTTTCATATAGTGGACAATGAGATACGATTTGTTCTAAATGTGACATTTTGATGTTGATAATGGTAGGCCAGGTCGACTAGTTGAAACTTGTTATAGAGAATCTTGTCTGACAACAGTTTTGATTTTCCCTTCGGGGATCACTCTGACAGTCTGTTATAACTTGTACTTTTTGCTTAAAGTAAGTTTGCCAACAATGTCACATGGTTGGGCTAAGCCCACTGTGTCTGTTTCATTAGCCTAATTGCCTATCTCAAAAACAAATGATTGAGGTTCAAATGCAGTTTGATTAAGGTGACCAGATTTTCAAAATTAAAAACTAGGACACACTCCAGTTTTTGTATGGATAAAGTAAAATTTGTGAAAATTGTGAGTAATTAAATACATTCTTGTGCATTTAGTCAATTAGCTCATTCAAAATTGCGAATAAACTTCTGTCAGTGCTAAATAGTTCATTTTTTCCTGTGTTTTGGTAATCTTCAAGCACAGTTTTCTCTGTGAGAAATAATCAGGACAAAAATCAGGACAACTTGGACATATGTTGTTTAAAACTGGGGCAAATCAAAGATTTTGGAAACATTTGCTGGGACATGGGAAACGAGGCTTAAAAATGGGGACTGTCCCAGGTAAATAGGGACGTCTGGTCACCTTCAGTTTTATCCTCTTAAGCTCAAGCTCTTTTCTTAATATTGTGTCAAAACTATTACGCTTTTTCTTTGTTCTGTTTTCTACACAGCTCTTAAGTTCACCGATAAACATGAATGGGTGCGAATAGAGGGGAGCACTGGCACCGTTGGCATAAGTAATTATGCCCAAGTAAGTGATTAGAGACTGCCATTTACTGCTCTGTTCAGAGGGCTCTTCTTGAAAAGGCGTATCTATATTTAGATATCCATTCAAGTTGATAAACTTTAGTACAACGCTTTGTTCTCAGTTTTACTGTACCAGCAAGTTGACTGTTTTATGAGTGTTTGGGTTGATAACATGAGCAACTGGGCTAAGATCAGCTTCAAGTGGCAATTAACCACAACCTCTTTTCAAATAGGGCTCTATCACAATAATTCACTTGCTATGGGGCTCTATCACAATAATTCACTTGCTATGCTCTTTATATTAAGAACTTTAAACATGTATACTGTTACAGGAAGCATTGGGGGATGTGGTATACTGTGGGCTCCCAGAAGTTGGCCAAAAACTTGAACAAATGGGTATGTATAATTGCATATTTGGTACAGAGGAACATAATTAACATTTTTCATTTGTGTTTTAGAGGAATTTGGTGCCTTGGAAAGTGTTAAAGCAGCCAGTGAATTATACTCACCCCTTACAGGTGAAGTGTCTGAAATTAACACTGAGCTGGCAGAAAACCCAGGACTTGTAAACAAAGACTGTTATGGAGAAGGTATTTTAGAAAAAATTTCTACTATCTAAACAGCTTCCACAAAATTGATGTGACTATAGATTGACAAATTAGGAAATGCATGCATGTCCATTTAGGAATTTGACATAAAATGTGTTTTTTCCCCACAGGATGGCTAATCAAGATGAATATTGAAAAGCCTGAAGAACTTGATGGTCTCATGGATCAATCTGTGTATGACAAATTTGTGAAGTCACTTGAAGATTAAGATTGCTGATTTTGTAAACCTATAATTACTAACTAATCCAGGTTCTAAACATCTGTCTTAAGTATTTATTTCAATTCTGAAACTACTTGCTAAACTGGGCAATTTCTCTAACGATACTAACATTTTCACCAAAAGCAGTGGTTAGTTGTAGTGGTTTCTATTATTTCTATTATTATAAATAGGAAAAACAATGTCACATTCATTTAATAAACTTGTAAGTATTTTTTTCTCCATATTGTGAGTTATTGTTATCAAGTCATGCATTTTGTCCCCTGTGCACATGATTACCCCTTGTATTATACCACCTTGACCTTTGCCCTGAGTAAAAGATTGGTGGAGATAGGATCAATGATTAATGAAATACCTCCACAGAACATGGACCACTGTCTATAGAAGTTTAGCATGTACATTTAAATTACACTTAAAATTATTAATTTTAAAATGTAAAATTATCAAAACTAATTTTTTTGTTTGCTTGCTTTCTGTATTTGTGACAGCACTGATTAATAATCATAGTCAGGTATTCCAGCCATTTGCTTCATCCTTGCATAATTCACAAGGATTTTGGAGATATAGTGGTTACTATTTAGTAGTGTTAAAAAGATGAAACTGTAAATAAATTAGAGACTTTTTGTTTTAAACCATGAAACGCCACATATGAGAAAACAAGTATTTATCTAACAAATAAAAACTGCCAAAACAAAATATATAAAAAATAATTAATTAATTACAAAAACTAACTGCTGCTTTGAATGAGGTATAATCTCATAATAGCATAGATTAGTTTATGACATCTTGTCAGGTTGTAGTATCTTGTTTGAACTTTGAGAAGTTTGATTCCAGACTGTAGACTGGATGTTAACGCTGAGCAGTCGTACATTCATGAAATCAAACATATTCAGATTAGGCCTACAATAATAGTTTTAGACCTAATCCTAAATTGAGACTAACCCTAAAATTTAAATTATGTGGCCCATAAATTAGGACTTGTGTTTTTTGACGGATACTCTCTAAATAGCAAGGCATATTTCACACAATCGGCTGTCTAGATCAAATTAGCTATGCATGTGCGCAGTAATAATTAATTTAACAATTACAGTATTTGTAATTTGCTGACTAAAATATAGCATTAGATAGCATAGATTGGCACGTTAAAACAGGAGCATGTTCAGCAGTTGACAATAGCCCCAATTAATTAATTAATTAATGCTGCTCTGCAGACACACAGAAAAACATTTGCCCCTAGACAACAACACTCCTAGCGCAAGAGCACTTTGATTCAGATATATAGACTGTAGTTTATTTTTTATTGTGTTCTGTGTGGACAACTGACTTTCTAAAATTTCCTTCAGGATTAATAATTAAGTATACCTGTTTGTAAGTGTGTCTGTTTTGAAGATTTGAAAGATGAAAACTTTAGTTGTGCATTTATGCAGACATGATTATTTAATAGTCGTCATAAGCTTTTGTTAAACACAAATTATTCAATTGGAAATCCCTAACATTGTAACTGACAACATACAGTATATCCAACAATTAAAATGAACATCAACTTAATATTTCATAAAGGCTAGGCATGCCTATTTACATAGGCGGTCATGACAATGACTTCACCGAAAATAGAAAAACATTTTTACTGATTGTGGTGAAACCAAAGCGCAAGGCGAGTTGACGATTGGCTGGCCGACTTATAACCCACAATCCACCGCTGCGTCACTTCCTTTTTCCCTCGGCCATTTTCCTCCCTCGTAGGTACTGTGCCGTTTTCTCTCATAATTTTGCACAATCTTCAACAATCCTCCAAAATTAAATGGCATTAAAGGGTGTCGCATACATTGTGTTGTTGCGTACTATGCTGTGCTTCTGTTAAACTGTTTCTTATTACACATAATACGTGATTTCCACGGTTGTGCGATGGTTGATGTACGAATGAGCATAGCATATTTGGTTAGCATTGGTATTGCAGTTTTATTGACTTTGTGTTTTTTTACTAGAAGCTGGTGTCGTTATAAACGAAAGTTCTAACGATCCCACTTAGTTTTAGAGGCTTTTATGTTCAGTTCTGTAGATCTTTGTTTAATGGGGCACATGGGCTTGTTGGCTTCTTTCCTCTGGGTTGTGCCGGTCAGCATGTCAGCCTGCTCATGTACTGTGTTTGTTTTAGGGACGTAGGCAGTCATGGCCCCCAGCCGGAATGGAATGATTCTGAACCCACATTTCCACAAAGACTGGCAGAAGAGAGTGCGAACATGGTTCAACCAGCCTGCTAGAAAGATCCGCAGGTAAGTGCCACACGGTCGTATGGGAGAGCTAGCTAAATGCTAATTCTGCATTCCAGGCAACTGGGAAGTCTCATTATTTCCCAGGTTAAGAATACCAGTTCCCACTTTAAAGCGTTCCAACTGAATCAACCCGTATAGAGGTTATGCACTGACATATGTTTTAGTTAAAAATGCTCATAAACCTTTTGACTGAGTGGGCAACACAATACAGAAAATTAACTTTGTTTTTTACGGACTCGTTTTCATCACTCGAGTTTTTGTTTAACGCAGTGTAGTGCTTCACTAACACAGCAAGTAGAGATTTATGGGATTTTAACTGCAGTACTACAATTTATATAATCTTAATAAAGACTCAAGAACATAATTTTTTTAGAAAGGATATTGTAATTCAAATGTGTGATTCCAAAGTTTGTGCTGAATGTGAGAAGCTGAAGTCTTGATTATCTGCATTTCTGCCTCTGTAATCTTGATTTTTTTTTTTTTTTACTTTTTTGTTTTTTTGTTCTTACATGGCAGTTACAACCTGTAGTTCGAGCTTTCACTGGCTCCTCAGTACTTTCAAAGCACTGCCCTGGTGCATTTACAGAAATATTAATCAATGTACATTGTCCCTGTCAAATAAACTACATAAAAAAAAAATTGAATCCCGCTTTAATATGGAGTTAAATCCAAATGTTATTACTGGTAATCACTGGTCCAGTATGAATGCTACATAACATGCATGTACCAGTGTTGCCAGACTTTCAATAAGCAACTTGTTAAAACTTCATTTTTATTAAAAAAAACAAAAAACACACAAAAAAAACAATGGTGTGTCACTGTACAAGGTCAATGATTGTGACATATTAGAAGTACCATATTTTAGTCATTAGGGTGATGTTTTTGTGGACTAAACCTGGCCAGAAATTATCTTTAGACTTAAAATTGTTGCTCAGGAAACTGCCCTTTAAACCCCATTGAAATTCACAAACCATTGTCTAAAGCCCACAGTCACTATAAAGAAGTGGACTTTGTATTTTTGAATAATACATTGGTAATCTCATCATTGACTCTTGACTCCGGAAGTACTGCCTCCCATTATAAATACCTGGATTCCAAAAAAAAAAAAATTTAAAAGCTTTGTTCGTTCTTGGATCTGCATGTTGATCTGTTTTTCAAACGGTTTGCTTTTCAGTATGTTTATTCAAAAAATAAATAATTAAAATAGGGTGCAAATTCAAATGTCTGAGTGTTGTTGTTTATGCAAAACTTGGCATTAGAATATGCCTTTATATATATATAAAAAAAAAAAAACATAAGTAGCTTACTTCAAGCCAGGCAATGGGTGCACCACAAGCAGAAACACGAAAATGTTATCAAGGTGCAGCTTTTGTGTTACCCATCCCTAGTTATAGGTAATGAGTAAAGATTGTCAATGTGGGGTTTTTTTAGACTTTGGGGTATTGGTTAGTACGGATGGATACTGTTAAGGATTTATCGATACTACTACTACTCTAATCAGTCCTGCTTATCGGTTCGCTCTGTTCTTATTGCTACTTTTGCTCACAAACATTTTTTGTGAGATTTTTTTTTTGTTTTTTGTGTTAGTTTTACAGTGTAGCCAGCTTCACGGGCTAAATACAAGGCGCTCCAGTCCTGCAAACTTTGTGAAGTTTGTGAAATGATGTGTCAGATTAGGCGTGTACCGCAGATACACAGCCTGCATATCACTGTTCCTCGCTGACACTTTCGCATTGTGTGTGGTGAGGTGCACTCAAAGCTTGAACAAAACAAAGCCGACACGGCATGTGCACGGTATAGATCTTAGGAAATGCGTTCCATCAGAACAATAAGAGGACCAAGAGGGCTGAAGCAGTTATTTAATTGACCTTTATTTAACCAGGGAAGTCCCACTGAGATTAAGAATCTCTTTTGTAGGGGAGCCCTGGGGGAAGGGTCAGGGGAGTTGGATCCAGTGGACTGTTAAAGTGGGTCTCGGTACCCATTACTATTGGCTAGTACATGTTTTTTAATTATCAAAACCACTTGCTGGTTAAAACCTGCAAAAAGTATTACAAAGCAGCGCAAACAGTTTTCTTTGGCCCAAAGACCATGAAATGACGTTCACTCTATTATGGAAATGTATACTAGAATCAGTATCTACAGAACCAAGACTGATCTCTCATTGTTGAGCTCCACTGTTAATGTTCAGAGGCATGTAGCCAACTAGACTGTTGCAGTAATAGAGGGTCCGGCAAGGATAGCAGGTCTGACCAGAGCACAGAGACCAACCGGTGCATCCTCGCTTAATATGAATAATTATTGTAAAGAATGTGTGGACAGTGTTTGTTCCGTGGCTCTGTTCATGCAATGAAACATCTCTGTCCTAGACATCAGGCCTTAACCCGACTGCCATCAATAATTGTTTAAAATCTAGTCTTTCTTACTATAGTATTTATTTATTTTTGTATATATTTTCTTTTCAGACGAAAAGCTCGTCAGGCTAAAGCTCGACGCATCGCCCCTCGTCCTGTTGCTGGACCTCTGAGGCCTCAGGTTAGATGTCCTACAGTGAGGTATCACACAAAGGTTCGTGCTGGACGAGGTTTCACTCTGGAGGAGCTCAAGGTAAATTACTTTGTTTGTAGAGCTATGTTAACCTAAGCCTCATTTATTATTGTATTAATACAGTGGAATTAAATTATAAAATTATAAGTTTATTCATTGTTTAGTGATTGGCGTCATCAAATTAAAATATCTGTAGCAGTCAGATGATGACACATCTCCGGAATCTCTGTATTTGTTTGATGAAAATTTTGAACCCTTTTTCTGATGACTGCATAATTGATTTGCTGTGTCAATAAGCAATCATCCTTACAGCTGTCATAAAATGTTCCTCTGCTTTATTTTTAAAAGGCGGCTGGCATCCACAAAAGGACAGCCCGTACTATTGGCATTGCTGTTGACCCTCGCCGTCGTAACAGATCCACAGAATCTCTTCAGGCCAATGTGCAGCGTCTGAAGGAGTATCGCTCCAAGCTTATTTTGTTTCCCAGGAAGGCTACTGCTCCCAAGAAAGGAGACAGCACTGTGAGTACTACTGCTTAGAAGTCTTAACCTGTACATTTTCATTGCCTAAAACATTCACGAAGAACAATACTTTTCCACTTTAAATAATACTTTTCAATGTTTTGTTTTATATTTTCAGGAGGAGGAACTTAAAATGGCCACTCAACTTTCTGGTCCAGTTATGCCCATCAAAACGGTAAGCTTAAGTGCATTTGCAGGCATTATTAGTTTTGATGCATGTTTGACCCTAATGCATTGCTTTATTTTCCGCAGATGCACAAGAAAGAGAAGGCCCGCGTTATCTCTGAAGATGAGAAGAACTTCAAAGCTTTTGCCAGCTTGCGAATGGCTCGCGCCAATGCACGTCTTTTTGGTATTCGTGCCAAGAGAGCAAAGGAAGCTGCTGAGCAGGATGTGGAGAAAAAGAAGTAAAAATGATCATACAACTTTGCAAAATAAATTGTTAAAATATGATTAAATGTGTTTTTTTAAACAATCATAATGGGATACGGTTGCAAGGTTAATGGCATTACTAATAAGCATTGGAGAGGGCATAATTGATTTTCTTATGTCAGTTCTATGGTGTTTTTCCAGTATTTTAGTGAAATTAACAATCAACAGTTCATGCTTAAAGTTGTTTTAAAAAAAAGCTATCTATTGAAATCTATTTCAAATATATATTCTCAAATTTGCGACCTTAATTTTGGAAAAGTTCATTGTAGGTGACTGTCAGCAGGTGGCAGCAGAGCTTCAGATTTTTAGTTGTAAGCGTTTGAAGGATGGCATAACCCCGAAACTCTTAAAATTGTATCTTCTTGGCAGGTAGTTAACTTGACCAGGTTAATGAACCTAAACGGATGAGAAAAGAGCTTCCAAAGTGTTGCATATAATAGAAATTTGTTTTAACAAATGTTTACTAATGAATTGGTGATTTAGTTAACACAGTATAGAAACTATTTTATTACCTTAAATATGAAATATCCAAGCAGAGGACCGCTTTATTGATCTAAATCCATTCATGCAGCAGCTAAAGTCCAAGCAATCTGCCTTTGTCTTTACCTCCAATGTGTCCCTTGTGTCCAGACCATCCAAATGCAAATAAATAATTCAGTTCATGAAGGTGAATAGCTGGTCGATGTTGTATTGGTCCGAGAATGACTTGCACTTTATAACCTTAACTCTAATAGATGGTCTCATTCATCCTTGCCATGTATTCGTGAGTTGCTTTGATAGTGTACTGTTTAATCATACAAGACCCATTACTAGCACATTGAAATACATTACACTGAAACTGCCAAAATAGTAAATATGAGTAAGCAACATGCACTGTTGTGTTTAATTACATTTCAAGTTGAAAAGATTGTCAAAGTAGACCAAATTAGTTTTATATTGCTAAAATGTGTTAATAAAATGCTGCTTAAAAATAAACTAAACTCAATAAACTTAGATGCAACATAAAAATAGGTTTGGCCCTTGACTTTCAAATTCATATTGACTCTTTGAGGAATATTATTATTTTGGCCCAGTTCTTTTAAAGCTGTGCTGGCCCAAACATCCATGCATGTGAAAACTAGTGGGGTGCCAAAGATTTTGTGAAAAAGAGGTTTAAATATTGGGTATCCCAGCTTTAAAACTGATTGAGTGACATTGTCTTTATTCATCTGTCTTGTACTGTACACTTAAACATAAGACACTGAAACTGAGTTAACATTTTGTGTGATATTTTGATCACACTGCAAAAATGTCATCAAAATGTCACATTTTGATCACATGCAAACTTTCACTGATCCTGAGACATTGAAACGTTCACTGTTGAAATACTACAACATTGATGAAGCGCAGTTAACGTTAATGACATGTTTTATCTTGACTAGTAGTGCCACAGAGGTGAGATGAAGGAAGACAGAGGCAGTGTGAGATTTGGAGTGGCTAATCCATGTGTAAAGATGAGTGTCCTATGGGGTGCTCTGACACAGCAGCAGATGGCTGTTGTTTGGAGCTGTGGCGTAACTGGGCTCAGGTGTGTGCCCCAAAGCAGACGTTTTCTACCGACTCGGAGCACCCATGAACAAACAGGCAGTGAGGGTGAACATGCAGGGGACAGAGGAGGTTAGGGTGAATATGCTGAGTATGAACTGCTGGCATATTACTGAGACAAGCTGCTGTTGATAAACCATTATTGTGTCTCTAAAGGAAAGGGTGGCATTTGTGTGTGTTTTATCTGAAGATCACCAAAGCAGAATTGCACAAAAGACTCAAATGCATCTCTTTAATTGGACTACAGAAAGCTTTACATTATACCAGTTAAAAGCTTTACAGAACTTTTTCTTCAGTTCAAGCATCTTAGACAAACCCCGTTGTACTTGTGCAAAGCAGTAGGCTATTAAAAATATGAATGAAGTGTATCTCTGAAGGACATTTTATTTCAAGTTAACATTTAAATAAACTGCAATGCAGAGACAGCTCTGACTCTGATTTACTTGTGGAATGAAACAATTCTTTTGATTTTGAAAGTTGAGAGCTTTTTTTTTTTTATTGTGTAAAGTTTAGCTAAATCCATTTGTGAAAACAATACATTAGGGGTTCAACTGTAAAGGAGGAAAAGGAAAATAGTGTATTCTGCAAAATAGTCCGTTCTTTAAGTAAAAGGGTGGTTAACATGAACACAAGATCAAACCGCTGGATTATGGACGTGTACAGTACTTGCTCTTTCCAAATAAGCCTTTACGAGCTGCCCCCGGGACGTCAGGTACACAGACAAAAACCCACCAAATAAGCACGCCTGTGAGCCTAGGGTTCGGTTTTGGTGCATTTTTAGCAGGGTGATCTGTATTGACTTTGTAGGAAAATAGTTTTGCGGTACACCAGATTAGTTATTGAACTATGAGAAGAACGCGTGTGGAGCAGCGGCTTACATCAGCGCCAGTACACTGTCTCTACTCCCTTCTCCGCCCAAAGCGCACTCCCTCTTCAGTCGAGCCCATGAGTTTGAGCGAACACCATCTCCAGTGTGTCACGGAGAAAGAAGTAAACCGCCTTGAAGAGCTTCTACGGACAGGTATTGCGACACTTTTAGATTTACGTGAAGTTATCTTTTTGCTCATGGTGAGGGCACGGCAGCGATTGTTTTGGTCAAATAGTCTTAAGTAGCAATGGGAAGACTTTTATCGCATGCCATTGCATTTTGTCAGGGGTTGCAATCACTGTCCTTGTATTTGTTTTATTCGTATTTACTTAAGTTGATTTAATAAATCAGTTGTTGTGATGTCTTTCTGGATCGGACCGAAACTCCATATTTCAGGGTAACGTGGTAAGTCGAGCTAAACCACAGGGCGCTGTCCATGGTGCTAAATGGTCACGTTGGTCTAAAAAGCTTTAGATAAACACATCTGCTGTTGGGTTTGTTTAGCTGGGCAAAAATCTGACGCACAATTGTCTTGCTCACTGACAGTAGTAGTAGGTCTGATCCAACAGCAGTCTATATTTTTATTGTCATTTAATGCAATTTAATGGAAAAGATAAATGCTCTATTTGAGGAATCTTGCTTTTACTTTGAAATATTTGTTATAAAGTGTCTAATATCTGTTCTGCAATACACAGTGTAAAGTGTGACACATATTCAGAGTCATAGATGAAAGAATCTGACACAAATATTTCCAGTACCGCTATCTTCATGCCTTGAGGTAAGATAATACGCTTCTCAAGGTGATTTCTCCTGTAGCAGTTTTTCTCTCCTGGGATTTAATGAGACTCTCTCTCCCTGACATCCAAGTCAAAAGAGGCAGCCTCTACACATCTTCAGTGAGATCCCTCCACGGACCCCCTCCTTCAGTTGACTTGGCTCTGTTCGCCTCTACACTCTGAGCCAAGATGAACGACATCCAGGAGGCCACATCCCCAGCCACTGGCCTGAGTGGTCCGGCTACCTGTGTGTCTAAAGTGGAGCTGCGTGTGTCATGTAAGGCTCTGCTGGACCGGGACACGCTGAACAAGTCTGACCCCTGTGTGATCCTCATGGTACAGACCAACGGGCAATGGATAGAGGTATGACATTTGGTTCTACACTTTGAATTTCTTTAGGCTGATTCAACATTCAGTCCCATTTCTTAAACCACCAATATGAGGCTACAGATGTGATGACAAAAAAGAATGAAGGAACACAGAAATGCTTTATTTGTCAGACGCTTTACAAGCCTTTACAACACTGATAATAACTAAATAGGATGATTATAGAGTAGTACGCTTCTTCAATCTGAATGCTAAATTTGTGTGTTTCTACTTAAGCTCTTATTCAATTCTGAAATATTGTTGTTTTAAACCCACTTTTAATTTATATTGTGGTTGCACTCGGAAAGCACTATTTTTTCTTTGGCTATGGTGTAAAAAGTTTAAGAACCATGGATGTGGTGTTTGGCATGATTTATGCTGAAATCTGGACCCCATCACTCACACACCACATCTATGCAAAGGCGAGCTTGGAGAAGTGTCTTGCCTAAAAACAAAATGACACTTTTCATCTTTCTTACTAGATCTATCAGGTCCAACGCTGCTTAGCTTCTCAGAGCAGGATCTCAATGGCCACTTTTTATATATTTGTTTGGATTTTTAATGGGCAGGTCAAGGTAAAGTACTCTATTTTAGCACTCAACAATTGCTATGTGTGAAAAATCCCCAAAGTACGTCACACTACCCCAAAGTGCAACCAGTGAAACAAATTTGTTAATGGTTAAGTTAACTTGCAGCTGTTTTTCTTTGCTTCCATTTTCACTCAGCAGCTGTTTGCTTTACAAGTAAAATGTTAAATCTGGTTTGTAAGTAGACAATAGGCTTTGTCTATTCTCAAGTGTAAATAATAATAAACCGTGCAGTAATGTGCCAGAGTGCATGGCAGGACAAACAATTTATATGGAAGATTGCTCATGCTCGCAGAAAAATTGTTACTTTTTAATTGATTCTAAGATTTAAAAGTGTAGGTTTCAAAAATGTATATATTGGAAACGACAATGTGACTAAAATTTGGATAAAACAGTATCTGGTTTTGTAACCCTTGATTGAAAAAATATTTGTTTCAGTGAATGAGCATAACTGTGCCAAATGCAATCCTCGTGGGAGACACTTGTTGCAATGTGACTGTTTGGGCTTCTGCATGGATGTGGTAGACTATTATGAGAGGCTGAACGCACTGTGGTTAATTTGTTGAAGTCATGTAACAGATGAGGTGACTGACCCAGGCTAAGTGTAGCATGAATATATGAGGGGGCTATTTTTAGTGCAACCAAATGAAGCAATTTTATCCCCTACTAGATCACACGGTAATTACTGCACTGAAGATTTAACATAGTTGGCATCTAACTTGTATCATCTGACGTGACCATCATGTTGAGTGATTGTGATTTGCTGTAGGCTATAAAATGTTCCTGGGTTTGGATAAAACCTCAGAGTAAATCATTTAGAACGGTCAGTTAAGTAGGTAAATCTGCTCACTTTCAGAATCATTACATCTATGTGAAACAGTTTTGGTGAAATACTTTACATTACAATATGTTAAAGCCTGATGCTCAGAGAAAGAAAGACACATCCAAGCATTCCCTTGAATTTTGATGTTTGGATCTTCCACTGTGCTTTTGTGAATATGTGGTGTGAAAGGATATTGGAGGCAAAAAGGAAAGGAAAAAAGTGAAATATGACACCACAAGCAGCAATCATAGTCTCATGTCATGTAGAGAGAAGTGTCCATTCAGTGTCCGACTTTGTATCACACCAAATGTGTAGCTCTTATGCCTTCTCTTCCTTTGTGCTTGAAGTTTGCAATCTATTAAAGTTTGTAGTTGTGCTCCACAAAAATATGTGGCAACAATTTGATAATGTTTTTTGTTATTGTTATTATTATTATCATTATTATTATTATTACTGAAGAGCATTGTGTTGAGAGGAGCTTCCCCATGGGAAGGGCTATTTATTTCTATTTTTATTATTATTTTTTTTAATTAGCCTTGGGTGTGGATTTCCACTCAACAACAAATGCATACTGGCCTCCACAACATCTGCAGCTAAACTTTCTTTAGTTAATTATTGCACTTTCAAATGTTAAAATATAAAATCATGATAGTAGATTCCCTCATAACTGACTTAGACATAAATGTTTCTGTTAACCAAGTCAAAAACCATAATGTTAACTTATGAAAAAAACAAAAACTGGTAGTTAAGAAATTTGTCACAAAACACAAAACTTTCATTTGGATGCAAGATTTGATTGTAAAACAATTACTGGCTTATTTTCTATGCCAGAGATCTCTCTTTGGTGGTGATTTTACACCAATGAAGAACATGCATCACAGCTTTCAATATAACCTATTCTCTGCAGCACTGATTAGCTTCATCAACAAACACTCATCTGGCTCAGCTCAAATCTCTCCCTCCAGATGGCACAATGTAGAGAAGGCAGGCAAAGACAATGACAGAAAGAGGAATGAATGGTGATCAGAAACCTTGGCTTTGGTTGTTATGGCAAACAGTTTGAAATGGTAACAAATATGGACATGACGAGTGAATGGCAGTAAAGTCAATAATAGTAAGTGAATACAAGAAAAGCACAATCTAATCTCTGCAGCTTCTGGGAAATTCTAAATAAATTAGAAACTGACTGACAATATTTAAATTGCTCAATGATAACAATGAATCAATAGGGATTGGTCTGTCTGAGTTTATTTGATCAGTAAGGTCAGGACAAGTCAATGTGTTGTTTGTGTCCTATTCTTTTCCCATTAAATTAAATCAACTTAACATAATTAATATTCACACCTGGATCTTTAGACGTTTGGCAAAGCTCAAAGAGTCAAATTGAGAAAGAGAGAGACAGAGATAGAGAGAGAGAGACAGAGAGATAGAGAGAGATAGAGAGAGAGACAGAGAGAAAGAGAGGGCATGCAGTACACCAAAAACTATTAAGATTCTTAGGTTCAGGGTCAGACTTTTTTTTTCTACAAAGTTATTTGGAATATTAGCCAATGATATGAGACGGAAGGTGTCTTCCCTGGTGGTAAACCCTCTCTGTCCTGGCAGCGCAGGTGGTCACTGAGTGGTGTAATGAAGATGAAAATGATATCAATCGTATTTTATGGCTTTCACTGTAATCTGATCTCGGAGTTCACCTCACGCATAGATCTCTTCTGGAGTGACGCGTTAAAAGGCCTTTTTCTCATCTATCATCAAACATGGAAAGTGTGCAGTTACATCACTGGCACAAAGTGGAAATATCTGTCTTTGCCTCTTTCATTTTATTTCATTGTTTTGTCGCAATGAGATGTGACGTCTCTAAATGGGCTGATTTTTATTTCTTGTCACGCATATTTATATAATGACACACACCACCTAAATCAGACCAATGTGATTCACCCTTGAGACAAACTGGACACTGCAAATGTGAACAGTGCGGAGACGAGCAGTGAGTGACTAAATCCTACATCATAAGCAGATGGAACCTCATACCACACAGCTTTTACTTATCATTCCGTCAAAAATAAGCATTGGTATTAGGGCTGCAACAAATTAATCGATTAATCGTCAATTAATTTAAAATAATCGCTTACTGGTCAATAATAGCTTCCCAAACATGCATGAATTGAAAAAAAGACGTTTTATAACTCCAATTGAGCAGCAATGACATAGAAACTTTGTACATTTACTGCTTTTAAAAGAGAAAACACAATCTTCATCAGGACTGCTTAATTAGTAAACTGGCTTTTTTTTTCCTTCTTTGTTTTGCTAATTTCAAATGAGAAAATGCTTGTTCTTCTCTATGTTTAGCTAAGCAATACATTTTTATTATCGTTCCATTAGCAAATCTTAATTTAAGAAATAAAACAATGCTGAAATTAAAATAATTGCTCTTTAATTCAATCAATTATGAACTCATGATCTAATTTAAGACATTTTTTGCACATTTTTTTCAATGTTTGATAAAAAAATATTTTATCAGTTAACACCTTCAAACCTTGGAAAAAATCTCTTAGTCTTGACTAGGCTGACTTTTGCATTCTAAACAACTACCCGATTAACCTTTAGTTGCCGTTCTAATTTGTTTATTCTACATAATAATATTCAATGTCAGATCTGTTTGTTCTCCTCATTCAAACTTCTTGTAAGTGAAGTAAACTAATATTTGCCCTATTGTTTTGTAAAGAGCAGACTTGGGGCATCCATGTCTTCAAAAGAACAGTAAGGCCCTTGTGTTTATTTTTGCTTCACCGCCTCCAAAACATACATGGATGAAACTGGGTGACTTTTTCAAAGATGCTAATGTAATGATGTTAAGGGTTGTTTCATGTGTTCTCTTTTTAGCTGGACAGGTCAGAAGTCATCAAGAGCAACCTGCATCCAGTGTTTGGTAAAGTCTTCTGTATGGACTATTACTTTGAGGAGGTTCAAAAGCTGAGATTTGAAGTGTATGACATCCACGGCACCCACAGCATCGGGACTCGAGATGACGACTTTTTGGGTGGAATTGAGTGTACACTGGGTCAGGTATGTGTTTAACCATTATCATTCTTTAAACATGTCTGAGAATCACACTTCTTGAGGAAATATAAACTTCTATGCTGTAGTATTTTTCCTAATATTTCTTTCATTAGGATTTGTTCTTTTTATGTGTTGCTGTCATTTTTAAAACAAGCACAAGTGTATTACAAGTTTGTATCTACATAAATATAGTTTTTATTTTCTTTTTATTTCTTATAAAACAGCGTACGTTCTTTAGTTCCAGTCAGTTTTGTCTTGCTTTTTTTTTTTTTTTGAGCAAACCAAAGAAGTGACTCATTTGATGAATCACTGCACCACTCTTTACATCTCAATGCTTTATTATATTTACTTAATCCTCTTTTTGCAGATTGTGGCCCAAAAGAGGATGGTCAAGCCACTGCTGCTGAAGTATGGAAAATATGCTGGCAAGTCTACCATGACGGTAGGTTAAATTAAGTTGCATTAATTCAGATTTAAATAGCAGATTGATGAGGACTAGCAAGAACACATATGTTTTAAAAGCATTTAGGAACAAAAGCAAAATACTGGTAATTCAATATTTGGAGAATGTAAAAAAATATATATACTTTAAATTTATACATTTATTATTATTATGCTGATTCACATGGAACAAGCATGATTTTACTACTGGGTTTGCACAGTCATAGAAAATTCAAATCTAATTTCCAGGCCCTAGAAAAGTTTTGAAATTTTACTGGAAATAAAAAAAAAATAAATGAAATGTTTGAAACTTAACCTTTAATTTTTATTTAGAAACTCACAAATGTGTTGATCACTTTATCAAAGCCAATAATTGATTGAAGCATATGTTAAGAAGTCATGGAAAACCTCAAGGTAAAATACTGTATGTATGATCCACGATTATAGTTTGTTGCAGTCTCAACACAACACATTTCTACATTTTATTCTTTAACCTAACCTTAGAAGTGTTAGTAATTCAACTGCTTGCACACCTCTTTGATTTTTTTCTCTTTGGCCCTGTCAAGACCAAACGTTTGATAAAAGCACTGGTTTTTCTCTGTTGTGGGCTTCACTGTCAAGCTCTGTCAAGCACACTGACCGGTAGTGTTCACTGCTTCAACCTCAGCAATGTCTCTACATAAGTGTTTGTTGGTTTCTCTTCCAAGTCTGGAACAAAGAACAATCTGTTCTGTGTCAGGAGTGAGCAGCTGTGTCTGGTGTTTGGCAAATGTAGCCAAGGCTGGTCTCTTTTAACTTCAAGGTAGAAACAAACACCACTTCATTGTGAACGAGGAAACAGTTTACAGTTTTGAGATTAAAGGGTCAACAGCCCAATTGGAAATTCAAAAAAAAAAAAAGAAAATAATCAATGCTTGTACATAGAACCTTTTTTTTGTATTTTATCTATTGCTAGGTTTTGAGAGAGATTCATCACTTTAAGATGAATATTATACCAGCCAGTTTGGTTTGATTAGACTAAGCAACCCTTGGTCCCGAGGCACACCTGTTGTTGATCAAAAATCTTTGTGGCTTAATATTTTGCATATTTCATGACTCTTGATGAAATGTTACTTGCAGTGTAGTTTATAAACCCCATGATCAAAATGAAACCTGTCTCTCATCAGATGTTATGCTTTATCTATGTACTAGGTTTGTGTGCTAGATCTTTGTCGTCTAATAAATGTTTGATGTCTAATATTATAATAAATGGATATAAACATACACCAAAAAAGATTGTATTTCCTTTCAGGTGCACGCAGAGGAAATCTCTGGGAACAACGGATATGTAGAGCTCGCTTTCTGTGCCAAGAAGCTTGACGATAAGGTGAGGAGAATGTTTGTGACAGAAATGTCAACTATTTATTCCTTATATCATCTGAGATGTAGTATATACCACAAGAATTGCAATATTGATCTAGTGATACTGGAACTGACTTTGTTGTGAAACAAGATGCAACATTACGTGGCGCATTTCTATTTCTCCAACACGCAATAAAAATGTACTTTTATTGTTAGTTACTAAATGCATATAAATGTTACCAACATGCAAACATAGGCTCACAGCCACAATGCATAAATGATGTGTAGATATACTGTTCTTTCTCAGTAGCAAAGAAATGGATAAAAGGCATGTCATTACATTTTATGGCTGTTTTTGACCTTAGCCATCCCCACTTCCCCTCTGTCGAATCTTGCTGAAGGCATGTTTCAATCTGAAAATCAGCAGGAGCTTATATCCACTTAGAACTCAGAAGAGCAGAAGCCACTTCCCATTTCAGACAGTCTTCTGACTGCAGAGCTTCTCAGTTATCCTTGATTTTACCTCAAATCGATGCCGATATAAAATATATCTCCATGCCATGCAATCTTTATTTTCCTATTTTAGTGCGTTTTCAGTCTGAATGTGACATTTGGTTTGCCTTTGTGTTTTCAGTCATACTTCACATTTCAGGTAAACCATTCCCTGTTCTTCCACCCGTCTTATGCTTTACTCTACAGTAGTGGTTCCCAAACTGAGGGTGATCGAGGGGGAATCACTTGGATTTCCCAGCCCTAAGTCAAAGGTTTAAATGTAATTCACATACTAAATAGTTCAAAATATTCTACAGACAATCCAGAAGTGCACCAGTGTTTGCTGCTGGTCATAAAGTGTTTGAGGGAGTACACAACCACTAAATGTTTGGGAACTACTGCTTTATAAGAATGGCCCTTTATTATGCTCTCCTAACAATTCTACCCATTTACAGTACTTGAATAGGTGACTTCTTAATAGTTTCATCTATGCTTGCCTGTAGCCTGGTATAAGCGAGCAAGGGTGGAATATGTTATTATGAAACTGTGCTTTTCTGTTTTATTATAAATAAACTGATTAATTTTTATTGTTAAAAATCTGTTGTCACTTGAGCGAATCCACCGCTGGTTTAATATGGGCTGTGTTATCGCACCTCAGCCTGCTGTAAATGCTAAACAATCGAACATTCACACTCGCAGAGATAAACGGTGGCGCAACAAAATTGACATAATTTACATTGAATCTCTTGTTCATTTTGACATTACCACCCGGTAAAGTCCGCCCTGCTGATGCCACTGGCTACTGGTTGTCATGACGACAGAAGTAGGATGCAACATCTCTTTGTGTGTTTATGTGTGAATGAGTGTGCGGATGACCCTCAGGAGATGCGTCGGCTTAATGTGGTCGGGAATGCAGCATTAGCTTTCTCATTGAGCGTGCACACAAAGACCACCCTGAAAATGTTTACTTTATACAGTCACTGTGTGTCGTTTGTTTTCCTCCGCCTGAGGACTCAATTGACCTCAAGAAGCTACCTTTATATGTGTATATTTGTGAACTACCGGTGGATTCCACTACTATGACTGTTATGGTCATACACAGCCTATTACAGTGGCTCATTTAAAGCTTACACAAAAGGCTATAAATGCACTTACTTATGTACAAGCAAAGGCAAAAAACATAAGCTTAATTCAAACAGTAATATAAATTTAAATGTGCAAACCTATGCAGAGGTAACATGTTGTTTTGTGCAAATGTATTAGCAGTTTCCAGCATACAGCAAGTGTGTATTTATGGAGTTTTTTTCTACAATGCCATACAATATTCAGTGATGTCAAGTGCTCACCGACAAAGGCCAAGCTTGCATACTAAGAGCTAATTCAGAGGGGCCCACACATTTGTATAGAGTCTGTAGTCTGAATGCAAATGTTTCTTGGGTCATGTTGTGCAAACTCCTACACAGCGCAACATCCTGTTCTTATCTCTTCAAGTTTTTTGGCAAAGACAGCTTCATCTGAGTGATTCACACTGTCATATGTCTACTTTGTATGTGCTGATTTTAGACTTATCAAAGCCAATTAACTTTACATAGACATGCAATATACTTACAACTTTCACAGTGTAATAAAGAGGAAAGGCACATTTCTCAATATTCTTGTCGCGCTTTATTAAATAATATGGTGTCGACAGAACAGTAGGAATAATTGCATATAGCTATAATTAGGCTGAGCAAAATGATCATAAAATTAGTTGGACCACCCCCGACACCATGAGTGGACAATTTTCTTCTGACCTTTAATCACAGACACAATAATCTTCTTTTCTCTGTTTCTTCTCCACTAATCCTCTGATCGACAACAAAATATTGCATGTTTGTTAGCAAAGTCAACCTATTTTATTAGCCACTTCCCTGTTAGGTAACATTATCAGCAGTGCTTGATGAGCTGTGACCTTTTACAGGATCTCTTCAGTAAATCAGACCCTTTTTTGGAAATCTACAAAATAAATGACGATGAGACAGAACAACTTGTCCACAGAACGGAGGTACATTATCATTTAATTCTGTCTTTTTGTCCATTGATGCGCTTTTACCTAATCTATTTGCCCTTGTATATTCATTCAGGTGATTAAGAACAACCTGAATCCCGTGTGGGAGCCATTCAAAGTATCTCTAATATCACTGTGCAGCTGTGATGAAGACCGAAAGCTCAAGGTAAAAGGTCCTGCTGAGACATCGACCCAGTGCCAGGGAAACTGCACTGTCAGTAATTTACAATCAATATGGCTTTATTATACATAGATCAAGCCAACCAGGATACTCCTCTTTTAATGCTTTATAACCTGTGATCCTCTGATGCAAGAATGCTTCTTTTTTTGTCATCATTTGTTCATGAAAATGTAAAGATTTGTCAACAGCATATTTTCTGTTAATTTATTTAAAAGGACTGAACAGCAGAAACATGTGACATGAATTAGTCTGTTTTCATCACACTTCAAACTCTCAAAACTGAGATGAAAATAAGCTAATTGCATTTGCAATAAAGCCCAAATAACAGATTATCAAATTGTTCTATTTTTGACTTAGTTTGTTGTGACAGTTCCAGTGGTAAATATTGAACATAGTTTTACTGCAGCTAGGTTGCAATTTGTGAAGAAATTGACAAAGAAAAGTGAAAAATTACAGAAATTAATTTAAGTTCCAAAACAGAATCCTTCGACATATGTCATCAAAAAGCGCCAAAATACAAAGACAGTTTACACACAACTAGCAGTTTCCTGGAGGTTAAACAACCATTTAACAAAATAAAGTGTTACAAGCCATTATGTCTGTATATACAGTATGTATATGTCATATTTGCAGAATAAGGGCAATTATAATCATACTCCCTATGTTTTGTTGTAGACTGTAGTTTAACCGGTCATGCATTTTAAGCAGCTATACTAAATGCAGCTGATCTGTTAATTTGCAAAATATCATTTAAAGGTGCATTGCTGAATTTTGTATTGTTGCCGCCTTTGTGTCCAGTGCCTCGTGTGGGATTACGACTCAAGGGGCAAGCATGACTTCATTGGTGAATTCTACACTAGTTTCAAGGAGATGCAGAAATTTTCAAGTGGAAATAAGGTCAGCCAAATATTCTCCAAACCTTGTTGATATCAGCTGTAAGTGTGATGATTCAGACCACTTCTGATTTTTTCACAAAGGTTACATGGGACTGTGTCAATCCCAAGTACAAACAGAAGAAGAGGCATTATAAAAACTCAGGAGTTGTCATCCTCAGTGAACTTAAGGTAAAATATGTAAATCTGCTTAGTACAGCTTTTATTGTGTAGTTTATTGTGTAATATTGCTGTAGATATCTTATGAAACTATTGTATCAGTACATTAGGGTGTATAGTCGAATATTTAACCATGAGCAGCATCAATACAGAATAATTAAACAGAAGTCATTCACAGGAAAACAACCAAAATATTTACATTAAAAATAAAAAATATATGTCATACTCATATCACAGTGGTTAGGTTAGTTTACCTTACTTAACCTTTTTGAAATGTGATGACACTTTTTATTTTATGGCATCAAATTTAATGTGTAACATAATATATTATTATTAGTATAGTGACCTTTTTAAAGCACATATTTTCAAGAACAAACCGCTAAGCTGTGTGTTTTGACTGACTGTAGTGGTAGATTTTGAGTAGTGTGTCGTCGTATGCAGCAGATTGCCTTAGTTAATACCACTTTAATCATCAGATGCTTCAGGGCTATAGAGCAGCTGAGTATGAAAGCTGGAGAGTAGAATTCACCCAAACATCCTGTGACTGAGCGTTTACCCGTTCTCTTTTCCAGCTCCATAGAGTGTACTCCTTCTTGGATTACATCATGGGAGGAATGCAGATTCACTTTACGGTAAACTGAGTAGATGCTGCTTTTGCTGTTGCCGAGCGTCTCTAGCCAATGGCTTTGTTTATTTCTGTTATCATCCCGACTATATGCCACAGGCAAATGCTTTTTTCGTTGGGGTTTTGTGTGTTGAAGGTGCTTTGTAGGCTAAACAGTGTGTGCACATTAGTTTTTTCTTATTAAATATTTGGTTGCCTTTATAGTACTTTAATGCTTTTTGCCCATTATGTTTTACTTTATTATATCATCAGTTTTTTTTTGTATAGCCCAAAATTACAACAACAGTTATCGCTGAGGACTTCCCAAGATCGTTAATTTAGCAGGAATCAACGTTAGAAAAAAAAAACAATAAGCAATCATTCGTCTAGCATGTCAAAGCAGATTGTTTAACAGTAAACAAGTAAACTGATACTTATCCCAGACCATCTCTTGTTCTTAGACCCCCCGTTCTTGGCACATAAAACAAAAACAAAAACAAACTATAACAGGACGAAGAAAAACCTCACATTGCAATGAAGGAGAAACCCACTCCCATAGACGGACAGGCTGTAGTTATGACTAAGATTGAAGTGCATTTAATTACAGATATTAGAGCCAAATTAGCACTGTCTTGGCATGTCTAAAATTTACCTGTCAAAATAATTGCTAATTGCTAAAAACATTAAACCATAAACAGAAATAACTAATTTAATTACATATATTAATTCCTGTTAAAATTTACTTTCTATCTCCATTATTTGTAGCCTACATTCATATAAAAGTGCAGATAATTCCCATTTATGCTGATAGCTGGCCTAAAGATTAATTAACTCCCATTTTTTTCAGGTTGCTATCGACTTCACAGCATCCAACGGTGACCCCAGAAACAGTTGTTCATTACACTACATAAACCCCTATCAGCCCAATGAGTACCTAAAAGCCCTCATTGCAGTTGGAGAGATCTGTCAGGACTACGACAGGTCAGTGATTTTACTTTTCTACTTTTTATGTCAGTTTGTGCGATGTTTTTTGCTCTTGCTTTGACTTACGCAGTCTGACTTCTGGTAACTGCACTTTTTAACGGATGAACATGTAATACAGGGTTTAAAGGGTCACGGAGATTAAGATTTCTGGTATAGATGTACTTTCTATTTGAACAATATTGCTACATCGTCTCTGCACTAGACCTCATCAGGCCGTAATGGCTGACTGGCTTCATTATGTCTCAGTAGCTCTCATGCAAGCAAAAAAAGATAATTGTGGTAGGCAAGTGTTATTATATTCTTTCTGATGACAAGTTGTTCTGCGGCTCCCTGACCCAAACCTCATAAATCAATAGGTCGAGTTCACCTGACATCACACTATTCTTCAGTCCCTATTGTTTAAAATTGTGCTGGAGGACATGCTTCAATTGTAGAATATGCCTTTTAATGTTTTATTCAGATTTGCTGACCTGTTTTGTAGCTATACAGTACCTCAGTAAAAAAGGTGTGATCTCCTAGTAGATCTGAGATCTTCAGCATTGTTTTAAACCCATATAGCATACAGTACAGATGTCGAGCATATCTACAGAATTAGCACATCAGGCAAGATTGGATTGATTAGCCCTAACTCAACTGTCATGTCCAACTTATAAGATGCGTAAATAAATGGCCTTCCAAAGGCATAAACAATGCAATTAATACAACATACTGTATGTGTTCAAAGGCAAGAGATTAGCATGGCAAGTTTGTGCAGCCAACGCCTAACCAATAATACTGGCATTTGCGAAACATATTTGTGGTTCAGAACCTCAGATTGACTTACATTGAACCCAACTCTCCATTTAAAGCAATGACAAATTCTGGAAAGTGGATGTCAGCTGTTCGCTGTCATTTGCATACATTTTGTATTTACTGCTTAATCTTTGTGTTTATTGTTCACATGCTTTGTTCTTAGCAGTAATGAAAGGTTAAACTAATATGTCCTATGCTAAGATATGTATGAGAAATGATTATGCTTGTAAAATAATGACTAATGCATGAGACCGATTCAGACCTGAACATCCTTACTTGACTCAAGGACACTGAGTCCTCTTTATGTTCCTTTTAGTTCTCCCACTAACATAATTTATCAGAAATAACATGCAGGAATTACTACTCTGTTGGTAAAAAATTACAGTGTCACTAGCTTTATGTGAAAATTGAGTGCATTGTAGACCTTCGGACCTGCAGGTGAATATGTCTAACCACCAATAAAACCTGTAAGCGTAAATTTAACAAAATGACTGTGTTCTAATGTATTTTTATTTCTCAATATTCCATTGTAAAAAGTTTGGCCCAATTTATTACCTGGTCGTTTGGCAACTTCCTAATGTGATGTTATTAATGATGAACAGGAAGTACATTTTAATCATAATAATGGCTCAAATTGATTGGGAAATGTTCAGTAAAAAAAAAAGTCTATGTAAATGTTTACTGTATTATTTCTCTCGTATGTTAATAAGCAATGGGGTTTTGGAGTTCAAATACAATTCTGTAAATGTAGGTCTTAAAACTTTCCCCTAGAGAATCTAAATTGATATTTTTCAGCATTATATTATAAAACCATTGGGACACAGTTGAGTTTGGCATTTTTCATGCCTTTGAAACTCATTCAAAACAGAAAATCTGAAGACAGGGAGCCTGAAATGACTAGGTGCAGAATTGCTATTTTGGCGCTAAAAGGTTAAAGCTCTTCTAGGGACAAGTGCTGCAAATTAGCTTTGAATATAAACACTATGATGCATGCTTCGGACTGCTGTGTTACAGCTAGTCAATAATTTTCTATCCATCCCTATTAAAATAAACCAATAAATAAAATTGACTTTGTCTTAATGAACCTGTCACTGACACGTTAAATCACTGGTTCTTTAGCACATTCTTAGTCACACTTCCCTCCTTACTTGCACGTCTCTGAATAAAAGAAACTACTACTTTGTAATCAAACATCTTGTAGTACATTTTAATTAAGCTTTGAAAACTGCTTGTAGCGCTGTTCCTGCCTCTAACAGTTTCCTAGCTTTTCACACTCTTTTAGTCACTGCGGTTGTTGGCTGTATGAGTTTTCCCCTGTGGATAACTGGATGCTACCGTTTTCTCACAGCATGTTTCTTGCTGCTGGTCCTCGACAGCTCACATACTCTCATCATTAGCCCCAGATGGACACATGCTGAGGCACAGGCTACACAGAGATCGCAACCACTTCAAAAAACAAAGACAAACACATGTATGACAGTGACTTCTCAAGGGCACATATTTGGAGCCAGTCTGTCCAATTCATTAAGCTCTTGAAGCAACTAGAAAATCTGAAGAGGACAATTTAAATAAATGCTACACTCTGTCTGTATGAATGTTTACATATTTTTCTGTGCAAACCAATCACACTTATCACATAAATTAGTTTTAAATGCACTGTTTAAGAGGAAAAAACCTTCTCTCATCTGTCGAACTAATCCAGATAAGGATTAACTCTACTGATTTATGCAGATCTCCCATTGGATACCACAAGTGCAGGATCGGGCTAATTATAGCGCCTTGAGGTAGCTTACAACCCTACAGAGTACAGAAATGGACAATGTTTAGAATCAAACCCAGTAAAATGTGTTGCTTATTTTATGATATTCAGCCTTACCTATGGATCGCAGGGCCATTTTAATGCATTAAGTTGTTCAGCCTTTCACATTAGAAAATAATAACTTGTCCCACTATAATGCTTCTGCTATATCACTGAACTTGTTTTCATTAACTTGCTATAGATGGCAATATTTGGTGAAATGTTCCAAAGATTACAATTTGTTGAGGCAATAGTGTAAAGGTGGTGTTACCTATTACTCATGCTCAACTATGCGCCAAAGAGAAGTGGGCAATATATCCAATTGTAAAAGTTGTTTTAATTTGAAGCAAGTTGTTGTGGCAAATGGTACGTTTATTTATTTATTTTAATACAAAAAAGGTCTTGTTTTAGCATTTTATAAAGGTATAAAGATGCACTTTAGTGATTCATTTTACAGACGTTTCATGTACAAACTTTAAGAACATATTTTGAACCATGTCTACTTACAGTTGTATTTAGATTGAAGAAGAAATCAGTGTAATCCCTCATTCGTCCAGGAGTGATCTATATTAGAAAATGTTTCAAAGTTGTTTTTTGGTCAAAGTCTTAGAAGATTGAGATGTTTCGACTTTCATCCAAAAGTCATTTTCAATCTGATGGAGATGAAATAAGCAACTAGACATACAGTTATGATCTTGTTCTGATGCTTAGGAGGAGCTAAATCCTGAAACTGTCCTGACTCCTGAAACTTTCATCTCCATCAGATTGAAAATGACATTTGGATGAAAGTCCAAACATCTCGATCTTCTAAAACTTTGTCCACATTGAAGCCTTTTCTACTGTAAATTGAGTAATGGTGGCTTGTTCTGCAGTAGATGCTTGAGTGCTTAAAAAATCCCTGTTATCACTTATACATTTTCCCCTGTGTGTGTATACACTGTATATACTGTAATCCTGCTACTTTCTAACAAAAAAGAATATCATAAAATCTGCTTTTTCAGCTACATTTTACAAAGAAGAGGTAAGGCTTTTCAGTTCTGCAGTTTTTAACAGGGAGTAATTGAATCTACTTATATTTCTAAGATATTTTTTTTTCTTTAGAATGAAAAAAATGTAAATGAATAATCTACATATTTCATAGTTTACTCAGTAGGTCTTCTTCAGCATATTTCTGCTTGAACTGACCTGAATAGCTCCTCATCAAGGTACTGCATAGACTTGAAATGCATTTGAAATTCTACAATTCTAACTTTATTTTGACAAGACAGTGCATTTGTCTAAATATAGTAACTCATAAGCCAGCTTTACAGAGTCTTGTAATGGTTTTACGCATACGTATCTGGTTTATATGAATGTAGATAGTTGTTCTCTTAAAAGGTAGATAGTATTGGTGTTGCACGTGGGCACGCATCCGGACCTTTTAGCCTTCAGTGGATGTAGGTGATGTGGGCTGTGAGTGCATTACAGGGCTTTTTGTCTGTGTGGGTAGAGTTTGCCTCACTGAGAGACCTATTATACCCGGTACAGCTCTCTCTCTTTCTCTTCACGTTGCTGAAAAGTGACAAAAGACAGACCAACTGTGCACAAAGAGTAAAAATATAATATAATTTTCTCTCATGTATTTATTTATTACCAAACCACAAGATAGAAATAACAGACTTGAAGTTTGTGCTGCTTTTTTCAATGAAGAGGCGGGGTTTATCTACTCTGCAGGGAGTCAATTAGATCTATTTTGTATTTTACTGTGAACAAAATGTAAATTACTGATCTACGTATATCATAAATTATTGATAATTAAATGTCATCGAATCTCTTTTAGTTTTAATCTTTTTAGGGTTCCTCTGGCAATCAAGTCTTTTTTATCAAACAATAAAGATGATCCTTGTATTAGCAATGTTAGTCCTTGTAAATCAGCAGTTGACCTAATGGTAAAGCAATAATTAAGCCTGCCTTTTGGTTGAAGCCACTGTAGTTCTAAAGGTTTGTCACAACTAGTTATTTCTGTGCAAGCACTTAGCTTTCATTGTACTCTTGAATAGCTTTGAGCAGCATATTTACTGTATGTCAGGTTTATAATTAGACAAAAAAGAACACAATGGACTAGGAACATGCAATAAAACAAAGTAATCATTTTAAAATAGACCTAGAGAAAATATACATTTACAACAGACTATTATCAAAAGTAAAAGACCACATACACTTTGATGTTGTACACATTTTAAGCTTAAATATAAAAACATCAAGTGACTGTGTGTTTACAATACTCCATCTGGCTCTGTATTATCTGGGTTTTAGATTACACATTTCAAAACAAACTGTCAAAAGAAACAAATTCTGCAATCAGCAATCATCCTTTGCATTTGTGAAAATTCTGACAACACATACTAAAGTATAGAAAGATCCAGTCAGATTTTTAAAATGACTAATTTGTGATTATTTGTATCTTTTTAGTGATAAAAGATTTTCGGCTTTGGGCTTTGGTGCAAGAATTCCTCCAAATTATGAGGTGAGCGTTTCATTTCTTTGCTGACCCTTTCATCAACACACTACTTTACATTCACGTGTGCTTAATACACTCTTGTACATACTGAGCTAGCAGATTTCCTTGACCCTTTTATGACCAGTTTTGTCATTATGCAAAAACTGTATAATTAATGCTAATGAACTGTGTTATACATTTTATTTATAGATACTGTGTGTCCGGGGGCTTGAAATTCATACAGTTGATTGTATTTTGCTTTGTTGTTTTTAATGTTGGAAAAGTGCAAACATTTGAAAAAATATTGGAATATTATGATAAATGACCGCAAAAAGTGCAATTGCTCTCAATTTGTTGTTTTTATGCACTTGCAAACGCATCTTAAGCTAGAAATTCTAGATTTTTTTGTTAATATCAGAAACTATAGTTGAAATATGTTTTTGAGACTGTTGCCGTCATAAATGTAAACGTCTAGTGATGCACTTGGACAAAGTTAAGAAGTCTATACATATCTGTTTTTTAGAAAATTGCACGCTCCCTATAAACATGTTGAATAACTAATTATCAACATGCACCTGATTGTTATATTGCTTTTGGTGGTAAGCTCTGTGAAAGATTGTATATTATAAGCATAGGGAGACAAGACATTTTAAAACAGTGAGCCTATCATAAAGTAAAAATCAATGAAAACACAATTGCCACAAGCAATTGCAATAACCGCAGGTCAAAATAAAATCACCTAATGAGTATAGTCAAGAAAAAACCTCTCTGTGATTCCCAAACTTAATTAGTAGCGTGAAGCTCAAATGAAAAAATTATCCCCTTGAGAAAGTTAGCCTTTTACCAGACAATAAAACACATAATTTTTTGTAATATTGGAATAAACAGTGCTCACCTCAGCCGTGATATTAGGGCTTGTTTGTTTCAAAATGCAGCCTCTATTACCATTAAAAGCTCTAGATAGAAACATTTTATTTTTGTAATTTTATTTAGACCTGGGACACATGTTACGAATAACAACATTGAATCCAGTAATCCTCTTTTAAGTTACTGTTGATGAAGAGCCAATTCCCTCGCAGCTATTATGGAAAATACATATCACTTTTTATGATGATTTGTAGATTTGTCACATTTAATCCCAGAATAACTTGTAAAAATTACTTTAACTGGTGCTGGAGAGCTTTCAATTGTCACTGATCTGGCTGACAGTTGGCGGTGTGAAAAAAAAAACAGTTTCTTGTGCAAGGAGGCATTGAGAGGAGGGATTTAATTTGTGCCAAATAAACAGCTTTGACAAACATCAGAATCAATCTGATGCTTTGGATGGCAAGAATAGTCTGCATACAAGATGAGGACCAGCAGCCTTCTGTCAGAAATCTCTGCTATGAACAGGCAGGTTATAATGTGAAGCCACTTTGCAGAACTCAACATGTGCTTTACACAGTCTCTTTAATTGAGTATTGATTGTCTCTTCTTTTTTCCTAAAAACAGGTGTCTCATGACTTTGCAATCAATTTTAACCCAGAAGATGATGAATGTGAAGGTAAAAGAATAAATTAAATTGTGCAAAGGAAAATCTAAATTCATACTTAGCATATTTGTCACAAGCTAGTCTATTTTTAATGCCCAAAACTAGGATAGTTCAAGTGGGTTGTTTCAAGAATGAAATCAGCATATACAATGCTTACCACTGCTTTGTTGGAGAAAGAAAAACAGCCATTGCAGACATAACAAGGAATGGAATACATGTTTATTCCGTGCAATCTAAAATTCTAAAATCTCCGTATTTGTTTTAATTATGAGTAGTATTCATATTCATTTACTATTCTTAATAACCTGTTTAATGTATTTTTTTTTTTACAATACTTGCCGCATTAGTATGAAGTAGTAATATTCGTCCAATTGCCAATCTCTTGTCTTACCTCAACAAATGTAACAACATCAGTCAAATCTCCTGTTGTGTCTTTGATTAGAGATCCAGGGGGTGGTTGAGGCCTATCAGAACTGCCTTCCTAAGATCCAGCTGTATGGTCCCACCAACGTTTCTCCCATCATTAATAGGCTAGCCAAGCTAGCAGCAGGTGACGGCAACATAAAAGATGCCTCGGTGAGTGTCCTGCGCAAACATAAATGTGAAAAAAGCCTTAGTTGTGGTTCCTACATCTGAACTCTTCTGAGTGTTTAGCCTTTGGTTCACCTCCATGTTTAAAGCAATAATGCCTTACAGCAAAATTGGAAAAGACATTATAGAGCTCATTTGCATTGTCTGAAAAATATATCTCACTAAGATCGTGCTTGGTAACTTGAGAAACTTTTGAAACATAATGTGGTAAGGTTTTGCATTGAAATGAGTTTTATTACCACATGCCCCTATGTTTTCTAACTTGCAGAATAAGGAGGTGCTACGATGTTTAGAACCTTGTAACAGCAGACCACTCTCATTCTCTCCTGTTCCAAACAAGTCTAAAAAACGTATCTTTCATTCTTTATTATAGAGCTTGGGGTTATGACATCACATAGAGCACTGTGCAGTGAAATGTGCCCAGCATCTAGGGCAGGGCGATATGGCATAAAATGTTTATCACAATATAGAAGACAATATTTGCGATAACAATATAATTGATGATAAAGCAAATTCTCTCTTCCTGAGCTCTATGAAACCTACCTAAACGTATGTTTCATTTCATTCTCACTAGTTTAACACACAAATCCCGCACATCATACTTATGCCAAGTCCGTCAATTTAACTGAAAACACTATTCCACCTTATGATGACATTACTTTGAGACTCCATACGCATTCACCAGAATCACATGGATAAGTTCAAAAGATATTGGAAGACTTTGGCTGGCAAAGTTAATTTAACCAAAGGTACAAGCAAAAGGCTACCAATACAAGGCTATCCAAGTACATCACAGACCAGTCTAGTTGATGCTAAAATAGCTGTTAACTTCAAATCCAACACATTATGGAACAGGCATTGGGAACTGTGTAAAATAATGCAGGATACTCAAACATTTTATTGAAACAAAGCACAAATCTAAGTAAGTTTTGCTCACATGAATACATTTTTGTAATATGGACCCTTTAAATGTAGTTGGCCCAAGTAATCGTTTACAAAGTCTAATGTTGAATTCTTTGTTTTTTGTAGCATCATATATAATTTTATAAAAATTATCATTTTAAAATTTGACCAGACAGAATGCACTGGTCATTTGTAACAGCCCCAAGCACAAACAACGTGGGAGATTGGGCATCTAATCAAAGACTATGCCCAAAAGTGCTAAATGGAGCACAAAATGGTAGTGATCCTTCCGTACATTACAGCCCCAATTTTAAGAGTATTCATGATTTTTGCAGATAACATTTTTAGCCCTAATCAGATTGGCTATTCTCCGGTTGCTCTGATCCTACAGTATGCCTTTCTTCTCATATTATTTTGTTAAAGCATTTGCTTAAAGTGGTTTATTCTAAAACGGCCTACTCACTGTAGGCTTTAAAATGATTCAAAGCAACAATAAAGCCCTGCTCCTTCAGACTGTACCGACTACTATCTTTTTGTGGTGCTAAAGCTGTCCTCTATTAACATGGTAATGTATTTTTTTTCTACTCCAGCGATACCACATTCTGCTCATCCTCACTGATGGCGTGGTTACAGACATGGCAGACACTCGTGAAGCCATTGTGCGAGGCTCTTACCAGCCCTTGTCCATCATTATTGTGGGTGTGGGCAATGCAGACTTCACAGACATGCAAATCTTGGACGGTGACGATGGAGTCCTCCGCTCACCGAAAGGAGAGCCTGTGCTAAGAGATATTGTGCAATTTGTGCCCTTCAGGGAATTCAAAACGGTAAATCTGTCAATGTGTCTTTGTGTTTTTTATTCACCCCCTTTTATATTTAGTCCAATATTTTAAATATATGTTAACAGTCACTCCCACAGTTTTTTTTTTTTTTCAAGGAGTGACTACAAGGTTTGTGGAAAATGACTTTGATAAAGGTGAAGGAGACCCAGAAATGTCTCTCTAAATGAATGGTGGCTGCCACTGACATTTCAGACACATTACTTCAGTGCGTTGGCTTTCTATGTGACCTTCATGACAATCTGATGAAATGTAAATGGAAAAATTCTATACTGTCATTCAGATATGATACTGTATGTAAGTCCAGTTCATCAGTGACAGTGGCTTTTACCCTTAACCCACTGTATATCAAATTATTACATGTGGATATTTCCAATGTGAGCCTGGTGCAAAAGTGGTTAACTTAGAGTATAAAGAGCCTTGATTTCGCTTCTGTATAACCACTCCAAGAGGTCATAGCATATGATTTGATTAAATTATACTATCGAGACCCAATTTCAACAGCTACCAGCATTAATTCATTTTAACATTTAATCATAATATTTAATTAACAATCAATTTCCAGTTTTACAGAAATATCATCAAACACTGAAGAGTCGTATACTGCTCCTAACATGTTTCCCCCAAAACCACTGTTAAAATGTTTTTTATGCAGTTCTCATACACTATATTCTCAATTCTCATATGAAGGCAATAAAGTCTTATTTGCTCCTCCAGGTTAGAATGAGAGATGGCTGTTTTCACATGTTGTTCTGTGTTTCACCACAGGCTTCACCAGCAGCACTGGCCAAATGCGTCCTGGCAGAGGTCCCAAAACAAGTGGTGGAGTACTATAGCCACAAGGCCATTGCTCCAATGTCTCCTATACGGGACTTATCCTCGCCCATCCTCAGCCCTGTGGCCACCACCCCAACAGAATAAACGCCAGCTTTAAGTATGGCCAAAAGACTTCAAAAATGATTCCTTTGTCAGACTCAGTTTCCTTCTATCAAGATGTTTACACAAAAGCCAGAAGCTGTGGGTTTGTCTGTGCCATGTGGATCTGGGACATTTTCCATTCATCTGCCGCTCACCACATGCGTCCTTCAGGATTTCTCCTTGGGATATTATTTTTTTTATTTTTTATGCATGCAGGCCAAACCTTTGAGAAATGGTTTATTGATCGGTATATTTTATCCACTGCCACATGTCAAAACAACTCCTACTTTTCACTTGGAATTCACTCTTCCAGTATTATAGCAGTAAATAAAATAAATTATATTATATAAAACATGATATATAAATATTAAAATGATCTATTATGTGAAGCTAAAAATAACATTACCAAGCACAAGATTATAAACAGTGTACTATGGTTGCTATTTTGAGAAATGTAAGTCTTTTAACAGAAATGGAAGTTTTCAGAGTAATAGAAATATGAAAAAAAAATCTACAGAAATTATACCATATACAACAAACAATTTGTCTATTCTTCATCCTCAACAAAATCAAGCAAGTCTGCAATGACAAATTGCTGTACAAAAAAATATAATGTAATTCCATAATGACTGATGAAATTTGCATTTAAAATGATTCTATCCTCTGTTCCCAGACTGTGTGCAGAGCTACGCACTTGTTTTGTTTTAATGTCCCACCACAGCAGTGTAATGACTTTCTGAGCTCCTCCTCTTTTGTCCCATTCATAATGGCAAGTCACAAAAGAAGCAAGGTTTACATGGAAGCCATGATGTTCATGCCAAAGCAGATGTTCAGCTTGGTCTCCAACAATAGAGCCTGAGATGAAATCTCAAGCAGCCATTTAAGATACAAACTAAAGGCAAACATGGTAGATTTTCCTCAAAAAGTCTCTCTTTACTCTAGTATAGATTTCATTCTAGACCACGAACCTAATATACAAATGGATGAACAGTGTTTGAATGGGAAAGTGCCAGTCGTGGTCATTTGTTCACAAATGGCCTAATGTTTAAAATCCCTGAGGCAATGACAAATTTTGTATGTTAAAATATCTCCTTTTGTTGACCCATGAAATAGTTTTTTAGGATGTATGGAACACTGGTGCTTTGTAGATCTTCAGTGTGTTTTTAAATGGCTACATTTCTTGACTTGGCTACAATGGAACTCAATCTTGTTTGAAACACAGGATATACCGGTACTACAAATATGAATCTGACTGTGATGTGTCAACCAGGCCATTGCCAGATACACAGTATTGAATTTCACTGACACAGAGAGACGGACTCCAACTCCTTTGAAGATCACTATCAATGATGCTTCTGTCACTGTGGATAACACAACAAGACCTATTGATTCTGGAGATCTATCAGACATCGCAATTGTTGATGACCAATGGGGAAATCAGCTTCACAAATGATCCTGGGAAGGATAAACATGCTTACAAACATATGAATTGTAAAATATATATTCTATGCTTGCTTCCTAATTTCTGTAACTGTCAAATAATTTAGTATATTTTAATGTACTTGATCTTTTAATGCCATGTTACTGTGGTAAAGATTTACTGGTTACAACAGCACAAAAGAAATTGCTCTTCTACTCATCATTTGACTGCAAGGAAAAGAATACAATTAAGAAAGGATCAATATTCTCCCAGAGTGGCCAAAGAAATTTCCTCTTACGTTGTTCTACAGCTGTATAGAAATCGGGACGCCAATAACAAGTGTTCCTTTTGGCCAATAGAGCCTATTTTTTCTCACATGTAAATATACTAAAGGCATCAGCGCGAGCTGTGCTTTACATAACATTTCCCACTTTAATCGAATACCTGTATTACTGCTTAGCCTCAGGTTATGAGCTGCACAGCTCAAATGGTTCATCACCCTGATCCAAGATCACTTTTATGGGCTGTGGTTTTATACTGATCCTTTCTCCTCCTAAAACTCAAGTTGACTTGTCTTTAGTTTAGTGACCTCACCTTCAGAGCCATGCATTACTCTATCTCTCATCAAACTCCTTTCATCACTATTTGGAAAACCCTAGTATAAAATATATTTATTTGTGCTAAAGTGGTGGAAACAGTTAACAGACCCTGGAGACTGTAAGACATAGTGCTTGTCACAATTCACTTTGGAATAAAAAAAAAAAAAGCTGTAAGAATCCAGAGAACTGCATATTTCCTTATCTGCACACTCCATTGTCAGACTAAATTAGCCAGTCATAGGTTTTGAACCCGAAAGCTGTCTTCAAATCCCCATCCACTTCGTGTCTTATCAATCCAGAGCTAATCAGAACAGCATTTACAGCACACAACCCTAATATGCAACTCAAGCTGCAGCACGTGGACAGGAAATTGTCCATGTGTAAAATATTTGAGTCACAAAGTGACAAAAGGGGTCTGTTGCATGCTTATTTTTAATATAATGCTGTGCTGTGCAATTATTTCTTTTAGATTTAAGAATATGCTGATATGCAAGCCTGCATTTGCACAACCCTCTATTGTTGTAGTTTATGCTCTTTGTCTTGCAGTTATAGGTCAATAAATTTCATCATTTCACTATTTGTCTCAACTCCTCTTTTCTTAAAAGGATGATTTAAATTAAACATTTGCCTATAATTTTTAATTTATTGAAGTCTGTCCACAAAGCATGTTTCTGTTTCTCATGAATTTTGGATAGTTATTTGGTTTCTGTACAATCTGGTCAACACAGCCCAATGCCATTTAAAACATTACTGATTTTGACATTGCAATTCCAGTTGTATTTCTCATGTTGTGATGCGCTGATGGAAAAACGCCCTGAGTGAGGCGAGCCCACTCTTTTATCTCCATCAGACAGCTCCTTTCATTTAACGTCTATTGTCGAGAGCACTGAATAACACTCGTTTCCATGGTGATGTCTACTTGTGGGGGGGCGAAGACCTTCATATTTTTTTTCTTTTTTTCTCTTCATGACAGAGAATGAGCAGGACACTGATTTATAGGCTTGTGTCTGTCAAATAGTAAACTGAGATGATCAGTAATAGGTTGCATTAACTTGAGTTTATTAGAATACACATCATTTTTTGGATGTTAATGCAGTCTGTTTTCTGCACATCTTTTCTAATGGAAGTTTTTTCCATTATAAATGCAATCCTCCGGTCAACTAGATGTGCATTTTCTCACTCCCAAAGATCTTGTTTAGTGCCATGTCTTCTGATTTATGGCAACAATTAACTTCTCGTTTCTTACTTGCAATAAAACAAATCGCGTCCATCTTGGGACAAGATGCTGTTGTTTTAGATTATCTTTGTTGTCTTTAAACGCTCCCTTTACATGGATATAGTTTCAGGGTGGATTTTGTCAAAGACTTGAAAACAATGATACTTTACATTTCTGGCTCGACTATAATGAGGAAATGACTAATAATATACAGAATAGGGAATCCTTCTGGTAATTAGCAGTGGATGGTCTCCCCAGGGTGCTATATACATACCTTTGAAAATGCCTGCAAAGCTATAGTGCTTTCTGATGTTGCTGTTTCTAGTCCCAGGGTACTTTGTGGATGACATGCACCACACATAACTGTATGCGCACACCTGAAGAATGAGGTCAAGATGAGAAGACGCAGCGGTAATGAAGGATGCTTCCTTTGACAGAATCTGATGGAGAGAAATATACACAACATCAAATAAACATTGTAATGCTATTGTTACTGTGCTCTTCTTTACAACCTTGGTGATGCAACGCCTCTCTAAAAGTCACTGGCAATCAGTTCTGTGATGACTTTGATTGCAACAAATCGATACATGAGTGGGGTGAGCAGATAATGGTAAAAGGTTCTGCTACTACTTTTTATTTGGTCATTTTATAGGTCACCGCATATTTAATTGGTACTATAGCATGAAATGTTCTGTCTAATTATCAGCAGTAGCATAATGCCATTGACCTAGGCACTTAAGCTCAGTGTCTATCCTCAAAAAGGCCTTAAATGCACCTTAACTTTTATAAGAAAGGTGGTAGCATAAACTGCTAAAAGTGCATGATGTACTGTGTCTACATTATGTACCTCCCACATTCTACTCTTGGCAAAAAGTCCCATTTGGTAATTGTTAAATTTGCACCTTCATTTCACAACTATTGTCAGTCCTAATGAGAGGCAATGGCATTCTCAGCAATCAGTGCAAAAAACAAGTTGTGTCTTTAAGCTGACATTTGGGATTCATTATAAAGCTGCAGGAAGAAGAACCTGCACAGAAAGTTATTCAAATTTAGTGTGAAGCCAAGACAAAGCAAAAACAAATAACTTCCATTTAAAAAGTGATTGGTTGCGTTTTATAATCATTTTTCATTGCTCATCATCATCATGAATTCATGGTACGTTCATGAGGAAATAATGCATGAATTCAACGTGAATTCATGATGTATTCATGCGCTAGTTCACCAAGACTCAAACAAAACATATTACCCTTTTAGGTAAACTTAGTTATGAGGAGCATGAACTTATAATGAACTAATGATGAACTTTTAATAAACTTAGCTCATCATTTGTCTTTTGTGCTGCATTTGATCTTCTGTTGTTGTTTTTTTTTATAATTCAATAGTGGCACAATTTTTTAGTTAACTTGTGGTCCATTTAGATAGTATTATTATTACTACATATTATTCTATGATGTCATAAGATGGAGGGATGATTACATGTAAATTAGTCTTATCAAGTTAATTAAGCATATTAAAAAACTATGTAGCCTGGTCTGCTTGTCTTCATAAAGATGTTATCATTTTTCCTGAATTTGTCAAAAAATATAACAAATCTCTATACTTCTTTATGAAACAGAAATAATTTGATAAAGTGTGCATTAAAACAGTAACATGACCGCACAGATCTGATTTACAAGAAACTTCCTATGTGACAGTCTGTTGGTTGCCATAGCAATTAGGTGCATACTCTCAATGGACCACAGGTTGACTCAAATTTGTGCCAGTGTTGAATTACTTTGTTTTGTCACTGGAAACATTTTTAGTACAAACGTCACAGAATGGCTGTACCTACCTATTTGGGTTATAATTGTGCTGTTTTTAATCCGAACCAATGGTGCTGTAAAAAAATTATGATAGTTCTTAAAGACTTTTGATGAACTAATGCATGAATACATCTAGAGCTGCACAATATATCAAATTTTAGATTATTGTGAACATGATTTTGCAGATATTTGAAAATTGAATATCAAGGTAATCATTTATAGTGAAAAAACGAGTAGTTTAAAAATAAAAACTATGTATTGTAAACTTTCAAAAAACAATAGAAAGACATTTTTTTCATTAATGGTTATATTCAGATTTTGTCTGAAGTCATTTAATCAAGTAGTGCTCAAGGGAACGAGTCCATTTAGTCGACTAATCAATCATTATAACATGTCTTTGGTCCAATACAGTCATATTTAATAATTAAACCTTAACTAAAATAATTAAAGACATGTTTGAACATTTTCTTGTTTGACATTTTATTGTCTGAATATTGAAATATGCCAAAAAAAAAAGTTGAGATATTGATTTTTGTGAATATCGCCCAGCCGTAAATACATTATGACTTAATGAATTAATTCTTTATGAATATTTTACGATTTCATGATGATAACAAATGAATTCATGTCCCCTTATAAAACGCTACCAAGTGATTTTGTCCGTGTGGTCATCAAAGCATTTAAGCAACCTACTAGTAAATATATATTTTAAATCTGTCTGTATGGTTTTGAAGAGATTTCTATAAAACAGGCCAAACCCAACATAAATATTTGTGATTGTTCCATCATATCCATGTTTGTTAGCTGCCATCTGCTTGATTAAGTTAGCGTGAAGATTGGCACTGACTTTAGTGTGATTGTACTTGTTGTCTTTGTGTAGGACGACTAACATCTTGCTCATTTCCTGGCTGACAATAGAAGTAAAGTGTCTTCCAACAAGATGTAAAAAAAATATGTAACCAAGTTGGAGAGGTCTTTTGATGCAATGCTTTATCAACAGTCCACCTGCTATAGTGTTTAAAGAGCTTAAAATATTGGCCTTTGGATGTGGTTATTTATTAAATAAGATAACAGTGAGGCAAAAACCCAATAATCTAAAATACAGTTAGTTATTTCAAAATATAAATTACATATAAGATTGAAAGATACAGTATTAGTAATTGAGTTATGAAGATATGGCCATTTGACAATCAAAAACAAATGACAGTGATGAGTGTTAAACGGAGCCGCAGTGACTAACCTGTGACAGAAAACGTCTAGTTTGTGGAGGAGTTTTTGAGTCAGATCTGTAGATGATGTCACTATAGTCAAAGTAAAAATTAGCGATTTATTTCAACACAAAAAGCCATTGGTGATTTAACTTTAGCTTGAATTGTATTTATGTGAATGTCAAAGTTGAATAATATTTATTCATATGAACTGACACACCACAGTGTTGTCAAGAGTTGACAGGTGATTGAAATTGTTGAATCTGATCTGTGGAGATGATATGGCTGTGTCTATTCATGAGCTTGATGTGTACAGAATAGTGTTATCAGCATATAAATGAATGAGTGCTTTTCAATCAGCAATAACAATTTTGTTGGACCAATCATCCAATCATTTAGTAATGATCAGGTAATGTTTTCTTAATAATTAACTAACTAGTTTATAAATGATTTGTATCTAAACCTCATTATTAAATGTTACTGAATATCCAAACAGAAATATGTGGCAAGCATTTCAAATACAATGGACTGCTTTTCCCATTGTAATATCTCTGAGTCAATAAAGTCGGTATCAGCACTGGAGAGGCTGTACTCAGAAATGTCAAAGCGTGATCACAGGCCTCTCTTATTGATTCTTACATATGTATGCAGTATTTGATGCACTAGCCTATACATCGAAGTATATGAGCAGTGAGGTGAAACAAACTAATAAATCCGGCTCTTAAGAAGCCAGAAGAGTACTCTGGCTGCTGCATAAAATAATGCTTTCTCCACAAAAGACCAGCTGCAATATTCTACACTAGAGTAATATCTATGAGAAAAATGTAATACTTATTCTGGGTTCACTACAGAGTAGGGATAATGCAAAAAGATTAAAACAATCAGTCTTCACTGGCACCACTGAGTCTCTGTTGCTCTGTGATTGTCAATTATGTTCTAAGCAGGTTATATACAGTAGCATTGTATACCCAGGTGATGGGGAGGTGAAAAGGACGCCACTGTACATGCCAATTACAAACTATTCATGGGTTTTTCAATTATGTCAAATTTGTCACAGTGATTTAAAACATCACATTTAAAACTAAATATTTAAGCTTTAAAATGCAACAGGCAGCTGTAAACCATGAATAATCCTTCTAGTGGTGGAAAACGAGGAACGCCTAGAAAGTCTGCATATTGGCACTCATAACAAAAAGTTAAAACCAATGACTTGGGTTGGAAAAAACTTGAAGTCATTTAGTTCAGATATACTGGATATACTGAGCCCATTTTCTAACTTTTAGAACCCAGATTTTAACTCTCAATTTTGATGCGCATAAATGAATGCACTCTAACAACAATGTATAGTATTCATTTTATTTGTTGATTTACTGTGCATTTGACAGGTTGAGCAGAACGTATCCTTAAAATGTAAACATAAATCTATTTAAGATTTTGCTTGTTTTCACCCACTGTGACTGGTGTCGTTATATTTGTAAATTCACCAGTAAATAGGACATAGCACTAAAAAGGGCCAAAATCCATGAAGCAACACAATAGTTATAATTTGTAAATAGTACTTGAAAACTGTTTTATTTGGTTAAATCATTACTTAAACTGTCTGTAAATGTGTCAGCTGTGTGTCCTTTCCATTTTTGATGTGTTTTGATGTGATTGTTCCTTTTTTATGACAAAGTTGGAGGAACTTTAAAGGTATCAATTTTTTAATGTGGTAATTATATTGAGATTCTTTCTAAATCAGACAATTATAGATATAGCCTATTTAAAATTACTTGACTTGTCAAAATACTGTATGTAATAGGTGAGTAGCTTAGAGCAGAGGTCTCCATTTCAGAAGCTCCCTAAAGACTTTTGGCATGATACATTTTAAATTGGGTTTATTATGTGTCCATTATCATTGCAAATGTAACTGTAAGAACTGATGAATAGATCAGCCTTGTGGTTAACGCTTCAACATGCACTACCACTTTTTTTTTTTTAAGCCGCTAAAATAAGTAGCCCACTGACTTTTGTTTGATAAAAGTAGCTTTCTGGGGGGTAAAGGTTGAAGACACCTGGCTTAGGGCTTGTGAAAACAATAATATTGATTACCGTTTTTCAGATAATTATAATACTGTACTTTGAGTGTATTTTTGGACACCTCCAAGATAAGACCAGTAGGGAAGAAGTGTTTGTAATATCTTGACACAGTTCTGACCTCATACATGCTGGTCTTGTGTATCCAGTCTGTACTTGTAGATGAGTGCCCCTGATGTGTCATTTTGTTCTCACACTGAGGTCAAAGAGAACCGGCTTATTCTGACATCTGAATAAAAAAAAAATGCACTTGAGTCAAAAAATGATACTCCAAGGCTACGAGTGGATGAGTGAGTAATGGCAGAATGGTGATTAGCCTACCAACCCACAAACAGTTCGAAAGACTCATGTTTTTAAGCTGTAAAACAGGAGCGGTGAATGGGGCTAATGCCAATTAATTCATTAACTAAAAAGCATATGCTATACAAGATTAAGTGTGGAGTGTTTTAATTAGGACCAGAATGAGTTAATTATTGATGGACATGTTTCAGTGGGATTCACAGTGTCCAAGATGAACAAACATGCCATTATAATTGCAGTTTTAGCCTGAGTGATGATGAGACATACACTTGTGTTTCCCTCTTTCCCAGTCCAACAACCTCAAGTCCAGACATTTGTTTCACACAAACCTTTTTATGCATAATAGTAAATATACTTACATTCTATGCTCTTTATTTGTCAGTATCAGCTCAACTCTACAATACAGCATGAATCCACTTATCAGAAAATGCATCTGCTCAAGCCAAAAATGCCATTATGCTTGACTTTCATCTTTTAAATAAATAGCTGTGTTTATTTGCTGAGCCTCCTCTGATGTCTCTCTAGGCTTGGCCCTGCATCTCTCTCCACCTGCTCTCACTAAACGGTCCCACCTGTGTCCAAGCACCTGCCATTTCAACACATTTTGAATTTCCAATTTGTCCTCTCAGTGCATGATGTTTATACCTCTTGTTTTGCTAGTTTTGTATTTTTTTTGCCATGTTTTATATTGGCTGGCGCGGCAGTCTGGTTTGTTAGTTCTGTCTCTCTGTCCGCCTACTTACATTTGTCTTAGTGCAGCACCGCTTTATTCTCTCCATCATGTCTTCTCCAGGCACCAGACCTGAAAAATAAGTTAATATTACTAAGAATCTTTATGCTTATTTAAGGCATAGTGTACCTGTAAATGAACAAGAGGGCATCAGACGTTCTCATCATTTATTCCTTCTAGCATCTGAAAAAGTTAAACTATGAAGCTTCTGTACATGTAAAAGAGAGAGAAAGCAGTGTCCTCTTATTTTCTCTGAGAGCAACCATCCTAAGTGAACCAGGATTAGGTTTGGTTTAGTTTATTTGTTAATTGTCAGGGACAGTAGATAAAAACAATATCTACACAAAAGAGAGATGATTGTGCCAGGTTATTGTAAAGTTGCTATTTTCCACCTGCAGTTCCTGGACAGGTTGTTGTTAAAAATGGTGTACACACCAATAAAATACACATTTATATACAAAATATTCATTAACACATTCACTCATCCAGTCATACCTTCATAAAACTACCTCACACACACAAAAACTAAAACACACAAAATTGTGTATAGGCCTTATAAAGGCATTCTGACTGAACTACAACCTTGAACTTTTTACATTTTTACAAGTTTCTAAATATCATTTTAGAAAAAAAAATGCTTTAGCGTTGTGATGGGAACTGTCTGTCAGCCAATTTATCCAGGTATCAGTTTTTACTCTTTGTTTTAAATAAGGAAATACACAAACAAACAATTGAAAACATGCATTTTAAAAAATATATAGAAAAACTGAATTTGAGATCTGATGTTCTAGCTTGTGACCACTAATAATTACTTTAAATCAACAAAGGCCAAATTTTCAGCTTCAACATTTGTTTGTTCTCCAGATTTTGCAAACAAATACAATTTGGATTGTTTTTTTGTTTTTTTTGTTTTGTTTTTGTGAGGAGCTTTAGGAAAAATCAGGCCTTTTGAGACTATTTTGAAACCCAGAATGAACTTAATGGCATTAGTTTACTTGACTGTTCTATATTCTGAAATGTTCATGAAATGTAACAAAAATTACATAAATATTTTAAAATGCATGAGTTATTGGGAGAAATCTTCCATTGCAAAGTCTTAAAATTGCAAAATGTGGACAGCACTGCTTGATGCTAACTTTCACTCTTGTATATTAATGCAGTCTCTAAGCTTCTTCATTGACTCCGAGGTCACATCCTCCACATGTATCGACCGAATGCTCTATTTTTTGAAACCACAAAATCTTTTCTCACTTCAACAAAGAAGTGCTAAAACAATACCAATATGTGGTAAATGAATGATAACATCACATCCAGCTCAATGAGGTTTGGGTCATTAGGACACTGGGTAGTGTTTATCGTGTTATAAGTATTGATCAGTGATGACTTTCAATAACTTCAGAAGGATTTTAGGATGGAAGGAGCAATTTGATCCTCCATGTTTTACTTTTTATGCTTCAAATCCTTTACTTTTTGCAAATAATCTGGCTTCATTTAGCGATTGTCTGCAACATTATTCTGTTACCCACACTAACCCTGCAGGAATCTCCAACCTCAGTCTTCTGCTGCATTTACAAGAACTCCCTGTACCACCTTTGTTTTTTCTTCAGGGTCAATGACTGAAATTAGACATCATTGTGCTTATTTCTACGGTCCAAAAGGAGAAGTTATGTTAGTTGTCTCTAATGTATGCTGAGATTATCCTCTGGGGTAAAAAAACTAATATAGTCACAATGTGTTTTTGAATAAGTAAATAACAAGAAGACCAATTTGTTGGCTCCAGTGACTAACTCTCTGACAAGAGATAAATGGAGTTAATTTTGTCCAGTGTGTAGCCCTGAGCTCCAGCTAGAACACCACCACACCAAGGTGCATAGAAATATTATGGTCAGATACATAACAAAGACATCTTATATGGCATCTTATAAACAGCATGTATATTTTTAACTATTTTGCTAACAATTAAAACGTCATCATATGTAGAAATTATCACTGCCAAAAAAACAAAACAAAAAAAACATTGTTCAACTTAATGAATCTACTGCGTGGCAGCTCCAGCAATCTCCCATCCCAGACCCAGACATTGCCTTGTTTAACTTTTGAGCCTTGACAGGATCAGGCATTGACACATGGCTACACAATTAATCAAAATTGAAAAGTGAATCTATGTGTATATAAGGGTAGGGGGAAATTTCCATCCATCCATTTTCTTCCGCTTTATCCGGGGTCGGGTCGCGGGGGCAGCAGTCTGAGCAAGGACGCCCAGGCTTCCCTGTCCATACACACCTCCTCCAGCTCTTCTGGGAGGATCCCGAGGCGTTCCCAGGACAGTCGAGAGACATAGTCCCTCCAGCGTGTCCTGGGTCTTCCCCTTGGCCTCCTCCCAGTGGGACATGCCCGGAACACCTCACCAGGGAGGCGTCCAGGAGGCATCCGGTACAGATGCCCGAGCCACCTCAGCTGACCCCTCTCGACGTGGAGGAGCAGCGGTTCTACTCCGAGTTCCTCCCGTGTGACTGAGCTTCTCACCCTATCTCTAAGGGAGCGCCCAGCCACCCTGCGGAGGAAACTCATTTCGACCGCTTGTATCCGCGATCTTGTCCTTTCGGTCATTACCCAAAGCTCATGACCATAGGTGAGGGTTGGAACGTAGATTGACCGGTAAATCGAGAGCTTTGCCTTTCGACTCAGCTCCTTCTTCACCACAACGGTTCGATACAGCGACTGCATCACTGCTGACGCTGCACCGATCCGCCTGTCAATCTCACGCTCCATCCTTCCCTCACTCGTGAACAAGACCCCGAGATACTTGAACTCCTCCACTTGAGGCAAGGACTCTCCACCCACCCGGAGAGGGCAAAGCACCTTTTTCCGGTCGAGAACCATGGCCTCGGATTTAGAGGAGCTGATCTTCATCCCAGCCGCTTCACACTCGGCTGCAAACCGTCCCAGTGCATGTTGCAGGTCCCGGTTTGATGGAGCCATCAGAACGACATCATCTGCAAACAGCAGAGATGAAATCCTGTGGTCACCAAACCGGACACCCTCCGGACCGTGACTGCGCCTAGAAATTCTGTCCATAAAAACAATGAACAGAACCGGTGACAAAGGGCAGCCCTGTCGGAGTCCAACATGCACTGGGAACAGGTCTGACTTACTGCCGGCAATGCGAACACAGCTCCTGCTCCGGTCGTACAGAGACCGAACTGCCCTGAGCAAAGGGCCCCGGACCCCATACTCCCGGAGCACTCCCCACAGGACACCACGAGGGACACGGTCGAATGCCTTCTCCAAATCCACAAAGCACATGTGGACTGGTTGGGCAAACTCCCATGAACCCTCGAGCACCCGATGGAGAGTGTAGAGCTGGTCCAGTGTTCCACGGCCGGGACGAAAACCACACTGCTCCTCTTGAATCCGAGGTTCGACTATCGGTCGAAGTCTCCTCTCCAGCACCCTGGAGTAGACCTTACCGGGGAGGCTGAGGAGTGTGATCCCTCTGTAATTGGAACACACCCTCCGGTCCCCCTTCTTAAACAGAGGGACCACCACCCCGGTCTGCCAGTCCAGAGGTACTGTCCCAGTTCGCCACGCGATGTTGCAGAGACGTGTCAGCCAAGACAGTCCCACAACATCCAGAGACTTGAGATACTCAGGATGGATCTCATCCACACCCGGAGCCTTGCCACCGAGGAGCTTATTGACAACCTCAGTGACTTCAGCTTGGGTGATGGGTGAGCCTCCACCCGAGTCCTCAGCCTCTGCTTCCTCATCGGAAGACGTGGCGGTGGGATTGAGGAGACCCTCAAAGTATTCCTTCCACCGTCCAACAACATCCCCAGTTGAGGTCAATAGCTCTCCACCTGCACTGTAAACAGTGCTGGTGAAGCACTGCTTCCCCCTCCTGAGGCGTCGGACGGTTTGCCAGAATTTCTTTGAGGCCGACCGATAGTCCTCCTCCATGGCCTCCCCGAACCTCTCCCAGTCCCGAGTTTTTGCCTCCGCGACCGCACGAGCCGCGGCACGCTTGGCCTGCAGATACCTGTCAACTGCCTCGGGAGTACTACAAGCTAACAGGGCTTTGTAGCACTCCTTCTTCAGCCTGACGGCATCCCTTACTTCCGGTGTCCACCACCGGGTTCGGGGATTGCCGCCACGACAGGCACCTGAGACCTTGCGACCACAGCTCTGAGCGGCCGCATTGACAATGGAGGCCGAGAACATGGTCCACTCAGACTCAATGTCCCCAGTCTCCCCCGGGAGCTGGGAGAAGCTCTCCCGGAGGTGTGAGTTGAATACCCCTCTGACAGAGGACTCGGCAAGACGTTCCCAACAGACCCTCATGATACGTTTGGGTCTGCCAAGTCTGTCCGGCTTCCTCCTCTGCCAGCGGATCCAACTCACCACCAGGTGATGATCGGTTGACAGCTCCGCCCCTCTCTTAACCCGAGTGTCCAAAACACGCGGCCGAAGGTCAGATGACACGACGACAAAGTCGATCATCGACCTCCGGCCTAGGGTGTCCTGGTGCCACGTGCACTGATGGACACCCTTGTGCTGGAACATGGTGTTCGTTATGGACAAACTGTGGCTAGCACAGAAGTCCAATAACAGAACACCGCTCGGATTAAGATCGGGGGGGCCATTCCTCCCGATCACCCTCTCCAAGTGTCACTGGCGTTGCCCACGTGGGCGTTGAAGTCCCCAGCAGAACAATGGAGTCCCCGGTGGGTGCACTGTCCAGTACCCCTCCCAGGGACTCCAAGAAGGCCGGGTACTCTGCACTGTTGTTTGGCCCGTAGGCTGCCACAACAGTGAGAGACCTGTCCCCGACCCGAAGGCGCAGGGACGCGACCCTCTCGTCTACTGGGGTGAACTCCAACACATGGCTGAGCTGTGGGGCTATGAGCAGGCCCACACCCGCTCGCCGGGGGAAATTTATTACATTTATTAAACAGATAAAATAGCTATCTCAACCTTTCATGTCTGAAATTTGTGCTTGACTTATGCATTACTTTCCAGTTACATTTTTGCACAAACCTTATAAAAGTTATTAGTTATTGGCTAGAACACCTTCACTGCTATGGATTAAGAATTTATTGATTGAGCTTTTTTGTTTTTGTTTGTTACTCTAAAGCCACTTTTGGCAGGTACAGGATTCAGCCGTAGCAAAATGGTATTGGTGAACACTGGTTGGAATGTTGGAAATTGGTAATGGTGTCATGTCTGATTGAATTTACATTTATATTGATTCACGTGTTTCCCTTTTCTTTTGTGTGGTAAAACCCTGAAATATCATCTACGTATATCACTCTTTCTAACAAAAAGCCGTCAAACAAAGCTAACAAGACAAATGGTCTGTTGTAGAATAATATTTATTTTTGCTGTCCGCATGATTGAGTATGGGTCATTTTCACAAACCACTATCCCACAGCTGTGTGTGAGAGAAAATTCAGGACGAGATATTTGGTTTATTGGTCGCTGACAGTATCAGCATCCAACTGCAAACCCGAAAAAGAAGAGCAATGCATCAGAGCTGACAAAGTGGATAAATACATCAGTCACTGGATTTTCTGCAGAGTGGAGCGTGTGAATGTATGTCTCTATTAATCACAACAGGCCTTATCTCAGTGCAAACAAATGTACAACTGCAAGCTGCATTAGTGAAGGCTGTTTAAGTAGTCACTTTGAAAAGGGCACGCAAAAGGTAAAATTGAACTTTCATGGGATGCAATACATCCATAAACTGACAAAAACAAAGATAATGCTGAACTGAAACAAAGTTTAATTAGGGTTGCATAGTGAATCAAATTTTATTCAAAAGTGAGTTCAGCTAATGTGTGGACTTGTGACTTGGACTCGAGTCAGACTTGAGTCACTATTTTGATGATTTGAACAGTTAACCTATTGTGTATTACATGGCACTGAATAAAAATCTGGCTTGTTTAAGTGAAACCTTTTTTCTTCATAATGTCCAGTTCACTCATTCATTAATGTTTTCTACCACTTGTTCCTGTTCCTGTGAGTGACTGGAGCCTTAGGTGGTTGAACACCCTGGAGAGTGGCCAACTTGTCACAGGGTTAGAGACAGACAGACAGACAACCATTCACTCTCATTCATTTACTAGGAAAATTTACAGTAACGCCAAATTGATGCGTAAGTAAGTAAGAAAGACAGTAAGTAAGTAAATAAATAAATAAGTAAGTAAGTAAGGTTTGTATAGCACTTTTCATAGACAGACTCACAAAGCGCTTCACAGCTGTCGCCTCAACCTCCGACTATAACCAAGACTTCCTTAACATGCATGTTACGGAACACTTCAAAAATACAAGTTGTTTGAAGGAGTGGGAGCACCCGGAGATGCAAACAGAATTGGTCTGTGACTAAGTAAGCACATTACTGTTACTAAAGTTACATTTTTAGTTTTATGTGTGTAACCTTTTACCAACCAGCTCGTTATAAACTTAGGATAACTATAATGTATAAGACTCCTTTAAACTCAAACTAAAAACACTGGTAAAGAGACATTCCAATGTATAAAACTTTTGTCTAAGGTAAATGTATGATTCTAGCTTCTAACTGAAATTAGAGGTCTCAGAATATTAATATAATATTCTAATCAATAAACTTGTACTTTATCTTGTGATTATCTTTTTACTGTGTTTGCTTTTACAGTGTTCAAATGAGAAACTCACACAAAGATGCAATCTCCGTTTTTCTTTGTATTGAGAAAGGATAAAGGTTTCAAAAATAATACAAAATGTACCAGAACAATCCCCTTAATTATGAATGAGTTTTTACGAGTGCACTCGACTTACTATGAGTTTTACTATGCAAGCTTGCTTTGTTGGCGCGCGTTGGAGCTCTTATTTCAAAATCCCAGACGATCCAATGGAAAACATAAATCCTACCAGAGCGTCGTTTCTTTCGTGATGAACAAAGAAAGTGAAAACCGTGTGCACTGGATCCTCTAGTGAGTTGTCCTCAGCGCAGGCGATCCCAGGTAACACCGTCTCCTCTCCTCCCTGACCCCGTCTGGTGGCGACACATTGGCGTCAACATCAGCGGCGGCGACGACTGCAGCGGTGGCACAGCGGCACCTGCACCTGGCAGCTATCGGCTGGCGTGGACGTGGGCGCGGACGTGGACGGCTCTGAAGAGGCAAAGACACGACGCTAGCAAAGTTAGCTTCTGCTTAGCTCATCCGGTGCGGTTCTCAGAAACCAGTTTTGACTCACCCTTTGGCAACGCGAAAGGTCCCCGAGTCCTCAGCGGGCCTCCGCAGTCCTCCGGAGCAAACAACGCTTTCCAGGTGCGCAAAGAAGTGGCTTTCTTATTACTTTTCAATACTTTTCACAAGCTCATGCGGCCATTGTCACTGCAAAGTTCTCCGCGCTTCTCGAAAGTTCTCCCCTTGTCTCTCTCTCGCTCTACGTGCTGACGTTACGTCAGGACGCACACTCAGTAAAATCAAATCATAACAACGGGACATCTAAGTATTTTAACTTGCAAACAAATATGAATTTACTCATGAACTTTTATCAATATGCATTTTTAAGTAAATAATAAACTTATAAAATATTCAAATGAAATGTCAATGCCTCAGTGCATTGTTATAAGAAAATAAATACAATATATAAATAAAATATCCTGATACTCTGAATAGTCAGGTTATTACATGTGTATCATTGATATTGTGGTATTTTTGAGGGTGTGCTTAATGTCACAGGGGATTAACCATGATAGAGATATTGCTGTGGCTAAAATTGTAACAAAAAAGTCTGACTAAAAAACATCTTCTGGGTTAGAAAATTCCTGCAATATACAAAGCCGTCTGTTACATAAGCAAGTAAAAATAGTGGATGACCAAAGGCCACATTAGCACAATGAACTACCCCTGCACAAACTGCATCGTGCAGCACTGAAAACTCTTGCCCAATTCAACAGTTAAAAAAAGCCTATAAAAAGAAGCATTCCATGAAAAAGGAAGTTGGTTTCAAAGAAAAGAGATACAAAGCACTTCATTCTGTTCAAAGAAGAGGTCCAGGATGGTTATTACATAGTACCTTTTCTCCCTTTGTTGGGTGAATCTGGTTTCCTGTCACATCTTTTATGTAACTGAGAAGAGTGCACTCAAATCATACACACAGGGGTCATGACTAAGTGACTTTTTGAATAAATACATACTTCATACACAGTAAATACATTTGCACTTCTTAAAACTTGTGTTCAAAAATGGTGGGTTTTGGGCTCAATTAATGGGCCTGAACCACAATGCTGCATTGTGATTGGTCCGCTGCAGAGCTGAAATTGGCCCGGTTAACAGTGGCCATTTTTAACCATACGGCTAGTGTCTCTCCAGATAGTTTGTTGAGATTTTTTTTTTTTTTAAATCACAAATGTCGTGAGAGTCAAGTAAAGCCAGGTTAAGCTCTTCCACCCTTCACATCAACAATTCTACAACACAGGATTAACATTGAAAGTGACTGTACAGTAAAAATCTGAGAAAAAAAAAATCGTTTAAAAAAAGGATTACAATGGATGACTCAACTTATACCTGGATGCTTACAGACCCCAGGACATCTTAGCAAGAAAACAAATATACAATTATTTTTAATTATACTTATAAATTGGTGCTATTACACATATTTTTATCAGATGACTCACGAAATAGTAAAAAAAGAGAAAGTGGGAGGAATGCCTTTTAAACAAAGATGTTGCTTCTCATAATCATCAGAACAATGTGATTTTGGCATTTTTGAATTTTTATTTGTCATCTATCTACATTGTCTGACTGCTAATATTATAACCTCCTCATGTGTGAAGAGTCGAGTTTCGGTTGTACGATGGAATTGGACATGTGGGTATCATGTGGTGACATTGACTGCCATTGTGCTGACATGAAGTCCTTGTGTCCTTTCGATTTTCAAAAAAAAAGACACCTGAAAACAGGAAATAAGCAGTCTTTCCCTTTTCACTTAACTGTGCAACTTTGTAGAGGTTTAATATGAACCATGTTTTCGTCTGAATTTTCCTTTGGGCTATGCTGAGACTGGAGTTGTGAAGATGTTTGTTTAATTAATCCCTACAGCGTGTAATTCATTATAAAGGCTCATTTCTTCAGCTAAGTGTTAACCCATTCATTTCTGTGTAAATCAGTAATGATATAATTATGTGCCGGAGCGAGACGGAAGCGTACAGACACACAGTGGCTTATTGTCCATTAGGGCTTAATAATAGCTCTGAGACTCCATTAAATGTTTTCCCATGTGTGTCCACTCAAAGCCACAGCCTCTTCTGGGACTATGCTCATGTTTTGATTGAATGCAAGAGCTCTTAACAGAATCAAACATTAATTCAAAAGAAGATGGATAAGATCAGCAATAAAAAAAACACAAAAACACCATTTGCAAGCATTTATTCACAAGTGACAAAAGATTCATTCAGCCTTAAGCTATTAAGGTTAAGTGAGTAGAAAAAAGCACAAAATCAGGATTCCTAATATAAGACAGCAGAAAGTCCAAGTGTCAATAGAGGTTAAAAGAGATTTATGGATTACAAGTTATCCCAGGTTTTTAGCTTTTTGTTGATTGGTATAAAACTATGCAATATATTTACAACATTAATCCACCAAATAAAATAAAAAGTAGAAAAACATAAACCTGTCATAGGCAACAATGCATTGATCACAAGATGCAACAGACCTCTGATTAGTTCAATTTTGATTTATTGGTCACAAATGTTATAAGTTGTTCTATTCAATTCACAAATCAGTTGTGTTGCCAATGAGTTCCTAATTGATACTGCAGTTGGCTGCTGTTCCTGTCAGATAGCGCCCTTTCACACCTGGAGTTTTGCTCTGTTTTCTCATATGATTACAGCTCATCAATGGCCATCACATTGTGTTTACACACAGACTGCTGTTTTCTGTGCCTCTGAGCCAGTGGTACACACACCTAACAAGCTGTTCACATAAGAACATTTTTCTTCTTAGTAACAGCTTCCGCTACAGCTTGTGGTTTTCTTGGGTCTAATCCACAAGTCTTTTCCTTTTATCTTGACAAATACTAAAAATGTAATCAGCATAAGATCAATAATTTACTTCAAGGCATTCTTTTTGATGAAATATATGCAGTGTGCTTGTGTTTGGAAATATTGACTATTCGTTTGAAGTATCAAATGACCCATATTTTACTATCATGTTGGGTTTGGATCAATTATAAAAGTCCAGACAGTAAAAAAATAGAAAGCTTTCTATTGCTTTTTCCACAGCAGACAATAGATGTTTGGCTTAGGCTCATGGGATAAAAGAACTCTAAACAAGATTTTCTTAGCATTTGTGCCCACATTTATGTTGGATTCACATATTTTCATTTCTTTCCCCAAAAACAAACCCAGGAATCATTTGCTATTTTATGAATATATATAGGCTATATTAGGAAGCTGGAGTTGTATGTAGCATTAGATTACGCAAAAGCAAAAAATCTTTGAGAGGTAGCAGGCACTAGATCTGCTGACATAGAGCTGCAAGATAGCAGGTCTCCACATGGTGGATTTGGTTTCATTCCTCAAAATAAACACACAATCCATGACTGATGTCCTTGGCTCTAAAATGTGTAACCCCTTTGAATTTAAACTAGCTTTTCTAAGCATAAAACATCTTGAGAAATACTGACTATTTTAAATCTATATTATATTATTTTTTCAAAGAGTTTGATTTATTGATCGCGATCTCTGTACATTTACCACGACATGGTGCAACATGTAAATTATGTAGAATTAACAGGAGTTCACAGCTGTTTTGCGTAATTATGGTACGCGTTGCAGTCCCAGTTCATTTCTATGTTGGTTGTTAAGATGTGTTCTTGTTTATGAATAATAACGAAATCCTGATTCTAATCTTAACCTACCCCAAGCCCCAGACCTAATCTTTTTAGTAACTTGATGCCTAAACTTACCCGTTTCACCTGCAACCAAAACTCATGTAATTTTTACGCTTTTTCATATCGTGCTGAATGTACAGCGTAACGTAAGTACGCTCTTGTGATACAGTATTGATTTACTAAACATGTTATGTTTAAGTTATTACAGACACCAATTAGGTCAAAGTCAAGTTTGTATTGTATTTTTCCTTCACTTTAGTTATTTAACAATTCAAATTGAAATGAAAAGTTTGTTGTCCAGGCTATAGCAGGGTATGTTCTGAAAACCAGGAGTATTCAGAAATAAGCCTCAGTCACAATGACCAGAGGAACAGCTGCCAAAAGTCTGAAAACGATTTTTTTGCTCATTTTCTACTGCGTTCTTGAGACAGCCTTATTGTCCTACAGACAGGTTAATAAACCACACACAAGGCAAAGAAAACACTCTAATTGGTGTCAAGCTTGAAAATGAGATTTTCTCACAATGTTTCTATTGATCCAACCTGTCTCTAGGAGGAAACCTTAAAAACTCCTAATAAGCTGTGGCAGTGAGGCAGTGAATTGGCCCGGTTAGGATTTGTTGTATAATGCCTGTACGACAATGCAGTATGATCAATAATATTGATTCACACTGGGTCTAGTGTGTGCTTAAGATCACATGTGAGTAAGTTCAATAAGCTGCTCTTGACTGTGCTCGATCATATTGAACACATAAGATAAGTTTAGGTGTCTCTTCTAGAAGATGTCTGGTGTGACTTTGCTGATTTGTGGATGTAAAGACACTGTCTCCACCTGTCCAAACCAGGCACAGGTCCCACACTAGCTGTATTTGCTATAGAGCTGATGTCCAGACTGTAAGTGCTTTAGCTCATAGCAAACAGCAGTGAATCCACATGACCATGGGTTGATGGTGACAAGCTAATGTGACATGTGTTCAAACAGAGCGAGAGCTGCATTTACATTCTTGGAAAACTGAAAACAAGCGGTTTCAGTTGTTAATGTGCGTAACAGTCACACAGCTGATGATAAAGGATGAAAGCAGGTCAGCTAGTATCACAGAGCTCCGGAGTCGACCTCTGGGAACAAGGGAACGCCTTTATAGTTCACCTGCCATACTGTCAGGGAAGATCTACTATATATAGTCTTTTGTATGGAAACTATAGGAGAAAAAAGGCTACTTTAGAGATTCTCAGTTCATCCAACAATGGGCGTCCATTGTTATATTATACAGACTGTACTGCTGTGTAGAATATACACTGTCTAAACTAAAAAAAGTTCTGTAGTATTTGTGCAATAGGTATAAATCACTGAGCTAATTTTAGTATTAGCAGTAATGGATAGTAACAAAGTACAAAAGTACTGTACTTGAGAGAGAAAAAAGATTTATACACAGACTTGCACACTCACAACAAAATACAAAACGCATATTCATCACCTAAAGATTTTACATTTATGATGCCTGTGTGAGACAAAATTGTCATCCTCTTCAGGTATTTGCTCCCATAACCTTTTTTTGTAATGTACAAATGCTTGATAAATGAGACTCCTGGTTAGTAGTATATCAAAACAACTGGTAACTTACATTTGGCTCTCATCTCAGCATTGCACAGTCCAAAGGTTTTATAGCTATTAACAACTATGCAACATATTTAGAGACATAATCCTGCTCAAAACAAACTAAATTAGTTAAATTCTTGATTAAGCTAAAAGATTACCATATTAACATGTCAATAACAACAAAATGTCACCTTTTGAGAGGAAGCTAAAACCCATGAATAGTTTAAAATGTGGACAATGTTGTTGTTGAGTGTGTGAATGTTACTGCTTTAATGGGTCAAGGTAAGGTCATGGAGAAGCCATCGAGTGTCCAGCAGGTATAAACCTGACCTTGGATCAAAGGGATCATTTTTATGAAGGCACCACAACCTGCTGGGAATAACAAGCATCAACATGGGCCAAAGGCTGACTTGTACACAGGTGAATGGCAGCAGGAGGCTATTACGCCACACAGAGACACTCTCTTTTATCTGTGTCTTCAAGTTTAGTGAATCAACATTTTCAAATTGTATCAAAAGTAAACGAAGGAAGTGGATATGCAACACCTTGAACTAGACATTTTGTTTTACTACCTTGAGCTCATATGAAAAGAAGATTTAAACCTGTAAATATGTCATTTCAATTTCAGAAAAGGGTAAAACCTCTCTTAATGGGTAATATCACATTTGAAAGACTCACTTCAAGTAAAATTAGACAGCAGCGATATGCTTCTTTAGCTATTTAGTGCAAATGTTGGCTAAGTGCACAGTGTTCCTTTAGTAAAGCACATGCTGACAATGTCTAAGAATGAAAAGATGAGCAGGGGAACAGTGGTAGAGCAAAGAAATGGATTACTTGAAAATCTGATCAAAGTGTAAGAACACATGAAGACACACATGAAGTAAAAGATATATTAAACCATGTAATAACTTAATAATGACAAATAGATTGACTGGGCATCTATTTGTTTTATGCTTGCTAGATTTTGGTGGTTCCAGTCCCTCTAACTGTTGGTTCATTATGAAACCTATAAGGGAGAGTTGTAAACCTAAAACCAAATTTGATGCATGATTTTAGAAATTATTATTTCTGAAATTATATTTTCTTAAATGATTAGAAATGGCAACTCTTGTGTCCTATTTGAAACTGTAAACAGATTAACATCATTTGCCATTAGAACTAGTTTCTACATTTAAATGTAATGAGTTTGCATAATGTTTTTACTGACAATGTGCAGAGTAGTCAACTCCACAAAGCAAACAACCACCCTACAACCACCTAGTCACTTACAACTGACTCACTTTGCACCTGTAACGGATGCATCTGTCCAAGAGACAGCCCAGTCTCTGAAATAAACATAGATTTATTCTTAACCTACCCCAAGCCCCAGCCCTAAACTTTAGTAACTTGAAGCCTAAACTTAGTTGTTAAAACCAAAGAAAATATCACCATGTGGTTTCAACTATAGTTTGTCTTTATTTTACGTATTGGCTTTTGGTAACATATTTACGTAAAAAAGGCGTGAAAACATGCTCATCATACGTTTTTCACCTTTGTATATCAACGTTTTCTTCAGCGACTGGGTTGCCAAGAGATCATCACTAGTCTAAGTTCCTCTACATGCTGCCTTGATGTTTCTAAAAGTCTGTTCTGAGTTTGTCCGCACCAGTCACTCAAATAGTGAACATGTCGGTTCAATCTGGAATATTCCCATGTGCCTTCAAAACTTGATGCCACAGTACTGAACAATTATTGGCCCATCTCTTAACAACTTTGCCGTTTTTAAGAAAAATTCTTGGGAAATTCTTTCCCAACAGCTTACTGACTTTCTCCTAATAAACAACACATTTATGTTTTCCAGTCAGGTTTCAGGCCCCACCATAGCACAGAAACTGCTCTTATCAGGGTAACTAATGATATCCGCCTGAACACTGACACTGGCAAAATCTCTGTTCTAATTCTGTTAGATCTGAGTGCCGCTTTGGACTAAATCAATCATGACTTCATTTTACAGAGACTAGAGGACTGGGTGAACATCTTTGGCTCTGTCCTAGAGTGGTTTAGGTCCTATCTAGAAGACAGGAGGTATTTTTTTTTAATTGTTTAAATTAATTGTGTGTCAGAACACATGGCCTTGACCTGGGGTGTGTTCCTTCAATCTTTACATGCTGCAATTAGGTCTGTTAATATGCAATCATAATGTGTGCTTTCATAACTATGCAGACGCCACTCAGATATGTGTCACTAACAGCAGGTGAATATGGGCCAGTGGATTTACTTCATTGCCTCCAACAGATCTGTGTGTGGATGGAAAACAACAGGACTGAAGTTATCATCTTTGACTCACAGAAACAAAGAGAAAATCTCAACAGTCATCGTCACTCTCTGAAACCCTGAAGTCAAATTAGAAATTTGGGGCTAATAATGGACTCAGACATGGACTTTAACAGCCACATCAAGACAATAACATTAGCAGCTTTTTACCATCAAAATTATTGCCAAAATCAAAGATGTAATGTCAAAGCCTGACCTGGAGAGACTTATGCCTTGTACACACAAGTCAAGCTCAAATGACTTAATTTCTAACAATGTTGTTTTGTTTTGTAATATAATTTTGATGCATCTTGGCCTTGTAAAGCACTTTGAAAGCACTTGTTGCTTTGTTTATGAATTGTGCTATACAAATACATTTGCTTGCTTTGCTTTGCTTTGGTGAAAAAATAGTGAATGGAGAATAAAGTATTGCAGTGCTATAATATAACAAATTATGACTTACTTTAAACGATAAACCGACATTTTATCCAGATAGTATGACAAAACTGGAAGTGTTTTGAGAATACATAACGTTCTGTGTTTAAATGAAAATTTCCAGACAAATTTGTTCTATTTATCTTTTGCTGCATCTGTTCATCTCTCCCACAGACATGCAGGTCAAGGTTACTGTCAGCGCAATATGTACTGCATCAGATGCCCGGGAGCCTGCCCCTGAAGAAACCTGCTATGTCCCTCCAGCACAGACAGCTCTGCTCAAAAGAACTTGGCATCTCATGTGTGTGGCTGACGTCCCAAAAACTGACTAATATCTGCAGATGATTCTTAAGAAACCAACTAAAGCACACAAACGTAATGTGGGATATTTTAGATGTAATAGACCAGTGTTTTTTCAACCTTTATTGATTGTCGCACACATTTGTTGAAAAGATACTGCGCCACATCACCCACTAAAACATTATCAAGTGACTCAAATTACAAAAAAGAAGTGTAAATAATGTCTGTGTCACTTAGCTCTTAGAATTTTGAAATAGATAAATACACAGATACATATTTTTTCTTCTCAGGGCACATACTGTTCCCAGCACAATAATAATATAGACAGTTCTAATCTTGATAAACATGCTTCTGTGAGCAGGATCACCTCTAAACAGATCTAACCTGTATTTTGGCCTAGCAGTAGTGCTGACTTGTATTCTATGCTATGCAAAAATGCACATCTTCCACCTTAAAAATTACATATTGTACCTTTACATTACTATTCAACAGAACTACCAGCATGATCTACTGTATAAACACAAAATTGGCAATGAAGCCATCCAACAATGTCAAGATAAAGTTTTCTGTTGTAACTAAAAAAATCTTCAATTTACTATCAGACAACCATTTTGGCAGTTTTGACGGTAGTAAAGTGACAAGTTGGCAGGAGAAACCTGATGCATTTACATTTATTCTGGAGCTCGTACTTTTCATTACACATTTAATAACAAAGTACTTCAGAGTTTTACTTTTCCCAAATGTTAAACGTGCAACGGTCAGGACAATAAGTCCAGTTTATGTTTGTAGTTGAAGATTCCTTAAATAAATCATCACTTTTTCAAGAGAACTTCACAGCCTCTCACTCAATCATATACTTTGCTTGTGACTGATTGTTTTAAAAATGCAGGCCATACATTTTTACACTTGCAGTTTGGATATATAACCGTCCTCAGAGGGAGATTATGAAGATGAATACATCTTAACACCATTAACTGATAAGTGTTGTTGATGCAACTCAAAAAGCCCACGCCTGCAGAGTCGTGTTCAGATGGTGTCAATACGTTATGTTGAACTGATCAAAACAACATGAACATTTACAAGACACAGCTGTTCATGTTTATATACACCACGTCTCCTCACACACAGAGCTCAGTGGGCTTTCTCAAACTATGTATTTACATTACCACCATTTGTTGGTGGATTTCTTTAAATCTGTGCAGTATAAATATTTGGTTCAGAAACAGATGGGTTTTATCATATATATTGTTTTTTCTTCACATTTACACACTCAACATTGTATTTAGTGATTTAATGATAATCATATTGTATTGTATTTTTGTAATTGTAGTCAAGCCTAATTTATATTTTATATATATATATATATATATATATATAATATATATATATATAATATATATATATATATATATAATATATAATATATATATAAGTATATATATATATATATAAAAGTATTCGCTCACCTGCCTTTACTCATACTATGAACTGAAGTGCCATCCCTTTCCTAACCATAGAGTTCAACATGATGTCGGTCCACCTTTTGCATTTTGTTATAATAGAGCTGACATTTGACTGTGGAATATTTAGAAGTGAGGAAATTCCACAACAGAATTTGTTGCACAGGTGGCATCCTATGACAATTCCACGCTGGAATTCACTGAGCTCCTGAGAGCTTCGCATTCTTTCACAAATGTCTGCATACACCTGTGGCCAGGCCAAGTGATTAGGACACCTGATTCTGATCATTTGAATGGGTGAGCGAATACTTTTGGTAATATAGTGTGTATATATACAGTCAACGTAATGGAACGGCCATTTTGGCTCAAATTAAGTAAATCTCCAGTTTTCAACCAAAAGTCATTTTTTTTTGCATTTTAAATCTCAAAACTGAGATTTAAAATGCATAAAAAACAATCATCCACAGATTTTAACTACTGAGGCTTGTTAATTTAAAATTCACAATTAAGGTTAGTAATTTGTAATTAGATTCCATCTAGACCTACTGTATATATGCCTGGTATGGCATTATTTATATTGAAGAGGCTATAAACAAGGTATACTGGAGGTAAAGATGTACACAATATTTAAATGTCTTTGTGGCAAAAGAAAATATTTGTACAAAATTCCAATGCATTCTATGTTTACTAAATTCATACATGATGTAGTTGTGTTGGTAGCCTTGCAGCATGGATGAATCACAGGTGCAGTGGAAGTGCCCTGACAGGAAAGGGAGGAAATGAAAGGATGTTGTCAAGTGCGTGACACGTGGGACACAGTGGTAGTCAAAAAGCACACGCTACATGTTACAAGAGTCCATACATCTGAAGCCCACAGTCAACAGCAGCCCTGATGGCCTCATCCATATTCATTATGACTATTGCGCCTCAATCTGAATCATTCATTAATAGCCTCATTATAAACCTGCTTTGTGTTAGCAGAACATCGCAATAATAAGCCAACGAACACCCACGGAATAGTAAGTACAGTATTAAAATAAATACTTCGGGCTACAATGCATAAGGCATGCTAAAATTGTCTAAATATTTAGTTTTGATCAAGAAAAAAAAGCAGTAAAATCTCAGGCATTACTTGAAGCAGAAAAGTTAAAGACAGAAAACCTTCAGTTTACAATGACAAAACTCATTTTTGTTTTCTAGCTCAAATATGTACTCTCAAAATGTTAACAGTTATTGGGCTAATTTAGGGTTTACTGTGGATAAAAAAATGTTTTTTTTTATGTTTTTAAATATTATCATTCTGGTCACTTAAGGTAAAATGTATAAAACAAATATAGTCGAGAAAATTTTGGATTTACAACTTAAAATATTTTTTAACAAACAGTAACCTTAAAGAAGAATTTTCACAAAGCAGGCTACAAAAACACTAAAGATTTATTTTATTATTAAAGGTTGTTGTTGTTGTTGCTGATGTTGTTGTTGTTAAATGTGACTGTACTATCATCTTGAGGAAAACAAATACAGTATTTGAAAATGCTGGAAAAGATTTCCTAATGTTCAAAAACATATTGATATTCACTGCTGGATACCATAACAAGAGAACACGTGATGATTTAGAGTTTTTCCACAGAGCGCACGTACAGTTTCTCAATAGGTTTTCATGTTTTATTAAGGTACACAGAGCTCCCTTGTGTTTATGACTCACCCTTGAGGTCCCAGAAAAGTTGGACACAGTGTTCCCACAGCAGCTCTTGCGTTGAAAGTAAAATAATATCATAAAAATGGATAGTAGTAGCGAGAATCATAGTAATATTAAGCAAAATGCTGCTCTATTTCTATACACATTGTAGCTTTAGGCTTAAAAGCAGCTGGAGTATAGCTAATACAAACAAGACAACAACAGACAAGACAGCACCTGTTCTGAGTGTGGGTAAACAACAGAAGGGACTTAAGGGGAAGACTCTATTTACTCACTGCTCACTAATCTGATACACATGTGGCCCTGAGGAGAATTTATTCATCCCACATCTTTTTTAAAGAAGCACTTGTAATATTTTTGTATGTAACCCGAGTGTAAAAGTCAGCTACATGTTACCATTTCTTTTCTAGTTTTCTTAATTTCCCCTTATTTGTGATTTAATATATTTTTGTTAAAAGAAGACGGTAAAAAGTCATTTAGTAACAACAGCAGCAATGCCAAGTTCTTTTTCACTTCATTTCTGTTGCAAGCCAATCAGCCAAGACGACACGCTATAACTTAAAGAACAAGAAACATCATAGTTTACAATAGTAAATATCTGAACAAAACAATAACAATAACCAGTGGTATTCAAAGAGAAACCCTTTGGGACAAATATCTGATCGGTGAAAGGAAGGATGGGCAATATGGCAAAAAAAATTCATGATACAGTATTCCTCGAGCCAGATCACAAATTAGATTTAATTACAATTCAAGTAAATGGTCTATTTTCTTGTTTTTTAGGTAAGTGGGAAACTTGTGCCTGTATTTTGCAGCATTAAATAACTAAATGTAAATCACGATATGACAATTTTATTAAAAAAGAAAAAAGAAAAAACAGACAGTCAGAGAGATGAGCTTACAATTCAATTTTATCACAAGATTGCCCAGCCCTTGCCTGGAAAATCGTGTCCCTCTTTTGAGTTTTAGTGGGCATGATTGACAGATGAAATAGCCAATTAGGGACAAGCATTGTCTACCTTATGAAAACAACATGCCTGCTTGCTTTGAAAAAAATAATAATTAAAAAATATCAAAAAATATATCAGGTGGAACTGACAAACGTATCAGATTTTTGCAAAATCAATGAGTGAAGTTAGATTTTGGTCTAAATGACAGAAAACCAATCAGTTTGTTTATCTCATACGAGTCACGGAAATAAACTAATCTGACTGCCCGGTACGTTGTGGAGTTGATCTGAAACACAGGCATGGGGGATCTGGTGACCAGACCCACTCTTTGCAATTGTTGAAGTGTGGGCTCTGGATCTCAGGCAAGCACAGCACTGGGCATTTATCCAGTCTTATGAAAATGCTGCTAAGCTAACAAGCTGCTAAATACTACTAGAACTCGGGATGGAATGTCAAAAGACTACTTTTTCCATGGAAATAAAGGACATGGATGAATGGACGTTGGATACTAAAGCTTGAGACAGTTTTTATCCTTGCAATTTTGTCACCTTTCGACGGGCTCCTTTCTAGGGTGTCAAAAAATATCGATTCGGCGATATATCGCGATACTTGATCCCGCGATACTCGAATCGATACTAAAATTCCGATATCGATTCTTTTGATGACGTCATGCATATTAATGAGGAAGCTTTATATCATTGATTTCAACTGAATTCAATGTCATTAGTGGTTCAAAATGTGCATATTCAGCCAGGACAGTAGGGGCAGCACTGTCTTTAAGAAGACAATCTAATGTTAACCCTTTGCACCGAATAATTTGTTTTTTAAGTGTACTTTAATAGTATAGATTTATAAAACAGAAATTATTATCAATTAATTGCAATTTCTAATCGTTTGTGTCAGTATCGGATTAATCGGGATTAATCGAATCGTGACGTGTGTATCGTGATTCGAATCGAATCGCAGATTCATGGCAATTCACACCCCTACTCCTTTCTAGTGGACTAATTTTCCTTTTCCTTCCCCTCTCTGGATTCTGTGCTTTAAAAAAAAACATCTAAAACTACTTTTTAAACCAGGATTACAACCCTTTATAATGATACCCTAAAAGAAGCACTTGGTGACTTCTTATCCTTGAAAGTGTATTTAAACAAAGTTTCGATAGGTCTTTACTCGATCAAGAACTTCTGAAGTCAACTACAAGTCGAATTTTAGACACTTTCTATTACTTTTTATCAAAACGTCTGTGAATTAACATTTCTCTATCATTTTTGTTTATAACCTCGGCATATAAATCTGCACTGACAATGATTTCAATATTAAATTCAAACTAAAGATTGAGATCGGAGATGTTCAAGGCTGCCAGTCTTTCTTCCACTGATATTTCATCAGTTGTGGCAATCTGATTTTGTGCGGGCATGATAAATGAAGTGATGCACTGCAAACAGACAGGTTTAATAAATGTTCATTACCCAGGCTGACAGCTAATCTGGGCAACACACACACACCAATGTATAGGTGAATACATGACAATGAGTCAGCTTCATGTGGATTTTAAGGCCAAATTATGTATGCACCCAACTAAAGATTAAAAGAATAGAATATGTATTGCATGTGTTAAGCCAAGGTTAAAGCAAAGCGTGAGGATTTTATACATTTTTAATTGGAACCCACTTCAAATGTACAACTACTTTGCAAAGTGATCTTCACCTTAACTCATACTAAGCAGCTGCTTCGTCATTTGTCATGCAGCTTAGTAAGTGATTGTGGTTTGATGAACAGCTGATATGCTGTTTATGTAGCATATTAGTGAAGCAATCATTTAGTTTACCAAGCCACACAAGCTCCAGAAAATATAGCGTCAGTGTGTGATTGTAAAAGGTTATTTGAGTCACACTTGTCTCTCCTGCAGCTCATTTTATTCGCTGCGAGTAAGTTGGCATAAAAGGTTGACGCACATTTGGATGACGACAATCCAATATTTCTGCACTACCGACAAAAACAAGTGATTAAAAAGAAACTCACTAGCTGTGCAGATGCAACATGTGAGAACAGATGTACCTTTTGAAAATTAGGATGAGCATGGGCTTTTTGGGAGTTCTGCACATGAGTGACTGAACCTCCATAACATTGGGGGTTTGATATCCGGCATATTCCACAGTATGAACTTAAGCTAACCAGCTTTATTCAGTAATGGGTTTTCAAATGAAAAAAGACCTTTCAATTGATTTTACATGTAGCTTTGTCCTGGCAGCGTCTTTAGTTTTCCAAACAGTTATGCTACAACCCAGTTAGCATACCTTTCCTAAATTAAAAACTTAACCAAAGTAACTTAACCTAAACCTATAACCCTAATCCTAACCCTAACCTTACCCAAATCTCTGATGCAAATGTTTTAAAATAGAAAACGTTTGCTAGGCACTAATGCAAAGTGATGGAGTAAGGCATAACTGGATTAGAGAAAAAACAATCGGGCGTCTTTTTTGGCTGTCTCCTTGTTTTCTTGTTTAGCAGTAGAACTCCCAGAAAGTTTAAACTATTTGGACTTCCAGTGAGATTTTGAGGGGAGTGCCACTAAATGTTTGTTGCTAGGCAACCGGAATGGTTACATTTAAGAAGACATTGAAAATATTGACCCTATTTTGTCCCGCCCACTTTGCTTGGAAGTGCACTTCCTGTTTAGCTCTGTTAAGGTAGCTGACGTGTTTGTTTGTCTGTGTTGTGGGGCAATTTTAATTAAATACAATGACAGTTAAAATAAACCCATTGACTGAAATCTACAGGCTAAATGCAGCTGAACAGGAAGTGCACGTCCTGGAAAAGTAGGCGGGACAAAATAGGGCCAATAGGAGCAATCAAAATGACTGCTCTGGAAGTTAAAGGTATAGGTTCTCAAATCTGACTTGATTTCTAAATTTTGTCTATTATTATAAAGTAGAAATAAAACATAAAAAATAGACAGGAAAAGTCAAAACCAATTCAATTTGATGTAAGCCAAGTAATTTGATTTCAAAATGCAGCTCTGGGAGTTCTGGTATTAATGCTGTATTGCGGAAAATTGCAACAAAGCCATGACTCCACCATTTAGGCAAGTATGCGATTGGCTCACCACCAAAAAAGTTACATAGTGCACCTTTACAGGGCTATGAATAGCTGCTTGTTTGTTGTGTATATGTCAAACTTTGATGAACTCATCTACTGCATAATGCATAGAGCCGGCTGACAGAAGCATATACCTATCAGTTGGTGCCGTATGAGCTGATTAAATATTAGAAAATGTCAACATCTATAGATTCCACCAAACTCATAATATTCAAATATTAAGTAGGCTAATTTGTTAAAGAGTTGCTGTAAACCTGAAAAAAAACAGCATAAACAACAACACTGATAAGAAATTACAGAGCAAATGTTAAATAATTAGTGAACTGGCTGCTGTATTGGGCTTTTGGAGTCTGTACAACTCTCACAAAGGCCATTATTTGTAGACACTGCCTTCGTAACAGCTATACTCAGAGCAGATATTAAAAAAGCAGAAATCATCTGAAGGCTTTTTGCACATGTAGCCTTTACAATGATTAATGCGGTGCTTAAATACTTTAAAACACATTAGAGAATAATAGACCTACTTTAATCTTTATCACAACGAAAACCATAAACAAAGTTAAAATACTAAATTAAATGTGGAACTGCATTATGCACGGTCAGTAAAAGATACAGGGGCAGCCTCGGGAAGTGGATGTGGCAGATTCTTTTCATATCAAGTCAGAGGGGAGCAGCCAGGTCTAAAATAAAGCCTACTTGCTGCTGACCAACAAGGCAATAGCTCTGAAATGTGTCGCGTAAGCACCTGCTGCAACAAAGATTCTTGGCTTTAGAAAGGTGACAGTAAGTTTTGGGGATACTTTTGTTATGTTTCCCCTGACATTCTAAAAATCACTTTGCTTTGTCCATTTCAACAGAATAACAGCATAGCCTAAATGCTTAGTTTCTCATAAATACAGTCGGCATCAGAAGCCACGCCTACTACAGGACCTCTGGGGGTTAAACAACATGAACAGTGCATCAGAACAACAGCTATATCACTCATTACTGCTTAACAACTACAACAGCAAGTGTGGACTTAAGGAAATACAGTATTTTGTGTCAAATATGGATACAAAGACAGAGATAAATGTAGTGAGACAAACGGTCCAAATATATCCAACAATGCTAAGGATAGTTGTGAGCTAAAGGCTAACGTGATACTAGCATTGCCTGGAGCATTTTTCACTACAGAACTTTCTTTTTACTTTTCTGAAACAACTCTAAACAACAACCTCCTTCTCCAACATTGTTCTGACTCGACTTTAATTAATTCTAATAAAAATACACTTTATTTGTCTTAAAAGAGATAAAAAGTTCAGTTTCCCAAAGGACTTTGGCCATGGCTTTCCCCCATTATAGCAGGCCACGTCCCCAAATATGATTCGTTGTCGACTGTATCTATACCTACAATTTTTACACACTCCAGAAATCTAGTTAGTGTTCATGTAGGCTGATTCATCTACTTTTCCTCGTCATGTAAAAATCTGCTCAATATTTGTTGGTCCTTAAAACACTTTGGATTGCTTTGTAGTAAAATATATACAGTATATATATATATCCTTTTTAATGTCAAAGTGATAAATACGCACACATGCGTGTGTTGTGTTTTAATATGTCATGGGGACATTACATTGACCTATTTTCATTTCATGGGCCCTTACCCTAACCTTAACCTTACTGACTAAATGCCTAAATTAACCTAACCCTTACCCCAATCCCTACCTTAACCTTATTTGAACTTAAAACCATGTTGCTGATTTCATATGAAATATTTACATCATGGGGACCTGCTTTTTGTCCTTATAAAGTGAGCGTGTATACAACTTTTGGTCCGCACAATGTGATGAATACCCGCCCACACATACACTATATCTGGCTGCTATCAGTTCAATTTCAAAATTGAACTGTGTGATAGTGGATCCCTGATCCACTATCATAGGCTGAGTTTCAGCAGTTCCACTTGTCATTCATGATTTCATGAATGACAGAAAGTGATGAAACATTGTTTTTTTTTAATATATAATATTGCTTAAAGTGAATTAAAACTTAAAAAATAACAAGAACAACATATGTCAAAAGAGTTTAAATAAATAACAACAAACACAGATGTGGCTTAGTTTTGAACCATTGAAAAGCTGTTGATCAGTCAAACTCAATACCCTAAGGCTGAGTCACAGAAACACTTAAGTAAATATACATTTTCAATGAATGACCAGCCAGGTCTCCTCGAATGAAAGGTAAAACAACTGTTATGCAAGTCTAATACTGAATTCTGGTTTGGATATTTTTGTACAAAGCAGAGAGGCAGAGGCACGGTGACATACAAACATTGTGTAACAGGGTCAACATGATCTGCTTACATTACATACTTTTTGAGGTGAAACGGGCTGCTATGTGAAAAAATGTGACCATACAAATGAAGGTGACAAGCTAATTGACTGTCACAAGCATTCCCACTGCAAATGACTCTAGGTTTATCATCTTTCACTGCGCTAGAGTCAAATAGTAGGTAAAAGCTTTAAAGTGTACGTGTAAGTGTAGATTTTGAAAGACACAAAATAAAACAAAAAATTAAACAAATCACAAGCTTATAGTTATTATAATTATATTGTTTAAATTATATTGTCTTCTTGTTGCTTGGATGAATACATCAATGTGCTTGTATTCATCTTTTACGGATAGGAGGAATTCCAAAAACAAGTAAATACAGCTGTCTGTTGCACAAAATGGGACGTACCTTACACAGTGCTTAAATATGCAGCAAGGCCGCTTCTGTCCATCGCCAAAGCCCTTATCTGGAGACAAACAGAGAACACACATCACAATCAGCCATCAAGCTCTGGGCTTAACAGTATCCTCAATAACTTGCGTCATCCCTCACTCAGAGAATGAAGTTGCCCACACATATGCAGTTCAGATCAAATCAATGGCACCGTGCACATCAGGATGCTGCTGTGCTGTGGGTGCTCAATGGAGGAACCCACCCACTCACAGGATATTCAATTGTAAAGAATCTATCCACAGTGGCTCAAGCACGACATTTTCACATGGGACTTTTACATTTTTTACACACACACCTTTGGGAAATGTGTAAATAATACGTTGAATAGAAAATTTTAAAAAAGTAAACTTTGTATTAGGAAAAAATCTGGAGTAAAAACCCAAATGTTATGTTGATTAGATTATTTAAATCCCTCATCACAGAAGTCATCCCTAGTCACAAAGGTTACATGTATAAAAAGTGAGATACTAATCAATACTAAGACTAGCACAGTAAGCATCAATACTCATATCAGACAAACATGGTCAAATCTGGCATATTTTCTTAGTAGTTTTAGAATTATCTTTGTCAGAGAGAGAAAGAGGGAGAGGGATTCGTTGTCTATCAGCACCGGTGATGCGCGCACCTGGTATACACAAAGAGCCGCCGCTTGAAACCGTGAAAACAAGTCGAGCCAGCACCGTTGTCAGCTAACTACAAGAGTTTATCAATGTGCAAAAACAAAAGTCATGCTGCTAATTCATAATTTGTGAATGAATTTCGACCCTATAACCCATATTGAAATTAGCATTAAAAACCAAGCATATTCTTTTGTATAAAATCAGATATTGAAATTTTAACAAAGGTTTTAAATTATTCATCTAAACATGGGCTTTAACTTGTTGTTTTAAATTACCTGTTTATTATTAATTTTGACTTTACTATCATTTGTGCCATTTTAATTGCATACATTGATCAGTGTTTGTCCTTGTAGGAAAAAAACAGGAAAATAAACCTTGTTTGTATAGCGTCCTGATTCTTATGCATTACTACATCTTTAAATACCCATGACAAATGAGAATGTGAAGCCCTGAAAAGCATTGGTATTATTGGCGAGTCTGAAGGCAGCGATGACATATCTGTGACCGTCTAGCACAATCTCTTTTGCTCTGCTTTTAAGTAGGACATACCCAGGTATGGTGCTTAGTAATTGACTTGAAGATGAAGAAGTCTTGTGAGGAAAAAGACTGCAATTTTAACCCCTCCTCCAGCTTCATTTTCGACACCACCTGGAGAGATCTGCTCATTAAGACGCAGCAAAACACATATATCAAACAGAGAAAGCTGTCAAGTTTTACCCTGTGGGATCTGGTGGTAGCAGCAGAGGACCGCACTAAGCTGTATAAATGTACATTATGGTCCATCCATGTATACTTTTATAGAAGACATTTTCCCTGTGGTACAGGCTGCTTTTCTGCTGTTGAGGATTCACTTATTAATGATATATTCTACAGATATGACTGGTGATTAGAAAGATCATTTGTGGTTTTATTTTATTAACTGTACAAATCTGATTCAAAATTGACTGTGTGCACAGAACGTCAGTTGGCCTGTTTATTTTCAAAAATGGGTTTTAACTGCCTCAGTCAAAAGTGAACAATTACTGTAAGATCAGGCAATGAACATTGAGTTGTGATTGGTTTTCTCTTGACAACATGTTAAATACTTTACAAAACAGGAGAAAACGTCACAAAAAGATGTGTTTGTGTCTAAATGCTAACGCTAAAGTTATACAATTTGAAAAAAAAAAACAAAAACAGCTTACATGCAGTCAATTGACTCTATGCATGTAGGTCGTTTACTATCAAATTGTCAACGTTTTATAAACACACTTTGGTCCTTTGGTGAAGTGTTTTCCTGATTGTGAAGTATTTATCATGTTGTCAGAGAAAACCAAACACAACTCACTGTTCCTGCTACTTTTTTCAGTCTTTTTTTTTTTTCATTTAAGACTTGGGTAGTGAAAACCTCATAGAAAGGAAACTAAACAGGAAGTGGGCTAATTTTACAACCCATTAGTGTTGTATGCATTAGTTCATCCATAACAAGCATATATTTAGGACGATCTTGATTGTCCTAAAGCCACTTTACAAAAATAGAAAAACAAAATTAAAATCTGCTGCTTGTTACAATAAAATCTTAAAAGGAATAGGTGGGCCTTATCTGTTTGGACGTTTTACACAGGAAGTAATTGGACCTCTTTCTATTCCTAAGCTGTGTACAGCGATTTTTTTTTACAATAAAAAACAAAATATAAATTACAGATCTGCATATATTATAGTTTATTCCTCAATGTAAAGAAGAAAACACAGTAGGTCCTCTTTAAGATGTGCAATATTTTCATTTAGTTTTTCTTTCTTTTCATGTTGTTATAGATTATAGATTATAATGAGATTGAAGACACTGCAGGTTCATCACTACTAGTTTTATCTGAAAGTCACCTCATCTTCCAGGGGTGCATATATACTTTGTGGTGGGCAATAGTGAAAAAGTCAATATCTCCATAGCTGTAAAATTAGCCCAATGCATGCATAAATGTTATTTTAAATTGACACAGTAGGATATTGATTTATTTTATTTTTATGATGCATCAATACATTTTAGTTAACCCCCTGCTACTATATCTAAATCTTAAAAATAATATCTAGAGTTCATTTCATTATGGGCGTTTTTATTACTCAAAATATATCTTTAAAAAAAAACAGGCTTTATTACTGTGAGCAGACGCGATCTGACTTTACTTTGCTTGGTGGCATCACATGCTTGTCTTTATTGGGATATCTAAGTTTGAATCTCTAAAATGAAACACTCTTTAGGTAAAACAAAATCATATCCATGGAAAAAGGTAACTACCCTCAACCAAAAATCACACAGTGCATGTTTTACAATTAGAGATAAGATAATCATGACACAAAAAGTACGGCAGTATGATAATATAAGGTGGATTTGCGTGTTTTCTAACGTTTGACAAAAACACTACATTTCTTAAGTGAAAAATGTTAGAGATTGCTCTTGGGTTTGGCCACATCAGTAATCACACCACTACAAGTAGCTCAGTGATTCAAAGGTCCAGGACCAGATAATAGAGTAGAAGAGACGTCGCCTATGAACAAAGATAAATTAGACAGTGCCGTGTCTAAGGAATGACATGTATACAATCACGTCCAATCAGAGTTTTTGTTAGAAAACATAGGCTTTTGAACTAAAATTTTACCATTTCTAAATATCATACAGAAATGATGTTTTGAGGCATTTTAACACCGCAATATAACAGTATACTAACCTTCACTCAAACATTTTCAGCTAATCTTTAGTAGTTTTAACTGTCGTTCTTTTACCCTCTTTTGTCATAAAGTTCTTCAGTTTGACAGAGGGAAGCTGCCAGTTTGCGTGAAGCTGTTTATGCTCTTTTTCCCTGTAAGCAGGGAGGTGGACAGAAGACAGACACTGATGAGGTGAAATTGTCAGAAATTGGGCTCTGATTGGTTGTGAGATGTCAGTCTTTAGATCCTGTGGTGGTGACAGTGTGACTGACTTGCCCTATTGTTGTTGATTAAACCTGCCAAGATGAAGGTCTAAAGTGGCATGTGCCTGCAATAATGTAGTGTTTTTGATGCAACTAAACGTCAATGAAAATCAAATATGTAGATTATCCAATAAACAATGATCAAATAAATAAATTGATAAAGCTTGGAGGAAAACAGGGACTGTAGTCTGCCTCATGGAGAAGTCTTTTTGGGCTCTTAGAGGGTCCTCAGGCACCCCGTCACAGCAGGGAAAAAATGAATTACTGCTGTGGATTTTGCTTTGATCTGGAAATGTCTAAAAGCTAGTCTGTCAACTCTACATGCCTACATACATGAAAACATACACACATATTACCATTTAAAAGAGATCACCCAGATATGTTGAAATGTTAGTTTGTATGGTAAGAGTCCAACATTCTGCAGTTGACCCCAAAGCCAACTAAAGCCTTCATCATTTGCCCAAATCCTACACTGGTTAATTTTGTGAACATTGGCGGCATTTATATATTCAGAGAAATCAGACTTGCTTTAAATTTAAATTGAACTAGATTTTTCTGACCTGGATGTAAATGCACTGCTGGCTTGTTCATGTCAAGCCTAATGCAGGTGGGCTTTTGAAAAGTCACCTCCCAACTCTGATTGTTACAGGTGTGACGCTACATGTGCAGTGGACCATGGCGTTCTCAACATAACAACTCTTTTCCTACTGTATGAATAATGATTTTGTCACCCTAATGGCTTTTTAAGTAGAAATGCATCTAAACTTTAACTTGTCGTCTGTTTCTGATGATTCCAATTGTTCCCTCGCATCAGACTTTGAGAGATCTCTGGAGCTGACTCACCGCTCTGTTAAAGTCAGTGTAATAGTGGCCCTGGGCGTGATGATAACTCTGGGGAATATTGCAGTTCTCCTGGTCATCTCTTCCTCGGTCACCGGGTGGTCGAGGAACTCCCGGTACCTGCTGCTGTCTCTCACCGCTGCGGACTCGGCGTTTGGGCTGCTAGTCATGCCGCTGAACTTGTGGGTGAGTCTGGTCAAGGACTACAATGAAGGCCCAGATGCGCTTTGTCACGTGGTGGCCTTTTGCAACGCTACAATCTACTCCACGTGCATGTACACACTGGCAACCATCAGCCTGGAAAGATACATAGCCATTTTTTACCCGCTCAAATCATGTGCAATTTTGACCAGAAAAAGGACTCTATTACTCATCGCCTTTTCGTGGTGCTTTCCTCCATTTTTGCTCTTTCCAATTTCGCTCCCAACAGACATCATCCAGGTGCACTTTTCTACAGCTTCTCTGGTGTGCAATCCATCCTACTCCACAAACGTGCTTTACTCCCTGAGCCTGACGAGTTTGATCTTCTTTCCCTGTTCTATTATTATGACCTACTGCAACCTGAGAGTGTGGTGTGCAGCCAAAAGACAGAGACTGAAACTGCGCCAACGTGACTGCGCACGACGCAGCAGGCCCAATGTGGCGTCAAGGGTGCTCGTACCCGTGATGGCAGCTTACTACACTTGTTGGACACCTTGTATGGCCGCTATGATCTACAATGGTATGCTACAATTAGCAGAAGTGGACAGTTGCCAAAATGTACACGCAAGAAACAGTAAAGTTAATGTATTCAGCAGTGAAAGGAGGCTATTTTGGGAAAACGAGTAGGCTACTCAAGAAACATGACTTTTATTTGATTTAGTCACAAATGTCATATTGTCAATACAGTTATGAAATTTGAATTCACTCACAGTGGGAAGAGAAACCAAAACGTTTACTGTAGCACTCGTGATTTCAAACAAAATATTTCTCTCACGTCTTCAAAAATTACTCAAGAAGGCTTAAAGGGGTCCTATTGTGTTTTTATATAAATATATTTTTAGTAAGAAGCTAGAACATGTGCAGGTCAGTAATTTACCTTTTGTTCATTGTAAAACACAAAGTTGATCTAAAACAACTTAAAAATAGGAACAGCTCTACTGACTTCTGTTCAAAACTGCAGAACTGATAAGCCCCGCCTCTTCATTTTAAGATGTAACTGAGAAGTGACAGATTTTTAAAAACTATTTTTTTATTGTTGGAAAGTGAGTATGGGACAGTTTTGAACCATATGCTTCACTTTGAGTATTAATCTTTTGAATTATAACAAGTAAATACAGACAAGTGGGAGGGGATAGGTGGTAGGTGAGAACAGGGATTTCTGAGGTCTTGAGCTGCAGCTGAAGAACAAAACAAGATTACTCCAACATGCATGAATCAATTCAAATGTAACTTTGAGTAAACTAATGATGAAGGAAAGCCATCATAACAAGGTTAAAAACTGGGAAAAGTGAATTTGACATAATAGGTCTCCTTTAAATAACTGAGTGTCACTCACTTCTGATCGTAAGGTCAGATCTCTGGAGACTATAACAAATTATTGCATGTTTTATAAATAGATGTATTTTAGACTTATTCCAGTAACGTGAAGCATTGCAGTAACATTTCTATGAAACAAGCAAGTACAGCATTTTTTTATGTAGACTAATTTCAATCTTTTAAAATCTACACAGACACAAATTTTTTCAAAAATAAAATATAGATTCATTTATACCAATTTCGATACCAATTGCACTTCTATTGGTCAAACTTTTAGAATACAGACATTTTTAACACATATTAATTGTATATTAATGTACTATTAATTAATTAAACACTGTGGTCTTGTGCTAGTTCTTGTATTTCAAATAGTGATCATTCTAAAACTGTTCAGACCAGGTTTTTGAATTGGTGTTTGCACAAAGGAATATTGATACTAGTTTTATTTTATTGATCAGTATCTGATTTTTGCTACTTTTGACAATTAGCCTAACACAATTGCTTCTCATTATCTCATCACCAGATTCTCAGAGTAACCACTGTCACACTCCATTCCTCATCTCAGTCTTGTCTGTCCATGTGTCTGTTTTGCAGCAGTCTCTGGAAGAAGCGTACCAGAGTGGGCAGAATTTGTTGTGGTGTGGCTGCCAACCTCCAATGGCTTCCTCAACTGTATCTTCTATTTCTGGATAAACCAAAGTTTCCGCAAGAAATTCTACCACATCCTGCAGACGCTCATCCTGGCCCTCTGCCCAAAGCTGGCTCACATCTTTGGGTGGTACTCGGCTTCTCAGATTCAGTTTGTGTCAAACATTTTCGATAATAACAACAGTGTACACGGGCGGTCAGCCAGCGTATCGTCCACAGCCACCTTACTGTCCTTGGCATAGGACCACAGCATCACAAGAGCAGCCTTCAGAACTGCTGAGGTGAATTTCCTGTGTGCCGCCTGACCATGAATGGTAATAAATGAACTGCAATACACAAGTGAAAACCTAATACAAAAATGTACTGCTTCAAGCATAATTTATTTTTGTTTTTTTTATATTTTAATTTAGTTTCAGTTCTGGTCTCTGTTCTGTTGATTGGAACACATTACCCTTTGTCTGGAATATTTCTTATTTTTGTTGTTTTGTCTTTATTTTACTGATGTAAATTTGAAAACACTGTAAATGGTTTCTTAATTCACCCTTTTTAGTTTTTTATATAGTTTGTGACAAACGTGTGTAAAGCCACACATTTGTCACAAAACATTAATGTTTTATACACATTAATGTGTTTGCTAAGGTCAACATTTCTTAAGATTTTGGATATAATGAACTCATATTCATTACCAGGAACAGATAATGCAGTGTTGTTGGCAAGCTGACATTGAGATTTGGAGTACTTGTGACTGTGGCCATAGCGAGCTGCCAGTTGAAGACCTTGGCATATATCATCCAAGAGAAGTTAACCTTTTAAGTCGTGCTGTTTCATGTACCTAAGGAGAGACATAATTAAGCAGTTACACCGTAGAAAGGTCAGTTCTTTAGTGGCAACAGGAGATAACTCTGGTAACAGCAGCTGCTTTGAATGTGATTGTGAGATTTACTTTATATCCGTCAACATCCATTAAGGTTTAGTGCATGAAGTCCAGATTCAAATAAACGTCGAACAGCAGACAATGGAAAAGCAAGGTAATTTTTAATTTGCTGTTTTTAGACATGAGGTCAAAACACTTGCCCTTGACTCACCCAGTTTCAGATGACTCCTGTCAGTTGGATTGCTAAAAAAGTTTTGTGTAAGTTATGTAAATCTAATGTTATTGAACAGTTGTGTAAATAAAGCATTATGCCTGTAATCTTACCCAGCTAATGCACTATTCTTTGCCTTAGGCACATGCGGTTAATTCAACTAGAGTAACTAGAGGGACATAATGGTTATGGCGAGATGAAGAAATCTGGTAAATACATACGTATTTGGCGTTTAGACCTCAGTAGGAAAAACGACTGATGCACAGAAAGTGCAGAGCATTCTATGATCAGTACCTTCCCCTGAAGCTTAGACCTTGTGTTGATGAAAAGAAAGTTAAAACCTGAAGGAAAATTAGATTCTGCAAAGATAGTGCTTGGGTGGAGGAGGGCTGCGGAAACTGCTGAATGAGGACATGAGAGCATGGTAGATAGAGTAGGCTGACTGCGTATAGACTGATCAGCATATGATGGCATAGTTTGGTGGTGCGGGAAGGTGAAAAACTATTTTAGCTACATTTGTAATTAGTTTAAAGTTTTTGCCAAGGACCATAGTACAAAAATCCCACTCACTCTTTAATTTCTAGTTTACAGATGGTGATGTCACATGTGCAGGATTTACTGGCCTACCACAGGAATAGTGTTCTCAAAGCAAGACTTCATTGTTTGAGACTAAATTTACTTTTTTCAAGCTAAAAAGCCTTTTTGCACCCCAGCCACATCAAGAAAGAACAGTAGTTCATTGTGATGTCTAAATTCCTTGTGTTGTAATATTTAGCAATATTGTTAAATTAATATAAACTATCCTTTAATTCTTCTACAATGAGGAAATTCCGGCATTGCAACGCACAGTTTAAGGACAGCAGGAAAAATGGAAACATGCGAACCAGCGAGATAATTTTAAAATAGATTTAACAAAAAATATATAAAAGCATAATAGTCTAAAACTCTTATGCACAATAAGTTGAAAGTGAACAACAAAATTTATCAGCTTTAACAATTCACCTTTAAGTAACTGACAGTTTTTTCATACTTTTTGAGATGTCTGCAGTGCCACTTTAACGTTAGACCAACTGAACATCGTACTGTTCTGGGGTGCCACCTTCCTGAGCCTTATAAGACAGAAGACAGTTGTGCTTCAGCAGGTCCTGTACAATTTTAATTTTTTTTTTTTTTTTTAATTGACCTTTATTTAACCAGGGAAGTCCCACTGAGATTGAGAATCTCTTTTGCAGGGGAGCCCTGGGGGAAGGGTCAGGGGAGGCATTAATGTTAATGTTAATGGGCATTAATGGGAGACATGTTTTTAGTTGTAGGAGGAAACCTACGCAGACACGGAGAGAACATGCAAACTTCACATAAAAAGGCCCCGGGCGGCCCGGGAGTTGAACCCAGGACCTTCTTGCTATTAGGCCAGAGCGCTAACCACCGTGTCGCCCAATGGAAATACACTTGGAAATAACAAGTGGTCTCACAGAAGAAAGCATTTTTACAGATCTAATGGCATCATTAAATCTGCAAAACAATGCATGCAAAGTTGCCCTACATAAAATGAATGGTAGTTGGTCAACAAATGACACATGCTAACATTTTGTACTTGTCCATTACTGAGTAGAGGGGAAAAGAAATCAGAGTGAATGTCAAAACGGCATCGCAGTGCCCTCTTGTGTTCAGACTTAAGTATTACTGTACTTAAGCTATAATGAAAGAGAAAACATTTGCCCCATTTAGATTGACACTAAAGTGAACTGGAATAAATGGCGAACTGAAAATAGGTGGCCAGTTTTGCTATTTTTTCCACTCACTTCACATGCAAATGTGAAGGAGAATGAACTTTGCAATAACTTGGGCAAATAAGACATGTAACATTAGTTCAATAAATTCTGTTTATTCAGAAACATGATGGCAGGTGAAATAAACATGGCAAAAATAGCAGCATATCATGTTCCATAGTGAAGCTTTGTAGAATAAGGTTTTAAATAACATGTTCGGTCTAAAATGACAAGCTGAACAGGTAATGCACATAGATCCTATCTGGATCATTATAACTTCTGTATACTCTAACCCCCACAGACCAGTGCATATGTAGACACATTTACCAAGCCCTTTCGCCAAACACAAAAGTTTCTTTAATCTACCATTTTAAGCACCTAAAAATTCACAAACCTGTTAAAATGATGCTGAAGTCTTGTAAACCCATCACCAGTGTAAATTTAAAGAACAAAAAATGTTGTCCTTTGTAAATTAAAACATTAGCATGCTAATCTAGTAATGAACATTACATACCCCATTGCAATCAAGCAAGAAGTAGCATAAAAATGATTATTTTCATGATGGCTCTTTCATTATACATAAAGAAATCATTTTGTAAATATGATGAATGATAACACATAGAAATCATTCACAGGCAGAGAAATGTGTGTAAGTATTAGGTAAACAGAATACAATGCATAAGACTTTTAATGTACCACATTATGGATTAAAACAAAACAAACTGCAGCTTTTCTCAAATGCTCAGAGTAAAACATGAACAAACAATTCGTAATTTACCTACGTTCACAAATATTGTGCGTTCAGTAGGAAGAGGTTTTGGTCAACATTTCAAGGCCTTCAAAAGCAACACACGAGATGAGAAAGTACTTAACAGACCTCAGGAAGACTTGTGTTCAAATATAAAGTAACGATATGCCACGCCTACAACAGCTGCAGCAATAGCCGATATCAACCAGGTAGACCAGGTATTGCTACAGAGAAGAGACAGTCAATCAGATTCATAGATACAAATGTTTTACTATTAAAAGTTTATAATCCATCACCTGCTTTCCTCTGGATGCGTAACATGGCGTCCTGGTAAAAAAAAAAAAAAAAAGAAAATTACATACAAAGTGTAATAATTGTAACAAATGTCCTTTACTCATAAGTACTTACCTTTGACTTTTCTTTTTTCCTGTCATCCTGTAAAAATGACATAAATATTAATAATTTCAAGGTAACAGTTTGATAGTCCAATAAAGCAAACAGTCGGTTCATTGCCTGAGAGCAAAGGGGTATTTGCCCTACATCAAGGGTCTGCAACCTTCAACAACAACAAAAAAGCCACATTTGACCTATTCAAGTACGAGCCACAACTGTATTTAATAAAAACAAACATTTATTAAGTGTTTTACAAAATTAAAACATTGTGTAAATTACCAAAATCTTTTTGATGGCTTTGATATATACAGTATAATAGAATAGAATGTTCTTTAACTTTTTATAGTCTAGTAGTTCCTTATTCTCTATTAAATCTCAAAGAGCTGCAGTAATGTCTACAGGTTAGAGCTGGGCGATATTGACAAAAATTAATATCTTGATAATTTTTTGGCATATCTCGGTAACGATATTTGGATGATATTTTGTCAGTTCATTGTAAATGTGTTCAAATGTGTGTTCAAATCAGTTACACTGGAAAAAACACAACCTTAAATATTCTAATGAGTTTAAAATTGATTGAATGACGCATGTTTGGCGCGATTTGACCACATTTGACTGTCTTAAATAAAACAGAACAAGTAAACTTAGTTATTAGATTTTTTTTCCCCATAATTTCAAATTAGTGTGTTTTTTTCTTTCCTTTAAGCAAAAATAGATATTATATAATTGATATGTTGCAATCAGGTTCAACCCAATCAAAATCTACTCAAAACATCCAAAATACTAATTCTAGGCACACAGTTTTATCATTTAAGATGGTCATTTTTTTTTTTCAACCATTTGTCAAATTAATCACAAAAGTGCAGCAATCTTGCATTATAAACACATTTTTCTGTTTTATAAATCCTGTTGAATTGCTTAATGTACAGATTAGGCACGTTATTTATTTTAAAAAGTACAGCATAATTTATTTAATTTTTATTGTAAATGAGCTCTTTTTAGCAAGTGCACGATATACTCAATATTAAATTTTGGATATCTTCAAAACAACATTCAAGGTAATATCTAAAATTCGATATATTGCACACCTCTACTACAGGTTGCAGACACCTGCCCTAGATATTTCATCTCTACGTTTAAATCAATCAATCATATTTGTTTTGTACAGGAAGACCACATCTTACCCAGGAGTAGTTGTTCTTCTTGTTCTCTTAATGTGAACTGCTCCCATCAAAACATTTGAGTTGCACTTACCAGATGTACTTCTCCAACATAGTATTGCTCAAGCATCTCCCTAGCATCAGTGGAATGACCCACATCTTCAAAACTCTCTGTGGCATCTGCACCGGCCTGCTCCAGTAACACCTCCTCACCACCAGGATGCTAAAAGCACAATTACAGGGAAGGCTGTGACGTGTATATTTCCTTTTCCTATAATATTATGTAGCCATTTAGCTAGATAATTGTGGTTGGTTGCTGAACACTTCATTTCGATACACAGGTCGTTTAGCAAAGTATATTGGCAGTTGTACGTTTACTACGTTTGTTTTGTAGGTGAAAGAAACAACACAAAGTTTAACTAAATGGCGTACATTTTAGGCAATTAGCCAAGCATCGAAAAAACAGACCAGATAATTGTTCGTAAGTCCAGGTCATCTCAGGTTATGTACGGTGTAAGTACTATGGTAACAGCTATACTGTACGATTTTTTGAGTTAAAGTTAAGTGACATTACAAGTTACATTAGGTTAGCATGTTTAAAATAGAATAGTGTTACATACCTCTTCAAGGAAACCCGTGATGTCATATACTTTATCGTGGATAATGAGCCATGTGTCAGTGCTCATATTATGCACTCTTATTTCCTCTAAAGTGTAATACTTAACATCTTCTACTGCACTTTTTTCAGAACCGGGTCCATCGCCTGTGTTTAAAAGTTTGTCATTAGCTTCGTCTCCCATTTTAAGGTAAAACAAATTGAGCTCAGAGAGGTTTGTTTGAGATGCTAACTGCTAGCTTATTTTAGCCGGGTTAGATAACAGCGCAATCCATTTAAAAAACAAAACAAAACAAAAAAAACTACAAAAATACTTGCTTATACACTGACGGCACAAATCAGACTGCCACTGAAAGAAACTCCAAATTTTCCGTGTACCAGGGATAATTACAAAACGATAGATCCGTAAAACCTTGCGCTTGGAAAATACATAAGCGGCAGTCGTCAGACATGTGGAACCAGCCAACGGGCTACGCTGTCACTCAGGAAACTGCTCCGCTGGCCAATCAGGAATCACGCTGCGGTCTCTTAGCCAATCAGAATTGACCACTTGATGCTCGCCTGAGAACGAGCTTTAAAGGCTGTTAAGCCTGGTTTTGAATAAATAAATGAATAAATGCATTTGCTATTAATAAACATTTTAAAGGTGCACAGTGTAACTTTTTGCCCAAAAATAGACTTGAATAAAAGCATGTTTTTGTCATTTAAATTTCTTTGTTGCACTAAATAAATAATTAAAAATCTGCATCTTTGCATTGAGTGGGCTTGTGTGGACACAAAATGAACCCATTTTTGTTTCTATAAAAAATACTTAAAGCAACGGTATTTTTAGACCGATTCAGAATGTCCCAAAGTATAGTTTTATCTTCCTTATTCAAGGAAATTGTACAGTGCACTTTTAAAGAAACATATCCTTTTTAACTAGGTTTAGGTTAAGTGAGTTCAAACAACGGGTTGAAATAGCCTGTGACTCGCCGATAAGAGGTGGTATAACATGCATGCTGCTGATAACTTGCGTCCAAAGATTCTTGGTTGCATAGGCACTTAGCAAAAAACCCGCACGTGTCCCGACCCGCACTCGCCGGGCAGTCTGTGTAAATCCAGCGTTAACCTTGGGGGCTGTAAATAAAGCCTTAAAGTATACTGTGTAGAGTAGAGATAAAAAACATAGGGTGCCAACTCAATAATGGAAATGAAATATTCCACAGTATGACATACAATTTACGTATTATCTTCATGTAGACAGGTGGCAGATTAAATTGAGACCACCCGCCTACAGCCAGACAGAATACGTGTTTAAATGTATTTTGGGAGTAAAAACTGACAAACAAATGTTCTAGAGCAATCTGTACTACAATTTTCTGATGTAGAATGCCATTCAATAATAAGAGGAGGAAGAAAAAATAAAATTTTTCTGGAGATATAGATGGAAAATAAGATGCCTGTTGAATATGATCCAAAGCAAACATTTCCATTAAAGCCTTCTGAGGAAATTTTGTGAAAATGCATCACTGTAACAAAAAATATGACTATTTAAGCAGTAGAAATAAATAACCTAGTCTAATAACTTATTGCATTTGCTGTTTATTTTTGTCATAGTAGAATCTAGCATAAATAAATAATAATAATAATAATAATAATAATAATAATAATAATAATAAAATAATAATAATAATAATAATAAAAAAAAAAAAAAAAAAGATTTGTAGTAGGCCTATGTAGTTAACCAGTCCTAAATTAATTCTTCTTTAGTTAAGGTCCTGGTTTAGATCTGGTTTAAAGCTGAAATGCTCCAGGTTCAGATTTGGTTATTACTAGCAATCAAAACAGACTGTAGCATTAGTTATTGTTACTATAGAAACAAATCTAGTCCTTTATTTGGCACAACCTCGTGTCAAAAACTGTGACGTATTGTGCAACTACAACCAGCCCAGAAGCCATAGTCCTCAATAATCTGGCCCTCTAGAAAATAAAGTTGAGTAACCAATAGGCTTCTGAATTCTATAATCAGATTTTCTGCATAGTTCACATGTCTAAGGGCTAAATTCTTCTAGTTTGGCTCAATATTGTTTACACAAACTAATACCCTGCCCCAGGTACAGGACATGCTCCTAGGATCCTCTTAAATACAAACTAGTCCTCTCCTGTGAGCTCTATGGAAAAGTATATTGAATCTGCGGCTTTCTGTTCAGAACCCTATTTACAGTTTTTCTCAATCGCTTTGACACACTTCTTCCATTCTAAAAGTCAATTTGCAAAACAGCTCACACAGAATTGTAAACTGAAAAACAAACTAAACTCTCTGAACATGAGGGTTTATAAATGAGAGCTGTGTGAATTGTTCTGAGAAAGAGTCTGAAAACTGTGGGAATGAATGAAAATTGTGGCAAATGTTCTGTGTATCTCAACCTTTATTCAGATGAATGTTGGAAACAAGTTATCAAACTAAACCAAGTTTCACAAAATGTGTCAAAGCGACTGAGAAAAACTGTAAATAGTAAAGGAAGTAAATTGATTATTAACTTTAGAAATTTCATATTTCACCTCTTCTTAAAAGGAAACCAAATGTGTGGAAATCACAATTTTTATAGTCTGCTTTTTTACCGTAATAATATCACAAAGTTATAGAAGCCCCAGCTCTGCTTAACGCGAGTCCAGCTGCCCTGACTCAGTTCTGCTTGAGTCTACTTTTCTCCTTCTCCGGCCCTCCAATCTGCTCTGATACTCCTGTGTGCTGTGCCTTGGTTTTTCTTCTGAGCCTCTCTGTTCTTTGTGGACCAGAAGATTTTCTGAGTGTTTGGAGTGATGTGATTGTTGTGAAAAAACAAACAAACAAACAAACAAACAAAAAAACACTTGTTCCAGTTTTCAAGTGTCATTTCGTTTTCATCACAGATCTATTGAGGTTTTATTTTTTTACAGCAGTCTTTTGTCGTAGAGTCGCTTACAGGAAGAAATTTGTAAATGCAACTTAGCAAAGCTGTGAGTTATTTTTTTTAAAAATATGGATCAAATAATGTTTGTAGTCAAAAATCATTAAAATACTCCAAAACAAACACACAGTGACCATGTTTGAGCACAAGGGGGCAGTAATACGTCTATAATTTGAATGAGCCACCTCGTCGAAGTAGAAGAGGGATTGTGGGATTGAAATGGCGGCCTCCATAGCGGCTGTAAACATTAGCGTTGTTCTTACGAAATTATTTTCTGGTTGTTTCTAACTTACCATTTCTGCTAATCGCTGTTGTTTTCAGTTATATCTCATGTGTTGAGTAAAAAGTGGACTCATGTGAAGAGCTGCTCTTTGAACAAAACGTGACACGCGGGAGGCATTCTTCTGTTTGATTCACAGTCCTCGGTACGTGTTATATAAAACAAACTTTATGTGTCTTACTTACTACATGTAGTTTTGTATCTTTTTTGTGAGTACAACATTACTAAAATGTCTTATTGCTAACACGTCTGCCTGTTCTGGATTTATAGCTACAGGAAATATTCAAGATTAGCTTTAAAAATAGAAAAAGAACAGAGTTAATGTTCTTAATTTGATTCAACTTTTTGTCAAAAATGTAACTCTTATCACTTCTAAATAAATGATTTTTGTCAGATGAATAAATATACATGTTTCCCACTAAAAAAATATGTATAAATACTGTCTATCTCGAAGCCTTCAATGAATCTACCTCGTATTTCACTGTTTTAATTAATAATGTTTGTGATTGTTCATCCACAGACCATGGATGAGGACGTGTCCATGCACAGACTTGCTGGGGCAGACCCTTCCTCTCAGGTTGGGGGATTGATTGTAAAGAAGAAGAGTGCTGCAGCAGAGTCTCATGTTTTCCGGGCGCCTACACCACGGTCTTCTCTGCTGGGCTTGGACCTGTTGGCAGCTCAGAAAAGGAAAGAGCGAGATCTAAAGGAAAAGACTGATGGGGATGAGGAGCGTAACTTAAAAAATCCAAAGTTTCATCCTACAAAGACTGGGATGAGGGGAAAAGTGATTCTGGCTCTGACGAGGAAGAAGATGACAAAAGTAAAGACAGCAGAAAAGAAAGGTACATACACATAAACTAACTAGTTCACAGAAAAACAAAATAGTGTTTGTTTGGAGTGATAGTCTCTGGAAAGTTACAGAAAGTAGAGGTATAAAGGTATACCTCTGTCTGTGTTATTACCAGCTCGGGATAGAGCTTAAAAACANAATACATTTAAGGTTTTCTGGCTGCATCATACTTTTTATAGGACAGAACTCTCTTGTACATGAACAGTTCCTGTCAGCAGACATGTTTGTTATCGACAGAAACGGTCAAACGGAGGTGAAAAGATTTGAACAAGGCTTTGAACAAAAGAACATTAAATGGCTCAAGTTACATCATCATGTTTTCATCGCAAGGAGCTGCTCCACTGCTACAACTCACCTCAGTGTTTTTGACAGACTGACATCAGCCTGCTGCAAGTCTGCTCTGACGATAGACTACATCATAGCGCACAACACTACACCACAAACTCAAATTTAAACGCTGCATTTAATTCACGGATCACCACAAAAGTGTATGAGAGACGTTTTCTAAAAGCTGTAAAAGCTCAAAACACAGCTAAAAGGAAAAGACAGCTACAATTTTATTAAAAATGTTTTTGTAGCTACATATAAAAAAATACATTAAAATAAACTGTAGTAGAAAAGCAGATACACAACATGGACAGTGAGGTTTCTGTCACACACGTTTCACGGTGTTAGACCAGATTTTTGCATCCTTGAAAAACACAAAAGAAATATTGAATTTTTTTCCTTCTCCATGGTTTGCTGACTTACCTAATGCATTGTTTACACAGGTTTTTGGTGTTGTTTTTTATGTCATACTTTATGTCACTAGTCAGTTCACTGTGTTTCCTCATTATGAAGATTCCTCATAAGTTCCTTTGCTCCTGTGTCTTTCTCTCTCTCTCTGTCAGATCTTCCACATGACCTATGACCTGGCCAGTGCAGTCATGCGGATCATTAACCTGATTGGGATGATGCTGCTGTGCCATTGGGACGGCTGTCTGCAGTTTCTAGTCCCAATGCTGCAGGACTTCCCCTCTGACTGCTGGGTGTCCCTCAACAAGATGGTGGTAAGTACAAAGTCCTGTTTGACTGTCACATCTCTTATGACAGCGCTGAGCGGTCGGTTTTCACTCTGCTGGTTCTACAACATGTCTGAGCTCAGACAAACTCAGTTTGTTCTGCTAAAGTGGCTTTAACTTTCTGGTGGTGAAAATCAAATGCACATTCCTATGGAAATATAGAGTTAAAACATTAGTTTACAGAATTCTTCATCAATATTGCAGTTTTATGCCTTACTACTGTGGAATATAATAGCTAAACGAGGAAGTTTTCTATGGAAACAAGTTAAGGAGCCCTCCTCTAGGACACAAAATGAAAGTGTCCTCTTGGTTTGAACATTTCTCAGTAGGTTGTGTTCAGGTTTTAGAATGTGATGATGTTATAAGTATTCCTCCAATGATATTGGATTATTGCCATAAAATGTCTAAAGATAATTTCACAAATTTTTGTTTGGTAAATTTCCTTTAACTTTTTGTATTACAACAAAGACTTAATTTGAACGATAATTATTTTTAGATGCTTTTTTGTTTATAATGTTTTAGAAGATTGTGATGTATCGTGAGGAGGACCAGTGAGGGCCCATCTCTGGATTTAAATTACTGCGCAGAACGTCACTTGTCTTGTTTATATTTAAAATAGCTTACTTTTGTACTACTAGGAACTTCCTGTTCAATTCATTTCTTTCGGAGTTTTCACTTTGTCAGTCTAAATGGTAAAAACACTACAAAATGAGGCAGTGAACAGTGAGTTGTGATGGATGCTTCATACTTTAACAAGACATTTGTGTGTTTATAAAAGAGATGTGTTTGTTCCTCATTGCTAAAGCGTTTGTACTGCCTGAGGCGCACAAACTAAATTTTAATGAAGTTTGAATTGGCCTTCAATTTCAAGATTGATTTGAACTGTCGTAGCTGGGGGATTTAGCTTTTTGTGCATGTTTTAGTTTTTGTAGCGTCACATGAAAGCAATCTAAACCAAAAGTAATTAATTGTATTTTTTGAATAAAACAACAAAAGAAATTGCAATTAACGTTTCAAAAGGCAGGTAAAGCAGATAACAGGGCGACATAGTGGTGCAGCAGTCAGAGCTCTGGCCTCATAGCAAGAAAGTCTTGGGTTCAACCCCCGGTCAACCCAGGGCCTCTCTATGTGGACTGTGACTGTGTGTTTTCCCCCTGATACTCCAGTTTCCCCCTACCACTAAAAACATGCCCATTAATGCGTTTCCTCTGCTTTCCATTAGGACTCCCCTGCAAAAGAGATTCTGAATCTCAGTGGGATAAGCTACATAACTGCTGATATTGCTGTGTGATAGTTAAAACCATTCAAATATCTAGTCCAATTGATTGCTCTTAACTGTGCAGCGGTGCCACACACATGTTCACGCGAGGAGCGGATTCTCCCAGAGTTATTAGGCTGGATGACAGATGGGAGTTAGGTAAACAGCAATCACACAACCTCAATTAAACCCAGTGTAGTTGGACTCAGGAGACACTGCAAACATGCACACATTCAATTCAGATTCTGGGTGTTTTCGGCCCCAGGTATGTGCTCCCATCTGCTCCACGTCACAAAAAAAAAATCCTAATTATTTCTGCCATAATAAGTGAACAGTGATGAGAAATATAATGTGCCAATCGCAGAAATGCTCGTATTATTTGCAAGCGCCTCATTAATCTTTTGATCTGTCTAAATGTTCTGCTTCCTCTTCTTAAAAGGAAACCAAATGTGTGGAAAATCACAATTTTATAGTCTGCTTTTTTTACCGTAATAATATCACAAAGTTATAGAAGCCCCAGCTCTGCTTAACGCGAGTCCAGCTGCCCTGACTCAGTTCTGCTTGAGTCTACTTTTCTCCTTCTCCGGCCCTCCAATCTGCTCTGATACTCCTGTGGCTGTGCCTTGGTTTTCTTCTGAGCCTCTCTGTTCTTGTGGACCAGAAGATTTCTGAGTGTTTGGAGTGATGTGATTGTTGTGAAAAACAAACAAACAAACAACAAACAAACAAACAAAAAAACACTTGTTCCAGTTTTCAAGTGTCATTTCGTTTTCATCACAGATCTATTGAGGTTTATTTTTTACAGCAGTCTTTTGTCGTAGAGTCGCTTACAGGAAGAAATTTGTAAATGCAACTTAGCAAAGCTGTGAGTTATTTTTTTAAAAATATGGATCAAATAATGTTGTAGTCAAAAATCATTAAAATACTCCAAAACAAACACACAGTGACCATGTTTGAGCACAAGGGGGCAGTAATACGTCTATAATTGAATGAGCCACCTCGTCGAAGTAGAAGAGGGATTGTGGGATTGAAATGGCGGCCTCCATAGCGGCTGTAAACATTAGCGTTGTTCTTACGAAATTATTTTCTGGTTGTTTCTAACTTACCATTTCTGCTAATCGCTGTTGTTTTCAGTTATATCATCATGTGTTGAGTAAAAAGTGGACTCATGTGAAGAGCTGCTCTTTGAACAAAACGTGACACGCGGGAGGCATTCTTCTGTTTGATTCACAGTCCTCGGTACGTGTTATATAAAACAAACTTTATGTGTCTTACTTACTACATGTAGTTTTGTATCTTTTTGTGAGTACAACATTACTAAAATGTCTTATTTTGTTGCTAACACGTCTGCCTGTTCTGGATTTATAGCTACAGGAAATATTCAAGATTAGCTTTAAAAATAGAAAAAGAACAGAGTTAATGTTCTTAATTTGATTCAACTTTTTGTCAAAAAATGTAACTCTTATCACTTCTAAATAAATGATTTTTGTCAGATGAATAAATATACATGTTTCCCACTAAAAAAATATGTATAAATACTGTCTATCTCGAAGCCTTCAATGAATCTACCTCGTATTTCACTGTTTTAATTAATAATGTTTGTGATTGTTCATCCACAGACCATGGATGAGGACGTGTCCATGCACAGACTTGCTGGGGCAGACCCTTCCTCTCAGGTTGGGGGATTGATTGTAAAGAAGAAGAGTGCTGCAGCAGAGTCTCATGTTTTCCGGGCGCCTACACCACGGTCTTCTCTGCTGGGCTTGGACCTGTTGGCAGCTCAGAAAAGGAAAGAGCGAGATCTAAAGGAAAAGACTGATGGGGATGAGGAGCGTAACTTAAAAAAATCCAAAGTTTCATCCTACAAAGACTGGGATGAGGGGAAAAGTGATTCTGGCTCTGACGAGGAAGAAGATGACAAAAGTAAAGACAGCAGAAAAGAAAGGTACATACACATAAACTAACTAGTTCACAGAAAAAACAAAATAGTGTTTGTTTGGAGTGATAGTCTCTGGAAAGTTACAGAAAGTAGAGGTATAAAGGTATACCTCTGTCTGTGTTATTACCAGCTCGGGATAGAGCTTAAAACACATCTGTTGCCACGTCCGCTGTTTCAGTTGCATTAGCCAAAGTAATCCATTTAAGTAAACAAAAAGCGCTGAGACAATGTCCACACATTGTTTAAACAATCATGTATGTTATCCGGTAACAAGACCTATTTGTATTGTAAATTATATGGATTTAGTTTTGAAAATGGCTGCAAAGTTAACAATTATTATGTTTTCTGTCCTGTTCAACCAGGAAGTAAAATCATAAAAGTCAACAAATTTGTCAAAGTAAAGACAAATAGGCAAAACTTATCAAAATCTAAAATGCAATCATACTCCCTACATTTTTGTGGCATTTGTAATCTATGCTCTTTATTATAGTGATTGTGACATTACTCATCAGTAGAATTTTCAGCTGGCCAGATACTGAATGGCCAAATACCTAAAATAAGCATTAAAGCATATTCTAACATTACAGAGTAATACATGAATTTACCGGTATTAATTCAGCAGTTTCTCAACTTGTTTTATGACTCCTTTATGTTTATTTATTTTTTACCTCATTTTGGCTACTGAATTTCTACAGAAGTTCAGCAAACCTGCCAACAAACATAGCAGATTTGCCTTTAGTTGTTTTTTTAACATCACATCCTGAGCTCTATTGATATTCAAAAGCATCCCACCCAAAGACGTATAAACTATTAAATATGTTTTTGCTAATGTGTCTCTTTGAGCCTTTGGTAAATCTTTTGACTGTCTTAATGTTTGATAGTTTTTACTATTAGTTCATTCATACAGGTTTTTTAATAAAAATATTTGTGTTAATGAATCTGTTTTGATTGTGCTTGATTTATTTTATAGCAGGAAGTATCGCATTACTGGCTCTGAAACACCATCTAACCCTGGAGGAGTGAGTGAGGAGTTTCGTCGCAGACACGAGCAGCGAGAGAAAGATCGCCGTGAACATGGAGTTTATGCCTCATCAAAAGATGACAGGAAACAGGAGAAAGACAGAGAACGAAGTCGAGACAAGTATAGGGAGCGACGTAGTGAACGAGGTGTGTGAGTATAAACATGTTAAAAGTGTGCCATGTAGTTGATTTTAAATAGTTTGGATATACCATGTATGCTAAGATTTTTATTAATTTATATTGGTTTGTTCTTTTTAGATGACAGAGAAAGCAGTCGTGGGCGGTCAGAGCGTGGAGACCGCAGTGACCGAAGTGAACGCTCACAAAGAGATGGCTGGTCAGAGCGAATCAGCCGTGGCAGCAGGAGAGACGAGCCAATGACTCCACAGTCTCACTCTCGAGGTAGGCTGAATTGTTTGCTTTAAGTTTTCAATTTCCTCATGCAGAAGTACTTATAAAATATCAATCTTTGACAGACACCCCTTCCCGATCCAATTGGGAGGAAGATGACAGTGGTTATGCCAGCAGTCGACATTCCCAGTGGGAGTCTCCCTCTCCTGCACCTTCACACCGAGAATCAGACCGTTCTGAAAGAAGCCACAGATCTGAGCGAGAGAGTGAGAGGAGAGACAGGTAAACAGTCTGTGATAAAAGTTGCTTAGACATGGAGAACTGTTTTTATGTTCTTGTTTAATCTGTGCCTTTTAATAGCTAGCGAAAAATAAAATAAACTAGATGGTCACTTCTGAGAACAATAATTACCTAGAAACTTTGTTCAATACCCCCTGAAAACATATTTGCTCTGTATAAAGGTCAGGCAAAGGGCGTTACTCTGATGACACACCTCTCCCAACCCCTTCATACAAGTACAATGAGTGGGCTAATGACAGAAAACATTTTGGATCCACTCCCCGTTTATCACAAGGAAAAGGTATATTGTGATTATTCATTTTTGTTTTATTTATATTTAATACCACATTGTATCAATGTTTGCAGGTAAAAAAGGTGATGGTGAAAGTGGAATTTCATTTGATAATGAAGATGAACAAGATCAGTGGGAGGAAGATCAGAAGGTAACCACGCTTTAGTTATTATCATGTTGACCATAGCTTCACATCTTGTTTGATATTTTTGCAGCAAGCAGATAGAGACTGGTACATGATGGATGAAGGATATGATGAGTTCCACAATCCTTTCACTTCGACATCAGATGAATATGTAAAGAAAAGAGAACAAATTCTCCAGAAACAGACTCAGAAAAGGATATCTGCCCAAAAAAGACAGATCAATGAGGTAATCCAAATATTGTTTCATTAAGTAATGTTTCAAATATCATTTGTGGCATCCAATATCCATTTTTTACATTTCATTTTAGGACAATGAACGATGGGAGACCAACAGAATGCTTACCAGTGGCGTTGTTCAAAGACTGGAGGTGGATGAAGATTTTGAGGAAGATAATGCTGCGAAGGTTCATTTACAAGTGCACAACTTGGTCCCTCCCTTCTTAGATGGAAGAATAGTGTTTACCAAACAGGTAAGTAAGAGTACCGTTATCATGAACACATTTTTTGTTTGATACACTGTTTTTAGAAATCTGAATAACATTTTCTTTTGTAGCCAGAGCCTGTTATCCCAGTTAGAGATCCCACTTCAGACATGGCCATCATCTCTCGCAAAGGCAGCCAACTTGTCCGCAAACACAGGGAGCAAAAAGAGCGCAAAAAGGTAGGTTAAAATTTGTTTAAAATAGATTAATATAATGAGCAATACAAATGTCAAAATGATAGCTTTTATGACTGACAAAATTGATGGAAATGAATGGATTTTGTTGGTTCACACCTGTCAGAATGATAATGCCAACTTTGGCACTTTTATGAATAATTCATTCCAGATTACATTAACTAGTCAGTCAATGACATTTAAACCACAGATAGACCAACATGTCAAACTGAATATTGTGCTGCTAGATTCTTTGATCTCAAAAGCCAAAGCAAAACCATGCTTCACAACTACTACTATTGTTTTTAGGCACAACATAAACACTGGGAATTAGCTGGAACAAAGCTGGGAGATATTATGGGGATTAAGAAGACAGAGGAAGAGGACGAGTCAGGTGCCAGGATCATAGGTGAAGATGGGAAAGTAGATTACAGGTAAGTAACTCAGTCAACAAAGAACATACACTATTGTATTTTATAAATATATTGACATGTGTTCCTTTGTTAGAGCTGAGCAGAAATTTGCTGAACATATGAAGGAAAAGAGTGAGGCTACCAGTGAATTTGCTAAGAAGAAGAGTATCACAGAGCAGAGGCAATACCTTCCAATTTTTGCTGTGAGACAACAACTTCTTAACATCATCCGGTATGAACGGAACAGAAAAGTTCAAATGAAATGCTTAATGTTCCAGTGCATTAATATAATTATACTGGTTACCTTGCAGGGATAATAGCATAGTCATTGTTGTTGGAGAAACAGGAAGTGGCAAAACCACTCAGTTAACTCAATACTTACATGAAGATGGTTACACCAGTTACGGCATGGTAGGATGCACTCAGCCCAGAAGAGTGGCAGCCATGAGTGTTGCTAAACGAGTGAGTGAAGAAATTGGCAGCAACCTGGGAGAAGAGGTGAGGAAAAATATTAAAAAGAAAGCTTTATTTTATCTGTTATTTCTAATAACTAAAAGTACCTGCTACATGTTGATGCAACAATAAAAATAAAGTGCAACACTGCCATCTAGTGACTAAAATATGAAAACATTTATGAGCCTTGTTTTCCTCCTCAGGTTGGCTATGCTATTCGCTTTGAGGACTGCACATCTGAGAAGACTGTGATAAAGTACATGACTGATGGTATTCTGCTGCGAGAGTCACTGCGAGAGTCTGACTTGGACCACTACAGTGCAGTTATCATGGACGAGGCTCATGAGCGCTCCCTGAACACAGATGTCCTCTTTGGACTACTCAGAGAGGTCAGTGCTCTTACACACAATGGACAAAACATATTGTAGTTATTTTTCATGTTCCTCTAAACTCTGGATATTTGAAATGCAGGTTGTGTCACGACGCACGGACTTGAAACTAATTGTTACTTCTGCTACTATGGACTCAGACAAATTTGCTGCATTTTTTGGCAATGTCCCAATATATCACATTCCAGGGAGAACGTTTCCAGTAGACATCTTGTTCAGCAAGGTTGGATAATTAGTCAAAATGTATATATTTGTTTGAAATACAGTATTGTATATTTCCATTGGTTTCATGTTGTTTTGGGTTTGCAGACTCCTCAAGAGGACTATGTGGAGGCTGCAGTGAAACAAGCGCTACAGATCCACTTGAGTGGCTTGATAGGAGACATTCTTATTTTATGCCTGGACAAGAGGATATTGAGGTTTTGTGATAATATATTTTACAGTATATACATGTTTGTTAGTCTTAGCTGCACAAATGCATTTGGTCATATTTATTTCAACGCCTTTCATTTAATGTGCAGGTTACATCAGATCAGATTGTAGAGCGGTTAGGGGACTTGGACAATGCTCCTCCTCTGGCTGTACTACCCATTTATTCACAGTTACCCTCCGACCTTCAGGCCAAAATCTTTCAAAAGGTTTGTGTTGTTTGCTTTAATAATCCTGGAAAATTCATATTCACTATTAACTTGACGCTTTTTATTTTAGGCTCCAGATGGTGTGAGAAAATGCATAGTGGCCACAAACATTGCAGAGACCTCTCTCACTGTGGATGGTATTATGTTTGTGGTTGATTCGGGCTACTGCAAATTAAAGGTAAGTGGTGCAACACAAAGCGCACAAGACTGTACTAACATCAATATGAGGCCTAAATATGTCTGTATACAGGTTTTTAATCCTCGCATTGGTATGGACGCTCTTCAAGTGTATCCCATCAGCCAGGCTAATGCTAACCAGCGCGCTGGTAGAGCAGGTCGCACAGGTCCAGGACAGTGTTACAGGTGAGCTACAGATGAGCAAATATATCACAACTTGAAATGAAAACAACGCTGAAATTCTTTTATGAATAGGCTCTACACTCAGAGTGCTTACAAGAATGAAATGCTGACCACCACCATCCCGGAAATTCAAAGAACAAATCTTGCCAATGTCGTTCTCCTGCTCAAGTCTCTTGGAGTGCAGGATCTGCTTCTCTTTCACTTCATGGACCCACCGCCTGAGGACAACATGCTCAACTCTATGTATCAGCTCTGGATCCTTGGAGCTCTTGATAACACTGGTGAGAACCAAACAGATTAACAGATATTTCACGTTAAACCTTATATGTACACCTGAAAAACTTGTTTAATAAAAAGAAAGGTAAGAACTAAGATGCTGAAAAGTGGCCCTGTGCAGAAAGAGGTGAACTTCAGCTTGAAGAGTAATTGCCTTGTAACTGATCCTGTGTTTGATTTGACTGGATGGGTCTCTATTCTGTCTCATCCTCCTCCTAGATTTCTTGGGATTTAGGGATTTGGGATAAGGAGAGACTTTTAGGAATCCCCGTATGCTGTGTTAACAGCAGATTATCTCTGATTAAGCTCTACCTGCCCTAAACTAACTCTGATGTCTTTGCCTTTCCTTCTTGTAAGCTTCTTAGATGGTGTCGTCTAATCATTTAAATCTGAGCGAAATGTTTTTTATCTTGGGTGTTTTTTTCTCAAGTATTTAAAGTGTCAGCAATGCTCTTTGTGACAAATATCTGAACTTTCTTATCTTTCACATGCTAACACTTTATAAACTGTACAATCAAAGCCTTCTCTTTCCTTTTCAGGGGCATTGACACCCACTGGGCGACTGATGGTGGAGTTCCCTCTGGACCCAGCTCTGTCCAAAATGCTCATTGTGTCATGTGATATGGGCTGCAGCGCGGACATCCTCATCATTGTGTCTATGCTTTCGGTGCCTGCTATATTTTACAGACCAAAAGTATGATCCTTTTAACTTTACAGTGGTGTTTTTAAAATGTGTAAAAGAACTTACTACTAGGAATTAATTTTTGCTTTACCAATATAGTACACATTTTAATCTAATATCATAAATGAATTAGTGATTTGTGATACTATTAAACTATTACAATATTTGTCTTTTGTAAATGTTTTTTTGTTTTTAATTATTATTTTGTTTTTTGCAGGGTCGTGAGGAGGAAAGTGATCAAGTGAGGGAAAAGTTTGCTGTCCCGGAGAGTGACCATCTGACTTACCTCAACGTGTACTTGCAGTGGAAGAACAACAATTACTCGGGCATCTGGTGCAATGAGCACTTTATCCACACCAAGGCTATGCGCAAGGTCATAAATCATACTGCTTAATTTCAGTTGTTTGCTTTAAACAGTTACTACATTCTAAATTGTGTTTTCCACATTGTTTGTTTTTAGGTGCGTGAAGTGCGCTCACAGTTAAAGGACATCATGGTGCAACAGAGAATGAATTTAGCTTCTTCTGGCTCCGACTGGGACGTAATCAGGAAATGTATTTGTGCTGCTTACTTCCACCAGGCTGCTAAGCTCAAGGTACAAGCTAAAAGTTCATGGTGTTTAAGCAAGTTTATAGATTTGGAATTACAGTAACTTAAAATGTCAAACTACGTATAATACTATTCACAATGACACATTATTTATAATTCTCTTTCTAGGGCATTGGTGAATATGTCAATGTGAGAACAGGTATGCCATGTCACCTTCATCCCACCAGCTCTCTGTTTGGAATGGGATACACCCCTGACTACATCATTTACCACGAGCTTGTCATGACAACAAAGGTAAGAACTTATTCAGCATAGTGCATTTATGAACATGTCATTTTGAGCTTGTATCAAGTGCAACTGGTGTGTGGTTCCTTTATTGCAGGAGTACATGCAGTGTGTGACAGCGGTGGATGGAGAGTGGCTTGCAGAACTTGGACCAATGTTTTACAGCATCAAACATGCAGGCAAAAGTAGACAAGTAAGAAAGTTGGAATCATCATTTGATAATGTATTAAGGACCTCTACAGTATATTTAAATTGTTTCGATAGTAGTGCTTTTGAAAGGGCATATGTGTCAATACCTTTTTTACAAGTCCATTTAAAAATCAACTCCAAAAGAGTTAGAATAGTATTGTATTTATTTATTATTTTTACATTTATTGCTATTTTTAGATGAAATGCTAAACATGATGCTAATTTAAAAAAGCAAAATACTATATGATCTCTCAGAAGGTCTCATGTCTCCAGCCAAACCTTCAAGACCAAAGTTACATTTCTATGAGACATCTACAATTGAGCCTTTGAAGTAGTGTAATACACATATTTTTCAATGATTTGCTTTTATCTCTAAGGAAAATCGTCGCAGAGCCAAAGAAGAGATCACTAACATGGAGGAGGAAATGGCAATGGCACAAGAGCAGATGCGAGCTCGTCGAGAGGAGCAGGAGAGGAAGAACAACCCAGGCAGTGTCAGGCAAGTCTGGTCTGCACCCTACAACAGCAACCACGAAGACATGTTCAACCACACCTTCCCTATAGCCTTCACCTTCTACAATCCAGATAGAAATGTTTAATTTACCTACTCACCGCCAATCCATATCATCAGCCCTCCCTCTGCACTTGCTCCTCCACACCTCTCTCACTCTTCATGATGAGCTTTTCTCACCTTTGGTCCCTGCAGACGTGACAAAAGAAATAATATTGACTCTTGGCTGACCCCTATTACTGCAGCAATTTAAATTGTGCCATAGCAGAGCTGTGAAAGGCAGGGAACCTTCATTTTCAAATTAGACCAAAAAATTAATTTCACACCCATCTGAAGGCTTTACAGGCAGAAGTATGGTTATGAAGATTTATTTTCGAAAAAAGGACAACTATAAGTGTTAATTAACCAGCGGATTTATCTGGCTGAATTGATGTAATGGTAATAGTGACAAATCGACTGAAAGTTGCTACACACCAAGAAAAAAAAGGGATACATTTAAAATGGGATTTTCTCTGGCTTTTCAGAATTTCAACGTGCCTTTTATCAATGTTTCCTTCAAGATTATTGTGAGGGTTGGGCAATTGAATTTGAATTGAGATTGAGTTTTGAGAGTTTAAACTACAGAGAAAAAAATGATTCATTATGCCTGTATTATTCTGTACAGAACAAATTTTTTAATAAGCAAAACTATTACTCAACATTAGCAACCACTGCACTTCATTTAACCAGCTATAAGATTTATAACTTATAACTGGATGTGCTTATGCTTATAGCTTACTATTTTCAATATTAAAATTGTATTCAATCAGGGGTAAATTATCTGATTAAAATTGAAGAATGCAGCATAACTTGAAAAAACTGTCGTCAAATGTCTCCTTTCTCAAATTTTTCCTGTAAAAATAATTAGATTTGAACTGTCAATACTCATCAAAATATTGTTTCATTTAAGCCCTGCTGGACTGCTATAATTTCACCTGCACAGAGCGTGGTGGACAGGGACAGTGACAGAAGGAGGTTATGGCCTGATGGTTGTAATTGCTGCTGTGGTGCATGTGTGACAGAGAAATAAGAAGTGTGGCCAGTGTCAGTGTGTCACAAAGTTGTAATTAAAGATGATAGATTGTGCTGTCAGAGAAGTCAAGCTCCCCGTCACAATACTCTCTGAAGACACTAGTCTGGGAAAGCTCAGTGCTTTGAGTCAAGTTACATGAAACGGGAGAAAAACATAATTTGAGAAGTACTTTATTAACCTTTTTCTTTCTATTTTAGGGGAGTCAAGATTTGCACACCTGGAAGAAAAGATGAAGCTCCCATGACACCAAGAAGAACGCCAGCCCGTTTTGGTCTATAGACTGTTTTCAAATTGAAGTATAAAAAAAATCATTGTAATAAAAATAAGGGAGAACACAAACAAACGTCTGCTTGTTACCATGTTGTTGTAGTTAGATGAATCTGTTGCAGTTTTATTTGCAGCCACTAGAGTGTGAACTTGTATAAGCCACAATATGAAAACGCTAGGACCAATTCAGTCTTGTAAAAAAAAAATGTCTCTGTGATTTTTATTCACAAAATGCACAGGATACAGTAAAATAGGGTTACTTTCTCTATTAATTTGGTAGTATTTAGTTATCGTTTTGAAAATAAAAACAAAACGAAAAACATCTATGTTGTTTTGCTTTTTTTTTGCTGCTTCAAGTTCTGTATCAGTGATCTTTAGATGATGACAATATTTTTGAATTGTGGATTATGGTTTTTATTATGTTGTTTTTTGTAAATTTGGTCTTCATGAACACATGTATGTCTGTTACACAAAACACAAATGATTAAAAATACAATATATTTACCGTATAATCAAACAACACAGGTTTTACCTTGTTTTACATACTAAATAAAAAAGCGTACTACATACTGATTCTTCTCATTTATAACATGCATTTGCATGTTGTTACACTAATGTTGGGGCAAGTTGAAATTAAAATAAAAGAAATAATGGGTACTTCAATTTGAGTCGTTGCCTCCTTCACTCAGACATGGCAGTCACAGATGTCACACATCTACATGAGCAATCCCAGGGATTTGAAAGCCTTCAGCTGTAAAGACACTGAGACGCTTTAGATGAGGAGCCAAGCAATATGTGGGTGGATCCTGTTTCTGGCTTTTTTGAAGCTGTATGTAAATCCTCAGGTCACAAGACTGTTGAACAAAAGCCTGGATGGTCTTCCCCTGGCTCCATCATGGTTACGCTGACATTTCTTGAAGTCTCTGCACAAGCCTCTCTGAGTAGCTGGTATCAATTTGGAGGAAGAGGAGCTGTCCTGGACGTGATTTAGTTCAAAAGTACTGAAGCAATGTTTTTGTCTTTGGTCCTCTACTTTTCTTGTTGGTCAGACACAGGCCGCTCCACTGTAAAAGCTTATGCAAATAGAAATGATTCTGAACGTTCCCTTGACACCCTCATTCTCCCAGTTGCCTTGATTGAGTATGGCAGGCAGAGGAGGGACGCATATAATGGACTCCGCCAATTTTAATGAGACAAATCTCGGCTATGTGCTGACATTTTGAAATAGTCCTTGTGAATGACAGTGTCAGCAGTCACCTTTACCAAAGCTTTCGATGGAAGGTCCCTTAATGACGGAGGGAATTAAAATGGCCTCCGAAGGTGCTCGGATAGGAGCAAGGGATTAAGATACAAAGCCACGCCTTTAAATGAGCCTCTGGACCACACCCCAAATAAAGACGCTTCAGCTCCCCTCAAGTGACTGCATGTTATAGCCAGCAAGGGATTTCATATAGGGTTTCTGTTGAATGTTATTCGTTGACCATTACAAGTATTGTGGAAATTAGCTGTCCCTCACAGTAAGTGCCCCCACACTGCTCTCATTCTTGCCCTTTTGTTGAGCGTCTGGTGGCAGGAGGGGGACAAGCTTGGCTGTCATTACAAACTTAATAAGAGCACAAGTGAGATTGATGAGAAAAACAGAGGCATCAACTGCTCTTTTAATTAACTCCTGTCCCATAATGGTGCCGGGACAGAGGCAAAGAAAGACATTTACTTTCTCTTTCCACCCCTCTATGTTTTGTTGCCTCTCTCACCCCTGATAATGAACAGCCTTCTGGGACCCAATTACATCCAAGGCTGCATTAGGAGCGCAGCAGGCCCAATGGAAACTTCAGCTGACCCCCCTCCCTCTTCTGTCTCTCTCTCCCTCTATTCCCTGTTACACTGCTGGAGACGGCCTTCACTTGATTGAATTTTGAATGTTGCGGCCCCACCAGGCCCCCCCAACCTCCTCTTGTGCAGTCCCTTACCTTCACCAGCTCTGAACCCACATGTGGTTTATGATGGAAACCGAAGACAATGTATTTATGCTTGTTGTTGGTTGTCCTTCACTTGATAACTACTTGCACTGATGGAGTGGCTCAGGAACTTGCTCTACTCCACTTCACATTGGCTGGGCAGAGGACACACAATCTTGCGAAACCTGGTGAAGGACAACCACAGGGAGTCTGATTGTTATTTTCGATTGAGAACACTGATGAAAGTTGTACATCAATTATTAGTTGTTCTGATAGTAAAGTGACAGTTACTTTGAGTGACTATTACCTAAACATTCCTGGCAAATCAATCTCTTTTGAAGGTCTGATCTAACTTTATGGTGGGCATGCTGTTAAACATGCTGTTACACCAGATGTGTATCACTCTAAATTAACTTTTATGAAGTCACAAATATTGTGTGAACTGAACTTCCTGTATTAGATCAAAGCATGTTAGTATTTTCTTCACCCAAATGTCAAAATACTGAATGATCTTAACCTTGTTTTGATAAAACAAAACACTTCTTTGAGTAGCTGACCAGAAATGCTGATCACATTTAAATTGCAAATAATGTAAAATCTCAATAAACTAAGAATAAAAACACCAAGAGATTTAGTCTAAGCTTACTCTGTTAATAGTCTTAGTGATATTTATACACATAATATTTATTGTGAGTGAAATAGAAAAGTAATTCTTTCTTGCTGTCTTCATAACTCTTCTTGTACCACATAGATGTCTAATTAACAAGGGATATGCAAAATATGTTTCAGTTTAAACTTTTAAACTATCATTAACCAGATATCAACTCAAAACTTCATATTTTTTTTACATCTTAGAAAACAGGCAACTGCCGCATCCACTGTTTTTTTTTTTTTTCTCCAGTCTCCATTGTCTCATTCCTAACTAACATTGTATATATACTGTAATAGCATTCTTGGTCTACCTCCCTGTGGACTGCACGGTTACTAAGAGCTCATCCACTATTGCTTAGGGGTCTTATTTTGTTGTAGAAGAAAGACTTTATACTGTCAAACTCAGACATCCCATGTGATTGAAGGCCGATGGGCATGGAACTCTCAGAGCTGCCCTCAAAGCTGCAACAATGCCTGCTTTCACGCGGCCAACTTCTGGTGGGTGGAGTGAAAGAACAAAGGCATACTTGTTAGGGTTCACATGCCTTTATTATTCTTTTATTTGGCTGCAATTTCTTGTCTATCTGCCCATATTCATTAAGATTTTGGCCTCACTTGGCTGTGCGGGGTTTTAAAAAGAAACTCCACAGTATTTTTCTAATTTCTGAAATAAAGTATGCAGCAACTGCCAAAGATCAGAGCTCATTTTGGTTCATTATACACTTGATTTACATGGAATTGAAACAGAACATGACCTGACCTACACACAGAAACGATATAAATATGCAACTATAAAATGCAAGATACAGCACTGTGTTCAATCACTATAGTTTGCTAATCATTAACTAATGCTACTTCGAACTTTGGAAACTTAACATTCAACTTTTGCAACATTTGCTTTGATACTTGCTTGCATTGTTGATACAGAGATTATGCGAATGATTTAGAAAAAGCAATCTTCTATTCTCAATGGTTTTGCATAGTTTTCTCGGAAAAAAATGCTTCTTTCTAAGACTTTCTCTTAACTCATCTGTCAGCTCACATTTAAAGCAGAAAAAGATGGTGTTAAAAGAACACATTCAATCAAACAGATCAAAGAGCAGAGAGATTACTAAAAAAACAATGCATCAATGCACCTAAATGTTTTTTTCTCTTCAACAAGCTGCTGCGAGGCCGTTAGTAATGTGTAGGGCTTTACTTTTGGGAGACCAACATATATTAAAACTATATAGTTACAAACTAAACCAATCAAATAAAATAACATTGAGAAACTTACAAGCAGATATTACATTGACAGAAAAAACATCTAGAGAAAGCAAGGATCACTAAAATAATGTTTACCTCAATGTTTACTTTTGCACATGCATCTCTGTGGCCAGAACTGTACAATATAATGTTGTAATATTTAAGTTGTTGTATCAATACCAGGTTTGTGGTTCTATATATGAACTTACATGTTGACATACTGCAGCATACCTGTGTCTTTTAGAGAGCAAAGGATGAACACTGGCCAATGGGAGAAGAGATCGACTTCAGCTTCTGCAAAATCACAAGAACAAACATAATGCTGTAACAATGCTGCTTAAATCCCCAATCAGCTGCCACTTGTTAAGCCCCATTCGATGTCAAAACACTCCCTCATTACATGAATGGACCAAGAGGTTTATGGGGTTTTCATTAGAAAAACAAGTCTCAAACCAGATGTAAATTGTGCCCAAATGCAAATTGGTGGTGCTTATTCTGGCTGTGCTCCCACAATGTCCCAATCCCTCTTAAGCTTCTTGTTGACCGCGTCTGCCAGCTTTGTGTACACAATTGGCTCCTCAGCTATTCCGCTACATCATTAATGCTCAGCCTTTTGTGCTGCTCAAGTCCAGCAGAAAGAACGCAATCACACATGCAACATTATTTTATAACACATAATTAGCCCAAGAAACTATTGCTCATCCGGATAAAATTCTGCCAAGGTAACATTAGAAGTTAAAGCATGAGAGTAGAGACAAGGGAGATGTGCTTATCAAATAAAGCCTGAAAATGTGCAATGAATGAAATGAGTCAATCATTTTAATGTGGGATGGGAGCCCTGAGGAGAATAAATAAGCAATCGTCACATCATGCAGTGAGAACAAATGAGCATGCTACACAATTAGGCAGGGTCACATTGTGCCAGAGCAGTGAGCAAGGGACGCACTAATGAGCTGTGTGTTTGTGTGACTCTGTACATAGGAAGAGGAGGATGAAACACTGGTTCTGAGCCCTCAAATTCTGATGTATGGACTGAGACAGGCCGAGAGTAAGACATACAAAGAGCGAGAGATGCACAAGACAAAGATAAAAGTCAGAGGGGGCTGGAAAAGAGGTGAGCTATCAGTTGACTTTGTGTCTGGGCAAGTAGACACAAAACTGTGCAGGTACAACAGCCCCACAGACAAAAAGAACAGAAGTGTTCAGAACAACCCACAAAAAGAGCTTTGGAAGGCGACTCATAGTTATTAAGTATTCAATCACATAAAGGAGAGCTGAAGGCGTGAAAGGTTGCGGACTGAGGCACTTTTGCTTCAGTGCATTAAGAGCCTGGTCCAGCACTCTGCTGCATGAAAAAAGAAATAGATTGCCTCCCAGGAAGATGATTGCTCAAAGGAGTTGGCTTTTCCCCTTAATAACAGCAATCTGTTGTGAAAATCTAATACTGAGTACCGTTTACACAAAATCTAGATAACTTCTGCTTGGAAAAGCGTACAATATGAATATTTCATTCATGGATATACAAATAAACACAACAAGCATCATATCTATCTGCAGAAGTAAGTGAACTGGAACAGCAAATTTCTAACACATACCACAACAAATGCACTGTTGCTGGAACTGAAAAAAGTTTTGTCACAAGATCATAAAAAGTCTCTATCCAAAGAAAACCTGCCCTGTTTTGCATCAAAAAGGACGAGTTAGATGCAAACACAATTTGATACCCCATACAAGATGCAACAAACCAGGCATAAAGCCTCTTTCCCTCTGTTGAAGTAATGGCCCCATCTTTGCCATTAGGGCCAGATATGGATGCACCCTTTAAGCTCAGTGCTCTCCTTCTCGCTGGCCTAATTCCCACTCCTCAGTGCTGGATAAGAGGGATCAGAAATCCATCCATATGCATGGCCCAATATCTGTGAAGGGATGTTGGGTCTCAGCCTGACCAGAGCTCTCAAAGTACTGGTAATGACACTTAATGAAAGCTGGGGAGTTGGGGAAAGCCTGTGTGCGAGCTCCCTCAGCTCCAGCCCCTAGCCTGGCCTTCAAATGTTATAAATAAACAAACACTTTATGCCATTGCTGTTTTCATTCCACTTTCTCCATTTTATTTTGAACTGCACTTACGCCTGTGAAACGTCTAAAACTGTAAGTCATGCTTGTACAGTTGGCTTATCTGTTAAATCATTAATTATGTATTTTCATAACAAGATGCTCACGAACAAGTATCATGCCGGAAGCATTTTATAAATATGCATACATTTCAACAGACTGGACCAATTAGTTATTTAAGTCTGTTGTTGGTAATTAAAAGCCAAGCATACTATTGATTTTTATTTGACCTGAACAACTCTGTCTGTGAGATAAATGTGGTATTATAAAGTTGGAAATGTGAAAACTAGGGAAAATGGCATGTGGTCTGGCACTGCTGCTGCTATGTAAGGTGCTGAGCCTCAAGGTAAACACAGCAAATGAGGGGATCGAGAGGCTCTTCTTAGCACAAGCCCCTAATCAGTACAGTCAACACATGGCAGATTGGCTTCAGATCTTTTTCAAATGCTTCCATCAGCCTCTGTTCTGGCACCATCAACTATCATATCCCTTCGAACAGCCCCAATTTTCCCTGTTTTCACATTTGAGAGGGATAGCAGATTAGAATGCGTTGAAGGTAAATTCAAGCAAACTCAACTGGACTCATAGTCTAAGAACAGATCTACCATTTTAATAGTCTATTTTGTGTAATGCAGTGTAATTCGATTAGGCCCAGACAACATAATGTCAACATTGAACATGTCATATTTTGTGATTAACCTGTGGATGAGGGGAAATCTGGATAATGGTGATACAACTGCCTGTGCACACAGACTTTAGAGCAGTGATTCCCAAAGTGGGGTCCCGGACCCTATAGGGACCTCAGGGACTCTGCAAGGGGACTTCCAAAGGTTGTCCATACAACAAACATGGCGAAAATTTGAATTTGAGTGTAATAAAGCCATATGACAGTCATGCGTTTCCCACATTAGAAAAAGATCTAGAGGTGAGACCACTTCGAAATAATCAAAGTGATCTTGTCTGATATGCTTGATACTGTATTTATGGACTTAAAACAGAATATGCTGAATATCTCAAAGACAAACCTATAGAGGGGTTATCAGTCAATATCCCTTTCTGCCTTATTGGGCATGTCACTTACAGAAAGATACGCTATACGTTATATTTTTTCAATCACCTGAATGTAAAGTGTATAAGTCAAATTGAATTTCACTCACAATTGCTGAATTAATATCATAACTTAATTTCTGCAAGGTGATAAAGTCTTGTAGTTAGCTGGCAACGGCACTGGTTAGTGTTGCTGCTACAGCTTGACAGGCAGCTGCGGCTCTTTCTGCATGCAGTTTGCCTGTAACCTGGCTCACGCCAGATGGATATGTGTTGAACTCCTGAGTTCTCACTATATCCATCTGGGACTTGACTCGCTGAAAGCGTTCGGGAAAAGGCGGGGCGTTTAGTGAAATATTTCTAGCTGATTGGATGTGGGGCCTACCTTATTTGAGCTAGCCAATCACAGCAACAACTTGTAATGGTGTATCCAATGTCCGCTTGGGATAGAACAGTACTGTCACACATACCGCTCTTCTTTCAAAAAGAAATTACTCTGTATTTCTGCTGAAACCGCATCAAAAGCAGCAGACAACACATACATCCACGGAAGCCGCCGTCTTTGTTTAGCTTGAATCAGACTCGGCTGCGGCACCGGGGAGCTAACGGCTCGTGTTAGCCCGCCCTGCTACAATGTGATTGGGCCTCAAAACCACGCTGCTGTGATGTGAGTGGGCCGAACCACGGCCATTTCGGACTCTCAAACCAATCGAGATGACGAAGGCCAGATGGTTTCTCTCGTGTTTGTGAATTCACAAATACCGCGAGATAAACCATCTGGCTGGCCAGGTTAGTTCGCCTGTGCATCTCCCGTAATGATAAACAAATAATCTCTCTACGTAAACATAGATTTGGAACAATCAGAACTGTTTTTGTCTTTTTCAGAGGGGAACGGAAAATATCTGAAAGACAAAATATTGTATGTGTCCTTTATTATTACAGTTAACAAAGCATCTAATACAGTATATGAAATTCTTTGGTAATTTCACTTATATGTTGGAACTTAGGTAATGACCATAAACACAACATAAGTTATCAACTGGTCAGATAACTTATATTGGCCTGGTATTGTCCTAGAAAACTGTGAGAGTTAACCTCTAGAGAGGCTGATCCAAGGACCATTCCCTCTCTTGTACCTGGAATGTCCTTTGGTTACCATTCCCAGTGCCAATCTGCCCATTTCAGCCAGCTGCAGCTGCACTAATGTGTCTTTAGTGTTAACAAGCTTTACCCATCAGCTAAAGGTGGCCTATAAAGGAAAGCAAGGACACAAGACCTTAGCAGATTTCTCTTGGCGGTCATTGACGGAGTGCTGAACATGGTTGTATGTAAAAGAGAGTTTCTGCTCTATTGCATTAGCAACCCAGAGGTAGGACCCTAGAGAGTAGAAGTGGACTTCAAATACTGATGTACAGGCTGTTTGGAGGCTCTTAGGGCTGCAGAAAAGCACAGGCCATTAGTCACACAAACACATGACGACCTATGCTAATCCCACAACAAGACACATCAACATGACAGCCAATAAAATCCTGCAAGTTCAGCTTTGCTTTGCTTTGTCTGATACTGCCTGTGATGTACCGGTGAGTGTTGTATTGACCGGTCTATCAAATGTGCCACTCCAACAGGCACACACTTTGAGCTCACAACTTTGTCACTGACACCGTTTCTTGAGTTGTCTAGAGGAAAAGCAAAGTGTATACCGTATAGATTTTTAAGGTTTGAATCTTTGCCAAAGCAGCGTTTAACACAGAAACACGATCAAAACCAGATAAGTCACCCAAACTGCACACAACAAGCAAGAGTCTGCAACATTTTCACTTGTAAACTTAAGAGAATGCATAGAGAAGTACTCCTAATAAGGATAGTTTGACTGTGTCAGAAGGACGTGGGTGGAAAGATACTCTAACAAGAAGGATAGATTGGACTTTTCAAACACAATGTTAAAACTGAACAAAGAACTTCAATGACCGTTTGAAAACAAAGTACACAACTTTTTGTTTAGAAGAAGTTTTGTCATGCACAGCTACTGCTACTCACTAATATCACACTATACAGCACAGCATCATCATATATCGTTATAAAACAACCTTTAGGTAGACCTCCAATTGCAGCCAAACTGAATGCTTATTTTGAATTGAACTCAGTGTAAATATTATGATGTGTATGTATACACTATTTTGAATTATATTCATAAACCTTATGAGATAACAAGATATTTTTACACAAATTTACTAAACATAATAGATATACACAAAATGAAATGATCAACCTGATTTGTTTTAAAATAAAATACATTTATATTTTGCTAGTTGATACTCTTCACTATTATAAAGATTCAAAACACTTTAATTTCAAAGATAAATATGACTTAATAACTTTATTATTCGTGTATGCATTCATTGAGAAAAGAAAACACTTTTTTGATTATTTGCTGATCTACTATGAATAACCTTGCTGAATGTAACGCATTCCAGCAACATCACCTCCAGTTTTGCTTTTAAGATTCATTTAACATATTAGTGAATAGAAGCTATGCAATCACTTCTCGTCAGGCTTGGTTTAAGATGTCCTGACCTGCATCTGTGTGTTCTGCAGGTGTATGCCGATATACACACAAGCTAATGTTTACAGTGCTTCAACCACTGCGCTCACATTTGGGACTACAGCACATACAAATAACTCCCCTCTGTCCACTTTCTCTTTCCTGCGAAGATGGATGATCTTTGTGGCTTTGCTCTTTTTCTTTCCAGTGCCAGTTTTTCATTCGCTAGCCCGCAGCAGTAGTTGGGATATGATAAAAATGTGCATTAGCCATTGTTGGGATAGAAACCAATTATTGTGCAAATGTAGCGTAACCTCAGTGGCAATGTATTATTAAAGTTCAGCACTGACTGGTTGACGGTCAAAAGCAAATTGTGGACAAAGTTCTAAAATGCTGAATACTGCATGGTGCATCCACAAAGTAAGAGAGAACAAGCTGCGTAAATAAGGAAGGGAAACAAGTTTTGACTTTAATGCAGATCCACTGATGAAATACTGAGACTGGATATCACCTCCCAAACCATAATGCTTTGATTTATCGGTTATTGGTTTGGCCTTTAATTGGAAGTAATGAGATTATTTAATGGCTGATGTTGACCGAGAAAGTCTCAGGTTTGACATTTTATTCACATAAATTGTTAAATTGCTACTTGTACAATCAGTCACAACACTGACCCAGTTAGCCATTTCAGTCCCGAGACTATATCAAAATGGGCTTTGAAACTGAAAAGACTAAATATGTTCATCCCTAGTTTAACATTCACTTTCTACTGCTTGTTCCTGTTTGGGGTCATGAGTGAATTGAGCCTATCCCAGACAGTGACCACCTCATACAGTAGATAGACAATCATTCACGCTGTCAATCACTCACTAGGAGAATTTTTAAGTGACCTATACATGCATGTTTTTTGGAGGTTGAAGGAGGTCACAATACTCAAAGAGAAGCCACAGAACATGCAAACCCCACTTAAGAGAGATCATGATGTGCTGAGTTGGCCCAATCCTGGATTCGAACCCTCTTAAAAGCGAGAACTCCAACAACTCTACTACTGTGCACCCCAAATACGCATATACAAATGCTATGCTTTAAAATTAACTATAACCTACATTTATTACTTTGTCTTTTGTTCATTGTAAGACATAATACTGACTTGTGTACATGAACGATATGTGATATGTCCGCAGGTAGAAAGTAAATGATGAAAGAACAATATTATTAAATAGGCTTTAAAGTTCTTGAGTGAATTCTACATATCTAATCTTGTAAAGTGTCAAGGACAAAAATATAGCGTGTTTGTGAGTGGAAGCGCATATTGTCCAGATCCAGCAGTGTTTCAAGGCCTTTACTACATCTTAAATTATAGACCAGCATAACAAACTGCTAAACTTTTTTTTTTCTTTCAAAAAGTATATTTAAATACGCATAGTTCTTTGCTCATGTTCCTCCTGTACTCTAGCTTAATAGGAAGAGAACTTTCAGTCAAGTCTATAAAAAGCCTGTTGGCTCATTCGAATGCTGTCAGCTCTTCACTTGTCTGAAGCCAAGTTATCACAATATGATTAACACATTACACCAATCTAGATACTTTGTCACATTTTAATGATCATGAACCTGGCACCTAGCTTTATTTAAAAGGTAATAACAGTGAGGACATGATAAGATCTCTATCTCTTCCTGTGCTTTAAGAACCCCAATTTCAGTAGTAGAGAAACATACAGGAGTGGCATTTTCAAATTTTCTACTATAGATTTAATTCGCCAACTAAAATAATGAATTTATCTGCGCAACCCTGTCAGAGCCTACATCTCTGTGTCCCTTATTCCCATCGGCTCCAGCCCCAAAGCTATTTCCTGTAAGTCGTCAGCGGAGGAGAGAGATGGAGGGCTAAACACACACCAGCGCCATCACAATGACCTTTCCGCAAGCCCAGGGAGCACGCAATGCAGAGGAGAAGCAATAAAAGTAATGAAAGAAGCAAAGGCAATTAAAGTTGTGTGTGTAGGTGTGTGTGTGTGAGTGTGTGTAGGAAAGCGTGGCTGAGATGAGTCTAACTGGGGGCGGGCTGCGGGAATGCTCTACAGCTCCATATCCTCCATAATCCTTGTGTGATCGGCCAGCAACCCCGGTGTGCTCCCAAGTCTGTTATCCTTCTGCAGCGCTCACTGGCTAATCTGTACAAAAGGACAGCTATACATGCAGTATGTACACATTCCATTATGGGCATTCCAAAGCACAGCACCCACCACAAAGCCTAATTATTTTGATCCATATGCAACAAGCAAACCTAAAATAACCTACTAAACATAAAGGCATTAAAGCACACGCTCACTTGTGTTTAGCTTGTGAAAATGAGTTGCTTTCCTCCCGCCCTCCGCTGTGCAGCCTCCTTCAGTCACTGAGAATCATTATCTTCTGATGCAGCCACACAAGAAACAACAATTATTTCTAAAGGCAAACCGTAAAAACAGGAAATACACAAATACACACAGCACATAGTAATCAGTTTTGGTAGTTTGGATGTGTGGGAGCGAAAAAGGCAACAGGGGCTTGGACTTCTTTCTTTCCAGCTGGGTTTACTGACCGCAAAATGACAAGCATTCTTTTCTTAAACCAATTATAAGTGTGCAGAGCTCCTGCTTCCATGTGACATTGACAACATGTACATAGGCTGATAGGAGGTCTAATAGCTTCAGGTTAAATGTTACTCATAGCATAGTGTCTCATAACATCATATTATAATATCTTTGCACAAACATTTTATCCCCCATTAGTTTATTAAAAGCTATGCAGATTTGTATCATGCACTGTGCAATATATGCTCAGTATTACTGTTCTTTGGGGCGTTTCCCCTAGCCCTGTTACTACCTACTTGGCTCTACTCTACTCAGTCTGGTTGTGTTTCCATTACTCTTTAGAATGTGGTAGCATCTTCATACCAACAGTCCCTCCTTCGCCTGGTTGGAATCAAGAGACTTAATCCAGAGAAACAGGGCTAGTGGAAACAGGGCTGAGTAGAGTCGAACACGGGCTAGTGGAAACACATAAAATGAATAATCTATAACAGTGGTTCCCAACTTTTTTTTTGTAAGAACCGGCACAGTGACAATTTTATTTTCCAGGGAGTCGAGGTTGGGTAGCGCTAATAACAACAATGTAAAATGCAACTCATTACTGTAAATATATTTTTTGCTTTAATTTGCTGTTTTCTGGGTTAAGTGTGGCTAAATGTTCAAAGTAAAGCACAAGGAATTTGTTATAGACTAAAGACTATAAGAATGTATTTTATTTTTAAAAAATAAAATACATTTCAAAAAATTCCCGGTTTTTAACCTCGGACTGGTGGATGGGGACCCCTACTCTACCATGGAACAGATACCATGGAACTAATGGCAAATCCACCATGCCTCTTGTCAGGTTTGCAGAACTTCCATAGGAATACATTAGCAAAAACAATATAGAAAGTAAACAAAACAGCCATGGAACAGCCCAATAAACGGCTGGGTCACTACTGGTAAGTTTATCTATCACTCAAAATATTTTATTATACGTTATTTTCAGTCCTCAGTATTATTTTTTTTAAATCTCCATTGGTTTAACATTAGACCAACTAAACATTCTACTGTTCTGTGATACACCTTCCCGAGCCTTATTAATGAAGAGGCCTGAAGTTCATACACAACTGAAAAAAAAAAGAAACAAACAAACATTTTATGTAGTTTATCACAAATCCTGTACTATGAACATGGCAGCTCAAACTTAGAATAAGTCAAACACAAAAACTAGAAACAAATACATGAAACCAATTGAGTAAAAGGAGTAACACAATGCAGTGTTGGATTTAGATTGCCCCATTTCAGGAAATAACCACATAAGTCTCTCTGACCTGCCTAAAATTCACAGACATTCCTTTTTAATCAGCTTTAAGAATACAAAGAAAACAAAAGTTATTACCTTCTTTGCAACAGAATCTCCGCTGAAGTGGAGCATTAAGGATCAGTGTGACCTCTCTGGAGGTTACTGTTGGGCTTTGTAGCTTCGACTAATGACCACAATGCTCTGTGAAGGGACTAGGACCAGCTAGATCAGCTCCAGCCATCTAAAGCTAAGATATGGTGTTATTATAAAACCCCAATATCATAACTGTGCTCAGGGCTTGTCAGGGGGTTGGCTGGTTTGACTGCTGCTGCTTAAGAACGGATCGCTGGTGTGTTCCTACATTTGATCATTATCATCTTGTCCTCAAATTCACTTTTCTATGTTAACTTTTAGGCACCATAAAGAGAAATCTGACTTTAGGAGGAAACAAATAACCACACTGCTCAAAAGTGCCTAATGAAATACATAATTTTTAAGCTCATAACAACTGAATTGTTTACCGTTTCAATTTAAAATAATCAAAAGACAGTTGACCTAAGTAAGCTTGCCTCATTGCTAAGCTTATTTTACACTGTCACACTACATGCATCAATTTAAGACAAAAATAACTGTAGTGTAAAGATCGTATCAAGACTAATAGATTTCTCTACACTTCCCGGTCATGTGCCATCCTCACCATGCACTTGAGATTTAAAACACAGGTGAGCAGACTGATACACTTTATATGCTTGAAAAAATAAATGAATTTGGGATTAAAAAGATTAATTTGAGACGCTAATTTGGACAGGAACTTTTCCATCAGATTTTCCTTGAGTTGTTAAAAGATGTCAAATATGCTCTGGTTTCATTTAGTAAGAGATGAATGCTCGGTAAATTGCTGTGCTTCAGGCTCCAGTCCCTATGGCTAGTTCAGAGACACACATCGTCAAACCTGCATGGCTTGTAAAGATCTGACTCATTTCTTGTAGCATCCACTGGGGTAAAGAATAATTACTAGTTTTTCAAACACAAATTTGGAGTGAAACTAATTCAATTTGTGAGCATGGCTGGAGGGTTACTCTGTGAAAAAAATGTTGACTGCAATTACACAACAAGTATGGGGAGTGGTGACCTTGAAAAAAAGCTCTAATGGGTGATAAGGTGCCCTCAATCTTGGCTAGTTAGTGCACAATTTATCTAATTATCTATCTTTCACTAGAATTGTATGATTTTTATGAATAGATAGAAAAGTTTTATTTACAAAAAGGCTTGGATTAGACTGAATTAGACTTCTTTAATCAAAATACAGTTAATCGGATATTGTACAAAACAGAAAAAAAAATATTTTACAAAAAAATAACTAAATATTCCTTTATAGCATGACTTAGATAACATAGACTGGATCTTATCTTTATGTACCTTGGACCTTAACTCATAATGTACTCTTTATCCATCTGAAGAATGTTGCAGTAAAATTATCCAAGCAAATTAAAGGTAAGAGTATGAATTAGTGGCAAATTGAAAAGAACAAATTTCTGAGCTGATAAGATTGAAGCAGATAAAACATGCACAGCCAAACCAACCATGTGTTTACAGAGCAGTACACTGAGACACTTACTTAAATCAATATATTGATGTTTTGTAATAGGCTCTAAATGACTCAGGTTAGAGAGTGCTGCGCAGAAAACCTTGCTGTTTCTGCATTTCGGTAGTTGAAGAACAAAAATACCATAAAAATAACTGTGTGAGGTGCAGGTCATTAGCAAGTCTTCAGCAGAAACAAATTGCCAGTAGCTCTCACTCTACTGACCTTCATTATGAATGTGTAAGTTGAATACATGCCAAATTCAGCCCATTAAATATTTAGAAGTTTATCACTGCCTAATTGGATCGTATATGTTGACCTTTTGCTCCCATGTTTAATTTATTACGTCTACATAGTATCATGTTACACTATACTTGAAATAAATGAATACATACATAAATCTTGCATTTCTACTTAATCGTTTCTACATATCCTTGCTGGAAACACAAAAAGGACTCTTCATTTTAGGTGGTCATGTTTTCAACTGTGTGAAATTACTAATGACCACAGGACTAGAAAGATTAAAAAGGGAGTGTATATACATTTGAAGACATTTTTCAGCTGTGTAAATGCTGACCACATGTTGCTCTGTCACCCTCTCTGCCTCAACATGTAAATGTGTGTGTGGCCAAGCATGAGAGAAGCCTGCAGCCTTTACGATGCTCACCTCTCTTTTGCATCGACGAGTGAGGTCTGGTAACAGCTAATCGATGGCTAGTGAATTCCCTGTGCCCCCCTCACCATGCTGATCAATATTCCTGGCAATTAGAATCCCCTATCTGCATGGTTGTGAGGACCTCAGGGTGGCTCGCCAGCCCACAAACACCCAATTTAGTCCTCAGCCTATCACTTAATTACTAAATCCTCCCTAATGCCTATTGGCAGGTGGCGGGCGTACTAACAGCCGCCCCAGTGGCTAAGTGAACATGAGACCTTTGGTAAGGTGCTGGTTAAGATGCCCCCGTCTCACTCCAGCCGGCCAGTTAAACATCTGATTCCACACAAGGGCAACGACCTGAAATGATCCTTATATTGAGTACCTGGCTCACACACGGCACAAATGGACTGTGGAGGATGGCAATAAAAGGTAGACTTGAAGGAGGATGATCTGGTACAGCATTAATTATATTAAACTCTCAGATGAATGTCCACTTCAGAATAGCAATGTGGTATTTTACAATATCTTGTGATGGTATCTGAAAATACAAATTAAATTACAGCAGTGTGGAAAGTAATAATTTATGTGAATACACATGGTATAACATAAAAGAGTGTGGGATGACAATGCCTAAACTTATATTTGAACTAGTAACTACTCAACCAATTGAGTAAGTGGGATATTTTTCGAAAGAACAATGAAAAGTATACGTAGATATGTCAAGAATTACCAGGTCATAGGTTAACAAACTGACAACTGACTATTGTGAATCTTTTTCAAAAGACTGGAACAGCTAAATGCAGCAGTGTCTGCGAGGCGTGATGCATCTGCTGTTTTACACTAAGTCTCCAGCTGTTCCTGATGTGTCTACATCAGGAACAGCCTTCTGAGTGCTCATACTTTTCTACTTTATGTCAGTCAATCAATCATCATGCCTTTTGGCTTAACCCTCTGGTTTGCTTGCGCTGTACATATACCTTGTTCAACCAAGCTAAGAGACACAATGTGTGGTATGCTCAAGACTGACAGAAGTAGAAAAATGTCTCATGAGATCATTCTCAGCACAGAGCGCACATCAAAGACTCTGGAACAGTTTGGTCAACAAAAACATGTTCTACATCTCATAAGCTATCAGCCAATATTCATTTGCGTCAACTGACACACACAAATATATGATGAAGCACTTTGGTCTTCTTTTGTGTTGTTGTAAAGTGCTCTATAAATAAACTTGATTGATTGATGATTGATTGATGATTGATGAACAAATATGTCTGCAGATTTTATTGCAAACATGACTGCTGCGAAATACAGCGCATTTCTGCACATTTCTGTTGAATTTCTGTCCAAAAATTCCAGCACTATGATGCAACTTGTCAGCTGTGTACAGCTGCGCACATGGAGAGGAAACAGGGGCGGGGCACACAGGTGCAGAGGGAAGGTCTCCCACAAGTGAAACTTATGGAGAAATGGAATCATATCTTAATCATAAAAATTACACATAAAATTGACAATTGTAAAAGATTTGTTGGTCTAAAATAGCCTACTCTAGATTTTGGGAAAATGCATGTTTATTCAAAAGTTTCAGGGGAAGGATTTTACATTACCTCTTTATTGTGAGAAGTATTATTTAGCCTCCAATTATTTTGTCTGTCGGTTGTGCATATTTATAAATTATAGAGAAAAAAGTAAATTTAAATGATGTTTTGACTGCTTAAGGTTTGTAGAAAAGACTGGAAGGCCCCGAAGCTGATTTTTTCTTAGGGCCCTCAAAAGTATCGCTCCGACTCTGGTCCACACTGAGCTCACACAAGGAGCACTGTGTTTTAACAAGTTTACTTGCACCTCATGTTGGATAGTACATTGTGTGTGCAAGGAGCATAATAAAGTAAACCAAAAAACAATAATGGTTAGTCACTGTACTAACGTAACAGAAGCTAACTGCAATCTCTACTTTTGACTGATTTCAGCACTATTGTCAGCTACGTGTAGCCTTTAAACTTATAAGTAATTTAGAGAAAGCATATCTTCATAAGCTGTTGGATAGCCTTCTTTAACCTGACTTGAGGACATCTTGACTGGCTTGACACACCCTTGCATGATGCATACTCAACTCCTGAACAGTACACTGAGCGAGGAGGGCCCTGGGGAACGCCTGCCAGCAGAGAGGTCTGCACACATACACACAAAGCTGTCACTTTGTCACTTTTCTGTCACATATCTATGGAAATAAAACTGCCCGGGGTAAAGTAATGATGGGAGCCTGGAGCTTTACAAATCCCCTTGAAGGACAGAGCCGAGAGGCACCTGCCTTCTTTCACCCCGAGCCATCTCTCCACAAGCTCCACCTGCTACACTGCATTCACTTCTCCACTGCCCCTAATTTGGCATTTTCTCCAGGATGACGTGTTTGAGACAGAGCAGGAAGTGTCCCGGGTCAGGAGAGAACAGCTCCCAGACAGGTGTCACCTCCAATTGGCACAGGGTCTTCCTCTAATGTGTAAACTATTCAATTAAACAGCAAATCACACTGAGCAAGCGCCAGCACCTAATTACCTATGAGAGCAGGACTGTGAATGGAGTAAAATTTATGTGTGTGGTTGACAGGTCACACTTCATGTTACTGTTAAGCTTTTCCACACCCTGAAACACCTCCTAATATTCACTTTGAATACATTGGCACCCAGTGACAACGTGTGACAGTGGTTGGCTGTGTACTGTCAGGCCAACTTGACTGTCCAAAATGTTAAAAAATTAGATCCAAAATTAGAAAATTGCTAAGTATGTTTTTATGTTAAAACAATGACAAAAAAATGTCTACCTCATCTCCTAATGAGGTGTCACTGCTCTACCAGCCGGATGTTGACACCAATCAAAACAATCTATATTTCATTGTCACTTACAAATGTTTACAGCAGATAGCTAAATAAGGGGCGCTAACATCTATAAAATGGCACTAAAAGGTTGCCAGAATGGCAAGTGTCAGAAAGCCAGTTGTGTTGGTAATCAATCCTGGTGCAGGGAGACTGTAAGAAGGACATGTGCTTTGGCTGTGAGGCAAAGAGTGCGGGCAGTAAATCACATCTGTGCTGCACACTGGACCCAGCGACACACCAACACTTTAACTGACATGGGGCTCACTCGAGAGCCTGATGAATAACCACACAACACTCCATTAAAGACAAACGGGCACGACATGCACCGACATAACAAACAATTAGTCACTGGTGTGACTATGGTCCGAACATGAGTCTGGGTATTTGCAGATGTTCTGTATGGACCCTTATTCATATTTAATGATTTCTATCTCTTTAGTATGTAATCAGTTTGTCTTTCCTGTCATGTTTGTTTGTGTTGATATGTTTACATGCTTTAGGTGCCTTACAAAGTGTAATGTTTACATACATTGCAGTCTGCATTTCTGCATTTTACAACTACACTTGTACGAAGTTTACATGTTGATTCATGAATGCTCCAATGTAATTTTGTTGTTAATGTAGCAATTAAAATAAATTATTTATTCTCGAATACAAAATTTCAGCCTCAGCTATTACCCCTAGAGTGAAAAAGTAAAAAATTGGTTACATATTAGATTAGTATTTGACTTAATTTTGACTTTTTTGGTGATTGGAACAATTTGCGGTTACAAATACTGTGCTTTAGATGTTATCAACAGCATAATATTAAAGTATACATAATACTACTTACTTACTGTAACATAACAAAATTGTGACAGATGGAGAATCATTTGTATTCGCAATCACTACGAAATTGGCAACTATCCTGACACCTCATAAGGTTAAACAAAATAATCTGACCCAATGCTTTAGAGGCTGTTTGTGGATATTTGTCCAGGGAACTAGAATGCTAAGACAGACAGACAGACAGACAGACAGATGTACCTTCAGTCACTGCACAATCCCACAGACACTTTAATGACAGAGTCTATAGTGTACATTAGATCATTATACTCCAGAGTACAATAGCTCACACTGGATAATATTGTTTTTCTTCCAGCTGATGATGCATTACAAAAATAAAGATTGGTGTAACACATGCCTCATGGGGTGACAATAAATCATAAAGCTTGGAGGACAAATATGCGCCTACAAACACAGCCACATTCACCAGCCATTTCAGTGATTCATTTACTCCTTTTACAGCAGCTGAAGAAGTCAGGCAGCAGAAGCAGAGAGGAAATGAGAAACAAGTGGAGGGAAACACAATTAGTTTGCATTTAACTTGAAAACATCGTTAAGGTCTTAGCACTAATTGTGTTGTTTTAGGCAAGCGTAATCTGATAATGACTTCATTAGAGATAGAGTGCAATGGCGACTCCCAGGGCACGAAGAGGAAGAGGAGTCAATAGAGTGTGGAGGAAGAATGGGTGTGAGAGACAGGGAACGATGGAAAGAGATTTAAATATTGGGATAAAATTATTGCAATTCTTTCATTAATAATTATATACTAAATGGTCTGTTTATATTGCACTTTTCTACCTTTCTAGGCAGTCAAAGCGCTTTACAATCTAGCATCCACTCACCCAGTGTAACAGACACCAAGGCAGTGTGGGTTTTAGTACGTTACTTCATATATTTTACATATTGTTAGCCAAAAAAAGACTTGAACAAAAGCATTTTTTTTTTAACTTTGTTGGACTAAAACTTTATAAAAATTAGTCTTTACTCTAAGTAGGCTTGTTTTTCCCTTAAAACTGACTCTTTTCTGTCCTAGAGGAGAGCCTGTTTCAATTGAAATCTTGCTCATTTCACAGCATGGTATAAAAATGATGAAGATTAATGAATAAAGACCCACACAACTTCCTAACTAACTTTCTATTTCAATGGGATTGCATTGAAGCTGATGACTAATATGATGATGATGAGTATTTTCAGTGTTGCCATTTTTTGTAGGTACGATAATGTTACAACTTTTCAAACTAAATTTTGATATTAAGGAATATCTTCAATTTCAGCTTCTAGATTATGGTGGTATGGTGTTAAAGCTCAAGATCATTCAAAAGTTGTTCAGAAAAAGTCCAATTGTGTTGTGATAATGTGATTCTTTAAAATTGATACTTTCTTAAATAAGTATCTAGTTTTGATATTAGTTTTAGTATTGATTAGTATCTGTCAATATTTTTAACAAAGCTTCCCTAGTGCAAACTTTTCAATCAATTTTAGATTTGGTTTGCTAAAAAACCACAGAAAACACCAATTGGAAACAAAAGAAATGGAGTTGATTTCATTTATTGTGTTAGTCGTCAATAGAACAAAGGACAAGTAAGTCTATTTCACATGGCAGTTTGCTGCATGGCTGCATACATTACAACATCAATCAGTACTAAGCTACAGTGTAATCTTGTAACTCGCTCTCCCTCTTCACCATCACACAGACAACAGCCTATGGCTTTGAGATGAGATTCACAGAATGAAAGACAGCCGGGGGGAGGCCACCTTCCTCTTCTCCTCCATCCTGGTTCTCTGATTAATTTCCAGCGCGATTGCTTGGCCAGCAGTAATATTAGCATAAAATTTCCATGGCTCAAGCTTGGCTATGAAACCCTTTCATCAAGTCGCTTGTCAAACACAAAATTTCAAATCTCATTTTGTTTCTAATATCATTTTCTTACTGCGAGAGTGATGGGCAGAGGATGTGGGGGAGTGAGCGAGGAGGAGACTGTCATTGGTGGTGAGCAGAATCACAAGATTGTTATTCCAAAGATAAACTGAGTCATCAATCAAAATTAAACAGAGGAGCAGGTTTGAGAATGAGATCTTATGGGGGGCAGACACACATATTCATGTGTGCACACTAATGTGGGTTATTTGCGCAAAGACCCAGGAGCCAAGGTCAGAGCAGGAGAACACAGCTTTACAAAACATGTAGACTCAGCTAAACTCTTCTCTTCACTTATTCAGCAGCAGCCACAGCCCTGTCACATATCTGCATCTATCAACAACACACCTAGCACCCAGCGCCTCCACAAACTCATTAAACGCTTGTCACTGTGCTACTTTTTGACAGCTGAACCAATAAATAATTCCAACCATTGTTATGATTACAAAATGTGCAACACTGCCACCGGTGCCTCCCCCAAAGCGTCTCACCTCGCCATTAATTATGAAAAATAAAGCAGGCAAACAGTGAGTAAGGGGGGCACTTAATAAGGATACAGAATCAATGCAATTTAATCAATTGCAGCTAATTAAAAAGCTTTATTGTGAAACAATCAAGGTTCATAAACGAGATTAAAATAAATGAACTGTGCAAATGGAGGCGTTCTCTAATTAAATGATACAAATTGTCATTCTGTGACTGTGCTCTGTAGGCTGACACCTTGAAGAAGAGAGCGTGACCATTGTTATGAAACACACTTTAGTTAGATCTTTACTGCAATTCATTAAGCAAACACTCAGGTTTGCATTGATTAGTCACAGTCACAGAATTCTAACGTTCCAATTGGAAAAATGTGAAATAATTATTTCCTAATAACGATGTTGGTGAGTTCACAAGTTAAATATTTATTTATTTAGACCCCCTATCCCTAAAAACTAGAAACGTGACGGACCACACTCTTTTAATACTCAGAGTCGTTATCACTTATCAGAAGTAATTGTTACGTGTTTGTGCAAGTGTGAAATTGAACAGAATTACTCTCTGTATAATTACAACAAACATAACGGCATAGGTCAGGCGAGTGTGATACAAAGATACATACAACCAAGGGCAAGATGTCCTTATAGCATCTTGCACAACTGTCTCTGACTATAACCTGCAGAGTCCTCATATCATCTTGAAGCCATGGAAAAAAAGACAGAATTAGTCTTATCCTCTTTCAGAGTGTTGCTTCTTGCACTTCTGAACACCAATTTGGCTGCCTTGCTCCCTGTCTGTCTCAGGCTCTGTGCTGACCTGTCTACTTGGATGGAAATGATGTCCTGCAGAAAGTCTAGCGAAACACCTCACAAAGCAATTACTAACAAGGCTGATCTGGCACCCCCATCCTTCTGTGTGCGGGAGGGGATGGAGCGAGAGGCCAAGTGCCCTTCAGCAAAAATGAATTTTCCAATTTCGGTTAGTTCGTCCATGAATAAATAAACAAATGAATAATTGAAAGGAACAACATAAATAAATAACATCACAAACATTCACCGGTACTCAGTATTCTTGAGATAACTTGGTCTGCATGCTAATGATAAGAACAGTACATGTAGTAAGTTGAAATGCATTATTTACTGCGCTGCAAGAAGTTTAATTTAATAAATAATACAATTTAAGAAACCACAAACTTCCTGCTAACATTGAAGTGACAAGCCTGTCCCATTTAGAACATGCAAGGATACTCAAAACAAACACTGAGCAGTCAAAGAAACGCACAAAATACAAAGTCTTGGCTAGAAGCACTACTATACCAGTTAATATATCAAAGCAAAACCACAAAGGTATGGTGTGCTATTGATTATTCTATATTTGTCTCTAAAAATGATTTGAGAAGCAACATCAAACACAAAACAGTAATAAATCTGACCAAGACGTAATGACCAGAGAACATCTATCACCTTTGCCCTATATAGAAAATGAACCCGAGGAAATCATTTAAGACATTAGGACAAAAAATGTGCAAAGCCTCTCCACTACTAAAGGGAGGTGTAGCCCAAGAGACATGTCACATCTGTGGATTAAGTATGATTCTGTTACAAATATTTGTCAGATTGTAACATTTCAGCAAAATATGAGGAACAGTAACACAGTCAATAAAACAGTGAGACACTGTGAGGTTTTGTTGCCAAGTGACAGATCTATGTAGAAAAAACACTTAGTTTACACAGAAAGTATAATCTGAGGTCCTTCTGCAATTGTGAAACAAATAATAATTGGAAATTTGTCTTTGAGTGTGCATGCATGAAGCCATGCGCAAAAATTCACATAATAAACAAACATAACAATGCAAAATATTCTCTAAATAGTAATCTTGTAAACTTGTTTATTTTTTTTTGGCATAACCTCATATTAGATTACCTTTTTGAAAATACACTAAATAAACTATCTCTTTGGATTGACAAAAAAAATCGATATAACATACAGACAGAATGATAACAAAGCATATCTGATGCTTTATTCTACTTAAACGGGGGAGGTGATATTGAATAAAGAGTTAAACAATAATTACTTAGTCTTATTGTATTAGCATGAAAGAGCGGCGCATCAGCAAACACATGAGGAAGTTGCCCTTTGTCCTCTGTGAGGCTGCCTTCCACAAAGCTCATTAACGGATACTGTTAACATGCCTCCTAAGCACAAAATGTTAATTAAAAACACAAGGCTAATATGCATTTTAACTCTTTTGAAAATGGGAGGGGGAATACACTTTGTGGTTTTGCTGATTGCGATGTGATGTGGTGCTGCTGTGTTCAAAAATCGGTGCCTGTTGCTATAATCTTGTCACATCCAAAAAGTGAAATATCAAATTATCTACATAAATACTATATAGGGATTACATAGTTAGAATCCAAAAAAAAAAAAAAAAAAAAAATCCCTTGACATTTTCTAAAAACAAACAAACAAATAATAAATGAAAAGATAATGAGCAAAAGAGGAATTGTGTAAAAATGTGTCTGAACATTTACACATTCATGCAACTGTATCCCATTTAAATAAATGGTATTATTAGTTTACCAAAGTGAACATTTAATTTGTGATCTTTACTTCAACTTTAAGATAGATATGGAGGACTTGTTACATTTAATAGGCCTTGTTGAATTATTGGTATCAGCAAATATTGGTTATCGGCCACTGCAGCAAAACTACTGTAGATTGGCATCAGCTTAAAAATTGGTATCAGCTTAAAAAAATCCATTTTGAACCATCCCAAATTAACAGTTTGAATACAGTATTCAAACTGTAGCAAGATTGGTGGGTTGGCTAGAATTTTTCAATGTAATGAATTCAACTGATCTATTTAATTTTTATTTCTTTCATTGCAAGGGTCTCTATTCAAGTTATTCCGCTTCACCCACTTTCCTTGGCACCACACTTCCTGTTTAGCTTTGTTAGGATTACTAACAAGTTAGCTTGTCTGTTTCGCGGGACAATCTCAAATAGATATGTTGACAGTCAAAATAAAGACAGCATCTGAATTTTAAACAAAGCTAAACAGAAAGTACACAGCCAAGAAAAGTAGGCGGGTGAATAAAAAGCTATTTTTATTATTATTTTTTTAATTGTACTGCAGAACTTGGACAAGAACAAAAACTCTCTCTGTAGCTTCCAAGTGTTCAGCGTTAACTTGGACATTTTATAACTCCAAAGATCATCATTTATCTTTGGGCAAGGAGGAATGCAAACAAGCAATAACAGTTATTTTTTTAAGGTGATATTTGCGCATTCACAGTCCAATATGTTACATCAAAATCGCTGCATTTTGGAGTCAAAAGGTGCTCCCAGGACATTAAAACAACATGTCTGTAACAGGTCTGATAACTTTTTTACTTAAAGACACTGAGGGTGGGGACCATTTTTATGAAGTGACAAACTCCTTCAGTGACAGGATCAGCCCATAAAAGTCCATGCGAATGAAATGAACGAGTGTTGGCTGAGTGTGAAAATATACTGCAGCACGCACCTCTGCAGACCCCTCTATTAATCAACCTGTCTGCACTTTGTTTTGAGAGTAATCTCGTCCAACCACCAGAGAAGCACTCAGCAGTAAGTGGCGCTTGGCTGTGCTTTGAAGGCCGTACTTTATTGCCGTCCCAAAGCACAGCAAGAAGACTGCGGTATAAAAACAGATCAACTCTGCGCTTAACACTTGCTTTGGCTCACGCACACCACACACTGAGAACTGTCGCGGGCCAGAAGAATGTTCGCTTCACGCATGATCAGCACACGAGTCGTTTTTTTTATTACTTTGTCAATGCAAATAAAAGCTAAAGGTGCACAATTCTAAAAAATACATACAGGTACATACAGATAAGTTAAGCTATTGTTCGATTGCTAAATTTACAAAAAGTAACCAAAAAGTAACTCTTCAAATCAGTAAAACACTATTTAAGCAATGCCCTTATAAGTTAACATCGAAAAAAAGAGAAGCTACTCTACTTGTGATTTACACGTTTTTACAAGCATCTTTGCTGAAAGGTCAAGCTTATCATCCTTCCCACAGCAGCAGGGAAAGGTGTTATTAAAATCAATCAATTTTACTGACTTCCCAAAGTGTCATAGGGTGACTTTAGAAACCATTGTGAACCTCTGTTGGATGTGTAATAAATGCTTGTTGACAAACTTAAAACTGAAATCTTGTCCTTCAGTTAGATGTCACAGATGCCGTTTGTTGTGCCAGGACAGACAAAAGTGTTATAGTATGACAGGGTTTTTTAATATAAGAGCCATATTCAACTATTGCAAAATATTTAAGTCAATTATTAAGACAGCAAGATCTATTTTTCAAAATTGTTACTTAACCTTTTATTTATTAAGTGAGAATAAATACATAAAATTAAGTGCAAGCGAAATGTATTTCTACAAATGAGTAAAGTGCGTTTGATGTTCATTGTCCCAGTTGCTGATGGAGACAATTTAGCTGTGGGCAAAAGCATAAAAATATATGAGATGAGCTGCAGTGTGGGTTCTAGGGCAAGACCCTTCACGTACACGACTGCCTATCTCATGCAATAATAAGAGACAATGAAACTTATCAGATACCGACTAAGACATTGCTCGGTGAAACAAAGTATGCGTCAGGTGCTAAGGAAGCAGAGCACCTTTATGAGAAATGGACGACTGGAACAAGAGCCTGGAAAGTGCCACATTTGCATAGATTGACATACACTAAATAAACCTCTTTCTAATCGTTGTAATTCTGAGTACAATGCAGCCTCAGTTGGTTCTTCAAGAGGGAAGGGTTTGTGGGATTCAAGGTTTTCACAGTATTCAAGATGAAGAAGAGTATGCGGCAGAGAGGCATAAACCAGGTCAAAGCAAGATATTGCTCATAAATGGGTGACCTCCTGCTTTTCACATCTCTTTAAGATTTGACATTACTTTGGACTTTTGTATTAACACTGAAGATACACGTGAATTGAACATTTATCCATCAAGGGCACTGAGATTGAATGTTTTTTCCTCTGATGACAATGTTTTTGACCCACATCTTAAAGGCAGCATATGTGGCTCCTCCAAACACACCAACCTTTATTCTTTTCTTGACAGGAGGCAAGTCAAAGGTGACAACATGGAGGCTACTCTGCCATTTTTTTTCCAATTCTATTTCTTTGTTAAAATGGAATAAGCCTCGTTCAGATGTAGAGGCAGCGCTTTTGACTCCAACAGTGTATAAAAGTTACACAGCTGTGTGTGTTTTGAGATATGTGGATACACCACTGACCTTTCTTCAGCTCAATCTTTTAATCCAGCATGTGACTGGGGCCTGTCTCCATCTGAAGTTCAGAAACCAGCTCGACAAGCAGCCTGAGAAAAGATACAGGGCAGAGAGAAGAATCGTTTTTTAGAGGTGTCAGCATGCTTGATCTTTGCATAATACATATGGGACCTCAGAGATGATCCATTAGCAAGTTAGTAAAAACTGTGAAGCTTCAGTAAAGTGTGCTTTTCACTGAGATGAGTGGGCTGGACACACCTTCAAGCTGCTATGCTACTTAAAGCTGCTAAATTCTTCTAGGACTCTAACCTTATAACAAGACTCAGACAACATATAGAGTAAACACATGATGGGAATAAGAAAAGGATGCAATGGCAGAAGATGAACACGGGCAGAAAAGCAATCAGAAAAGAAAAAGGCAAGCTGCCACACCCTCTGCACTCTCGACACTGATTTATAATTTTAATATCTCTAATTTCCACAGCAGCGCCCATTTTCCAAATGTCATTTTCCAATTTATGTCAAACCGTGTGACCATTTTTCTTAATACAACTTATGACAAGCTCCGTGGCAAGGCGGATATGCAATTCAGATGGAGTGTTTTACAGCACCGCCGCAGACACAGTGTTTGTGTGTTTGTCTTTATCAGCGTCTGCTCACTCTTTTGGAGAGGGAACAGCTGGGGGCTTTATACGTGAGCAAAAACTATTTCGCTACAAAATATGTGCCTTCAGGGAACACAATTATAATTCTACCATGAATCTAATAATTACAGTTATCACAAGAATTATGATGGTGGCAACAATAATGTATTAAAATATGTATTAACATTAAGTGCTTAAGATGAAATGTGATCCAGCTTCACAGCCATTACTAGAATATTGAAGTTAATTAAAACACAGCTACCCCTTTTATGTAACAGTCTGTCTTCTGGTAATATTAGGAGGTCGGCCCACGGGAGGCACATGCAGTACAAGTTGTGTATGCACCTTTGACCTGTCCCTAATAATTACAAACTAAAAATACAAACTCATATTATTGTGAAATGCCTTACAAGAATAACTCTTCATGTTGAAACAGTTGTAGGCATGGAAGGGTCTCATCTAAAAATTTAAATAAAGAGAGAATTGTCTTTACCAGCCACCTGGAGGCCTCTGAAAGTTGGTCATTGTGGATTTGATCAGGTGACCTGTCAACAGATTGTATTGCAAAGATATGCCTCTGGAGTCAGAAGACAAGTATCTAATTGTCTACATCAAATGTTTTAAGTAGAGTTTTTCTGAAGCTGAGATTCTAAGGCTTTAAGAAAACCATGTATCAAAAATGATAGGTACGGGTATTTATCACAAGTCCCTAAAACAATTTTTAGTTAGCTTCCTTCAGCTTTTGAAGAACTCAAAATATTTCCAAAGTAGTGTCATTCGGGACCTAACTGCAAACAACAGCTTTACGCCAAATTTCAGGTGGAAATTATTTTTGTTTTCTTCTGAACAGAGCTTGTTCTCACTGATGATTCAAGTCACTCAGTCATCAGAGGCGAAAAAAACAAAGCTTCAGCTTTAAAAAGATGCCTGCTTACTCTTTTACTCTAATTACAAGCTCTGCACGAAGGAAAATCAAATTTTAAACTCTTTGCTAAAAATGAGAAGCAATTGATTGACAATACACTTGATACTTGCTGAGTTTTGACAGTTCATCTGTAAAAGCTAAAACTAGTTTAACTTAAAGGGGCACTGTGTAAGAAAAATAAATAAATAAAGTGATCCAAGTATTGTCCACTTTTGAACACCAGGGTGCGCATTTCAAGTGCAGTTTGCCTAACTACCATAGTGACATCTAGCGTCAATATTCACATTCCGGCCTGTAATAAAACATTTCAAATAAGTATAAATGTATCACAATTGGTGGTTGGTTAACAGTGCTCTCTTAAGTATTCATGTTGTAAAGAATAAATAGGATTTAAATGTTTGTGGACTATATGTGATAATTAAAATTCCTCTCAATCTTGCACAGTGCCCCTTTAAATGAATTTCACTTGTAATAAAACTGTAAAAGTTTGGACAAAATCTGTAACAAATGTGTATGTACAAATAGTACAAACAGAGTGCTACAACTTTCATTTTATATTTAACATTAGCGTCTTAATATTAATTTCATTTTATCAAATTAAGGATAAAAAGAGAGAAAATTAAGAAAAGGTCCTAGGGCCAACACAAGTCTACCAGTCAGACACTGTAAAATCAATTGGGATTTCACATGTGTCAAACTTTAAAACAATAAAAACAGACTGCTGTAGCCCAACATGTTCCTCATCTCTATTCCCTGCTCGAAAGGAAAATCAAATCCACTGTCTGGGAGTGCTGGTCTACTGCAACATGTTCCTATCACCTTCTACCACTAAAAAAAGGGTAAAAATAACAGGAACAAGTTGTCGGAAATGAAATTCCAATTCATCCAGTCCCTTTATATACTGGTGCAAGAGCCTGTCGTTGAGAGGCAAGGATCAATAGTGTTTAGACAGCAGGGCAGATTTTCTAAGCGCTGGATCAATAGGAAGGAGAGAGGAAAAAATACCCAGGCTTTTCTTTGGCTGTTGTAGTAAATACGAACAAATCAGTGGCCTTAGGCTAAATGGATTGACCAGCTGTTTCCGAGTTCTGTGTTGTAAATAAAGATCCATTCCAAGGTGTGCAAGGCCCAAAGGCTAGAATGCCACTGTTCAGGGAGGCCTGTGCAGTCTGTCTGGAGCTGTATGGGTGTCATGAGAAGGGCAATGTACCCCACATTGCCCTTCTCGTGACACCCAAACAAGAAGGTGCAATCTATTATCACAACCAAAACTGTAAACATTAGGTGCCAGTGACAACAAACATCAGTATTTTTTTCTAAACGTGTTAATGGGCAGTTTGCTTTAGGACAGGAAAATGCATACAAATAAATGGCCTGTGTGCACAGCTTTTTTAAAGGCAATTTCTCATTGTAAATGAGGCCTTGTGTGTGCATGTGTGTTGTGAGTATGCTGTTTTCTGATTAAGGTGACCCTAGATTGTGCACTTACTGAAAATCAGCCTGGGCAGCAGAGGCTCGAGCGGCAGTCATTGGCTTCCTGAACACATTATCTTAATGATCCCATTCCTCACGCCTCCATCTCAACACATTTAGAGATGCTGCTGTTACTTCTATTAAGACATTCTAATGTCTCCTTCAGCTATTTACCCACAGCTTCAAAAGGCAGAACCGAGTTAAGCATAACAGTGGCAACCAAAAAAAGCCATTAAAGTATTCAGATTACAGCTCCGTGGTTAGTGACAGTGATAGTACTGTGCATAAAACCAGATACAATTGCTTTGATAAGCTTGACCAGTGAATAAAATCTGATTGGTAAAACAATCTGATTTATTGGCAATAAGCCGTTTTAGCAGGTAGAAAAATGCTATATGTAAAACACACATAAAACTGACAATTAAGTTTCTGAGTCAAAGATTAAATAAACGACAATAGCCTACACAACAAACCATTTCTATTAAAAAAAAAAAGTGCGCTCCCATGGCACAAGTCACTGTGAAAAGGTCATTGTGGGAATCTGACCACAGCAAACTATTGTGGCTTGTACAGAACTTCTTCCATGACAAAGTACTCCAGCGGTGGGGTGATCTTTGCTCTGAAAAACATGCTTCCTAAGGCTGAAGTGTTCGTGCATGAGATTACGAATAGAGCTGTCGGACAATTCTCTTTTATTCTATAAAATGATTATTTATTTCTAATAAGATAAGCAAAGCAATTTAATTCATGTCAATTGCATCAATCTCTTCCCTCTCCAGGCTGGTTGATCTTTGGTCTTAAGTTGGCGCTTCTCTTTGCAAAATTTCCAATTTTTTTGATGAACTGTTTTGTAAAACCCTTCTACAACAAGTAGTTAAAGTATACAAGCAATAAAACACTGTATTGACATTTCCCAGAATATACTATGGATTAAGTTTCACAAGTATAAAAGTTGAGATGGAATGTATTTTCAGTGTAAGCTGTTATCACCACAGTTGATTTTCAGTACACAAAAGCATCAAAGCTTTATTTGACTGCAGAATCCACCCAAATAGAGCTCATCGTGTGTCTGAAGCACTGATGGCCAAGCATAGGGATCATTTAAAAGCTCACTTACACTTAGCACATCTTGGCTCGTCCTGATGCCACTGACCTTGGTAATGAGCAGCTGCTGGTACAGCAGTCATTACGCCTGCTATCTCCTCCTTCAGGAGCTGTCCTTTATTTCCATAAAACCTTTTATCCACTTTCTCAGTGCTGCCATACAACCCTATGCAAGCCGACAGCCATTAATGACTCCAGCAGTACAGCAAATGTCGTAACATGGCTTGTCTCATCAATACAGCTAAAAACAGAACATTCACTGGAAGCAGATGTAATGTTTTGGTTGTGTCACAGTAATGTAGGTCTAATTAAGCCAGGTTCTACAAAACAGGGTATAAGAGCAGAGAGGGGATGAGAAGGTGACCCAATTAAAACCAAATGGAAACCCAAGTATAGAGAGGGGCTCATCTATAAAACTTACCTTCATCAGTTCCTAAAACGTCCTGATATTAATATTCCGGATTAATGAATGTCACTCTCTACCATTCCCTGCACTTGCCTGTCAGGCTTCACTTTCATACATATTGTCTTATTATGATCATCAGAGGTTTATTGGTAAATATGCATTACGATTCAGTGCCAATTACCAGAATGACAGGTGAAACAAGTCTAAGCCATGAAGATTGTAAGGTTGTCATGGCAATTTACCTCTTATTAGGCATGTGGTTGAGGTGTTGTTTTTTGTGTTTATTTATTTGTTTATTGACGACATTGTAGTTTTTGAGGGTATCTTAAATTCATATTTTATTGTTTTAAATTTAGATAAAATTATGCACTTCAGCTCCCAAACATCTTACTCCAAATTAAGATAAACAACTACGGATAAAATGTTGTCGACAATGATGATGTTTAACACTATTGTCATTATTTGTAGGACTAATTAAAAGAAATTCACAAAGGGTAAAATTCAATTATGCATTTATCATAGAAGTGGATTCATGCCTTTGTTTTAATCATGAGCAAACCTGTGTGTTTTTTTAGCTTGCTTATTTGATGATTGATTGATTAGATTCATTATTTTCATCACCACTTGACGTGCCACTTATTCTGAAATAGCATGTCATCGAAAACAAAAAAGGGTGAAAAACAATTCACTTTTAAAGGCAACTTCAAAAGGTAAATGTTCTGATCTTCTTTATTTGAGTGAAAATTAAGAAGTATTGTAATATTAAGTTCCTTAGAAAACTTACACATCTACACGATCCTCTGTTTAAATCAGCTCACAAAGGAGTTCAAACTGTGATAGTCAAAATGATACAATTTACTAACATGCTGTGTACTTGTCTCCCTCAGGGGTAAAGTTAGCAGGAAAATCAGACAAGAATTATGGCTGCTTCTTAATAAAGGAGCTTTGGAACAGTCTCATACTACTTCTTTAGACATCTTTTACAACTATTTCAAAATGATTCTGAACTAACACACAATAATGTGCTGCTGATAATAATGGTAGAGTGGAGTGTGCAGACCAAATTTAAACTAAATAAATAAATAAATAAATAAGCTCAAACAAACTGGCAGAATTATCCCACCAGAGCAATTATGGATCTAATCAGAGGTTTCTGCATGAAGGTACAGCCCTCCTATCTCAGTCCCATTTGCATCATAACACAGTGTGCAATATTAATTTCCGAGTTTACTGCTTATTGGAAGTGCGAAGTATGAAAAGCCATTAAGGTTCCAAATAGGAAAGCAATTTGCTGTCACATGGATTCAACTCTATTAAAAAGAAAAATCTTGTTAACCATTTGGAATTAGAGTCATTTGGCAAAAGGCATTCTGGTGCACTCCAGTAAAATAAGTAATTATGCTTTGCTTCCTTCTATCCCTCTCTTTCTTTCATTTGCACAGACATGGAGGGGAGCGGTGCATAGGGAGAGCGGCTGGATGCAAAGGTAATTAAAGTTGTTGGCTATCTGTTTGGTTAATGTAGGAATCAGGCCAACAGAGAGCCTTGGAGGCGAGGCAAAATGAGAAAAAACATCCATTTTTCTGTTTCTGTCTCTGAGCCTCCAGGCCAACTCCATCTGGTCCATACATCATATCACCTATTCCTCCCCTTCCTACTTCCTACTCACAATCCAAACGAAGGCCTATCTATATAGAAATATTTGTACTCACTATGTCTCTGAGCTGATCTAGGTTTCGTTTATGTTCCCAGTGAGTAAAACTCATTAATGCATCTACATTCAGTGGACTACACAGTTTAAATTAAACTTCAAAAGACCTTGATTTTGTGCCTGATTACATTTAATCATTCATTAGTTTACATTACAAAACCATCTCCAAACAAATTTACATGATGCATTTTCAAATTTCATTTTCAAACTGAAAATGCATATTGCTTGATGTCTAAGGCAATATGTGTTTGTGCATCAACAATTCCAAACCATTAGGAAGGACAGGATCACGCAACAGTATAGGCCTGAATCCCTGGAGGAGAGAGGGATGTGACCTCACCTAATCTAACCTTAACCCTAACCCAGAATAAGAAGATGCTTTTTAATTCTTCATAAAATTAAGTCATTTACTTTGGAACAACAAGAATACACACCCCCACACAACCTCTCTTTCTGCTGAAAAGTATAGGTGCAGAAGTCTGGATTGCGGGTTTGATTTGATTTCTCTCTTATTCACATTTTTTGCTGCACTATCTTGTCTAATAAAGAAGAAATCCTTAAATTAAACTAATCCTTAAAAAAAAAACACTTCACCATTACAAAAGAGTTCTTATCATTTGTTTACTATATTTAGTGTATGTGTTCCAAACCGAAAATCATGTGTACAAAGAATGATACATCAGTTTAAAGGTTGTAACTAGGGATGCACAGATCCAGCTTTTTCAGTTCCGATACCGATACTTTGGCTTTAAGTATCTACCGATACTCAATATCAATCGATACCAGTGAAATTGCTTCTCTTTCCAAGTCACAACTTCACAACTTAATCTGAATAAAATGTCCAATAATATGAGACGTTCTGGATTAACATCAGCCAATAAATTAGTCTTATTATGTCCAATTAAAGGCACAATCATTGGCTGAACCAATATCATAATGTTGTCATGATACTAAAATTTCAAACTCAATTCAATACTTAAAAAAAAATCGATACTTGATACCGATTTCAATGCCAACTTTAAAAAGTTTTTATGATTTTTACGTTTTATTTTATACATTTTTTAATTGTCATTAATAAAATAATATAATTGTAATGGAGTATTAGTTTATGATTCATGAACCTTTACATTAGGGGTGTAACGATTCAGGAATTTCACGATTCGGTTTGATTCTCGATTCAGGACCCACGATTCGATTCACCACGATTCTTTTACGGTTAAAAAAATAATACGTTTTATGTCATTAGTCCTATTATTTTGCCAATTTTTTATTTTTTTTAAATGTGACAATAATTGTGCCTTTTAATTATTATTTTACCACACAAGTAAATTGTAAAAAAAAAAAAAAAGTCTCATTAGCCGTTTTATGTTACTAATAATATTAAAGCGGCCCCGCATCGAGCCGCATCGAGACAGTGTACGATGCGGAATCGTAGCTTTTGCGCATGGCGATGCATCGTGGTTCGATGCATCGTTACACCCATACTTTACATTAAGACTGGGCTGTTCTATTATCAGACACATTTGCTGTTTATTAGCATGTGCAGTGAAAGCGCAGGGGAGAACTGTCTTTCTTTCCTCCCGTTTGAAGAGTCCACCTGGACTTGTGATAAACTAAATTAAATGATTATGACTTAAAGTACAATTAGTGACAGTTTGGAGGTAAAGACGTGAGTTTGTTGTCAGATAATTTACCGCGGGTGTTCACCTCGAGGTTCGCGTCGCGGTCACGAGTGACTTCAAACTAAACACAAATATGTTTTTAAGGACTTAACCAGACGTTTCTCCGTGATCATAAAGGCTAGAATCATAATTTAAAGACAGAGAGCTCACACTTTGCTGTGTAAGTGTGTAGAAGAGCAGCTCTCTGGGCAAAATCTTCTGTCTGCTGCGCTGGTTGAAAGGACCTGGCGCAGCTCTCCTGTGACAGAGCTGAGATGCTGAAGTTTAAGGAAAGATCGATACTTCTTCAAATGAGTATCGAGTATCGATACCAGTTTTGTATCAATTAATATCGGGGAATCGATTTTTTTGACAACCGACAAGCCAATACCGGATCCAGCAAAATTTCCTGGATCGGCCCTGATATCTGATCCCAGTATTGGATCGGTGGATCCCTAGTTGTAACTTTATTCATTCACAGAATTTGTTTCTTTAAAAAATCTAGTACTGTTTAATGTTTATCATAAATGAATGAAAAAAAAAAAAGAATAATTAGTTGAACACCAATTACCTTCTCAAAAGGCCTGCCTGTTTTGACAGTTGTCCCTACAGTGACAATGCCTCTGTTGTACTGCTTCTTCTCAAGTGAAGTGTTTAAGGAGCACACAGAGCACACATACAGAGCACAGAGATACAGTTGTGATTCAGAAAAGCATGCCAGAATAGTGAAGTGAGATCCATTCCTTCAACATTTTATAATAAAGATGTTTTCAATGTCTGTCAATCCCAAATTCTAGTTCATCACAAAATTCTTATTGTGGGTTAGTGCAGCAAATGGGTATTGTAGGTCAAAACTTCAGCATGCACTGGAAATATCTATATTAGACTGCAATAGATCTAAATATATATATATATATAATATATATATATATTATATATATATATTATATATATATATATATATATATATATATATATATATATATATCAAAGACAAGGGTTAGGGTTAAACAGAGTGATCTAAACATACAGTTGCAGTTGGAAAAAGTAACAAAACAAAAACCATGGTACCAAGAGAGCACAACTTTCTACTGGTCTAATGCTCTCTCTATCGCACTAACAACCTACTATCATTTATGAACTTTAACCCTGACCTCCTGTGTTTTGAAGCCATGACCTCTTAACTGTCATTATGACTGTGAAATGACTAACCAAAGAGAGTAAAGCAGCGCTCACTTCACCACAGGTACACAAGTCAAAATGCGGGAGAAAAAGATTTATGAGGTGGCATATATGGCCTCTGAGGTGTTTTATGGTTGAACTTGCCGGGACTATTTAGGAAGCGCTGCATGCTCTGTCCTGACCACAGGTATTGATCGCCAAGAATGACTGTGGTGAGCCGAACTAGTTAAAACCCTGCGTGCGCCCTCACAGGGAGATGAAAATGAGGCCTGTGTGTCTAATGATGTGTGTATGAGCAGCAAGAGGAGGCCACAGAGACAGAGAGGAGGAGAAATTAAATCATTCCTTTGCTCTTTCAGGAGAGGCACTGCAAGCCAGCCATGCTTGGGTGCTTAATGTGGGGTCTGTTTTTTGAGAGGAAAATTAAAGACAGAGTGAGAGAGCACGCAAGAGCAAGCGAGAGCCAGAGAGCGCGAGAAAGCGAGAGAGGGTGAGAGAGACAGAGAGAGAGAGAGAGAGAGAGAGAGACAGAGAGAGAGATAAATGGCTGGACGTGGAGGCGGTAAATGAGAGCATCCTAATGCAGGGCGCCGTGTTTGTGGATGTCCCTAATGGGCCTGGGCTGATGTGAGCTGTCTGCTTACTGACCACCACTGTTATATTGAGCCTACCCCACACAGGCCTTCCCAGCACAGAGACAACAGCACCCCATGCTAATTGGCATAAAACGATGGTGCATAACAAGTACAGAGAAGAAATTGGTCTAATTTGACTGGGTGAAACGATGGATGAAATGGTTCTAATCACATAAGGCATTTTGTTGTCTCAGTCAGTGGCTTTTCTACTTTGCTCACATAGAGACAACTGTAACAGTCCTGGGAGAGCACAGAAGCTTCAGGTAGAAGCACAAACTCCCAAAAAGCCTTACACAATTAAGTCAGCAAACAGCCAGACTGAATATGTAATGGCTAAGCCACATTTTTTGTTAACAAAGAAGAACAAAATGCTCTTCTCTCCTGAGAATAAAAGTTGTATTTATGGGTTGATTTTGTGAAAACTCAGTGAGATGTGTGAATTGGACAATCATACAGTGTCAAAATCACTGGAGAAATGGGCGTAGAGCTCAGATTGAGTGACATAGTCTGCATCCGCTGAGTGAAGCAGTTTACACCACGGCTGGATGGGTGTGAAGATGCCAATCACTGAACAATTGACATTGTATTTGGCATTGTATTGTAATATTTCCAACAGAAAATTTGTGATGTAAATGTGAATATCTGGTTATAGCTATGTAACTGCTTGACTTAACAAAATCGTTGACAGAATTTCAAGTTTACAACCAAGTTAGATAACACTAGTTAATTATACCTCCTCAGACTTATTAGTGTGGCCATTTGCAATTATTAAGACATTCAGCATGAAATTAATTGAAAGGCAGATTAAAATAAATTAAGAAAAATGTGATGTAGAATGCCTCTGTGCACTTCATATATCACTGGGGCAAAGCCAGAACCTGGCTCCCCATAATTAACTGCAGACTATTTATTTTATCCTGATGGCATAAATTAGAATTCAGACACACATTATATTAGAGCAGGCTGCCATGCGGAACTGCTGAGTGGGGTGAAGAATATTTTAGGGTGCAAAAAGAATCCTCCTAGGATCCAGAGCCCACTCCTCTACCGTGCAATCGAATTACTTTATTTCCGTGACATACATGAAAGCTCATTGCTTGTCTATCACTTAGAACAAAAACGAACTTCACTAGTCTCACATTAAAACAGTTTTTTGCTTCGCTCTTTTCACGCATCTCTGCATTTTTCAGTCCCCTGTGATATTTTTTCAGGATTTTTTTTTATATTTTTATACGGCAAACAATGCATGTCCCTTATTAGCTAATTCATCAGTCAGTCATGCCTAATGAAACTCAAGAGCGAAACATGGTGGCCAGTTGATATTCTAGAAATATATGTCTGGGTTTTCCAGGCAAGAAACGAATAGGATGCAACAGGGTAAAAAAAATTGGGGAAAAAATTACTGTGAAAAAAAGTGACTGAAAAAGGCAGCAACACAAAAGGAATATATACAAATACATTTTAAGAAATTTTAGCATACCTTCAGAAAAGTTGTTTCATTACTTGAAATTGGCATGACTGTCTGTGTGGGGAAAAAATGTCAGTTTTGACAAGTACCCTGATTGATTCTGTAAATACTTATTCACTACATCAGTATAGAAATGCACTATCCAGTCAAATAACATTTCAAATCTCGAATCTGAGTTGCAATCCATTTGAGGGCTGAAATCATCTGAATTCTGAATGATTCCCTCAACATAGAAAACCGCTTTTATTTTACAACCAAATTATGTCACCAAAATTTGTAGCTGTGAAAATTTAGACCTACATAAATTATGTCCAATATGACCTCACAACATTCAATATGTATGTCATAGCAAAATACAATCTTGTATATACAGTATTTTCTTTTTTGGATTTTAGTTAGAAAAATATACATTGCTTTGAATGATTATAAACCATCAATACCATTCAATAGGAATTTATGATCATACTAGTTATTACATTGATAATACATGACAGAATTTGTTGTTATTTCAAGAGACATCTTACAAACTTTGTTACAGTTTTTTGGGTTTTTTTTTTGCAAATTTGATTAGCATATACAGTATGGTTCATATGAATAGTGACTGTATCCTTACATGACCATTTCACATGCAAATAGAGCCTCAGACTCTTGCACAGTCAGCTACAGACCCCCACAGTCATACATGTGCTGCTCTCTCTCCCCTGGAGTATCTAGTCACTACATACCTCTCAGTGTTATCATCAGAGCCACACAGTGCCTCCCTGTGGGCACCAGGCCCAGACTGGCATGGAGCCAGACCTGCTCTGCTACTGAGGACTGGCAAATGATGCCTGACTCTCCACACTCTCATTCCCCTCACATCTTTTCAACAGAATGCCTCTGGCCTTCTGCTCTGTGTCTATTCTGCCCTGCACTCTGGAAATATGCTGTCAATACTACAAAGAAATAATCTCTCACACATTTGAATGCATGCTTATTATGTAATGAGAGCAAAACAAAACAGTTCAGGTAATCTGTAAAGTAAGACCAAGCTAGAGTTGTAATCAGCATGGTTTAACACAACACCAAGCTAAGGAGAAAGCTAAGGATTAAACAATTTATAAAAAAAAATAGGTAATTTTAACACACAAGGCAAATATTGTATTTTACTTTATTATATATTACTAACCCTACCCTTGGCAGAAATGAATAGGGTGGAAAGGTTATAAACACAAATCAGTTAGCATAGGAATTCTCACTGACCATCAACTTAAATATATATAGAGAGAGCAGGCTCAGATCTACCACACCAGACAATACCCAATGTGTAGGCTTTGCAATAAGGCCCCTGGGACAAACCAGCACATATCTGCAAGGTGTAAGGTGTTGGCAGGAAAAGCATACAGGGAATGTCATAATCAAATGACAGGAGCATCTGTGCTGAGTATTCACAAAAAACCCTAAGGTCAATGTGGGAAACACTCCTGAAGGTGGAGAATGACCAAACTAAGATTAGGTAGAACCTCCAGATACAGACTAATAGAATGGCAACGGCCAACCAACCAGACATCATGGTGAATGTAGCAATGCCAGGCGAAAGCAACATCAGGAGAAAGGAGCATGAGAAACTAGAGAAATGCAAAACGCTCAGAGAAGAGCTGAAGAGCTCTTGGAAGGCGAAGGCAACAGTGGTGTCTGTGGCAAACAGAAAAAACTTAGGGTAGTTACCCTCCTAAACAGAGGAGTGATTAAACAGATCCCTGCAAATACTGTACATCAGCCATCTCAAGAACAACAAGAATACTCCTCAGAATCCTCAAGCTCCCTAAACTTGGTTTAGACATTCTATTTAATGATGCTCTGGAGTTCTGTCTGTGAGATACTATTGTTTCCCCTCTGAGCCTCAAAAATTTGTTCAGCAATGCCGAGTTTTGTGATGTCTTAAGTAGATCTTTGAGATCTTCTGCACTATAGGTCAATAAATAATCCAAACTCATATTGAGCTTTCCAGCAACAGTACTATACCAGGCAAGATCTGCTTTATTATTTCATATACGTAATTTCCTTTGCAGTCAGTAGCTTTAACTAATAGCATCGTCAGATACTGTATAAACCAACAACAAAACCCTATTTAAATGGGATTAAATAGGTTAAACATGGCTTTCGTAGCTGTAAATGAGGACAATCACAAAGACAAAACTGTACTGGTCTCTAAATTTAATTCATACATCAAAAGTCCCATGTTATCGCACATCAAACCATGTACACTACAAATCATCAATGTTTGTGAGATCAACATCGCTAGGCAGGTTTTTTACAGTCATAGCACGAAAAACAACCAGTCCTGCCTCAGATGTATAATTTGGTTTCCCTGGTGAGTAAAAAGCCTTGGAGGCGAGTGCATACGCAGCAGTCATGTTTGTTAAGATACATGGCTGGAGCCTGCATTTTCTCAACCACTGGTCAAAAAAAAAAAACACTAAATCACTAGCAAAGAAAATAAATATATACTTATTATGTTGTGCACACTGCATATATTCACCTCCTTAACATACTGCACAGACACAGAGCAAATGTGCAGAACTGCACATGGGCAAAAACATGCCATGAAAAATGACAGGAGGGAGGGGTGCGGACCTGAATATAATGGTGCGGCGGAGCACAGGAGAAATAATCATACCTAGTGGAGGGGGAGAGGGGAGGAGTGAGAGGGAGATGAGTCTGTGCCCTGTAGCGGGGAAATGATGCTCCAGCGCTCTGCTGCTGGCTGCCTCATTCCCCAATAACTGCACAAAGCTGCCTTCAGCACAGGAAACAGCAGGCAGTGCCTCTGAATGCATTCCCTTTTTGTAGGGCATAGCCACAGGAGACACACATTGTTGTTTTTTGGTCTTTGTGCTCCATGAAAATGTAACAATCTAGTAACTTGTCACTGAAAGCAGATAGACAAAAACTAAGGATATTATCAGTGAATATTAACAATCAGTCTAATATTCGGTTTCAAAAGTCGTTCTTTTTTGTGACAACACTCAGGTGCAGTTACATTGGAGGCCTTCAGGTGTCCCTCTTTCACTTTGCATGATTGGAGTTTGCTCTCTCTCTTTCAGTGAAGCTCTTCTTGTTCCTGAACTCCCATCTACACATAATATATACACCATCATTTGAAAATGGCAGCTTTTTGAAAATTCACCTTGATTATCAAACATTAAAAGTGACTTCTCTAGAGCTGAGTGTCTGGCTAGGGGGATGGCTGCAGACAGCAGAACAATGCAGCATGCTTGGTATTAATGCTGGGCTAGGGTGTGTATGGAGGGGAGAGGAGCCAGCCCTTTGTTCTCTCCTACAGCCAATTATTTTTTACGTGTGCCTCTTTTCACAACAACAAGAGAGAATTTAATTTTAATGCACCCTGGAAAACCTGAAAAAAAAAAAAAAAAAACGGTGTATTCTTAAACTGATGGATCCTAGCACAATTGTTAAGTTTATACACACAAATTTTTAAGAGGCATAGATTGATGACAGGAGCAACAAAAATGACATCTACACAGACACACACACCAGCATGAACTGATTCATGCAAAATGTTTCTGCTCCCCCCACCCCTCCCAATCCTGTTGATATTATATTATTATAATGCAATATGAGACTATGAGGTTTGCGTGTTAAAGAGCAAATCCAGTACAGACTGATAGGAAAGAACACTATAAAAATAGCAACCATTTTTGATCAAATGGTATAAAAAATAAAAAGCAAGATTGCTGTTGGTAGGTATGTGGCCAAATATTTTTCTAATTGGAAGGGCACTTTATCTTGCTGTCAGAGAAGCCGTAAAAAGCAGCGCTGTTCCCAGAAGGAGAGGACCACAGTATGCTGGCCTTTTATTAGTACTACAGCTCTGATATATATGCTTCTGCTCTAGGCTTTCATCAAGAACCTGCACACATAAACACACACATACAGACGAATGATACAAACTCGCCATTCTGAAAAGCCACCACAACCACTGTTTAACATTCCCTCGGCTTCTCTAAGCGTACAAAAAGGACATGGTCCAGGAGAAATTAGTACCACAAGTTTTAGCAACAATTGATGAGGCAAAAGCTGGAATACTGGTGTGGAGATAATGTACCATTTGGAATAATAAAAAGATGCCTAAATAAAAAAAAGTAAAGGGCTGATAACAAACTAAGCGCTTGCAGCCAGAGTAAAATGATAATCACGAGAGAATACACAAAACACACAAGCTAGCCAGGCACAGTGGCACTATTTTGGTGTGAGGCTGATTTCTGCACAGCCACACTAACAATGATTTATTCAGTCAGACACACGGACAGTGCGACAAAAAGACATGCGCATGTGCATACACACAGTGCACGCAGCACACAGGCTAAATTAAATTTGAGTCCATGGGCAGCCCGCTAAACTGCCTGTATGCGGGACCTTCCCTGCGACACAGCAAAAAGCAATTCTCTGGAGATGGCAAAATTAAAGGGCAGAATTCAGCCAGTTTATGGGTCTCACTCTATACTCTCTCTCAATAAAGGTTTTATTAGCGATCATTTGTCCCTAAAAGTCATGTGCTTAGAGGCGGCTGGTGAGATGAGAGCAGACAATTGGTGGCCTAGAAATATTGAAACCCAAGCCTTTTTTATTTACAAAACACTGATCATTCACAGCTCCATCCTTTAAAATACAGGAGAACGTGAATTCACAAAGTACTTATTTACTTAAACACAAAAGTCTATTCATTAATTAAGCGGCTTTATTAAGACATCAAAAGCCAGTTTTCTTAGGGCCTATGATTAAAATGTTATCCTGTTTCATTTAAGCATATGTTTACAGTCTACTGTCTTTAAGTGGAAACTACTGTACATTCATAAGCATGTTCTGAGAGTCCATACTTCGGTATGTCACTTGTCACTCACTTGGATGATGAATCATATGAATGAATTTTTTTAGTTTGATTACATAATGGATCAAACAGTTGAGGTTCAGTTTGTTTTCTGCATTTGTTTTTCAGGGACAAGGCAAGAACAATTCAACCTAAATATTCCACTGAAAAACATGTAGCATAATTTTGGCTGTCTTGCTTTGTTGTCACAGAAGTATGTGCACATTTACATGTCCATTCTGACCTTGTGAACCTCTTCTTCCACAACATGGTAGCTTTCTCCTCTTCATTTATTCACTGTCCTCCATGTTCATGTTCCCTTTGGCATAAAATCAACAAAGGTGACATACAAAGAAGTCAAATAAATGTTACCAAAACGCAGACAAGCATGCATTCAAAAAACTTATACAAACTATTATGTCTTAAAGAAGTGATGCACTTCCACTGCACAGTGCTCATGAGACAACTATCAGAACAAACAATCTGCTCTAATACTTTTCACTTTCTATTCAAACACTGAACAAGACATACAGTATGTTCTTTTCTAGGTATTAAATATTACACTAATACATCCAGTATGCAGATTATTACTTAACAAATTGCTCACAGCAAATATGATTTAAAAAATGAAATAAATACATAAAAAAAAACAAAATAATGAAAAAATATATATATTTTTTATAAAATATAAAAATAAATTATAAATAAACATCTCCTGTGAGGTTTAAACCTGCGATCTACCGATTGCAAGGCCAGTGCAGGTTCAAAATAGAGTTCACCCACCACTACGTGATGCTCTTTCATTATTATACAATAACTCAATTTTGAAAAACATACAATTTTAAAGTAACTTATTGTCTGCCTGTCTGCTATAGCTGCTGGTAATATGGGCAACAGTGACAAAGTAAACAACAGACAGAGTAGTGACTGAGAAGATGGAAATGCTATGCTAACCGGGAATGTGATCCTAGTATACATGATCTGAGGCCTACTGAAATGAGCTCGGCCTGGCAGAAAGCACTGTACCTGACAGGGAATCATCCCACCCTCTGGCTCTCTGGATCTCTGGTTTTACTGCATGATGGTCTTCTTCTTAAGCCCTGCTAGCTCGCCTCCATTTCAGGTTGCGAATGAGAGATCTTTGCTGTTGGATGTCCAGCTATTGAACCACAAAAGAAGGCAGGGCAGTGAGAGGAGGAGAAAAATCAATCCAGCACACAGAGCCTATCCTCTGTGCACAGCCAACATGCTTCTATGGTTGGGTATTGATGCACTAGGCTGTCCTTTCCCCAAACAAAATCAGTCTAATTTGATATTCTATCCATTTATTAAGGCAAGCTCTAAACCACGGAGGAGCAAAGAAAATGCCAATTGTTTAATCAGTGTTTGCAGATATTAGATTAGTTGTTATTAGTTGTTAAAATGTACAGATAATGATTGCCAAATTTGGGTGTAGCTTAAAACAGCATGCTGTTAATTTAACCAAAATACTGGATAAGTTGATTTTTTTTTTGTAGCTATAGGCTAGAAAAAAAAACTCATCTGAGATTGTCAGATTGAAAATGGCTCTCGGATGAGAATCGAAACGTCTCGATCTTCGAATACGATGTCAAGATGACAACTTTAAAGTCTTTCTACTATGGATCACTCCTTGACGAATGAGGGATTACACCGATTAGCTAATGGCTACTTGAACATAGTACTGATGAAATTCAAATTCATTCATCAATTCAAGCTTATTGTAGGAAATAACAAGAGAGAATGCTCAGGACAGAGAGAGAGGAAACCCACAGAGAAAGAGAGGAGGAGCTTGAGAGAAAGTTAGGTCAGACATAAGACTAGCTTCAGCTTGGAGAGACATTTCCTGGACGACGCTGATGGGAATACTGCGACAAAAAGTAGAGAATGAAATCAAGACAACCATCAATAGGGAAAAAAAACTAAATATGGACAGCAAAGGATACTCAAAATAGTTTTCCCGTTTCGGTTATGCTCGGAACACCACATAGATCTTCTTGTAGATTTCCCAGGTCATCAGAACATTGAAACAAAAAACTCAGAATCCATTGCAAAGAATTTCCTGAATGGTAGCTCTTCCGTTAGCACTCAGTTTCTGTATGCGATTCAGTCCGATAACACTAGCCCTGCTTTCTTTCTCTCACAATCGCTCTCTCTCTCTCTATTCTCCCCTCCTAAACTGATCAATACTTCATTTAAATCATGACATTAGCACACTACTAGTCGAAAAAGTGAGCGAGAATAAATACAAATGAGTGTCTTGCATGTAGCAACACATTTACACATGTGCGGCACATTAAGGTTTGGCTGATAATCCATTGTGAAAACAAACAGAACAATATGCAAGTGCGTGGCAGCGTTGATTTGAACTGGTGAGCCCTGTCGCTGATCAATACACATTTGAATCTGAGATGAGAGGAGCTATCACAATATTGCATCGTCTCATCAGAAAAAGGCAAACACAGCATCCCAATTATAGTGGAAATAACTTGTGTCGAGGAGGACACAAGTTGGATGCTGATAGAGGTATATTGCATATTTATTCAGCAGATTTTTTACATTAGCACCTGAGCACATAATAGGATAATATATATGCACACTCACGCTTTTTATCTATTCACATAATTCACAATGAGCCGAATCAATACTGCTCTCTCATAACTTGTTCAATGCTCATAAAGCGCGTCCGCATTGGCTAATGTAATGACTTGTTCGCCAAGCTCTCCAAACGAGACTGGCTAATTTCCTAGCCCTCTTTGAAACTCCGGTGCGGAGTAACTGGCTAATCTCCCTGTCCATCATTAAATCCGGATATTTACCTGCCCAGCACGTCACACGGGCCTGGTGAGAGAGACGCACATCTTGTTGAGGTCTTGAGTTGGTCTTGTTTTGTAGAGATAGAAGCTAAAGATATGCTGCTGAGAACAGGTTTGCTCCAGTCTGAACATGGCCGACCACAGGCAAGAGCAGCTGAAAAAGAAGATGAGAGAGGGGCAGACGATGAGGCAAAGAGTGAGGTGGTGGATATAGAGCATAAGTCAGTTACTCGAGGGAACATGAAGTCTGTCGCCAATGTCAGCCAATGAGCAATTAGACAGACAAGACCAAAGTTATTGATCTGGGGTTGAGGCTCTCTCCTCGAGGCTAACTAGCTTGAGAGAGATTAGCTGAATGATGCTACACCTGCAGAGTGAACGGTAGGGCAGCTAAGGTGAATAAAGGCACAAGAATTTTCTCTTCTAAATGTTCTTTCGTTTTAAATCTCTTTTTTATTATGATTATTTTTTCTCTAACAATTTGCAAAACAGCTCACACAGAAACCCAAACTGAGCTTCAGTTTTTCAAAACATTTCAGCTCAAGTTAAATTTAGTTTTACAATCAAAACAGTTACGTTTTGCCCACAAAAGCAGGTTTTACCATTCAAACTTTCACACTTTACAGCTCAAAAGCTTTAGTCCTGATCTCAGAAACAAAGTGACCAATGGTTCACTCCAGTCTGTCATTGGGATTCATACCTCACACCAGTACATTTGAATCTGGGGAAGTTTTTATTATTATCAATATTATAATTACTTTAATCTAAATACAGGCATAGTTGTACAAAAAAAATAATAAAAGGTAGATTTAGGCTTACTTTTTGATTTGTAGAATGTATTTTATCAAAATATCTTCAGTTTGCTTACAGTTTTATTTTGGCGCATTTTTTGGAAATTGATAAATATATGGCAAAAAAAAAAAAAAAAACGTCGAAATGATTAACACTCATCTATAAAATATCTAACAATCATGTGTCAACTGCACTTTGCTGTAAGAACATGAAACAAAAGCAACAGATGGACTCACTTTTACCCTTAAACAATTAAACACTGTTTGGATTTTATTTCAGCATAATACCAATTCTAATACAGAATGTCTTGGAAATGAAAGACATTAAAAATAAAATATTCAGAAAGGTAAAATAAAAACATCGCTTACTGACAATAATTTGAATAACTCAAAGTATGTCACTGTCTAAGCTGGACCATAGTGTCTTCTTCCTGATCCTCAGTCACTGTCTCCATGTCTTCTTCCTCTACACATCCTTACATTTTTCTTGTCTGGTTTGACATTGTTGTACAACAAATGTGACTCTTTTGTCTTATGTTTTTGGGACAGATTCATTTGTCAGAAGAGTCACTGCACATGCGTTCATAGCTTAGATAATTTAGCCAAAAAAACGAAGTGTGCCGGTTATAAAAACCTAGTATTACAGCATTGACTGAAGAGTTAAACAAGACCAAGTTACGTAAGGTTAGGCAAAAAACTATATGAGAAAGAGTGAAGACAAGACCGGTGTTATTGTTGCGCCAAAGGTAGAATTAGTTTTGCATCCTACATGTTAAGTAGTGAAATGTGTTCAATTATCTTGACTTTGGAGTCAAAGCAATTAAAACACACAATAAGATAGTTGAGAGATGTCATCGAACCTTTTGTAATGCATCCGTGTTATTGAAAAGCCATTTACAACAACATCACACACAAATATATTTAGTCTATATTTTAATCATTCCTACAGTCAGTGTTTTCTGCTCAGGTCATTGTCCTGTTTAATTCAAATGTTTATTCTTTGTTTACTGCTCATATCATTTTGGATTTTGCTGTGGTGTGTGAGTTTGTAGTGTACTGGCCAAAGCCTTTTACCATATCTTAACAAGTATTGTTAATAAAACAAAGTAAACTCATTGTTCATGTGAGTTTGTGAATGAGAGCTGTGTGAACTGTTTGGATAAAGAATGAATAAAAGAAATTCATTGTTATGACCACCACAGCCTTTGTTCAGATAAAAGTTTGAATGAAGTGATGGAGTGATCAAACTAAACCAAGTTTAATAAAGTGTCAAAGTGATTGAAAAAGAGTAGTATTTAGTATGCCGTTTTCTTGAAAAGAGAACTCAAAACTGAATGTGATGTATCTATGACAGAAGATAGCCAAAGTGTAAGCAAGTTGGGGTAATCAAGAAACAAAAGAAACAATACAGTATGTTGCACATCCAACATCAAATCATGCAGTGCTTTTATATGATAAAAGGTAGACAGAACTAGATCTACTGCAGGCCTAAAACATAAATATTACTTCAAATAATGACAGAACTGTAGGGCTTTAAATTTTATATACGTTTTTTTCAAATATGATTTTCATACAATTTCTTTTTGAATAAGATATCACAATTGTTGCTACCTTTAGCGTGGAATGTATTTCAAACATGACAGCTCACTGTAACCTGTGAGTGGGTCTGTCTGTGGGTTTTCTGCCTGTGCAACAGAAAGACACCTTTAATATTTGGCCGCGCAACGTCACTCCGGGCTAAATCCCTAGCAACCACCATAGCAACATACTCTGCGCACAACGTGAAGTGCATGGCAAGTTCCCCTGCCACCAGCCACACAAAATAGAAAAACTATGGGATTACAATAATAGAGTAAAAAAAAAAAAAACATATTAAGAATATTGATTCACAGTAACAATTTAAGCAAAACAACATCCTAAACAATGCACTTAATCCCACATTTCTGTTTTTTGTTACAGGTTTTGTGAGAACACAATGGGCTACATTTTAGCTTATGCATGCTGTGTTTAAAACAAAGGCTCCTGAAGAAAAATACATAAAAGTTATACAGAAATACATACAGGTGTGTGGGGGTTGTTTAATATGTCTGACATGATAGCCTCTTGTACTGTGTCATGTGTGGTTGAGTGTAGCTTAAGCTGCCACCAGCTGCACTTGGTGCTGCTACATTTATTCAGTGTGACCAAGCTCACTACCATCATTTAGATGAAAATGGGAGAACACGCTTGATCCTATGGCCTTTGAAGAACTGGGTTTTGTGTTGATAAGAGCTTGACAAAAAAGCCATCCCTGAATCAAGAAGATTATATGCAATTCTAAATGCAAATAATGACTATATAAAAGGAGGATTATGCTGACAACATTCACCAACAAAACAGCATTCAGAGGGGCATCCTCTTCACCTAGAAGCACACAACGTGACTGATCACAGCCATTTACATTCTCTATTTTACTGTCGTTCTGCACTTACTACTGGTTAAACCAACGGTAAAAATCCTGTGAAAACAAACACTTAGAATTCTAAAAAAATGTTAAATGAATACATTCAACAGTTAACGCTGAAACACGTCATTGTCATGCAGACATCTTGGTCACAGTTGTTTTTGGTTGCAGTCTTCTTTAATTCTTTAAAGGGGACCTATTATGTCAAATTCACTTTTCTAAGTTTTTAACCTTGTTATAATGGCCTTCCTTCATCATTAGTTTACTCAAAGTTATATTTGAATTGATTCATGAATGTTGGAGTAATCTTGTTTTGTTCTTCAGCTGGAGCTCAAGTGCTCAGAAATCCCCGTTCTCACCTACCACCTATCCCCTCCCACTTGTCTGTATTTACTTGTTATAATTCAAAAGATTAATGCTCAAAGTGAAGCATATTTGGTTCAAAACTGTCCCATACCCCCTTTCCAACAATAAAAAATAGTTTTTAAAAATCTGTTGCTTTTTACAGTTACATTTTAAAGTGAAGAGGCGGGGCTTATCTGATCTGCAGTTTTGAACAGGAAGTCAATAGAGCTGTTCCTATTTTTAAGTTTTAAGTTTAAGTACTAAATATTAAAAAAACACACAATAGGTCCCCTTTAATACGGTGGTCCTAAAGGGCAAAATATGCATACAAATATAAATACACTCGCCCAAATTCAAAAACACAAATGCAAATTCCAAATCTTGCACACGAATTCAGAAACATTCAAAAGTACAAACGCAATTCAAAAACAAATTCTGCAAAGTATTATAATTTGGGTGTATGCTTTTAAATTTGTGTTTCTGAATTTGTGTGCAAGTTTTTGAAGTTTGAAACCACTTCTAAATTTGGGTCCAAGCCTTAGAAATTGCGTGCCTGTTTGTTTAATTTGCATTCATATTTTTTTATTTGAATGCATGCTTTTAAATGTACGTGTTTTTAAATTTGGATATGTGTTTCTAAATTTGGGTGTGCTTTTATATTTGCATGCATGTCTTTGAATTTATGTGCATGTTATTGGATTTTCATATGCATATGGGTGAATGTTTTTGGATTGTTTACGTGTTTTTTAATTTAAGTGTGTGTTTTTGAATTTGAATGTGTGTTTTTGAATTAGCATGCATGTTTTAAACTTGCGCTTGTGTTTTTTTAATTCAGGAGCGTGGTTTCATATTTGTATGCAATAGTCTGGGAAAAAATATTTTTCTTCATAATGTTCAATCTAAATTTTCGCCCTGTGTAAAACGAGCTTCTCCATCAGCCACAGAGGGGAATACGACTTAGAACAACATGCCACACACCAAGCTCATTCAAAAAGGCACCACAGCAAACTTCATGCAAACTTTCATCTAAGACCAAAATCAACTGTCACCTGGTCCAAAAATAATATCTCTAAATAAGACAATATTTGTAAAAATAAATAAATAAATACAAAATATAAAAATGTGGTTAGCTATATAGGTAACCTAACAGTGTTTATTTTAGATTAAAAACAGTATATTTAGTTCAAAACAAGTTTTTAATAATAAACTTATGCAATTTGTCGAGTCCATCCCATCCCATCACTGAGTTGAGGACTATGTTTGATACTTGTTGCAACTTTCAGTTTTAACTCATTCATTCATTTTCTACCGCTTAATCCCGTTAGGGGTCTCGGGTGACTGGAGCCTATCCCAGTGACTTTGGGGCTTAGGCGGGGAACACCCTGGACAGTGGCCAACCTGTCACAGAGTTAGACAGACAAACATTCACTCTCTCATTCACTGACAGGGAAACTTCCAGTGATGCCAAATTGACCTAAACATGCATGTTTTTGGAGGTGGGAGGAAACCAGAGTACCCGGAGAAAACCCACGGTGACATGGAGAGAACATGCAAACTCCACCAAGAGAGATCATGAGATGTTGATATGGTCTGACCCGGGAGTCGAACCCACAACCTCCTTATTGGGAAGCCAGAGCTCTAACCACTCTGCTACCGTGCACCCCTTCAGTTTTAACTTTCCAACTAAATTTTTTTGCTCTTCACTAATAAATGACTACATATGTTCTTTTTAAACACTAAAAAATAACACATTTCTCATCAGCACATATGATCACTTGAATGGAATCAATCAATTGTGTGCCGCTTGGCTTTGCTCTCCTTGTCTCGTCGTTTCCAAATCCAATCTCTTCCATGTCATCTCGGAGCACATTTATAAGGGCCCAGCCTCTTGATTATCTCCCTCTTGCACCCCCCCACCACCACCAGCAGCACTACTGCATGCTCCAACGTATTAAATTAAATGAGGTGTCTGTCCAGGTCACACTCACACTAGTCTCCCCTCTGCGACACCCCCCACACACACTGCTGGTAATCAAGGGAGAAGACCCCTCCCTGCTGGTTTTGTGCCAGCCAGGGTGCATAAATTAGCATTAATGAATGTTTCGGGGGGGAACAGCTGTGAATGGAGGGAATGGCAAACATATATCTCAAAAAAAGAACAACAACACAAGACGGAGGGAGAGAATACTGCATCTTTTAAACCGAGAACTCACAAAAGGTTACAATTGTTTGTCATCTTACGGTCTTTCCTTTTAAGTCAGTTTTACTTGCTGCTGCTTAACCGTCCTTTCCACTGGCTATCTGGCAGCACAGACAGAGAGAAGTAAAAGACAGTGGTGGCTTTTGTATAAATGAATCATGATGAGCTTGTGTGAACAGTGTTAACATAATCCCTTTGCAACTGAAGCTAAAAAATTCTGCAGGAGGCCAACATCTTTGTTGTTCATCAAATATTGATGCATACATAATTATTTTTGCATATGAGAGCACAGATCGAGTTTGTAGATAAAGTTGCAGCATAGAGACATTTTTAGCTCTGGCTTCATGAAGGTAAATTTGATTCTGGTGGATCTTATTAGCTCCTAATTACCTTGGGGATGCATACAATTATTGTGTCATAATACAGCTGTGAGCGGATGATGTGTTTTATATTGACAACGTTTGTGTGTATTCAGTTGACTGTGATTATGAAGAGCTGTCAAAACAGGAAGCTGATGTATAGGCTGTTGTTGCTGTGCCTCTCTCCTCCTCAGCTCTGTACAGTATAATCATCTGTGAGAATTATTATTATTTATTCTATCGCTTGTTCGTGTTAGGGTTTACGAGTGACTGGTGCTATCCCAGCGACTTTGAGCCTTAGGGGGGAGAACACCCTAAACAGTGTCCAACTTCTCAGATTCAAACCCAGGATCTTCGTATTGGGAAGTCAGAGCTCTGAGAATAATATTGTATCACATAAAAATTTATTAAGCATTTGCTCATGTGCAAAACAGGTTATGCGGGGATGCCACTACATGCAGCTGCGCTCCGCTCCGCCCCGGTCCGCCTCCGAAAGTTGCCGCAGACCCCTCGCCCACTGTCTCCGCTCCAGTCCACTCCGCAGGGCTGCGTTGCTCCGAGGAGCTCAACAAGAGCATGCGCCAAAAACACGAGTTTGTGAAATAGAAGTCCTTTTTGAAGATCAAATAACTATCAGGAGCACAGACAACTCCTGTGTTTCACATGATCACAACAATAGGACGTGTTTTCTTCCTCCGCTGAGGGTATGAGGCTTTAAACTGTTACGAGCACGAACTCAATATCGTTGTCCTGTCCATGTGTCAGTGACAGAGTCTGTAGTTAACAGTCTGCTGTGTCAATAAAGAAACTTTATGTAAAACTACGAACTTTTCGTTATCTGATCAATACAAAGTACGTGCGGAGTGATTTTACTTTGTAAATCCGGACATAGTTCACATTCTTTTTCCTGTTTGGTGTGTTTTGATTGGCGGAGATTGACTTGGCCGGACTCGGGCGGAGAAGAAAATAGCCTTGATCCGATTGATTGGTCGTACGGCGACGGAGCTGAGGCGGAGCCCTGCGCAGCGCATACGGAGGATGTGGAACGGTCTTCATTCATTAAAACAGCTGCCCAGCTGATCCGGCAGTCGGAACGGAGCGGAGCGGAGATGCATGTAGTGGGATAAGCCCGTTAGTGGGAGCAAAAACTTGGGAGTAGCTGACATTTTTGTTTCACACAGACACAAAAGATGCAAAACTTGAGGTGGTGCATATCTCTTTTCTGTAATATGTAATATGTACATTTTCCATGTAAATATTCTATGCACAAATTGCTCACAAATAACATGCTTTTTTTCAGTTTGCACTCGCAATGTAGCACCAGGTTTGATAAATCAGGCCCATATTACCAATTACATAATAGTTATGGTTTGTTGTTTTTTTTTTTTATTGTAAGAAAGTTGTGTTGGGAGTAAATTGTCTCTGTAATTTTATAGAATGTTGTTTTTTATGACATACAATATGTGGAAGGATTCTGTTTTAGAATTCACTCAGCTTCCTGTAATTTTCTAGCCTGATTCATGAGCCAGTTTCGTTTCACTTTGTGGAAACCGTCTGACATCGCATCATTGGGGCTTGTTGGCTTTACAGTAGGCGGGGACTTTTTTATTTAACCCATCACTGCTTTTGGATCGTTTTGTTGTCCAGGAAGTAGAGCATAAACATGTGTGTCAGTGACATGAATCTATTATATTATATTCTGGATATGACATTGCTGGCGTGTAGTTGATGTAAATCAGCCCCAGTGGTCACTTCATTAGTACTGCAGCGAGAAAATCCCTCTACAGGCATTTTTTCCATAGAGCGCAATGCAAACACAAGCTGCTCGGGTTCAGCAGAAACAGAATCTACAGCTTTGGGAACGATCGGATTTTGTTGCAATTCTTACCTATTTTCACGTCATAAACTTTTTTCCAGTTCAAATAGGGTTTAGTTTTGTATAAAACAGCTTATGTAAGCATTATCTTCGACTACAGCTGCTTGCTTTATAACTCCCAGTCTGATTGGTCTGAACGGTCAGAACGTCCCGCTCCTCGGGCAAAGAAACACGACTGCACATAGCCTGTAACGTACCTAGCAAAAGGCTAAAGCTAACGGCCATGATGGCAACAAACGTCAGTAAGCAAAAGCCATTGACGCACAGCGCCCTCCATCTTTGATCACTGGGGCTTGGTCAGTGATTGTTGTCATATATGATAAACAAATGAAAAGGTACAATATCATATTCTAAGTTAATATCTGACACAAGGTCAGAGGAGAAGAACGCATGCAGCCCGCAATCTCAACTCAGGTTGGTTCTGGCCAACATACCAGTCCAGTTTTATTTATTTTATTTGATATTTATTTATTTATTTATTATGAGAGCTCATTGGCAGAGCTCTTTTTTTCATGTGTGTCACACAAATTAACTACTTTGATTGCCCAATTTAATGAAATTTAACAGCAGCTAAAATAACCCCAGCAACTGAAAGTTGGAGTAACTAACTTATTAGTTGTAAATGACTTTTCCAATAAAAAGTATATAATAAATGCAACACTCATTAGGAGCCGGATGCTGCACTCTGATTGGCTGTACTTGGGTGGTCCTCTCCAGTTTCACATTGTTGTTTGTAAAAAGAAGTTTATAAGCCATAATTGCAACCAAAATGAATACATGTCGATATTACCCATGTGTTGAATGATTTAGAAGAGGAAGTTGTCAGATTTAACATCTAAATCGTGCTTGCGGTGTGAAAATCAGTTACCCCAGCTTGAAGCTGGACATGAGCTTTCCAACAAAGCACAATGTGTGTACACAAACTTTATGTGATCAGTACAAATTTAGGCTAAGCGCAGCTAAACTGGAAGTGCACTGAAAGAAAAAGTGGACAAAATGGAATAAAGTGAATAGTGGCCACAAACAGAATATGTAAAGATTGGGTCAAATGGTTCTTCCATGTCAATTATCTGCCCCTGACAGTAGGTCTGACCACCTTTTATTGGTCAACATTCTCACAATCAGTCTCCTTAGATATTACAAATGTTGAGTATATGCAAAGAAAAAAATGAATGAATACAAATCCGTTGGGTGACAAACATTCAATAGTTGATATTTTATTTCTTCTTTTGATAAATTTTGCCATTTGTTTTTGTTTGTGAGTTCGATGTATGTTTTACTTGCTGACCATTATAAAAACATAAAGATTTGAGACACATACATACATCACATACATTGAGCCTAATGTGTGCACATAATGGTGTTTAAAACAATACCAAAAACTCAATATTTATCAAATCTTGCTGAATATTGACCCACATATACTACGGAGATGCAAGGTTTTATGGTCCAAAGATAAATGTAAGTACAAAATAATGTTTTTCTTTTTTAATTAGTACTATGAAGATAATGTGTGAATGTTCAAATTACCTTCTGTTCTACTTCATCTGCAGAAACTTTAGCACGTTAAGTGTTCAGTACCTATGTCTGTTGCTTCATCAGGCAAGTCACTGACTTTGAAGCATTTTTCCATTTACAGGCTTCTATTGAATTCGGCACACTTTCTTGTGAGAACAAAGGATACGCACTACCAAGCCTGAGCCGTGTCAGGAGCCATATCAAATACTCCAGCAGTAGAAAGGCAGACAATGGATATGCAGACTAAAGATAAACTGATTGCAAGATAGTGAGGCTCTGTCTTTAAATCAAGAAAACACCACAAATAAAACACAATAGACTGTGTATCTTAAAAAGCAAGCAAACAAACACGCAGTGCCAACTCAGCAAGCCTTCATTTACATAGCTGACATTACAGTGATAAGTGGGTCTGACAAAAAGAAAAGATAGAGAGGACAACTCAGTGTTATTTTTGAATTAAAACTGCATTAAAAGTAATCGTGCCTCTTAGTGAGTACGTCACCCAAGTCAAAAAGGTTTTCGTGCCAAGGGAATCAGGGATCAGAAAATCATAATCTAGAGTTGAGAAGAAACAGCCAAACATCAGTGAATGTTTACTGGGGCAAGAGAACATCTAAAATGACAGAGGGTGACGTTGGCTTGAGTGCTGAGGAGGATGCCTCAGAGCTAAGTGAAGGACCATTAGTGAGACGGTGATAAGATGCATGCATGTAGACAGGGCTGATGCTCACCTTGAACTGTCTGGTGTCATCGACTGCAGAAGACTATCACAGGCTGAGAGCACAGCATCAAACTCCAATCAAACTTTACTGTGGCTGACAGTAAAATCAAAACTGTGCTTTCACATTCAGAGGTGCAATGACCTCCATGCTCTGTTATTATTCATGCAGTGTTTCTCTATTACTCTGATGCCTTTTCACTTCATTTGGCATTCTGGTATTGGTCAACTAAGCAAAAAGCTTTCAGGAGCTACAGCTGTTGGGATGAAGTAAAATTTCACTGCTCTCAAAAGACACAAGACAACCAAAAAAAAATGAAAACACCAGCAATCAGGAAGTAACCTGTGTTATTCATGAAATAAATATGATGTAAAATGCACACCATATTGGAATTTTCATGCCACTCTTGCATAACAGGAGAAGCTATAATCAATAGTGCTGTTCAGCTAAAGATGGCTAAAAAATATACCATCCAATTGTGATTCATAACTACACACAAAAAAAAAACTCACAAAAAAAAAAAAATAATCAAAAACAAATTGAAGAGAAACATCTAGTCTAGCAACTTACAGTAAGAACTTGTTCGAAAAATCCCTCGAGTCATGTTTTGGTATAACAACCTTGGAAAATAATCTGAGAACAATCGTATCTTTACCTCCAACTGTCACTAAATGTACTTCTAGTCATTATCATTTAATTTAGTTTATCACCAGTTTGAAGCTGAGTTTTCAAACAGAAGAAAGGCAGCTGAGAGCTGTCCGCTGCTCTTTCTCTGCACACTGCTAAGCCCCGCCTCCTCCTCCCAGACGACTGACCCGCACCCTTACCCTCTCTGAACCATGGAAATGATGAAAAATCAAATACTACATATAGTATTCAGTTTCTTTCTTCTGGGTTTACAAAGTAATGTTATTTCCTTGGATACTAATGTTTAAATTATAGTAGTCTTCTCATATTATTGCATTAAGTCACAAGTGAGAGATTTCTTTTGATTGTGGTTAAGGGTGGTGTGTAGTCCTAGTTAGACCACACCAGACACACATACCGTAAATATACTTTAAAACAACTGTTCATTAATCAAATTACTAAGTCAAAAACATCGAAGTTGCCAAATACCTTTACTTCATAACTGTTGCAATAACCACTGTATGTTTATCCCATACCAACTCAAAAAGGTTTCTGACTTTTATGTCACTTCCTATCCTTTGGTTGTTGTTGATTGTTGTGCACGGTGCTGCCAAAGCAGAAAGATGACCTTGAACATGCATAACCTTGCTATTTACACTATTGCTTGGTTAGACAGTCACACATACAGTGTGCTTTGTGTGAGCACACACACACAAACGGGGATCTGTGTGTCTCTGCACACATTTGTTTGCACTGTTGAAATTTCCTTAATAATTGATGCTGTTAATAACCAACCAGGCATTTGAGGCCCAGAGCTCTCCCATTCAAACACAGACTATGTGTGAGGAGCACAATGAAAATTGGACACTGTTTGAACGAAGAGAGAGGGTGTATATCTTTGCATGTGTGTGTGATTGCAGTCTGAGCTATCACAGACTAGGCACATAGACTGATGTGCTGGTGTAGGCTGTGCGTCTGAGTCAACACACGGCACACTCCAGATTACAGTCCCAAGTGTGGTAGCTGAAGGTCACATGCACTGCCATTGCATCCATTAGGTTTTATGAAACATGGATGAGAGCAATATCCAAAAGCTTATCTGCAACTCTGTCACTTGTCAATTTGTATTATAGCACTTTTCAGTCTATACAAAAATTCAGATACCTGCTCCAAGTAGTTGCCTGAAATGGAGTCCAGTGCATGTCCAAATCACTTATATTTACCGTGCAATGATTATTACTCACTCATAAAACTAATCTAAGCAATTAATCCAAGCTAATCACTTTAATCACCACTATTATCACCATTATCCCCATTGCCATCATGCTAAGCCAGGTTTATCTCCAGTGTTATAAATCAGTCTTTATTCTCTTTGTTACATTGCTTGGATCCTTTTACATGGCTGCTGGTGAGATCAGTATTTTTAACAACCTGTCTGGCTGTTTCACGCGATGAGATGAGCAAATAGGGAGGGGGCAGATGCTCATGAAGAATGACCTTGGAAAAATTCTGATTATTCAAGGAGAGCAGCAATATCAGTGATAATGGAGAAATGATTAAGGTGGTGCGTAGACTTGCGGTGTAGCCTACAGGGGTGGAGGTGACTGGGGACAATGGTAGCAAAGGGGGGTATGGCTCGAGGATGGGGGGGTCAAGGAGGTGCTGTAAGTGCAGCGTTTCCTCAGCAGCAGTGTAAGGCTGTAGTCCAGGCTGTCACACGTCAAAGAAGGAGCAAATCAAAGGCAGCTCTTTTGATGAATATAAAACAGAGAGTCCTGCTGAGAAGCACTCCCCCTCCCTCTTTTTCTAATCACAGAGCCGCAGAGGCGGCGGGCTGCACCAATCCCCCAGCCCTGCACAAAATGAAAGGAGAGCTGAAACAACGACAAGGGGACAGAGAGCATGCATCATCACAACAAAGACTGCTTTATAATAGCAATAAACATTTGTCCTCTTGAGACATCTGTACAGAAAGATGGGTGCACTCTGGCAAAAAGAAATCGGATACAACCACATCAACACATTTTTACCTCCCATCCACCCCTTAAAATTCTAAACCCAGGCACAGTAGTCTGTCTGCTCACAGCAAACCATTAATCTACTCTGCAACCAAGCATGATGCTTGGCTTGCAAGTTTTTTGATAAAGCATTTAATACAACCAATAGAATAATTAGCCAATGCATCAGAGACACTGAGGTGCTGACAAAGCTATATTGTTAAACTCATAACTACCTTGTTTCAGCATTCGGTTTAACAATACAGGTCTGCATCATTCAGGTCTCAACAGTACTTCAACTTTAACACTAAATGGAAGAAAACTTTACATATGTATATACTACATTAAAACTACAGACTCTTTTGCCAAGTATTGAAGGCAAGGCATGCCCAAGAACACTACTGGAGATCTGTTCAACTCGCTGGTCAGAAGGGCGATTGAAACTGCCAACCTACAGGATAATGAGTACACACAATGTGTTAACCTAACTTTAGTCCAGTGTTAGCTGTGCCATTCCTTCATCCTAAACCAGCACCAAAATCGTCTTTTCACAAAGCAGAACTATAGAAATGGCCAGTCTGTGCACCTCTAGGCACCGCTCCCACAGTGCTCCCCAGGCAGCACTTGTGTGTGACACCAAAGCTTACTCCCACCCAAGCCCTGAGCCCACAAAGTGACACATGCATAGCCGCGGCTGGCGTTTCACCTCCTGCCTGTTGAAGTATGAGGCAATTTCCTGCGTGTGGCGCATGGTGAGAGAGAGCGAGAGGCACTGCTCAGCCCAGCACTGCTACTCTCTTTGATACTGTCAGGGAAGAGTAATGGCTCCCTGAAGCAACAGCCACCACCAAACTAATGTAGTGTGACTTTGGTTCTCCTCTCCAATGCATTACTACCACAGAGGAGGAAGAGCTGGCAACAAGACAGCCAAACTGTGAAGGATGGTGCAGGAAGGACAGTGATATGAGAAGGATTATGATTCATGCAAGCCTATTTCACATGAACGTAGTTATCATAAACAGTTATTGGGTAGTTACAGTACATAAGGTCTCTAAAATGTTCCATCACAAATATCACCATCTCATCTTGAACATTATTACTGAT